>JAESUZ010005544.1:1200000-1850084 GCA_017311185.1 Proteles cristata cristata
AACACTTTGGTAAACAATAAATACAGTCTGGTGGACTTCATTCTGGGCGTAACTCTCATGCAAGTTTATGTGGGGGTGGGAGACAAGGTTCTGTAAGACCAAACCAGCCCTGACTTCAGACACCACTGTACTGAGTATTTCCAGCAAAAGTAAGTTCTTCAATTTCTTAAAAACAAACAAAACCCTCCAATTTCTTTTGTCCTTCCATTACTGGGACAAATATGAACTATTACAGAGACCAGCAGTTATACCAAGGTTCCTTCTTTTCACCCCTTCCTCTATATCAGTGACTCTCCAACTTTCACGTACAAGACAATCACCTTGGGGCTTGTGAAAACAGATTGCTGGGTCCCATCCTCAGAGTTTCTGATAATAGGCCTGAAGAGGGACCCAAGAATTTGCATTTCATAGGAGTGCCAAGATGATACTGATGTTGCTGGTCCAGGAACCACACTCTGAGAATGTCTAAACGATTACTGATTTCAGAAGGTCTTACTTCAACTCTTTTAAGAACTGCTTTCCTTTCCCTCCCTCAACTGACAGCCAAAGGTGTCGGGCCTTGTCTTGCTCTCCATGCTTCCGCCACCAACAGCTTTATTTCTAATCCTGGATTGTACAAAGTGATTTTTTTTGTGCTGCTCTTCCCACATCCTCCCATGGCTGGCACTTTCTATCAATCATGTCTCAGCAAAAATGGCAGTCCCTCCGAGGCCTTTCTGGGATTTTTTTTTTTTTTTAATCAAAAGCAGCAGCTAGGGCATGCTCTGCGCTCCTCCCCACCCCCGTGTGCCCGCATATCATCCAGTTTAGTTTTCTCCCAGTTCTCTTAGACAGACCTCCATGGAAGTCTGTGTGGCTCACCTCAATAAATACCTACGGAACGACGTAAGTTCTCCGACTTTCCCCTTCCCACAAAGCCAGCTGTTTCTAAAGACATCTACAATCTTCCCTTCTTGCCGGCTCGTAAAAGCTCACCGCTGGGAAGTTTTCCCTGCGATAGGGCCTAATCCTACCCAGCTCCGGCGTCCCCACTCCCCTTCACTCCAGCGCCGCCCGACTTGCAGGAATGACTCGAGACTCGCCTGAGGGGAGTCCAAGGCCCGCTGAGGCGTGCACAGCCAAACCCACCTTAGCACATCTGGCTCAGCAATACCCAAACGCGGTGCTAAACGCCTGATCAGCCCGGACTCCATGGCGCCAACTACTCTCGTGAACAGCTGCGACACAACGAAATCCGCGCGCAATCGTCGCGCCCGCCAGTGAGGTCCAGGCCCCACCCCTCTACTGCATCTGGATTGGTTGGGACAAGATGTTGAGTCCGTTCCACAAATCAAGCCTAGTCTTCCTTTTGCGCAAGCGCAACGAGATTGCACGCCCCCGGACAGGTGATCTTGGACTGGCAGCTCCCCCTCCTTACATTCCTCGCGTCTTAACAAACTACTCAAACGATGCCTTTACTTCCTGCTGTCTCCTTCCTGCAGCCGAGAGATTCCCCGCTATCGTGCACCTTCCCGCCCCTTCTCATACACTGTGGAGGGACTGGCTGGAACCCAAGTCCGTCAGTCCACGGATAAGTGGCAAGAGCCAATAAACACGCGAGACTTGAGTTCCTAGAAGAGGGCCAATCGACGAGCCGCCTTCAGGGCCTGAGGGCGGGGCTAAGGAGGGCGGGGTTTGGAGAGGCCGCAGCGTCACCTGACCGCAGGAGGCTTCGCGCGGGGTTGGTGCTGCTTGCTGCAGGCTTTGGGGAGTCGCCATGGTAAGTGCTGAGGGGCGACGGGCCCCGGGCCGACCCTTCTTTGAATCCCTGCGCTCTCCTACCTCCCTGGAGCCCTGCGGGCGGAGTTGGTGTCCTGCAGCCCGATCGGGGCTAAGACCAGCCCAGCTTGGCCTGCGGGATGAGGACAGGCCGGGGAAGGCCGCAGGCGGCCAGATCCGAGACGGGGTGGGCGGCGGCTACTGATCGCGACTCTTCCTCTGGATAGGGTGGCCTTTCCGGGGAGGTGACTCGGCCTGTGGGCTTTGAGGTCCATGGAGTCCTGCCCACACCTCTGAGTGGAGTAGTCCTCCGCCGCTCTTTGAGGGGAGTACCTGGTGTGAGCGTCAGGCTGGGTCGGGGGCATGTGGAGGGCGGGAGACTCTGAGGTGGCTTAGGGATCCACCCAGAGGTTGCTCTGTCGCTGGCGTGCGTTTCCACCTTTGTGTCTGGTAGTCCCCACGCCCTTTTGTACTAGAAATACCTACCGGAGGGGCCAAATGGTGCCCTGGCTTTTTTCGACCTCATAGCCCCCTTCCACTGCAGTGTTTGTCAGCGAATTCTAGGGACTCACTTACGTGAATTTCTTGGAAGGACTCCTGCTGTCTTGTATCCATTAATTCGGAGAGAAAGGAGACTTCTTGTTTTCTTTAATGTTTGTTCATTGGGCACCTTGGCCCTCTTACATGCTTCCTCATTGATAAAATCCAAGTATTTTATTTGCTGGAAGTAGGCATTCATTCTCGTTAGCGCTTCTTCATGATGGCAGCAAATCGTGGTGTGGCTATTGGCCTGTAAACTTGAACTTCCTCAAAATGTAAATCCATGTGCCTAGTTTCCACAAAGGCAAGTTGACACTTGCATTTTATTAGCTTTTGACATAGTCTGGAGTGTATAAACAATATTTTTGGGTGTTGATGTATTCTATGTTAATTTTAATGATCTCATTATTCACTCCATGTAGACAGGCTTCTATAAACCTGTAAGCCTGGAAACAGACTTCATTTTATTTTTTTTTTATTATTTTTTTTAAACAGACTTCATTTTAAATGTATTAATGCCAGAAAGCAGGATTAAATGTTTGACATATACTACTTTCATATAATATATTGCACTACAATATTATTTTGTTTATTTCTCAGATTTTTTACAACAGAGAGCTGATATAAGGAGATGTAAAAATTTAATGAGGATGTGTCAGTTTCTCAACATTTACGTATTGATGTTTACAGTGTTTTGTAATGGAAAGCACTTAATTAAGGATCTGATATACACTCCAGTTCTGTACTGGGTGAACCAGTTTGGAGCAGTGAGCTGGACACACAGTCCTGTCCTCATGGACATTTTTGGGAAAGGAAACTTGGGTATCAATCTTTTCACAGTCAGTGTTTCTGTGAAATGGGCGAGTCATTCATTCTTCTTTGAGTCTCAGTGAAAACAAGTGTTGGCTTCTTTGGCTCTTGTCAGACCTAAAATTCTGGGATCCAGTTCAGTTCAAGCATTTGTATGCCTTCTAATGTCATGAACTGTGCTAGGCACTGGAAGCAAACATGGTCCATGCTGTCCAAGAGCTTAAAGAGTGTCTAACAGGAAAGGTATGCTTATGGAATTTACTGTAATATTAAGTCTTGCTTTAGTAGCACTGTCAACTCAGTGTTGTGGGGTCATGGAGCGAGAGAGTTCTGCTTCAGAGGCTGAAAAAGACTACAGAAAATGACATGCGAACTGAGACAGAAATTCTCTGGGTGGAGAAGAAAGAGCATTGCCAACAGGTGAAGCTGAGAGAAGTGAATGCTCATGGTGTTTACCAACAGAGAATTCCTGGAGAAATTTATGGGTAAATGAAGTTGGAGCCAGTTTAGTGTTCAGATTATATTTTGAGGTTCCCAAGCCCTCATCATCCTTAATGCTCCCTATTTCAGTTGTAATTTTTGTGGAAGGGAAGGGAAGAAAGCAAAAGAAAATACAAAATACAAAACTTTTGATTCTGACAAAAATAAAATAGCGCTTTCATTAAATATGATGAAATTCTATATCTTTGTGAGTGGTTATTTTCATTTTATAGTTGATATGCATTGTGTTAGGATTACATCTACAGTTTATCAGTGAAGAGATGGACCAATAAATAAGTGGCTAGGATGGGTGGAGATAATTGCTTTTATCTAAGGGGGAGGGCATAATAATAATAACACTTAAAAAGTGCTTATTACTAAGTGGTAGGCATGTTCTGAGCTCTGTGTCATTTCATTTATTCCTCTTAATAGTGTAAGTACGCTTACTGTTTCTGTTTGATAGAAGAAATGAATGCATGTTGTTTGACTGAAGAGTAGTTTTATAAGTGATTCGTTCATAATGGATCATTTTCTCTGTCTTTGTCTGAAGCTTGTAATTGTATAGACTTAGGAGGACTGTTTGGCCTGGGTCTGAAGCTAAAGTGAGGTTAATCACAAATGTAATTTGATCTTGATTCTTTAGTGTTTCCATTTTTCTCTGACCCATCTAACTGCTAAGTATAAAGTCATTTGTAAATGGGTAACCACTTTGATAAGTGAGAAGACATTGATTACCTGGCTCATGTTTAATGAGAGTGTGTTCATAACAGTTCTTACTGTTCTTATCCTATGTGACACTTCCCAGGGAGGGCATCAAGACACTCCCTTGGAATAGCCGTATAGTGGCTTCATTTGTATAATAACTACATTGTCCTGGGAGTAATATCTAAAAATGCATTTCTTTATTATAGCTTTAGTTCTTCATTTGTAGTCTACTTCATAATAAGCCTGTAATTTTCTACGTTTTGTGTTTATGTTTCTATTTCAATTTTAAACCCAGTTGATACAAAATAGAAGAATTTTGCTAAAGTTTTATTTATTTATAGATCACTGAATCTATTTAGTTCTATACAAATATTTTTACAATTGTTTGTAGTCTCTTTGTAACCAGTTTTATTTGCTATATTAAGGTAATTTTATGCAGAATAGCCAAAGGGTGGAAGCAACCCAAATATCCCATCAATAAATGAGTAGATAAAATATGGTATATACATATGATGGAATATTATTTGGCTTTAAAAGGAAAGGAAACTCTGATACATGGTACAACATGATTGAACCTCGAAGACATGCTAAGTTGAAATGGCCAGAAACATAAGTGTATGATTCTACTTATATGAGGTACCTAGAGAAGTCAGACTCAAGAGAAAGTAAATGGTGGTTGCCTGGCATTGAGTGGAGAATAGGAGATTATTTTATGGGTACAGAGTTTCCCTTGGGAAACATGAAAGGATACTGGAGATGGATGGTGGTGATGACTGTGCAACAGTGTGAATGTACTTAATGCCACTGAACTCTACACTTAAAAATGGTTAACATGGGAAATTTTATGTTATAAATATTTTACCACAATAAAAAAATAATAAAAATTTCTTGATGTATCCATATTTATCTCTTAAGTTGGTCCTCTGAATGAAACCTGTTGATTTTAATAATTGTTAAATCTATTCCATCTAGAGATAAAGAGCAAAAAAAATCCAAACCATAGTTTGATGTCACTGAAGTTCTCAGAGGACTAGCCCAGGATGAATAGTGAATTTCGTTAAGTCAGAATCCTCAGATGCTGTGTTGTTTTTGCCTCTGAGATGAACATTTAACACTAATATTTCTTATGTGTAAATTAATGTTCCCTTTAAGTTTAGTTTAAGAGACATAACATTTTCTTTGAAATTTGTGTATGCTTGTGAAGAAGTGTGGTCATAGGGAAGCACAGGTTACTAGAGTTTGCCATTGGAAAAAAATAGCTTTGCATTTATTATTAATTTTTCTCCTTTTTACAAAATTAGACCAAGAGAAAACATTTCCATTTTTATAAATGATTATATTTCAAAAATGGGTTTTATGTGGTTTTTGTTACTCTTGAATTCAGTGTTACTTTGATTGTTACATATTGGAACAGACCAGATTTAACTTTCATATTTATATGTAAGTCTTTGCTGCCTTCCTCTCCATCTCATTGTGTAAGAGGCATTTTATCTTTGGTTATTTTTTTTTAATAAAGTGAAATTTATATAACATAAGATTAGCCATTTTAAAGTGAATAATTTAGTGACATTAGTATATTTGCAGATGTTTTGCAGCTATTTCTGTCCAGTTCCAAAACATTTTTATCACTCAAGGGAAACCCTGTACTCATTAAGCAGTTATTCCCCCATTCTCTTCTGGTAAGCACCAGTGTATTTTCTTTCTTTCTTTTTTTTAATGTTTGTTTATTTTTGACTGATAGAGCACAGGTGTGCACATGTGTGTGCCTGAGCGGGAGACAGGCAGAGAGAGGCAGACAGAGGATCAGAAGTGGCTCAGAGAGCCCTGTGCAGGGCTTGAACTCACAAACCATGAGATAATGACCTGAGCCAAAATCAGAAGCTTAACCAGCTGAGCCTCCCAGGCACCTCTCTACTTTCTGTTTCTATGAATGATTTGCCTGTTCTGTATATTTCATATGAATGGACTCATATAGTATGTGATCTTTTGTGTCTGGCTTCTTTCACTTAGCAAAATGTTTTTTTAGTTTCATTCATGTCAGTCACTCTTCTCCACTGTCATTTCATTCATTATCAATCACTACTTTGTTCCTTTTCATGACTGAATAATATTCCAGTTTATGTATATGTGTATACCAGAACTTAACCATTCATCTGTTGATTCTTTAGTCATTTTTAATTAAATACATAACCTAAACATTCTAAAACCAGCTCATTCCTTCCTACAGTGAACATTTGTGAATGTCACATAACATAATATAAAAATGGCCATCATTTATAATTGCAATACAATGCATACTGCAATAGAGGTGTAAACACAGTGTTTATATAGCATAAAGGATGGCGTAGTTAATTCTGCTTGACAGGTTAATTTTGCAAACAGGGTTTTCCTGATAACAAAGAGAAGATCTATCTACATAATATGTTGTCCATTATAACTGTAGAAATAACATTTCTCTATTTGAAATGAACTTGAGAGTACTCCTTATGGTCTTCTACATCACTCACTAATATTAATTTCAGCTGTTTTATTTCTGAGGTCTTTAATTCCTTGCTCTATATTGCCTGAGAAGGTCAGTGTTTCATAAACTGGTTTCTTGATCTAAGAATAGACTAAAATGCAGATGAAAAGTAGTATGGAGAAGAAAAGTGGCTTTTGGAGATTTGGGTTAGACTATACCTATCACAAAGACTAGATTGATTGGATGGCTGTGTTCTGGTTGGATTCAAACTAACACCACATGTTTTTTGAGGCCAGCCTGCTATAAGAATTTTGAATCAGTTTCGGAGAGAGAAGAAATTCTGTACACATTACTGTTCCCCTTTGGCATTATTATGCTATTAACTTAGGTGACTTAATATAGCTCTTGGTTTAATAGTTGTCAAAAATAGATAAATGGGTCTGAGATCTAGAACTGGAATTAGTCTATATGAAAGCCTTGGGAAAGGGCTATGGCTAGAACTATGGAGATAAAAGATTTTTAATTTTTTAATTTTACTTTTAATTTTAAAAGTTCATTTTGAAAGAAGGAGAGTGAATGAAACGCATGGGTGCTGCAGTGGTGTGGGCAGGACAGAGGGAAGGAGGAAGGGAGAGAGAATCAATCCTATGCAGGCTCCACCCACATGAGGCTGGATCCCTTGAACTGCAAGATTGTGACCTGAGCGGAAATCAAGGGTCAGATGCTTCACCCACTGAGCCACCCAGGTCCCCCAGAAAAAACAGATTAGAAGAGAGTGCTAATGGAACATTAATGGAAATATTTTTATCTTTCAGCCTACAACACAGCAGTCACCTCAGGATGAGCAGGAAAAGCTCTTGGATGAAGCCATTCAGGCTGTGAAGGTCCAGTCATTCCAGATGAAGAGATGCCTGGTAAGAATGTCAATATGGGAGGCAAAACTGCAGTCTGTGTTTTCTAAAGTCATATAGCACCATTGCTTCTGTTTTTGTCCTACCTCCCTCAAGCACTGTGTGGAGCAACTCTAACAGAGTCCTGTTTACTTGTATTTCCATTTATCATTTGGGATTGTCTGTCTTCTCTACCAGAATGGAAGCTCCAGGAGGACAAGAGACCCTATCATCTCTTTACACACAGTGTTGATCCACATACCAATATTTGACCTTAGTTACTAGCCTCATTGATTCTATATGTCAAACCTGAGGAGTACTTGACACATAATGGGTGCTAAATAAACATTTGTTGAGCAAATATATTTAAAAGCTTTCAATTTGGATTATTCAGCTTTTTGCCTGTCTTGAAGACTGTTTGTTTCCATCCTGAATAGATACGTATTTTTTGCAGCAACCAACTTGAAAATTATACTTAAACCAATTTCTGTGTTTTTATATTCTAAAAGACAGGGCAGGAAGTAATCTGTATGGAAACTAGATTCTCTGCATTAAAATTTATGAAATGGAACCAAATAAGCTGATACTTCAAGTTATAAGTTGCTCTGATGAAGATAATATCATACCTTTGTAAAGTATCTTATAGTTTCTAAAGCTTAGAGATATGCTGTTGTAACCAATTGTATCTATTGTGTTTTTTCCTTGCAAAAAATGTGTCTTGGAATAGAGAAGATGGGTGGGTATGGAACTTGATACTGCTTGCTTCTGTTTTTTCAGAGTCTGAATATTGCTTTCTGTATCTAAAAGTTTTGGTTGCAGTTATGTGTTTAGTGGACACATGGGCATTGTGAGGAGGAAAGCATACTTAAAAGGATAGTCATTTCAGACATCTCTGAAGAGTCTTTACTTGTGACAAAGCCATTGTCAGGATAATATCTTGTATTAAAAGAATTAGTGTGCCACCCCTCTTGATTGTAGGAAATGTGAATTAATGGATCTAGTTTCTTAGTCACTAGAGATTGAAAAGATGAGAGTTATGCCAGGAAATTTGCAGTCCTAGTTACATATGACTTGCTAATAAGCCTTGCTGTCCTGGTGAACCATGAATCTTTTTTTTTTTCAGGAGAGAGAAGGCAAAGTGAAACTAAACCTGTTTTGCATGAGATTAAAATGTATTAAGTACTACATACTATGTAACAAATCCAGGTTAAATGTTTATTTAAATTATTAAGCTTACTCATCAATTCTCTTGGTATTTCTGTAGGACAAAAACAAGCTTATGGATGCTCTGAAACATGCTTCTAATATGCTTGGTGAACTCCGGACTTCTATGTTATCACCTAAGAGCTACTATGAACTTTGTATCTTTTGAATGTTGAAGATTTTCAACATACATTTTTTCTTGATAAGGCCATATTTTGTTTGTTCCTTATTATGCTTTTCTGGCTTCACATTGTTTTTCATTGTCTTAACCAAATAGTACTTCTCCATGGAAATTTTGTAAGTAAGAAAAAGAAAAACTGAATATCAGAAACCCTTTTTCTATTCTTAAACTTCTTTAAATAGGTTGTTGCAATTTCCAGTCCTTTCATGAAAGATATTGAGGCTATTACGCGGTTAGTTCTTTATTGCTTAGATTTTGTTATGCAGTATTCTGAAATGGAAATGAATTCTCTGCTGCGCCATTTCAAAACCCTCCAGTAGTCTGTTAGGCAGTCCTTGTTTAGACCCCTTTGCTTTACCACACATCTTTAAATTTTTTCTTTTTTTAACATCTATTTATTTTTGAGAGACAGAGTCGGAGCGTGAGCAGGGGATGGGCAGAGAGAGAGAGGGAGACACAGAATCTGAAGCAGGCTCCAAACTGAGCTGTCAGCACAGAGCCTGATGCGGGGCTCAAACCCATGAACCATGAAATCATTACCTCAGCCAAAGTCAGATGCTGAACCAACTGAGCCACCCAGGTGCCCCTACCTTTATTTTATTTTTTTTTCTTTAGCGTTTCATTTCCTTTTCTTTTTAAGTTTTTAACACTTGGTGCTCATCATGACAAGTGCCCTCCTTAATCCTTATCACCTATTTCACTCATCTTCCAATTCCTCTCCCCTCTAGTAACCATCAGTTCTCTATAGTTAAGAGTCTCTTTCTTGGTTTGTCTGTCTTTTTTCTCTTTGCTCATTTATTTTGTTTCTTAAATTCCACATATGAGTGAACAAAATCTTTTATCTAAATTTTTTTTTTAATGTTTATATATTTTTGAAAGAGGGAGAGATAGAGCAGGGTAGGGGCAGAGAGAAAGGGAGACACAGAATGTGAAGAAGTCTCCAGACTCTGATCTGTAAGCACAGAGCCCCACGCGGGGTTGAACTCATGAACTGTGAGATCATGACCTGAGCCGAAGTCTAAATCAGTGTTTAACTGACTAAGCCACCCAGGCGCCTCACAAAACCTTTAGAATAAAGAAAGCCCATTGAAATTGTCTTCACTTGAACACATACTTTCTTAAAGGACTGATGTTTAAGATAATCTGCCCAGTAGTTTAATGACTCCAACAAGTTAAAGAGTATTGCTTAGGCTGGCTTAGCTTTATTTGAATCCTTAATCATAATAAAAAGATATGGCTATTTCTGATGAACTACACTATTTGGAAGTCTACCTGACAGATGAATTTGCTAAAGGAAGAAAAGTGGCAGATCTCTATGAACTTGTACAGTATGCTGGAAACATTATCCCAAGGCTGTAAGTAATTGAGAATCTGACGGCTTTTATAACTGCATTTTCCACTGTATGTTATAGCCTTTAAACTTTAATTTTTAAAAATTATTTTTAAGGTTTTTTAATTTCTTAACACATTGAGATTAACATTTTGGTAGATACCTGGGTTTCCTTTTTTTTAAAATGTTTTATTTATTTTGAGAGAGAGAAAGAGACAGAAAACGAGTCGAGGAGGAGCAGAGAGAGAGGGAGACACAGAATCTGAAGCAGGCTCCAGGCTCTGAGCTGTCAGCACAGATCCTGTTGTAGGGCTTAAACTCACGAACCATGAGATCATGACCTGAGCTGAAGTCGGATGCTTACCCGGCTGAATCACCCATGTGCCCCCCCCGCTTTATTTTTTTTAATATTTAGTTTTGAGAGAGAGAGCACACAGATACACACACATACACGCACACACACACACATACACAAGTGTGGGGAGGGAGGGAGACAGAATCTGAAGCAGGCTATGAGCTGTCAGCACAGAGCCTGATGTGGGGCTAGAACTCACAAACTGTGAGATAATGACCGGAGCCAAAGCTGGACACTTAAGCAACTGGGATACTCATGCACCCCTATACTCTGTTTTTGTGTTTTTTTTTTAAGGTTTTAGGGTATAATTAATTCTACTTTTTATATAGATAGTTGAAGAACTTTGGAAATAGAAAAGTGGACATACTATTTTAATGTCTTGACTACAAGAAAAATTAACGATGTTTAGTCTCTTCCTAATATGTTTAAAGGTGATTATGATACTCATGTGTATATATATGTTTGCATGTACATATATATTTGTAAACTTACATACATATACACATATATTTGTATATGTATATAAATATACATGTACATAACCTGTATGTAAATATATATATATAAGTTGGGGCAGGGTCAGTGAGTGGTTTTCTATATATATATATATATATACATATATATATATATATATGTATATATATATATTTAAAAATTTTTTAAGTGTTTTATTTATTTCTGAGAGAGAGAGAGAGAGGCAGCATGAGCAAGGGAGGGTCAGAGAGAGAGGGAGAAACAGAATCTGAAGTAGGCTCCAGGCTCTGAGCTAGCTGTCAGCACAGAGCCTGACACGGGGCTCGAACCCACGAACCGTGAAATCATGGCCGAAGTCGGACGCTTAACCGACTGAGCTATCCTGGTGCCCCATTTATACATATATTTTAAATGTTTATGTTTCAGAGAGATGTTTATGTGTAGGCAAGTGGGGGAGGGGCAGAGAGAGGGAGACAGAGAATCTAAAGCAGGCTCTGCGCTGACAGCAGAGAGCCTGATGAAGGGCTTGAACCCACAAAGCATGAGATCATGACCTGAGCCAAAGTCAGACACTTAACTGACTAAGCCACCCAGGCACTGTGGTTATATTTTAAATTGGATGTTTTTTCGTTGTGCAGAAGAAAAACATGGTCCCAGTCTTGCTTAACAAGTTCGTAGTCAGTATGTTTGGACATAATCAAATTCCTGATTTGGATATTTAATTATTTAATTTATTTATTTTTGGATTTTTTTTTTTACATTAAATGTTTTCTCATAATCCTCCTAGTTATCTATTGATCACAGTTGGAGTTGTATACGTCAAATCATTTCCTCAGTCCAGGAAAGATATTTTGAAAGATTTGGTAGAAATGTGTCGCGGTGTGCAGCATCCCTTGAGAGGTTTATTTCTTCGGAACTATCTTCTTCAGTGTACCAGAAACATCTTACCTGATGAAGGAGAGCCAACAGAGTAAGTGATTTTCTTTCTTGATTTAGTTGTAATATTTTTTTGTAAAATATGTAAGAAGTGTAGGAAAGTGTTTGGAAGAAAATAAATCTCAGTAATTCTCCTACCCACAGCCAACTAGCCACCTGTAGCATTTCATGTATAGATTTCCCCTATGATACAGAACTCTTGAGCATGTGTGGTGTAATGTAAAATGTACTATTATGAAACTTACGTCTGTGAATTATTAGAGACAGCTTTTTTCATTTAACACAATTGAGGGCATTTTTCTATTACATTAAGTGTTCTTTGAAAATGTGACCTTTTAAATTATATTTGTGATGAAATCATGAAGTATGCTTAACTTTTTCCATGAGCTAGGCTAATTTTCTTATTGTTTCTTGAGTATCTTATCAGTTTCATAAGCTAGATAACCTGGATATAAGAGACTTAAATTATCTGTGTACACAAATTACATACTAACTCCAAAACTGAAAAAACAAAAGCCTTTCAGTGAGAGCCTTGTCTTTGTGTGACCAGTATTCTAGTACCCATGTCCACTGCACATTTATTCTGCAACAAGTGTGGATGGTCAGCCAACTATGGTCTTCAAATAACTAAATGAACTATTTATGTGAAGATTCCGTAGACTGAGGAACTTAATTTCTTTTTGTTTAATCTTAATTATTTTTATTATTTTTTTATTATTATGTAGGTAATCTCTACACCCAACATGCGGCTCGAACCCATGATCCCGAAATAAAGAGTCACATGCTCTACCAACTGAGTCAGCCAGGCACCCCTTGTTTATTTATTCATTTATTTCTAAGGTGTACAATTCAGTAGTTTTTAGTATATCTATATCAGTTCCTTTTTTTTTTTTGTAATGTTTTTATTTATTTTTGAGAGAGAGACAGAACATGAGTCGGGGAGGAGCACAGAGACAGGGAGACACAGCATCTGAAGCAAGCTCCAGGCTCTGAGCTGTCAGCACAGAGCCCAGTACGGGGCCCGAACTCGTGGACCATGAGATCGTGACCGGAGCTGAAATCAGACACTCAACCAACTGAGCCACCCAGGAGCCCCTATCAGTTCCTTTTTAAGAAAAAAGAATATAATAAAAATTTACCATGTATATGACAAAGTTAAACAGTATAGAAGAGGTAAAAACTTAAGTGTTGAGGAGATGGTTATTTGTTTTATTATAATATGACTGTCACTTTTGAGCATTTATTTTTTTAAGGTTTTTTTTTTTGGAGAGAAGAGAAGGATAAAAGAAATCCCAAGAGAATTGAGGTAGGCCTTGAACTCATGAACCGTGAGATCATGACCCCAACCAAAATCAAGAGTCAGATTCTTGACTAAGCCACCAAGGCATCCCAGGTTTGAGCATTTAATTAGGCAATTATTAAAATAATTTTGAAAACTATGTTCTCTATCCTAGGAGATGAAAAATAAGCAGGAAATAACATAGTCTTTTCCCTCTCAAAGCTTATATTCCAATTGGAACCATAAAATGTTCAACAATAAGATGATATAATTAGCAGTATGGTATGTTATTAGTATCAAAGCTTTTAGGCTTTTTGAATTAATGGAGTTGTTGTAAGAACAAGTTGGCCCTGGGTAGAGTAGAGGAAAGTTTTTTGTCCCTTTATACTTATACTGTGTTCTCTCCCTGGTAGTTTTTTTCCTCTTGAGTCTATTTCCCTTGAAACTGAACACTAAGCCAATGAAGTTAAAGTATCTTATAGAAAACATTGATGTATTGATGCAATAAGGAAATGCACAAAGGAGAGGGATAACAGTTAAGTTGGTCCTATAGCATAGTGTATGTAAAGATATTTTCAACTGTTTCTTTGCAGTGAAGAAACAACTGGCGATATCAGTGATTCCATGGATTTTGTACTACTCAACTTTGCAGAGATGAACAAGCTCTGGGTGCGAATGCAACATCAGGGACATAGCCGAGATAGGGAAAAAAGAGAACGAGAAAGACAAGAACTGAGAATTTTAGTGGGAACAAATTTGGTGCGCCTCAGTCAGTTGGAAGGTGTAAATGTGGAACGTTATAAACAGGTTTATATCCTTTTGTTTGTCACTTTTTCTTATGTCGTGAGATAGAAATTGATGTCTAATTTTTAAAAATATTTTTATTAAATAATACTACTTTGAAAACAATTTTAAAACTAAAGAGGATTTAAGTAAATTGATTTTCAGTTTGTGGATTGGAAGATCCAATATTAAGGTAACAATTTTTCTGAAATTGAGATTAACTACATTTACTCTAATATTAGAGTAAATTTACTCTAAAACTACAGAAAGATAATACAATATTGGTGGAAGGGATAAACACATAAACACATCAGTGGGGGAAATAAAACAGAGATTGATAAGCTATCTCTGTAAAGGAAGAATAGTAATATATTTTTTGATTTTGTAAGTACTAAACTCTGCAGGTGTAGTGAAAAGCAACAACAGACAATGTGGTAGTGATTTACAAAAACATATTATTGGGCTGGATTTGCTGAGTCCTGGAAAAGATAATCCAGAATGGCCTCACTTATATATAATAAATTACTTTTGATAAAAGTGTAACGGTAACCATTTCAACAAATGGTTCTGAAACAGTTGGATGTCTCTGTGCAAAAAAAACCCTTGAACTGTGACTCATTTTCATATCATGTAGAAAAACTCAAAAATGGATCAGAGGTGTAAATATAAAACCATAAAACTTTTAAGGTGTTTTTTTTTTTAATGTTTATTTTTGAGAGATAGAGACGACAGAGTGCAAGTGGAGGAGGGGCAGAGAGAGAGGGAGACACAGAATCTGAAGCAGGCTCCAGGCTCTGAGCTGTCAGCACAGAGCCTGACACAGGGCTTGAACTCACAAACCTGAGCCGAAGTTGAACGCTTAACTGACTGAGCCTCCAAGGTGCTGCAAAACTATAAAATTTTTAAAAGAAAATTCAAAAGAAATCTTTACAATGTTGAATTACACAGAGATTTCTTAGGACACAAAGGGCACAAATTATATAAGAGAAAAAAATTGATAAAATGAACTTCATCTGAAATGACTTACTTAATAGAAGCCCAAAATTTTCTTCTTAAATTTTTATTTAAAAATTATTCTGTAGATGTGGTATATACATATGTATGTATGTATATACATACATACATACAATGGACTATTACCCGGCATTCAAAAAGAATGAAATCTTGCCATTTGCAACTACGTGGATGGAACTAGAGGGTATCATGCTAAGTGAAATTAGTCAGAGAAAGTATCATAGGACTTCACTCATATGACGACTTTAAGATGCAAAACATAAGGGAAGGGAAGCAAAATAATATAAAAACAGGGAGGGAGGCAAAAACGTGAGAGACTCTTAAATATGGAGAACAAACAGGGTTGCTGGAGTGGTTGTGGGAGGAGGGATGGACTAAATGGGTAAGGAGCATTAAGGAATCTACTCTCGAAATCATTGTTGCACTATATGCTAACTAGGATGTAAACTTAAAAACTTCTTCTGTAAAATGTTAAAAGGTTGACTGAAATATGGGTAATAGAAATCCAAAGTAAGATTTTCAAATTAATAGTTTATGTTATAGAGGAGTGGTTTAGGATTGAAAAATAATGTGTTTTTTTTTAACTCTTTCTCTTTTAGATTGTTCTGACTGGGATATTGGAGCAAGTTGTGAATTGTAGAGATGCTTTGGCTCAAGAATATCTCATGGAATGTATTATTCAGGTAAGTGAGAACATTTCACTTTTTAAGAGGACTCATTTTGTTTTTCATTAATTTTCACTGTTTTGAAAAAAATCTTGATAGAATATAAGCTGGCCTGAGTAAGGATTTTCTCTTACTGATAACTTGGTCTTTGTATTGATGTTTTTTTCCCCCAAAATGTAGGAAAGGGTAGTTTTCATGTCCTCTAGTTCTCATTAGTTTAATTGTAGATGTACTTTGGTTATTGGAATATTTCTGTCTGGCTTTATGTTTAAAGAGGCTCAAGAGTAATGCATTTGAATTTAGTTGTATAAGATTAAAACGATTGTTTTCACAAATATGACCTTTGCCGTAAGCCCAGAATATAATGTGAAATACTTTTACTTGTATCAATCAATTATTATTTGATTTTCAGGTTTTCCCTGATGAATTCCACCTTCAAACTTTGAATCCTTTTCTCCGGGCCTGTGCTGAGTTACACCAAAATGTAAATGTGAAAAACATAATCATTGCTTTAATTGATAGGTAAGCATTTCCAATACTGGAGGGCAGTGTTCTGACTTGGGACAATGAATTTAAAACATTTTTGTAATTTACTTATTTTTGTTACATCTTTATTAACAGTTTAGTTCTGTAAGTACGATTATCTACCAGGTGCTTGCCGAGCTTAGGCATGAAAGAGGCTTAGCAGCAGACGTGGAGATAATGAATACTCTTGTTTTTTTTTTTTTTTTTTACAAATAGTTTATTGTCAAATTAGTTTCCACATAACACCCAGTGCTCATCCTCACAAGTGCCCTCCTCCATGCCCACCCCTCCTCCCCACATCCATCAGTCCTCAGTTTTTGTCAGCATTCAAGAGTCTCTCATGGTTTGCCTCTCCCCTTTCCCCCACCATTTCCGCCCTTCTTCTCTCCCTTGGTCCTCTGTTAAGCTCCTCCTAATCCTCCTATACGTGCACACATATGATATTTGTCTTTCTCTGCCTGACTTATTTCGCTCAGCATAACACCCTCAAGGTCCATCCATGTTGCTACACATGGCCAGATTTCATTGTTTCTCACTGCCATGTAGTATTCCATGGTATAGATAAACCACATCTTCTTGATCCATTCATCTGTTGATGGACACTTAGGCTCTTTCCAGGTTTTAGCTATTGTGGAGAGTGCTGCTATGAACATTGGGGTACATGTGCTCCTATGCATCAACATTTCTGTATCCCTTGGGTAAATTCCTAGCAGTGCTATTGCTGGGTCATAGGGGAGTTCTATTGTTAGTTTCCTTAGGAACCTCCACACTGTTTTCCAGAGGGGCTGTACCAGTTTACATTCCCACCAACAGTGTAGGAGGGTGCCCGTTTCTCCACATCCTCTCCAGCATCTAGAGATCTCTGATTGGCTCATTTTAGCCACTCTGACTGGCGTAAAGTGGTATCTCAGTGTGGTTTTGATTTGTATTTCCCTAATGAGGAGCGATGCTGAACATCGTTTCATGTGTCTGTTGGCCATCTGGATGTCCTCTTTGGAGAAGTGTCTGTTCATATCTTCTGCCCATTTCTTCACTGGGTTGTTTGTTATTCGGGCGTGTAGTTTGGTGAGTTCCTTGTAGATTCTGGATATCAACCCTTTATCTGATATGTCATTTGCAACTATCTTTTCCCATTCCGTTGGTTGCCTATTAATTTTCTGGGTTGTTTCCTTGGCTGTGCAGAAGCTTTTAATCTTGAGGAGGTCCCAACAGTTTATTTTTGCTCTTGATTCCCTTGCTTTTGGGGATGTGTCAAGTAAGAAGTTGCTGCGGTGGAGGTCAAGGAGGTTGTTTCCTGCTTTCTCCTCTAGGGTGTTGATAGTTTCCTGTCTCACGTTCAGGTCCTTTATCCATTTTGAATTTATTTTTGTGCATGGTGTGAGAAAATGATCTAGTTTCATTCTTCTGCATGTTGCTGTCCAGTTCTCCCAACACCATCTGTTAAAAAGGCTGTCTTTTTTCCATCGGATATTCTTTCCTGCTTTGTCAAAGATTAGTTGGCTGTATACTTTTGGGTCCACTTCTGAGTTCTCAATTCTGTTCCATTGGTCTATGTGTCTGTTTTTGTGCCAATACCATACTGTCTTGATGATGACAGCTTTGTAGTAGAGGCTAAAGTCTGGGATGGTGATCCCTCCTGTTTTGGTTTTATTTTTCAGGATTACTTTGGCTATTCGGGGTCTTTTGTGGTTCCATACAAATTTTTGGATAGTTTGTTCTAGTTTTGAGAAGTATGCTGGTGCAATTTTGATTGGAATTGCATTGAATGTGTAGAGTGCCTTAGGTAGTAATGACATCTTAACTATATTTATTCTTCCTATCCATGAGCATGGAATGTTTTTCCATTTCTTTGTGTCTTCTTCAATTTCCTTCATAAGTTTTCTATAGTTTTCATCATACAGATCTCTTGTATCCTTGGTTAGTTTTATTCCGAGGTATTTTATGGTTTTTTGTGCAATTGTGAATGGGATCAGTTTCTTGATTTCACTTTCTGTTGCTTCATTGTTGGTGTATAAAAATGCAACCGATTTCTGTACGTTGATTTTGTACCCTGCAACTTGGCTGAATTCTTGGATCAGTTCTAGTAGGCTTCTGGTGGAGTCTGTCGGGTTTTCTATGTAGAGTATCATGTCATCTGCGAAGAGTGAAAGTTTGACTTCCTCTTTGCCAATTTTGATGCCTTTGATTTCCTTTTGGTGTCTGATGGCTGATGCTAGGACTTCCAGCACTATGTTAAACAGCAGTGGTGAGAGTGGGCATCCCTGTCGTGTTCCTGATCTCAGGGGGAAAGCTCTGAGTTTTTCCCCGTTGAGGATGATGTTAGCTGAAGACTTCTCATAGATGGCTTTGATGATGTTTAAGTAGGTTCCTTCTATCCCAACTTTCTCGAGAGTCTTTATTAAGAAGGGATGCTGTATTTTGTCAAATGCTTTTTCTGCATCTATTGACAGGATCATATGGTTTTTATCTTTTCTTTTATTGATATGATGTATCACATTGATTGATTTGCGAATGTTGAACCAGCCCTGTAACCCAGGAATGAATCCCACTTGATCTTGGTGGATGATTCTTTTTATATGCTGCTGGATTCGATTTGCAAGGATCTTGTTGAGAATTTTTGCATCCGTATTCATCAAGGATATTGGCCTGTAGTTCTCTTTTTTTGCTGGATCTCTGTCTGGCTTGGGAATCAGTGTGATGCTGGCTTCATAAAATGAATCCGGGAGTTTTCCTTCGATTTCTATTTTTTGGAATAGCTTGAGAAGAATTGGGATTAATTCTGTTTTAAATGTCTGGTAGAATTCCCCAGGGAAGCCATCAGGTCCAGGGCTCTTATTTGTTGGGAGATTTTTGATCACTGATTCAATTTCTTCACTCGTTATGGGTCTGTTCAGGTTTTCTATTTCTTCCCGTGTGAATTTTGGTAGTGAGTGTGTGTTTAGGAATTTGTCCATTTCTTCTAAGTTGTCCAATTTGTTGGCATATAATTTTTCATAGTATTCCCTGATAATTGCTTGTATTTCTGAGGGGTTGGTTGTAATAAGTCCATTTTCATTCATAATTTTGTCTATTTGGGTGCTGTCTCTTTTCTTTTGGATAAGTCTGGCTAGAGGTTTGTCAATTTTGTTTACCTTTTCAAAAAACCAACTCTTGGTTTCATGGATCTGTTCAATTGTTTCTTTGGTCTCTATGTTGTTTATTTCTGCTCTAATTTTTACTATTTCTCTTCTTCTACTGGGTTTAGGGCGTTCTTGTTGCTCTGCCTCTAGTTCCTTTAGGTGAGCTGTTAGATTTTGGACTTGCGCTTTTTCTAATCTCTTGAAATAGGCCTGGAGAGCAATGTACTTTCCTCTTAGGACTGCCTTTGCCGCATCCCATAGATTTTGAATTGTTGTGTTTTCATTTTCATTTGTTTCCATATATTTTTTAATTTCATCTCTAATTGCCTGATTGGCCCATTCATTCTTTAGAAGGGTGTTCTTTAACCTCCATGTTTTTGGAAGTTTTCCAGACTTCTTCCTGTAATTGATTTCAAGTTTCAAAGCATTGTGATCTGACAGTGTGCATGGTATGATCTCTATTCTTTTATATTTATTGAGGGCTGCTTTATGTCCCAGTATGTGATCTATCTTGGAGAATGTGCCATGCGCACTTGAGAAGAAAGTAAATTCCCTGGCCTCAGGATGTAAAGTTCTAAATATATCCGTCAGATCCATCTGGTCCAATGTGTCTTTCAAGTCCATTATTTCTTTAGTGATTTTCTGTCTGGTTGACCTATCCATTGCTGTAAGCGGAGTATTGAAGTCCCCTGCTATTAGCACATTCTTATCTATAAGCTTGTTTCTGTTTGTGATTAATTGTTTTAGATATTTAGGTGCTCCCATATTCGGTGCGTAGACATTTATGATTGTTAGTTCTTCCTGATGGATGGACCCTGTAATTATTATGTAGTGCCCTTCTTCATCTCTTGTGATTGTCTTTAATTTAAAGTCCAGTTTGTCTGATATAAGTATCGCTACTCCGGCTTTCTTTTGATTTCCTGTAGCATGATATATATTTCTCCATCCCCTTACTTTTAATCTGAAGGTATCTTCCCGTCTAAAATGAGTTTCTTGTAGACAGCATATAGATGGATTTTGTTTTTTAATCCATTCTGCTACCCTATGTCTTTTGATTGGAGCATTCAGCCCATTTACATTCAGTGTTATTATTGAAATATGTGGGTTTAGAGTCTTTGTATCTTTTGTAGGGTTCATGTTTGTGGTGGTGTCTCTGGAATCTTTGTTGCTCGCAACCTTTCCTTCAGAGCGTCCCCCTCAGGATTTCTTGTAGGGCTGGCTTCGTGGTGACAAATTCTTTCAATTTCTGTTTATTTGGAAAGGTTTTTATCTCTCCTTCTATTTTGAATGACAGGCTTGCTGGATAGAGGATTCTTGGCTGCATATTTTTACTGTTCATCACATTGAAGATCTCTTGCCATTCCTTTCTGGCCTGCCACGTTTCAGTGGATAGGTCTGTCACCACTCTGATGGGTTTCCCTTTGTATGTGAGGGCCCTTTTCTCCCTAGCTGCTTTCAAAATTCTCTCTTTGTCCTTGTATTTTGCCATTTTTACGATGATATGTCGTGCAGAAGATCGATTCAAGTTACATCTGAGAGGAGTCCTCTGAGCCTCTTGTATTTCCACATTGACTTCCTTCCCCAGGTCGGGGAAGTTCTCTGCTATAATTTGTTCCAGGACTCCTTCAGCACCTTTCCCTCTCTCTTCCTCTTCTGGGATTCCTATGATACGGATATTGTTGCGTTTGACTGTGTCGCTGAGCTCTCGAATTCTTCTTTCCTGTTCCTGGATCAGTTTGTCTCTTTTTTTGTCAGCTTCTTGTTTTTCTATAATGGTGTCTTCTAAATCACTTATTCTCCTTTCTGCCTCTTCAATCCGTGCATTGGAGGCCTCTAATTTATTATGTATCTCATTTATCGCATTTTTTAATTCTTCATGCCTATTTTTATTTTCCATTCTGTCTGTAGCCATAGTTTCTTTGATGTCCCCTATGTTTTTTTCAAGCCCTGCTATTAATTTTACCATTATTATTCTAAAATCTTGTTCACTTATGCTGCTGATATCTGTTTTGAGCAGTTCATTAGCTGTCATTTCTTCTTGGAGTTTCTTTGGAGGAGAGCTCTTTCGTTTCGTCATTTTAGTTAGCTTTCCGGCTCTTGTTGGTTTTAAAGACCTGTTATGCTCTCTGTTTCTATGAGCACTGCTATATCCAAGAATCTCTTTGACTTTCCAGGGCCTATCCTTTCAGAGATTGTTTTTTGAATGGTATCCCTCGGTCACTCTTGTTGGGACCTTAGTTATTTTATTTTCCTATTCTTAGTGATATTTGGGACTCTTCACCTTGTGTACTCTAGCTTGTTTCTTGAGGTAGCCCTGGAAAAGAAAACAGACAGACAAACACACAGGGAGCAGGAGCACACAAGCGCACAGGCTGATTCAACTAACATGCAAAGTGAGAGGGAAAACGAAAAAGTTAATAGAAAAGACGGAGGAGGGAGGGCGAATAATAGGGAGCATAAAATACATAAAAGGGTCAAAAAGGGGAAAAGAAAAGGAAAAAAGAAGAAAACCGATGGACAAAGAACGGTTTAAAGCATATACCTGGATTTCCCAGCTACAGTTAAATAGCCGTGTGTATGCAGTGCTGGTTGAAGAGCATAGAGAAAAAGAGAGAAGGCAGGGTGAGACAAGGCAGATTTGGAAATAGAATGAACAGGCAGAAGGGATAAGAAACTTTTTTCAAAGAGGTAAAGGGTAGAATATGGTTGGATAGGTGAGAGAAGGATGCTGGAATTATCCAGAGAAACTATATAGTCTAATTACTCCTGAGAGAAATAGCTGAAAAAGTCGGTAGGTGTAGAATTTACATTTACAGAATGGACTTGTGATTGTTTAAGCAAGCTGGCGACCAGAGTTAATCAGGTCAGTGTTTTGGGGAAAAAAGCGAGAAAAGAGAAAGAAGAAGAAAAAAAGAGAAAAGAAAGGGGAAAAAAAAGAAGAAAAAAAAGGGGAAAAAAAGGGAAAAAGAAAAAAAAAAGGGAGGAGGGCACCTCTCAGGCAGAGATGGGCGTGGCGTGATCCGATGCCTCAGGCGGGGGTTCTGCCTTGGCGATTGTGGGGAGGAGAGTGACGGTGCTCCAGTCCCTTCTTGAACCCCGCGCTGCAGCTCGCTTTTTTTTTTTTTTTTGGCGTGTCAACTCCCCATTCCGGGGACGCAGCTGAAGTTGGTTGCACTCTTCAACCCAGGCCAGTTCCAATCTCCAAATCCCAGTCCGCGCCCCGCTGAAGTTGCCTTAGATACAGCTTCCCAGACAACCCCCTCGGGCTATTCCAGGCTCCCTGCTGAGCTCTGGGGGCGGAGTCAGGATCGCTGTTTCCTTCTCTGGGTCGGGCTGGTGCGCATGCGCAGGGGCTTGCCTGCCAGGTCCGCGTAGCCTGAGCCCGCTGGAGTGAGGAAAACCGGGTCTCCCTATGGCTCGTCACCCGAAACACGAACTCACAGGCAAATTTCCCAGTTTTTAGCTCTTTGCCTTCCCTCTCGAGTTCCAGCCAGCCAGGAGCGCGGACGCCCGGTGTCTGTGCGTCTCCTTCAGGGGTCCCAGCAGCGCTGGAGCTACAATGGCGGCAGGCGTGCCGCCGGTTAGAAGGCTTTCTCAGTGGATTCTGCGTCCTTTTTCTCCGAGTCTCTCAGGTTTTGTATGGTTTCCAATGGCTTCAGATCTTTTCTGTGTAATGTATGGGCGCGAGTGCAAGTACGGAGCTCCTTACTTCTCCGCCATCTTGCCTCCGGAACCCCGAATACTCTTGTTTTTTAATTTTTTTAAATGTTTGTTTATTTTTGGGAGAGAGAGAGCAAGCACAAGCAGGGGAGGGGCAATCAGAGAGAGGGAGACACAGAATCTGAAACAGGCTTCATGCTCTCATCTGTCAGCACAGAGCCTAAAGTGGAGCTCGAACTCATGTGCCGTGAGATCTTGACCTGAGCCAAAGTTGGATGTTCAACTGACTGAACCACCCAGGTGCCCCATGAATACTCTTAATCTAGACATTTAATTGGCAAAGTCATACAGATCCATTATTTAAATCTTATAAATCCAAAGAACAAAAAATTTTTTTTATAGTAATGAAAGAGACCTTTTAGTGGGAACTGATTTGATTTGGAGTTTTGTTTTTTTTTTTAATCAAGTATCCATTAGATATAGATGATTAAGAATGTTCAGGTAATCACTGTATCATCACATTTTTTTAAAGAAGAATTTTGAAATATTAAATATGTTTGGTAAATTCCTTTTAGGCTTAAATTTTACTTAGCCACTGGTCATGGTTGAAAGTATATAACTTTGCCTTTGATAATGGTTTTAATGAGTGCTTGCTTGGCAACCATGTTGAGTGCCAGGATATAATAGGTATGCTGCTTGTGAGCTTACATATCATTGACATAATGAAACCAGAAACCCAAGTGAAGATTTATTTTTGCAAATACTTTTTGTTATATTTTACTTACCTAAGTTAATTAAAGTCTGAGAATTTATATAGCAAATTCTCCAAATTATCTGTTCAAACCTGGGCAGCAAGAATTATTTGCAAGTTGGACATACTCTTAAGGGAAGCTAATAATGGAATATATCTTTTAAAAATTGCTCTTTAAAATCATGGCTGTTGAATGCATTTGTTAGTTTAATGCATTTTTATCCATATCTACTTGATTAGGCTTCAAAGCATATGACAAAATTGGCCTATTGAAGAGATCTGTGGTATAGTATAAAATATGGTATATGTAGTAAGAATTCAGTGAAATAAGACATCAAACACAAAACTATTTAGTTAAAAATGAATTGATCACTTTCTTACTAAACAAAAATAAACTCAAAATGGATTAAAGACCTAAATGTGAGACCTGAAGTCATAAAAATCCTAGAAGAGAGTACAGGCAGTTATTTCTCTGACATTGCCCATAGCAACATTTTCTTAGATATGTCTCCTGAAGCAAGGGAAATAAAAGCAAAAATAAACTATTGGGACTATATCAAAATAAAAAGTTTCTGAGACACCTGGGTGGTTCAGTTGGTTAAGCATCTGACTCTTGATTTGGGCTCAGGTCATGATCTCAAAAGTTCATAGGACTGATCCCCATGTCAGGCTTGGTGCTAGTGCAGAGCCTGCTTGTGATTTTCCCTCTTTCTCTGCCCCTTCCTTCCTTGCTTGCTCTTTTTCTCAAAATAAATAAATAAATAAATAAACTTTAAAAAAAGTTTCTGCATAGTGAAGCAAATAATTAAAAAAACTAGGGGCGCCGGGGTGGCTTAGTCGGTTAAGCGTCCGACTTTCGCTTAGGTTATGGTCTCGCGGTTCGTGGGTTCGAGCCCCGCGTCGGGCTCTGTGCTGACTGCCAGCTCAGAGCCCGGAGCTTGTTTCAGTCTGTGACTCCCCCTCTCTCTGACCCTCCCCTGCTCACGCTGTCTCTCTCTCTCCTAGAAATAAATAAAACATTTAAAAAAAAAATAATTAAAAAAACTAAAAGGCAACCCACTGAAGAGGAGATATTTGCAGATGACATATCCAATAAAGGGATAGTATCCAAAATCTATAAAGAAATGATAAAACTCAATACTCAAAAACAATCCAATTTAAAAAAATGGCCAAAGTCATGAACAGACATTTCTCCAAAGACATACAAATAGCCAACAGACATTTGAAAAGATGCTCAATATCTTTCATCATCAGGGAAATACAAATCAAAACTACAATGAGATGATACCTCACACCTCTCAGAATGGCAAAAATGCAGGAAACAACAAATGTTGGTGAGGATGTGGAGAGAAAGGAACCCTCTTGCACTGTTGATCAGAATGCATACTGGAATAGCCACTGTGAAAGACAGTATGGAGGTTCTTCAAGGACTTAAAAACAAATCTACTCTACCATCCACTAATCACACTACTGCGTATCTTCCCCAAAAATACAAAAACACTAATTCAAAGGGATACATACAACCCTGTGTTTATTGCATCATTATTTACAATAGCCAAATTATGTAAGCAGCCCATGTGCCCATGGATAGATGAATGGGTAAAGAAGATGTGTTCTATATACATACATTTAGCCATAAAAAAGAATGAAATCTTGCTATTTGCAATGACATGGATGGAGCTAGAGAGTATTAAGCTAAGTGAAAGAAATCAGAAAAAGACAAATACCGTATGATTGCACTCATGAAATTTAAGGAAAAAAAAACAAGTAAGCAAAGGAAAAAAGATGCATCCCCATAAACAGATTCTTAACTGTAAAGAATAAACTGATGGTTACCAGAGAGGTGGTGCGTAGAGGAGATGGGTAAAATAGGTGATAGGGATCAAGGAGGGCACTCTTCATGAGGATGGGATGATATGTGGAATAATTTAATCAGTATATTGTACACTGAAACTGATATAACACAGTTGTACTGGAATTAAAAACTTAATTAAAAAATGAATGGAGGGAATGGCTCCATTCCACATCCTTTTTCAAAATCTTTTTTAATGTTCTAGGGGAAATACCTTATAGAAAATACAGTAATGCCAAAAGCAAACTGAGGGCTGATGGGAGTGGGGTGGAGGGGAAGGGGGTTGATGGGCATGGAGGAGGGCACTTGTGGGGATGAGCGCTGGGTGTTATATGGAAACCAACTTGACAATAAACTATTAAAAAAAAGAAAGAAAATACAGTAAAGTATAGAGAATTAAGTGTCACCGTTGATCCCACTACTCAAATCTCTGTATTTGTTAAGATTGTTTTCTTTTTCAGATTAGCTTTATTTGCTCACCGTGAAGATGGACCTGGAATCCCAGCAGATATTAAACTTTTTGACATATTTTCACAGCAGGTGGCTACAGTAATACAGGTTTGAATGGCTTTTCTAAATTCTCAAAATTTGGAAACTTGTCAGCTGGTTGATCCCATTGTGATTATTTAAAATAAATTCTGTGGTTTTCTAAATATTTCAGTCTAGACAAGACATGCCTTCCGAGGATGTTGTGTCTTTACAAGTCTCTCTTATTAATCTTGCTATGAAGTGTTACCCTGATCGTGTGGACTATGTTGATAAAGTTCTGGAAACTACAGTGGAGATATTTAATAAGCTCAACCTTGAACAGTAAGTCAAAGTTACATTAAAAAAAATTTTTTTTTTTAGTTTATTTCTGAGAGAGAGAGAGACAGTGTGAGTAGGGGAGGGTCAGAGAGAGAGGGAGATACAGAATCTGAAGCAGGCTCCAGGCTCTGTCAACAGAGCCCGACGCGGGGCTCGAACCCACAAACCGTGGGATCATGACCTGAGCTGAAGTCGGGCGCTTAACCGACTGAGCCACCCAGGCGCCCCAAAGTTACATTTTTTTAAAAACCTCATAAAACACTTTTTTAATTCCAGATTTGTTTTCTTAATTGCTTTTGGAAATGTTAACATTTGTCTGAAGCATTTGTTAGATTCATTGCATGGTGTTAATCAGGGCAGAAAGTGCCAGCCAATATCAGTGATCAAGTAGTGGCACTCATGGAGTATAACCAGTATTTCCGTTTGTGAATATGAATGAGTTTTCAAACTGGTAGGGAAATTAGTAGTTTACCTTTGAACAGTGTTGGGGTTAGGAGCATTGACCTGTACAATTGAAAAACTGCTTATAACTTTTGACTTCCCCAAAACTTTACTGATAGCCTACTGTTGACTAGAAGCCTTACTAATAAAAAACAGTCAATTAACATGTATTTTCTATGTTCTATGTATTGTATACTATAGTCTTACAATCAAGTAAGCCAGAGAAAATAAAATGCTATAAGAATATTACAGGAAGAGAAAATACACTTCATAGTACTGTACTGTATGTATAGAAAAACATGTATAAGTGGGCCTGCACAATTCAGATCTCTGTTCATGGGTCAGCTGTGTATGTTAAGCAGTGTTTCCATAAGAAGTGATTTCCTGCAGATGAATAAGTTGTGAAAAAGTAGAAACAGCTATGTATTTAAGGTGTGGAAGTTAAATTGGTTTAAAAACTTTTTCTATTTTGAGCTTTGATTGTGATGTCATCAAGGAAAATCGATTTTGTTGGGCTACTTGGGAGCTTCCTCGACTATGCTGTCCTAGTCTGTGGCATCCTCTAGTGGCCACTGTGGGCAGTTCTTATCTCTACCTTTTCACCAGCAGTTGCCCTACTGTCCCATCCTGCACTGCATCTGAACATGGGGTCAATTATTTTTAATAATTAAAAAGTATATTTTTAATAATAATTTTACTTCATACCATCCTTTTCCTTTCCATCTCCTTTCTGGTGGTGTGGTAACATCAGGAAGATTTCTCATTTTCCTTTTACCTCCTTTTATTTGCCACTCCCTCCCACCCTTTTTTGGTTACTTCCATTTTTTGTGAAATGAAAAACATTCCAGGTCTCGAATGTTAAATATGAGAGAAAATTAAATTATGTATCTGTATTCCCCCACCCCCCATGTATTACCCCATGTAAGTTTTAAAGTAAAATTAGACAATGTAACGAATTAGAAATCCCAACCTCTAAAGGTCTTATAAATGCCTCATCTCCACAGAATACTCCTATTAGCTGCTACCTTAAGTTTAGCCTGCTTTGCCTTAATGACCAACATCTGATGCACAAGAAACTGTTTTGTGGAGTTGCTAGTTTTGCATGAATTTTTCTTACTACTTATTTTCATCAGGAATATATAGTATTTATTGGCTACCCAGGAACTTAACCTCTACTTAAAATACTTTCCTTAGAAATGTGAAATTCTAGATAGTCATTTTACCTTGAGCTGTACAAGTTGAGTACACATTGAGTTGGGGACTGTTAACATCTTATTTGTATAATGGAAAATTAAGAGATGAATACATATTCATGGACATCTCTGTCTTCTCAGAAGAAGGTCATTGGAGTATTTCAAGATGGTGTGACTCACTTGACCTATTTCCTTTAATGTATAAGTGAAAATTTTCAAATTTGTATGCAGTGAGTTATTTGTATATATAGAAAGCTGATTTTACTCGTTAAATGGCTGTTGTTTGTCTTTTTTAGTATTGCTACCAGTAGTGCAGTTTCAAAGGAGCTCACCAGACTTTTGAAGATACCTGTTGACACTTACAACAATATTTTAACAGTCTTGAAATTAAAACATTTTCACCCACTTTTTGAGTACTTTGACTATGAGTCCAGAAAGAGCATGAGTTGTTATGTGCTTAGTAATGTTCTGGATTATAACACAGAAATTGTCTCTCAAGACCAGGTAAGAGAATACCAACATGCTATAGTAGGAAAACAGACAATGTAGTTAGGATTTTAGATCTTGAGAAAGACACATGAAATGGGAGGAGAGAGTAATTTAATACTAAAAAAGATTATAATCAGCTATTCATTATATAAATCAGAAATATAAAGAAGAAATTAACTTATAATTATAACTTATAGTTAATTATAATGCTATCAGTAAGAGAATATTACTGTAAATTAATATTTGGTGCATCTCTTTCCAAACTCTTGTCTATATCTGTGTCAACATATGTAAACTTTCTTATAATAAAAGGAATTATATTGTTAATACTGTTTGGTAACTTTATACAACTAGAAACACATTTGATAATGATTTTATATGCTGATAGTTTCACTTCAGTGGGTTTCTGTGTCTCATGTTATAGGTGGATTCCATAATGAATTTGGTATCCACATTGATTCAAGATCAGCCAGATCAGCCCATAGAAGACCCAGATCCAGAAGACTTTGCTGATGAGCAAAGCCTTGTGGGCAGATTCATTCATCTTCTACGGTCTGAGGACCCTGACCAGCAGTACTTGGTATGAGTAACTCAATTATCATACACCTTCAACAGCTCCATGAGATCACATGGAGATGTGCCTTAAATGGTCTAATGCAGCTGTGGTCTTAGAAGATTTTTTAAAAATTGCGGCTAAATAAGAGATTAAGTGACATCCATGGACTTTTACTTTATATATAAATGCATAATTGTGGGAACAAGTTGGTTTCTCTAGTTTCATTGAAGACTTCTAAGAATTACAGAAAGCTCATCTTTCTTTAGTTGGGTGTTCAGTATTCATTGCATGTTTGTTTTCTTTTTCAGCTGTGCTGCTTTTAGAATTGTCCAGTGTTTATTATAATATTTAAAGTATGAGCAACTTTATGTTGCTTATATTCAATTATATTTATGTTTCCAAATATAAGTTGTGTTTGCCGCATTGAAAATGTATGAAAACACTTTAAAATTCAGATTGTCTTTTTCTTAACCTCTCTTTCCTGGTAAAGAACAATCAGTTGAAGTTCTCCCTTTATCATTAGTCCTCAACAAATCTTTGTGAAATGAATAACATGTTGCCTGAGTAGGAATATTGGTGACTGATACCAGATGATTTGTTTTAATGAAAGGTAGCACAGATGGCTGTTTAATTATTGTTTGGAAAAGGTGTAGTTTAACTGTTGTTAGATGCATGAGGCTTTATGGTTAGACTGCTATAATGGGGAACATTTTTATTTGAGGTTGAGTCCTGACTTTCTCCTTCTATTGATTTCTTTTGTCGTAGTTCACACTCTTGTACTCGTTCATAAGCAGTGTGAAAAAGAAGCTCATTTCTATTGGCGATAAGATAGTCTTTGACTTGGCTTAACGATAAATATTCTGGGCATTCCAGTGTCACATTCTGTGCACTGTGTATGATCTGTACATGGTGACTGGCTGATTGTTTAAATATTTTAACTGATTCCCTTATGTTTGTGTCTCACATACATACATGCCTGTATTGGTTTTCACTTTTTGTTGCATACCAAATGCAGTAGTAGGAAGTGTAATGCCTTCCACATCTAGTCAATTGATTATGCCTATGTACTGAGAATTAAGGCAAAGATTATTAGCTCTGACCTTCTCAAGGGGGAATGCATTCTCTATCTGTCTACATTGTATCAGAGGATATTTTGTGAATACAGAATCTGAATATGTCACAGTGTGTCACACATAGTAAAAAATATTTCATGAATATTTGTGTTTTTTCTGAAAAACCTGATGTTTCACAGTGGCTCTTTTTAAAGTACATTGCCATTTCTTTTGACTTTAATGGTATTTTTTCTCCCTGAATTAGGAGGTATAACATATCAGCAATGTGCATACAGCTATTTTTGCATCCTACTAATAGCCAACATTTTCTGAGCCTTTGTCAGGAGCTGGTAACGCTTCAAATGTTATTTGAACACTTGAAATATTCAAATGAATATTTTCAAATGAAACTTTTATAGCTAAGAGAAGGTAAATAATTTACTCAGGGTCACTCAGGTAGTTAAGTGTTAGAAAGTATTTTCTTTATTTTTTATTAAAAAAAACTTTTTTTAATGTTTATTTTTGAGAGAGACAGACAGACAAAACATGAGCAGGGGAGGGGCAGAGAGAGGTAGGGAGACACAGAATCCAGAACAGGCTCCAGGCCCTGAGGTGCCATAAGTTCATGACCTGAGTGGAAGTTGGACACTTAACCAACTGAGCCACCCAGTGCCCCTAATTTTATTCTTATTTATTTTTTATTTTTTTAAGTTTATTTATTTTGAAAGAGAGAGACAGAGTGGGTGTGCCAATGGGGGAGGAGTGGAGGGGAGAGAGTCGGGAGGTAGAGAATTCTAAGCAGGCTCTGTACTGGCAGCACAGAGCCTGATGTGGGGCTTGAACCCATGAACTGTGAGGTCATGACCTGAGCTGAAGTCAAGAGTTGGACTTGAGCCACCAGCTGAGCCACCCAGGTGCCCCCAGAGCCTGTAGTCTTTATCAACACAGTGTACTTTGTACATGTGTTTATGAAAATATATTTACATCTGTCTCTGTGTCTACTTGTGTTACCTGGGGCAGATTATGCAACCTCTTTGAACCTCAAGCTTCTTCATTTGTGAAATGGGGTTACTATCTGTCTTGGTTGTCATGTCAATTGTATTGACTCAGCGAGATAAATGTAAAGCATCTACTGTGAAGCCTGCTATATCAGATGCAGTCAAAAATGGTAGTAATGATGATGATTAGAGACCTCATTTAATTTTATAAATGATTAATCATAGTGCAGGAAAGATTAATGTTTTGGGGTGGGGTTTTTCTGTGTTTTTTTGGGGTCAGATTTTAAACACGGCACGAAAACATTTTGGAGCTGGTGGAAATCAACGGATTCGCTTCACACTGCCACCTTTAGTATTTGCAGCTTACCAGCTGGCATTTCGCTACAAAGAGAACTCTAAAGTGGTGGGTTTACTTTTAAGTATGTCACTACTTTTTTCCTTTTTTTCTTCATCTGTTCTTTGTTATTTATTATATAAACTTTCAGACATAAACAAAAATAGACAATTGTATAATTAATTCCAGTTTCAATAAGTCAGTTCATTATGCATCCTGTATTAGTTATTCCTAAGAGTGGTGTTGGTAGATTGCATAGTAGCTGAGACATCACATAAAAAACCTAGAAATGGAAGATTAAAACAGTATAAATTTATGCTAGGAATTTTTCCTGTATTTAAAGATTATTTGTGAGACATTGATAAGTTTATTATAGAATTGGCTCAGAGCACTTTAGTTAAGGAATAATTTTACTTTCATAGGGTGTTTACCAATTCTAAAGTGATACAGTTATCTCATGTAGAGGTTGTAAGTACATAACAGGTAAGGTCTGATTCATCGTAGCTTGGCCTAATGAAAGGGCCTGACATTGCATAATAACCTGTCTCCAAAAGTCTAAAATTAAATTATTTTATGAATCGTGTACATTTTTTTATGCACTTATTCTTAAGCAGAATCATGACTTAAGTCTTAATGATACAGTTTTATAGAAAATACTAAAATATGGTATGCCTGATAGTTGGACAGTCAGTTACTGTTAAGGAGTAAGCCTCAGTAAACTTACTTTTCTAATAGTGGAGAAATAAGGTTCATTTAGTAGACGTGCAAGCATGACATAGCAGCTTTTGGCCAGTTTTTACTATGCCAGCCACTCATTTAGTCCCCTTTCCAGCATTCTATGTATAGATTTTGGTAAATGTAACAATGGAAATAGCAGCCAGCATTTACCATGTGCCATATACTATGCTGAGGACTATGCATTTAATCCTTGTAGCAAGTCTATACTATTATCTGATTTAAAAAATGAAAAGAATTGATTGCTTTAATAAGAAATTTAGGTGGTCAAACATGGATAAAATATTTAACCTCACTAGTAATTAAAACAATGAACCTCTATTTTACAAATAAAACTGGTAGAAAAGAAAAGTAAGGTTCATCAGTGGCAATGTTGTGATAATTTTTATATAGTAATGGTGGGTATGTGAAATACTACAGTGTTTCTAGAAAACTTTGGAAGTATGTAAATAGAGCCTTAAAAGAGCTAATAATTCTACTTCTAAGAATATATACTAAGGAAATAATTAGGGATTCAATAAAGGATTATACAGAGCATTCATTGTGATATTGCAGATTATTTCCAAAAGGGAGTAGTTAAGTAAATTATGCCATATCCAGTTTGTGAAATATTTTCTAGTCATTAAAATAATTTCTAGTAACTTAGAATCATGAGGGAAAGTGTTAAGACAAGATGAGTGAAGGAAAAGTAGTTTGGTGCAATTATATGCATCATGAACCCAATTTAACTCTTCTGGTGAGTTACTTGGGAGTAGAAAACAAAACCAGAACAAAGATCCTAGTTATGTTATATTTGCATAGACAAAATAGACATTAACATCAGAATGTTATTAGTGATTATAGCTGGGTGGTGGATTTAGGGATGATTTCAATTTTTTAAATTCTTTGGTTTATTCTACTAATTCTGTCCATTTGGGGTATGTATTGATTTTCTGATGAGAAAAAACAAATGCCAAATATACAAAAATTTTGAAGCCAGTAACTACAAATTGATGTTTTGAGAAGACATTGTGCTTGATTCATTTGTGTACTTCATAAATGAGACCAAGAAGGAGGATACCAGGAGATCCCTGAGCTCAGCTTTCTTGCTTTCCCAGTTTGTTCTAAAGACATTTCACATAAAGTGAATATTCTTGAACAAGTTACTCTTGAAAGTAAAGTAATTTATACTATTTTTTTTTCCTTTTAGGATGACAAATGGGAAAAAAAATGCCAGAAGATTTTTTCATTTGCTCACCAAACTATCAGTGCATTGATCAAAGCAGAGCTGGCAGAATTGCCCTTAAGACTTTTTCTTCAAGGGGCTTTAGCTGCTGGAGAAATTGGTTTTGAAAATCATGAAACAGTAGCATATGAATTTATGTCCCAGGTGATGGTCTGGTCTTTCTGTGTTGTTTAATCAGTTTTGCTGTGTTCAGCCACCTGTCTGTAGTTACATTGGTTAGTGCACATGGATTTTCTCTTCACTGAATTTGTAACTACACCTTTCCCACCATCTTGGAACTCCTTAATACTATAGTCAAAATGATTGATTTGGAACAGGAAAATTGATCAGTTACTAGGTGCTAATGAGATTTAAGATTTCCATGTGAGCCCAGGTAAAAGTGTTTCATGGGGTAAAAAGTTCCTTTATTCGGCTTGAAAACTCTAGGTTAAGCAAAAGTTGAAACAAGCTTCTTTGTTGGAAGTTGCAAGTATCTTTCCATACCAGCTGTCTTGTGCCTCTGCAAGGGAGAGGTCAGCATCTTGTGTACTGAAGCATCTCACGAGACGGGGATTTGGTGGGAAGTACTTTAGGAAATGCTCAAGCAGATAGTAGTAAAGGTCTCTTCTGCTTCTTGTTCACCAGGCATTTTCTCTGTATGAAGATGAAATCAGTGATTCCAAAGCACAGCTTGCTGCCATCACCTTGATCATTGGTACTTTTGAGAGGATGAAGTGCTTCAGTGAAGAGAATCATGAACCTTTGAGGACTCAGTGTGCACTTGCTGCATCTAAACTTCTGAAGAAACCTGATCAGGGCCGAGCTGTGAGCACCTGTGCACATCTCTTCTGGTCTGGCAGAAACACAGACAAAAATGGGGAGGAGGTAAGGAGAGAGGTCATTCCTAGTCATGTTATAGAAGAGGGGATTGTTAGCTGGAAATAGCTACCATGACCTTGTGCACTGGAAGTAAAGCATTTGGAGTGCTTGGAAACCTGACAAAGAAATTGCTTTCTTTATTAAAATAAATGAAATGGACAGTAATGTATAATGTAGAGAGAGTTACATGCTGTGGTGAAGCCCCACTTTAAAGATATTGTAACACAGAAAGTATATACTACTACCTTTAAAAAGTATACATAATAGGGGCGCCTGGGTGGCTTAGTTGGTTAAGCGTCCGACTTTCACTTAGGTCATGATCTCACGGTTTGTGGGATTGAGCCCTGCGTCGGGCTCTGTGCTGACTGCCAGCTCAGAGCCTAGAGCCTGTTTCAGTCTGTGACTCCCTCTCTCTCTGACCCTCCCCTGCTCACGCTGTCTCTCTCTCTCCTAGAAATAAATAAAACATTAAAATATATATATATATATACATAATAAGGGTGCCTGAGTAGCTCAGTTAAGTGTCTTGACTCTTGATTTCATCTCAGGTCATGATCTCATGGTTGTGAGATCAAGCCTTATGTCAGCCTCCATGCTGGATGTGGAGCCTGCCTAAGATTCACTCTCTGGCTCTCCCCAGCTCACATTCTATCTTAAAAAAAAAAAAAAAAAAAGAAAAGAAAAGAAAAAACAGGGTATACATCATAAATTAATATAAAACATTTAACATATAAATATGTAAAATAGGGGCATCTGGGTGACTCAGTTGGTTTCATACTGTTGATATGAGCTCAAGTCATGATCTCGTGGTTTGTGAGTTTGAGCCCCACTTCGGGCTTTGCACTGACAGTGTGGAGCCTACTTGGGATTCTCTTTCTCCTTAGCTCTCTCTCCCAAATTAAATAAATAAACATTTAAAAAATGGATACTCCTTAAAAAAATAAATATGTAAAACAAATACAATTGTTTTAAGATATAGCTGTGTCTTAAAAAAAAAATGAAGAGGATTTAAATTTGTTGTGTACCTTAAAAAAGAGCCACCATAGGGTTCTGTTTATTTCTTTGTGTGAAATGGGACATTTGTGTTTCATTAATTCCTTTAATACTCTCCCTCCACCCCCAATCCCCTCACTTTTATTCTAGCTTCATGGAGGCAAGAGGGTAATGGAATGCTTAAAGAAAGCTCTGAAAATAGCAAATCAGTGCATGGACCCCTCTTTACAAGTGCAACTTTTTATAGAAATTCTGAACAGATATATCTATTTTTATGAAAAGGAAAATGATGCGGTAAGTAAACTATAATAAAATATTGTTAGTGAACTAATTTTTCCCTTCCTGCTCTTCAGAGATTTGATACATATTAAAGATTATCATCTTGATACTTTTTTGTTTAAGAATGTCCGAGTTTAAAGAATGCACCTACTAGTCTCTCTTATTCTCTAGTATCCTTTATTTTTTATGGTATATGCTTGATTATGAAACTGTGCATGTTCTTTTGTAGGTCACAATTCAGGTTTTGAACCAGCTTATCCAAAAGATTCGAGAAGACCTCCCAAATCTTGAGTCCAGTGAAGAAACAGAGCAGATTAACAAACATTTTCATAACACACTGGAGCATTTGCGTTTGAGGCGAGAATCGCCAGAATCTGAGGGGCCAATTTATGAAGGTCTCATCCTTTAAAAAGGAAACCGGCTCACCATACTCCTTTCCATGTACATCCAGTAAGGGTTTTATTATACTAGGTTTCCCTTCCATAGATTGTGCCTTTCAGAAATGCTGAGGTAGGTTTCCCGTTTCTTACCTGTGATGTGTTTTACCCAGCACCTCCGGACACTCACCTTCAAGACCTTAATAAAGTTATTCACTTCACAAGTGCTCAATCTGTCTGTTCACCCCAGGTAGCATGATTGATCTGCTATTTAAAACTCCTGTGATCTATTAAAAAAAAAAAACAATGAAAAACCCAACAATAATAACAACAAAAAACAGCAAACCATCACTTATCTCAGCTACTAATGAAGTCCTTCTTCCTTTACTTTGTTTTGTTGGTTGTGTAATTGCCTTCATTACTTGGAAGTACTAACCTGAAAGTGTCTGTCTCTGTTCTCTAGTCCAATTTGAGATTAATTTAGAGGAAAGGGATACTGTATGTGAAATTCAGCTTGGGTTTTTCCCTACGTGCAAAATAAGGCCATGTGTAATATTTTCCCTAAAACTAGAATATATTAATGCATGTCTGAGAATTTTAAAGCACCATGGTCAAAACCAAAAGCTATATTTTGCATATTTGGACTCCGTCATTCATTAAGAACCTTTGTTTTCCTCTGGGCATATTTATCAAAATAATTTTGTTCTAAATAGTATAAAATAGGAAATTTGTGATCAATGTAATTTATGTATAACCTTCATTGTAAATTTAAGGGGAAATGCATCGTACAATTACCATGATTTTTTTTTTCTTTTTTTGCACCAGTGAAACAATAAAGTTGCTATTAACAATTTTGGACTTTTTACCCTTTCATGCTAGATTTTTAGGAGTTAGTAGAATGCCTGTGGAGTTTAATGGACAATCTTACATTACAGCACTGTAATTACTTATATTACACTTATATTACTTATATTACAGCATGTAATAACTTATATTACAGCTGGTTCATTTTAAGCACTTCTTGAGCAAGGCACCGTCTACTTTTCTGTTTATACCCATTTGCTTTCCTTGGCCTTATCCTGTTCTCCTTAGGCATGGTACCTCATTAATTCCCAAAAGGCTCACCACCTTTATCTGTCATGTAACAAATTATCCCAAAACTTAGTGTGTTGAAACAACAGACATATATCTCATAGTGTTCTAGCTTAGGATGTCTCAAGATTTTGGCTGGAGCTGCAGCCACCTGAAGGTTTGGTTGGGGCTGGCTTCCAAGCTTATTCACTTAGAGGGCTCTGTTCCTTTCCTTGTGGGCCTTACAAGGGCAGGTAGAGTGTCCTCATGACATAGCAGCTAGCTTCCCCAAAGTGACCCATGTGAGAGTGGACAAATAGGAAACCATATGTCTTTTTATGACCTGATCCTGGAAGTGACATACTGTTGCTTTTGCCTTAGTCTGTTTGTTTGAAGAGAGTCACTAACTCATACTCAAGAGTAAGAGGAATTAAATTAAGCTCCAGCTCTTGAAGGGAGATTTTGCAATTTTATGGACATTTTCAAAGACCACCTCACTTAACACCTCACCATCTGCCTCTCCCTCCCACATTGATAGATGTCTAGCACTTATTAGGTGCTATGGTCTGAAAGCTTGTATCCCCTCCCCCAGTCACCCCTGCAATTTATATATTGAAATCATAACCTCAAAAGATGTTGTTGAGTGGTGGGGCCTTTGGAATGTACTTAGGTCATGAGGGTGAATGGGATTAGTGCTTTTATAAAAGAGACCCCAGAGAGCTTGCTTGCTCGTTTCTACTTTGTGAGAGCACAGGTTGGCAGTATGCAACCTGGAGAAGGGCCCTCACTCAGGCATGTTAGTGCCTTGATCTTGGACTTAGACTTTCCAGATCTATGAGAAACAGACTTCTGTTTATAAGCTACCCAGCCTATGGTATTTTGTTATAGCAGCCTGAATGGACTAAGACATCAGGTTTTACAAGAAAAAGTTATAGAATTGGTACCATTAAAATCTATCAAGTATGCTAAGCTTCTGTATAGACTCTTTTTGTCAAGCAAATCCTTTCTGTACTTCGCAGGTGCCACTTTGTATAAACCTGATTGTGGAATATAAATTGACATGTTCATTTTATTTAAATCCTCTTGAAATACAGCTGGAAAAATAAAGATGTGACTCAAGGAGAATACTTGAGTTTGAGCTCAGGAAGGTGCAGAAGTAAAATAATGTAGTATAGGGTATAAAGTATTTCACACTTTTTTTGGTGAGGTGAAGAGAACAGATTTAAGAAACAAAGCTCTGCTAATCTTAATTCACAGATTACTGAACAAAAATTGGGCACCTCCTATATGCCAGTCAGGCACTGGGTATAAAGGTGAATAAGATAGGGTTCCTAGCTTTGAGAATTTTCATTTGGTACGAAGACACCAACAGTACTGTGATAAGGGTATGCCCAGGAGAGCATAGAAGTGCTTTTGGGGGCTGAAGGTATTGGAATAAAGCCTGGAAGAGGTTTTATGAATCCTCATGTGACTTCAAGTCTGATTGTCTTTTTAGCCTTGTGAGACTAATGCTTAACCTGCAGTCCCAGATTTTATAGAGCCTGCCCATCCAGGAGTGATCCATGGACTGAAGCAAGTTAAACTCTTACCTGTCTATAATGAGAGGGAAAAAAAAGACTTAAGAATTGACACATACCAATTTGATTTTATGTCTCTTGAATCTAATGAATTAAGGCTTGTGTTTTGTATGCTTGCTTCCCTGGCCTACTTTTTTCTAGTAGTTTTCATTGTGTCTTGCAAGAAAAGTACTGGTTCTTAATAGACCAGGGGTGAAAAAAAACCTTCATAGGTGGAGAGAAGCACTGAGCCTAGGTCAGGCCTGATGTTTTATGGAGAATTCCAAGACCTAGGGAACAGTTAATAGGACACATCTAGGAACGTGATAGAAGTGGATGACACTTTCTCATTCTGAGATGCTTGCTGTTTTAGGACATTCCTATCCTCCCTTTCTCGTCTCCATTTGTCTGAAGTGATTTAGAGTACAGATGATTGCTTCTTTACCTAGAAACTCTTGTTTCTGACTGGTCTTTCAGCCATGACATTGGAAGCTATGATACTGCTACCTTGTCCACTAGGGGCACTGGTTAGTTTGCAGGCTGATATATCTGTGTTAGTGCAGCTAAAAAGAGGGAGGTGTTGGAGGTTTGATCAGATATCATAGAGTGCTTTGAAAGAAAAGGAATGGTTGTAGTACGGTTCATGTACATCTCTCATTGAGAAATAAGACAGACTGCAAGGAATAAATGTACCACCATAGACACTGAGAGGGGATTTAAATACAAAGTCTAGATTTCAGAGGGCTCTTCATTATGTTGCTTTCATAAGAATCCAAGGAAGAAAGTTCAAGCAGAATGGAATTGAAAGGATTTCTCAATGGAATTGTCTTTGATGATGGGAATTCCAGGCCACATACTATAAACAAAAGGTGATGGGTGAGGAAATCTCTGAAGCAGCCTTCCTGTTTACTAGGATTGGGGACAGCAGACACTGAGTCAGCTAGCCAGTATAGACTCATTTGTTGTATACTTGAGTGGCCTGCCCTAGGTTTAATTAAAGATGTAGATTTTCTGGTTTGCAGAAATTAAAAATAAGTCATTTGGGAGTGGGTAGGGATAGACTTCATACTGCTATTCACTCCTCTACATCACCCTGCAGTGTGCCAACAAAACTAGATCCAAGCCTCCAAACTCTAGAGGCGTACTGTATATTTTAACCACTCATTGCAGTGATTAGCCTTAGGTCAGAAATGTCTTTTTATGACAAAGTAAAATCTTAAGCTATGACTTTAATCTATTTTTACAAGGCAGAGCTAAGTGCAAATAAATACAATGGCTTCATCACCATTAGGTATAATCTCTTGCATTAGAAAGGAGCACATTAGGGGGCACCTGGGTGGCTCAGTTGGTTAAGCATCCTACTCTTGATTTTGGCTCAGGTCATGATCTCATGGTTGTGAGATCAAGCCCTACATTTCTCTGACTGAACCACCCAGGTGCCCCTGGGTTCTACCATTTTTATCAAGCCTATTGTTCATACACAAAGGCAACAGAATACTCAGAACTCCAAACAAAAGAGTTAATATTGGGGCACCTGTCTGGCTCAGCTGGTAGAGCATGCAACTCTTGATATCAGGAGTCAAACCCCATGTTGGGCGTGGAGCCTACTTAAAAAAAACTTCAAATCTAAACTGGTGATTCTTTAAAAAGATTTTTTTTAATGTTTTATTTATTTCTGAGAGAGAAAGAGAGACAGCATGAGCAGAGGAGGGTCAGAGAGAGAGGGAGACACAGAATCTGAAGCAGCCTCCAGGCTCTGATTTAGCTGTCCGCACAGAGCCTGATGCAGGGCTCAAACCCACAAACCTTGAGATCATGACCTGAGCTGAAATCGGACGCTTAACTGACTGAGCCACCCAGGCACCCCCATACTGGTGATTCTTATCAAAGAATAAAATGGATAGACAGGATAGTATGTGCAGATTAGGTAAAATTAATATAAACTTGAGCCACAATGATTTTAAGCCTTAAATAGGATGTCTCTTGTGATATGAGCTATCACAAAACCATGTCTGTCAACTATTTTTATCCTTTTACACATCCAGATTGAGACCAGATTCTCAAGCTTTATTAAACATAAAAATCACCTGGGATCTTGTTAAAATGTAGATTCTGGAATTCAGCAGGTCTGTGGTAGAGCCAGAGATTCCACACTTCTAATATACCCCCATATAATCCCCATGCTGCTGGTCTAGGGACAATATTTTTGAGTAAGAACCCCTAGACAACTATTCCATAGACACATTTTTAACAGTACTTGTAGTAAATTGTTTCCCTTATTTCTTACAATATAAGATGGTTCTTACATTTCTTTGTAGCAAAGACTAAGGAGAAATGTGTGGCAGTGGCCTGCGGAAGTGTTTGTGAATGTCTTTCCTTTGGACAGTATAAGGGGTTTAGGCTATCTGCTCCAGGAGTCATTGCTGTCCTGTGTACATATGAGGCTAGATCTTGGCTTTTCTAGGGCATAGCAATTTGATGAATGCTCCTCTGAAACTGATGTGGCATAAAGGGTACAGAACAGGGTTGATACCCAAATTCAGCCAGAGGAGCCAGAGAGACATCTCATAGAGGGCGTGCTGGATGCATATCCCAGGCAGACAGCTTGGATGATCAGGAGCAATCACAGGCCAAACACACAATGATGGCCAGCAACTTGGCCACTTGTTTATCCCGGGAGAGCCACAGGCGACTGGCCGCTGAGCTGGTGAGGTCTGGCTCTCTCTGGGCAATGCAGATGCTATCACTGGCCCTGTAGTTGTTCTGTTACCAGTGTGCTGCTTTGGTGTGGATGCCTACCTGCAGAGGTGGTAAATCTTGAGTTTCAGGGACATCCAAGGAAAGACCCTTGTGTCTGCGGGAAAGGACCTGGCTCTCTTCCTCCTCCTCTCATCTAGTTTAACAAAAAATACAATGTGTTCTTTTTTCTCCCCTGGAAGTTCATCTCTGAGTTGTCTTGCTTGTGGGCAATGTTGTTACCCCTCAGAGAGGTGCGCTTCTGAATGTTGATATAGATGCTCAAGTTGAAGTAAATGATGCTGATAAAGGGAGTGAAGAATTCGATGATGGAGGTCGTCATCAGGAAGTACCAGTTGTAGAAGAACGCAGCATAGCACTCTTCCTGAGGCAGGATGCTCCTTTTGGCCACATACTCCCAACCGATGATGGCAGATCCATAGACCATCCACCACCCATACCAGCACCATCTTGAAAACAATATTCCTGGTCATACCCTTCTGAGCTGTGTAAGTCACTTAGAGGGAAACAGCAGGGGCCGATAAGAGAGAGCTTGAGGCAGCTTCACTCACTGAGCCTGGTACAGCATGGTGCCAATGGTGAGGTCAGATATTGTTGAGATAGGCAGTGTCTGGGGGCTGGGAGAGGTTCTATTTACCTATCAGCCAACTCTTCCCTAGTTGTACTATGCCACTCCAAGGGGCCTTTGTGAAATAGGTGGAAAGCTTCCCTCTTGCAGACACAACTCAAGGTCCATCCCTTTGGATGTTAGTGGTATTCATCCATGTATGAAAGCATACATTTTCAACACCTCCCAGGACATGTATACATTATATACATAATTCGTTCAACATCACAAATGGAATAGCACTGTGTTGCACCATGCTTCTTCCAACTTTAAGTACATCCTGCTGTTAACTTTGTGTGCTTACTCAGTACTTTTATTTTTGATCAATCCAGTCCCCCTCACTGTTCCTGTATGTGGTACTATGTCCCAGTGACCAAGAGCAGAGACTCGAGTCAGGTGGCTTGGATTCAAATGCCCACTATCACTTGGCTAGTTGTCCGAGGCAACTTAACCTCTGTGTACCTCAGTTTCTTCATGCGTAAGATGGGACACCTTTACTTGGACCACAGGGTTTTCACAACCCTATGTATATCAGTTCTTGGATATGTTCCATATAAAGTTCTTCAAACAGTATCTTACTTAAAATAAGCCATCAAGTGTTAGCTGTCATTCTTACTGGGTATAAAAATATCTGTAAAGGCAGAAGCATGAAATAAATGGTCTTGGCTCTCCCCGCCCCCATATCTTTGGTGTGCAGAAAAAGTTCTGATGGTGAGAGGTAACTGTAGAAATGAAAGGGTCTTTGAAGATTGGACAGATGGGCATTTTCTACCAACTGGACTGCCATATTCAAGACCCTTTGGGAATGTGTATCACTGAAGCAGAAGAACCAGCCCTTCACATGGTTCAATGCAGAACATTTAATACTTCTAATTAGGCAATTTTACTGTGTATGCCTACAGTGTACCCAAAGCCTTTCATTCATAGCAAAGGAAACCTAATCACCAATGAAGCACCATAGGAGAGTGAGCCCAAGTAATATTTACTTTGGGCTCATGGGAATTTAGAAAATGGTACTTTAAAGGATGTTGGTACTTAGGAAATTATTTTTGTCAAATACAGTGAAAATCTAATAAACAGTAACAGAGATGGGAGACAAGGATGAGCTGGGCTAGAGCAGTGACAAAAGCCAATGGGTCTCATCCTCAGCTGTACCTTCTAATTCCTTATAATTACCTGATGGCATTTTTTTAAATGCCAAGCTTGCCCCCCCACCCCTAAGCCCATTAAATATAAATAGGTAATTAAAAAATAAAAGTGTTTCCCAAATGGGTTGAAAATTGTAGCTGGAAGAGGCAAATTGCCTAAAGGCCACAGAGTGGACTTAGTGATGGATGGCCCTCCCTGCCAAAGGTTCTAATTTTTCTATAGTGAATATAGATTACTTAAACAAAAGATAAAAGAAATTTTCCTAAAAGCCCAAAAGGAAAGCTCTCCTTTTTACTGCTGTTTTTTCCCTCTCATTTAAGGTTCACTTTTGCCCTAGCTGATTAATTTCTTTGGGTCTTACCATCCCTGTGTGCAAAATGGGGATAAAAATCTTTAGTTTCTCCTTACCTTACAGGGAGGTGAGGACCAAAAGAATTAGCCATCATAGACGTTAGAACCAAAGGGCTTTTAACCTCTCACTTTCCTACAGGAAAACAAGTGCACAGAGGTGTTGTGATGTGCCAGAGGCACACAATGTGCTGTGTATTAAATCAAGAGTGGACCTTAGGTCTCCTGACTCCTGGACCAGCCTAAAAAGCACCACTGAGTGCAATGTACTTGTGATTGCTCATGCAATCCCTTCCCTTTGCTGCCTGTTCTGGAAATAATGAAGCATTTTCCCTCCCAGCACTGTTCTTGAACACTTACCAGGGAAGACAAAAAGCCACTTAGCACCCACATCACCTTTACGCAGGGCCTTGAATGTGGACTTTGGATCACACCTCCAGATGAGGTTATGCTTACATTAAATCAGCACATAGGCCTAGCACTGTTCCAGGCACTGGAAAAACATCAGGGAACAAGACAACACCCCTGTCCCCTTAGAGCTTGGGTTCTGGTGAAGAAGAAAACAGACCTCAAAAACAATGTCAGTCCGTGGTAAGCATGAGTACGGCAGAGAAGGAGAACTGGAGACGGTGAGGGCTGCTATTTGACACAAGTGACAAAGGAAGTCTCTTTGAGGGGGTGATAGCTGAGCAGAGGCTGGACTCAGGGTGAGAACAATGGATGGAGAGAGAAAGATTCCTTAATAGGACCTGACCTTTGCATCCTTCCTGACTATACTCATGATCATAATACCTAGGGCACACTTTATAATGATAAAAATGAATCACGTGAAAGGCACACTTTATATTGCATTTTAACTCTTTAATTTGTTAAATATAAGTAAGACAGATATCAGTATTTGTAACCTAGTTTTAGTATCTCCTTTTCTTTTCCTTTTGAATATGTGGGGTTCTTAAAATATATGGATATCGTAGGGTGGTTTCTCATCACCACTAGCCCAGCAACTCCAAACCCAACTGTATCCCTGGCTGTCCCCCATGCCAGCGGGTTTGTGTCGAACCTCTGCCCTTCTTACCGCCCTGGTGACAGAGGTGAACCTGTCATAGCTGATGAGGACGATGTTGAAGACTGAAGAGGTGCATACTAGATAATCCATCACCAGCTACAATTTACAAAGCTCCTTCCTGAACTTCCATTCCCCCGTCCGGACGTAGGGGATGTACAACCAACGGGATGCAGAAGTGCCTGCGGACACAGAAGAGACAGAGGTGGGCGGGCCGCCGGGCTGCCAGCTGCGGCCTGGCCTGCGGTGCCCCAAGTCGCCCCAACTCTCGAGGGAGACTTTCCAGCGCAGGGTTCCCCTCTCCAAGGCTGCTTGTGTGCCGCCCGCCCCTAGACCGCACTCACCCATCAGGAGGTCGGCGACGCCCAAGCTGAGGAGGAAGAAGTTGCCACTGGAGCGAAGGCTGCGGTCCACGGCGAAGGCCACCACGACGAGCGCATTGCCCAGCACTGTGGCCACCGGCGCCGAGAAGCGGGCGGCGTGCCGTCCGGGGTGCAGCCCTGGCTGGGGCGCCAGCCCGGGAACGCACGCGTTGCCCCCATGCGTTCGGCTCCATGCTGTCGGTGGCAAGGATGCCAGGGGCTGGCGAAAGGAGCCCGCGGCAGGGGGCGCGCGGCTGGAGCCGGCACCTGGTCGGCGGGACGCTAGGGGGCGCAGCGGGAGGAAGTGGGGCGGAGAGGCGGCTGCCTGCAGCCGGGGCAGGGCTAGGGCGCTGGGACCGGGGTCTCTGGCCTGTAGGGTGGGGACCACCAGTAGACCGGGTCCAGAACACCTGGGGAGGGGTGCCTGGTTGGGGACAGCAGGCTGGCTGAGGTGCGGCTGAGAGTGGGGCTTTGCGACCGCTGGCGATGGGGGCAGGCGGTGAGGGGACCCCGCAGGTAGTGGGGTAGGGGGTGAGGCTCGCGCTGCGCCCTGCTCTTGCTCCTCTCTGAGAAGGCAGGGAGATTGAGTCTTCAAGCAAGTTGTTACTACTATTTTCCTGAACAAGAATAGTTTTTTTATTATGTTTTATTGTAAAAGTAATATGTGCACTTATAAAAAAAAAAGTGGAAGTAACAATTTTACCGTTATCTCTTCCCTGAGGTACCCACTTTGAACATTTGGGTTTAAATCCTTCCAGGCTTCAGGGCCCCCCACCTTTGTTTTTTAACCCCCCAACTCTTCCCTCCTCCACAGAACTAGACAGACAAAACAAACAGCCAAAAACCCAAGACGCACAAATTTGACAGGGGAATGAGAGTTGGCTATTTTGATCTATAATCTGCTTTTTCTCCACCTGAAATAATAAATCTGGACATTTCCCCACATCCATACGGAATACAGGTAACTATTATTATCTTTAATGATATCGTTTTCCCATTATATGGATGAACATATTTCCCCACTTTGTTGATAGACAACTAGCAGTTGTTTCTGTTTTGTTTGGTTTCGCTTGTGTATCTTTGCCCACTTATCTGCATAATTTCCTCAGGGGAAATTAATGGAAACAGAATTGCTGGAACAAAAGGAATGCAGTGGTATAAAATACTATTTTATGACATGTTGCCAGGTTGCCTCTAGAGAAGTTGTTCTAATTTGCCATTGAAAAAGCCACTTAAAAGTTTTTTTCCACAGTGGTGTGAAACTGAATGAAGAAAACTTCCCTGAACATTGGTTTCCAGACAATCCCTTTCCTTCTCTCACCAGGAAATGAGGGTGCTGGGCATATGAAAGACTACTTCTTATTTTGGGAGGTGGATAGAAGACACACATTAGGGCCATACTTAGTAAACACAGATAAAACTGAATTGGATGCCTTCATCCAGCCACTGGCTCAAGTTGGTAGAGTTCATGAATTCTTATCTGTAAAGGAAGGACTTTTGGCTTTCCATTTGATGGAGAAGACAATTCTATTGCTGGATAAAGGAAGGGAGGGAGGGAAGGAAGGAAGGGAGGAAGGAAGGGAGGGGGAGGGAGGGAGGGAGGGAGGGAGGGAGGGAGGGAGGGAGGGAGGGAGGAAAAGTAAGGGAAGGGAGAGAAGGAGATGTGGAAGGGAGAAAGGGAGGGAGAGGAGCAAGAAGCAAGGGCAGGGGAGTGGAGAGGGGCTGATGGTGCCTGCAGAGCCTTAGGCAGGCCAGGCCGGAGGAAAGGCAGAGGACTTTTCCTGAACAATTCCCTTGTCTTCATGCCTTCCCTGCTCCTCCAGGTTTCTCTGGGCATTAGTTTCCAGTTTTTAAACTTACTTTTATGACTATAAAAGTTAAATATGCTCATTATAAATAAGAGAAAGCACAGAAAACTATAAAGAAGCTGAATGAAAAGCCCTCCCTGATTCCACTGATTGATTGTGGCCCAAAGTTTGAAGGCTAGGCCCAGAGAACATTCATGACCCTGGGCCTTCCTGCCTCTGACCTCCTCTTTCTATGCCCTGTGCTCACTGCTTTCCTGCTCAACTTGCATAACTGCTGTCCTGTTCCCTGGAGTGCTGTCCTAACCTGCCCTATCAGTTCATGTTGCCTCTTTCAAATCTTTTAAGTCAAATGTTAAAGCCCCAACTCTTTCCCTGTCACTAGTCACTTTCTAACATCACAAAACTTACTTTTTACAGTTTTTATAACTACCTGGATATACATTCTTTTCTCTTTTTTTGAATTTTTAGTAAGATATTTAAATTTTTAAAATTCCAATATAGTTAACATACAGTGTTATATTAGTTTAAGGTATACAATATAGTGATTAAACAATTTCATACATCGCCTGGTGCTCATCATGACAAGCGCCCTTTTTAATCCCAATCATCTCTTTCACCCATAACCCCCAACCCCCAGGTAATCAGCAGTTTGTTCTCTATAGTTAAGGGGCTCTTTCTTGATTTCTCTTTTTCCCCTTTACTAGTTTGTTTTGTTTCTTAAATTCCACATGAGTGAAATCATATGGTATTTGGCTGTCTCTGACTTATTTTACTTAACATTATACTCTCTAGCCCATCTATTGTTGCAAATGGCAAGATTTCATTCTTTTTTTATGGCTGAATAATTTTCCATTGTGTATATATATAATTCACATTATATATATATATATATATCACATCTTCTTTATTCATCTATTGATGGATGCTTGGGCTCATTTGATAAGTTGGCTAGTGTAGATAATGCTGCTATAAACATTAGGGTGTGTATATCTCTTTGAATTGGTGTTTTTGTATTCTTTGGGTAAATACCCAGTAGTGCAATTAATGGACCATAGGATAGTTCTATTTTAAATTTTTTAGGAACCTCCATGCTATTTTCTACAGTGAGTGTACCAGTTTGCATTTCTACCAACAGTGAAAAAGGGTTCCTTTTTCTCCACACCTTTGCCAACACTTGTTGTTTCTTGTGTCTTTGATTTTAGCCATTCTGACAGATGTGAGATGACATCTGATTGTAGTTTTGATTTGCATTTCCTTGAATGCAAATGATGAATTATGTTGAGCATCTTTTCCTGTGTCTATTGGCCATGTGGTGTCTTCTTTAGAGAAATATTTCTTCATGTCTTCTGCCCATTTTAAATGAATTACTTGTTTTCTGGGTGTTGAGTTGTATCATTTCTTTATAATTTTGGATATTAACCATTTATCAGATATATAATTTGCAAATATCTTCCCAGATGTACTTTCTTTATTGATTCATTTGTTTAATTGTGGTTTACCCCACCTAAAATGGAGTTCCATGAGAACAAGGATATCCATCACTGTGTTGTACCTGGCACATAATAGGTACTTAATATTTGTTGAATGACTGATCAATACTTTTTGCTTCACAAAGCTTTTCATATACATGAATTTGTATAATATCAGTAAAATAAGGGAATGGATTATGAAATGCATTTTCCAAGTGAAGGAAAGGAAACTTAGAGAGGTAGAGGAATCTTCTTGAGATTACAGAGCCAGTTCCTAGTGGATGTGGGCCTGGAACTCAGGTGTCATCTCATCCAGTTCACTGTGGGCATTGTGCCACCTTGATGCTATGCTTTAAGATGAAGATGAGAATTTTTTCTATGTGTGTGTTAAGGAGAAATTAATGACTGACTGGTTGGTCCTTTACATAAGGAGGCTTAGTCATATTTTTGCACAATCTTGGACAGAGGGCTTTTAATGAACTTGACATAAACAACCCCATGAGCAGCAGGAGGGCTGGCGGAGGATGAAAATCTTGGACAGATGTCTGGTTGCTCACAGAGTGAGTCAACACAGAAGGTCAAGTCTGTCTTCAATTCACTGATCTTTGGGAAAGTTCTTGTCAGGGGATAATCAGTTCTTTCTAGCAAATTTATGAATCTGGGCATGATGTAGTAGTAGGATTATTCTTGCTTTAGTCCAGTGGTGCAGAACTTGCTGATTGATTATCCAAATAGTCCACTCCCCATTGTTTTTTACTCACCAGAGCTTACTTCCACTTTTATAGATGGAAACATCCAGAGACTGCTTTCTAGATGTCCTTTGCAACATGGGTATGTGACCTGATTTGGGCAATGATATCTTAAGGGAAGTTTCCTGGGGAGAATGAGAACTCCTAGGAAAGAACTTAATTCAATCCAAGATAATAGAGGTGTAAGGGAGGAGAAATTCTCTGTGATGAGGTGATTCCTTGAAGATATTTTGGCTGTCTTTGCAACCATGAGGGGGAACATCATCATCTGGAACAGAGCCTGGATCTTAAAGACCTAATTGAGCCACTGAGCCAACTCTTGAAACTTCCTCCAGATTTCTTAGAAAATGGGAAAATAAATGTCTTTTATTGTTTCAGGCATTTGTAGTTGAGTGTTCCCTGCCAAACCTGAAATAGCCAAAAGTATCTTAAAAGACATTTCCAATTTTGTCTCAGAGAGGTCTGCATACTCTCTGTATGAGAGTCCTGCATACAAGTTGCTGTTATTAAAATGAAAGCTGGGTTTTCCTAGGCCTTACTCATCTGTGGACTAGAAGAGGTCCTACAAATGGTAATACCTATTACGTTTTCACTATTTCTGGTCCCCACCAGCATGGAGCAGCACCTCTTATACTCACCTTCCCTCTTTTATCCACCACAAAGTTTCATCCAGCTATTTCTCATAGCCTACAGCGCTGTCTCAAGTGAATTCAAGAGCCAGTCCCATGTTTTTCTGCTTCACCTTCTTTGTTGTATCTGCTTCTTGTGAAGCCTCTTGATGGTATATCTTCTCATTGTTTTCCTTCCTTACTGATTTGAGAAGAGCACTGAAGTGGGAGCAGAGAGATTTGCTTCCTATTAGGACTCTGCCATTGACAAAATGGCCTTGGATGAACCCATTCCTCCTTCTGGGCTCCAAACACTATCTGAACCATGATGAGGTAGGTGGATGATATCATCTGTGAGGTAGTGTCTCAGCAGTGAGATGTGGGGTTCCAAACTTCTGCCCTCAGAGCTTGGGTCTGCAGTGTGTGTCAGCTGGAGGCACAATCCCTATGTTACCTCCCTAGGCTGATACATGGGCTTAGGCTCTGCCTTCACCAGCCAGGAGACCTCTGGAGGAGCTTTGCTTCTGCATGGAGGGCCTGAGAAGTGGTGGGGAGGGAAGTGTGTGGGCAGGTGGCTCTTTCTCTGCAGTGTAATCAAGAACAAGGCTATCTGTATTTGTTAGGAATGCATATGCTAGGAATTTTACCTTGTCAATTCTAGCCCAGACCTACAGATGGAGGAGGCATTTACTGGGTCTGAGGGGAAAGGACAGGGAAAGGAGTACACCAGACAGAGGGAATAGCATGTACAGTGGCTCTGGGATGGAGGTGAATGTGATGTTTGAGCACCTGAAAGAAATGAATGAGGGAGATGTGGAGATGGGCTGGAGGAGGAAGGAAGTAGCATGCACAGGGTCTGTCCAGCCATGGTGAGGATGCTTAACCTGCTTGTGAGACCTAAGCTCTGAAAGGCTCAAAGCAGAGGGAATATGACTGGACCTATAGTTTTGCTGCAGCAAGGAAAATGGATAGAGCAGAACCCAAGCGGATGTGTGGTTCTTGGTAGGAGGTTAACACAGTCATTAGCTATAGGTGACAGTGCAGAGACTAGACTGGTGGGTCAGGGATGGAGAGAGGTGGATGGACTTGAAATATACATAGGAGGAAAAACCATTTGGCACTGATTTGGGTACAGAGAGTGAGGGAAAATGAGGTATTAGAAGTAACTCCTTGATTCTGGATTCCATAACTATGTGAAAGGTGGTGATCTTGGCAAGATGAGGAACTCTGGAGGACAGGTCTATAAGGATGCTCAAATTCAGTTTGATATAATGAGCTAAAACTTCATTTGAGACATCTAAGTGGGGTTTTGTTAGTGAGTTTAGTGGATCAATCCAACCTTGCAAGCTTTGCTATTGTACCTGATTTTGAGAACAATGAGAAGACTAAAAAGGTTTAAGCAGATGGGGACATGCTTTTTGCTTCATTGTGAGAATAGATGGAAAGAGAGCCAGAAAGGTGTGGGAACCGCTGGAGGTGAAGGTACCTTTGAATACATGGTTGTTGTCACAGGGATGCTACTGGGACCACTGAGAAGAGAGAAGCAAGAGGGGGCCACTGGCTCCTATCTCTCCCATGAAATGTGGGCAGGCTTCCCCTCTCTGGACTTGGGCCTCCCCATTGGAAAGGAGCACTTTGGTCAGGCCACCTCAGGCTTGGATACCCCACTTTGGGATCACTGTATCTGTTTTCTCATGAACAGATCAGTATTTCTATTGCAAGGGAGGCCAGAGAAGAGTCTCTGCAGGACAAGGGAGAGGCTCCTTTGTTCACTTGCTTCTGGGGGAGAGGGTTGCAATTTGCATGAAAGAGGCAGGAAGCAGCATACAGATGACAGCTCTGTAATTGCATTTCTGTGCCTCACAGCTCCTGGAGCTCTGCATCTGAGGACTGCTGGGTTCCAGCCAACTCACAAGTGGTATAGACTGCAAACTCAGTTCCAGGGGAACTAGAGCTGAGAAGGACTGGCTTGCCAATGGTTCCCTCCTGCACCTATGTGGAAGGCCTAGGAGATCGACTACTGCCCAGGGGTGCGGCATGGAGTAAGGGTTACACTGGGTCCCACATTGATGGTTTCTGTTAGTGTTTGTCAAATGTTACCGGTCTGAGAAGAAATAAGTGTAGACATTAAGTTAGCCTTCAGAAACAAATTTGACAGAGCGATTTTATTTCTGTTGAGTCTAATAATTTAAAAATGGGCTTGTACTTTGTAGGCTTTTGTGGTTTTATTTCATTTTTCTAGATATTCATTTTTTGTTTATTACAGAAGTATCAGTCTGCAACTGACTGAAAATAAAAATGAATCATGGTACTTCTGGCTATGTAGTGGGAGAAGCACTGGTCTAGGTGATCTTGGGCAACTACTTTGCGTTTCTAGGCCTCAATTTCTCCAGATATAGATAAATGGTGAGCATGTTTGGTGGTTTTGGGGAACTTTTGCCTCTGAATCTTTATTTGTTTACTATTTCCCTCAAGCACAATTTATTGAGCATTGACTTCATGCCAGACACAGTACAAGAAGTTCAGAAACAATGGTGAGAAATATCGAAAGTGGCTCCTGAACCATTGCAGTTTACAGTGACAGAACAAAGAAGGACATATATCAGATTATATGAAACATACAGGCACACATAGGAGGTTATAGTTAGTTATAGTAAGTGCACGTAAGGAAAAGACTGGATCCACAGTGGAACTTGTCTTACTCAAGGGTCCAAGCAAGATTTCCTGAAGAAGTGTTATATAACCTGGAGTTGGAGAGATTTGTAGGAGATGATTAGGTAAGGTATTTGCCCCTCAGGATCTACTTTCTATCTTTCTCCATCCTGCTCTGTGCTCAGGTGGATGATTTCCAGGGATTGCCTCACCAGGCTCTTGATCCCAGCAGGTTTGGGCTAGAGAGGAAGAGATGAATGGGAGGAACCAGAGTGAAGTCATGGTATTTATTCCTCTGGCTCCCTCCCTGCCTGGGATCACATTCCTCTACCTGTGACTTCTGTGGCAACCACAAGACAGATCTCTGGCTGCAGAATGCATAATTAACTGGGGGCTCTAATTTCTATGCTCTGAAACCCACTCCTGCATTGCACTGAGACCATGTTTTGCATGGGCTGCTCCCAGTCCATGACTGTAGAGTAGGAATACTAAAGCATTCCTGGGAGATACAGGACTTCTCTGATGGCTGATTTTGGCTTGAGGGCTCCCTGATAATGTTTACAAAACTCCCTTTGTCTACACAGTTTAGGATGCTCGATCTACCGTCCTTCCCTCTATTCTTCATTTGGGGTCAGATTTACATCTTGTCTAATGGTTCTCCCAGCCTTTCTGGGTTCCCTACCCATTTTCTCTCATAAACATTTTCCCTAGTAAAATCTTTGCATGTTTAATCTCAACTTGGCATCTGCTTTTTGGACAACTTGCTTTTGTTGAGAGGCTCTTTACCTGCAACCTCAAGCTCACTGGTTCCCAAGAACTGCTCTTTCCTTTTTAGGCCTGGCTATGATTCTCACTGTTGCTAGTCTCTGGGTGGCGTTTCCCTTAGCCTTGCCTGCAACTTTTCAAAAACTCCACCATTAGGGGCGCCTGGGTGGCTTAGTCAGTTAAGCGTCTGACTTTCGCTTAGGTCATGAGCTTGCGGTTCGTGGGTTCGAGCCCCGCGTCGGGCTCTGTGCTGACTGCCAGCTCAGAGCCTGGAGCCTGTTTCAGTCTGTGACTCCTCTCTCTCTGACCCTCCCCTGCTCACGCTGTCTCTCTCTCTCCTAGAAATAAAAAAAAAAAAAAAAACAAAACTCCACCATTAAACTCTATTAAGTTACTGCTATAGAGTGAATGTTTGTTTCCCACCAAAATTCATAAAACCTAATCCTCAATGTGATGGTACTCAGTCAGAAAAGGAACCTTTGGGGGTGATTAGGTCATGATGCCAGAGCCCTCAAAAATGTTATTTGTGCCCTTGTTAAAGAGACCCCGGAGAAATGAGCCCTCATCCTTCTTGCCAAATGAGATCATAGAAGAAAGACAGCAGTATATGAGCAAGGACACAGGGCCTGACCAGACGCACAATCTGCCAGTGCCTTTATCTTGGACTTTCCAGCCTCTAGAACTGTGAGAAATGCATTTATCTTATCTCTAGGTCATTTAGTCTTGGTACTCTGTTATAACAGCCTGAACTGAACAAGACAGTTTACCCTTTTGAATGTAACACTTGTTTCCACCAGAACTCTGGCTGATACCATACTCTGGGCACAGAGGATAGTCTGTGCAATGGCCTGATGTGTGAGGGACAGCTTGGTGGAGGAGGACTGGAGGAGAGAAACTTTGTATCTGAAAAACATCACAAAAAAGTTTTTTGAAGAATTTTGGGCAGAGGTAATAATATCACACTTGCACATTACAAAGATGATATGGTTGTATTGTGAATAGATTTGCGTATAGATTTGGGGTGGGTGTGGAATGGATGTAGGGAGACTAGTTAGAAGGCTATTGGGATAGTCGTGGTGAGAAATGACAGTGGCTTGGACCAGGAAGGTGACAGTGACAGTGGAGAGAAGGAGGTGAATTGGATACTGTGGTTTAGGAAGAGGGAGATGAAAAGAATGACTCCTGGACTTTGGTTTATATCCTTGAATGGAAGGATGTAGGTGCTGTTTAATGAGATACTATACACTGAAAGACAGTCAGCTTTTTGGGTGGGGAGATCATGAGTTTGATTTTGGACATGCTGAATTTTGAGGTGTCATTGAGACTGCTGAGTAGAGAGATAAGTAAACAGCTGAACCCAGGTCTAAGCAATCAACAGAGGAGACATCTAGGGTGGAGATGGACATTTTGGTGACATTTGCACATATAGAATCATGAATGAGATTTCTTGGGGAGAGAGAAGAAAATTAGAGAAAATAAGCTTTTAGGATCTTTATGACCTTGGACATGGCAATGGATTCTTAGATTTGATATTAAGAACATGAGCAACAGAAGAAAAAATAGATAAATTGGACTTCATCGAAATTAAAAACTTTTGTGTATCAAGGGCATTATCAGCAAAGTAAAAAGACAACCTACAAGATGGGAGAAAAATTTTGGTAATCATTTTTTTAAAAAAATTTTTTTTAATGTTTTATTTATTTCTAGGAGAGAGAGAGAGAGAGACAGCGTGAGCAGGGGAGGGTCAGAGAGAGAGGGAGTCACAGACTGAAGCAGGCCCCAGGCTCTGAGCTGGCAGTCAGCACAGAGCCCGACGCGGGGCTCGAACCCATGAACCGCGAGATCATGACCTAAGCGAAAGTCGGCCGCTTAACCAACTAAGCCACCCATGCGCTCCATTTTTGGTAATCATTTATTTGATAAGGGTTAAATATCCTGAATATATAAAGAACTCCTACAACAACAAAAAAATGAACAACTCAATTCCAAAAAGGGGCAAAGGACTTCAATAGACATTCCTCAAAAAAGAAATACAAATGGCCAATAAGCACATGAAAAGATATTCAACATCACTAATCATTAGGGAAATGTAGATCAAAACCACAATGAGATACCGCTTTATACCTATTGGTATAGCTATAATCAAAAATGTGGAAAATAGGTGTTGGTGAGGATGTGAAGAAGTTAGAATTCTTGTGCATTGCTAGTGGGAGAACTTTCTAGAGCTATACCTTGAACAGAATACAAAAGCTGACGTAGGAGGAAAGCTGAACTCAGAGAAAAAGAGATAATGAGATGGAGAAAGTACTGATGACATTATTTGAGCCCCTGGATGCAGCTGTGCCTGAAAACAACATGCCTCTGAACTTTTCAGTTATGTGAGATGATTGGTATTGTTGTTGTTGTTGTTTTGATTACACCATTTTGAGTTGTACTTTTGTCATTTGAAACAATTAGAGTTCTAACTAATACTTCCAGTAAGAGCAATTCTAATTCTATTGTTTTAGGAATTTACAGGTCCTTTACATCAGAAACATTGCATTTAATGTCTGCTGATACAGGGGGTAGAAAGCAGCTCTTCCTCTAATGCCTTCTCAAAAATAGAAGATGGGATTTAAAAGACATCTATTGATGTATAACTTATATACCATAAAAGCAACCCATTTTAAGTGTACAATTCAAAGATTTTTAGTATATTTAGAGTTGTAAGATCTACTTTTAGAACATTTCCATTACACCAAAAAGATTTCTTGTGTTCATTTGCAATCAATCCCTGTTTCTACCCTCAACCCTAATCAGTGATTAATCTACTATTTGTCTATAGATCTGCTTTTTCTGGGCATTTAATATAAATGGAATAATACAGTATGTGGTCGTTTGTGTGTGGCTTCTTTCACTTAACATGTTTTGGAGCTTCATCCATCTTGTAGTATTTCACATGTTATTTAGATGGATTGCTTTCATTTTTTGGTATTTATGAATAACACTTTTAGGTATATTTAAATACAGGTCTTTGCATAACCATATGGTTTTCATTTCTTTTGGGTAAATACTTAGAAGTAGAGTTTCTGAGCTGTACGGTAAGTTTTATATTTAACTTTTTAAGAAATTGCCAAACTATATTCCAAAGTGGCTGCACCAACATTACATGAAGATTCTATTTTCTCCACATTCTCCCCAACACTTGTTACCATCTGTCTGTTTGATTGTAGACATTCTAGTGGGTGTGAATGCTATTTCACTATGGTTCTAATTTGCATTTTTCTAATAACTAATGATATTGAGTAGTTTGTCAGGTGCTTACTAGTTATACATTTTCTCTGGTGAAATTTATCTTCAAATCTTTTGCCCATTTAAAAATGTATATATATATATTTTTTTTGAGTAGCAAGTATTGTTTGCATATTCTTGATTTCAGACTTTTGTCAGATATATGATTTGTAAATATTTGGGAGATGGGATTTTAAATCTAGAAGTTAATGGTTGCTACCTGTTTCTTCAGGCCCAGTGTGGGCCTTGACATATCCTGGAGACTGTTGCAATCTGCCCTCAAACCCTCTTACTTCACAGGTGTATATCTTACTTCAAAGCTGTCTTACCTCTCCCCCAGAACTAGGTCCTTACTTTAGTTTCCTTGGCTGCAAACAACATAAGCCAAATCTAGCTGAACTAAATGAAAGGAAATTTGTTGGTAAGACTTCTGGAGCTGTTGACCAAGCCATCCATAGGCCACATGTCTACCCCCTAGCTATGCCAGGAGAAGGGGAAATGCCTGGCCTCCCTCAGTTGAGGGTAAGACCCTTGATTTACTCTTTCACCAAGACTCTACATAATGGAGGAGGGATCATTTCCATATAGGAAATCAGAGCATTGTTAAAATGGGGTAAGTAGATGCTGCACAGCCAAATATAAGTGTTCACTCTGTAGGATCTTCATTAGAATTGTGTCAGGACCTACTAGCAATAACTCTAATTTGGCCATGACTTGTAAAGAGTGTTGGCTCTCTGTAGGATTAGGGTGAGGCATCATTTTCTGGAACACATGTTTCTGGTGCTGGATATCCTGGAAATTATAAACATTTGTATAATTTGAAGAAAATTCAAAAAATAGAAGCAATGAGCAGAGGTTAGTGGGAAGGAAATTTCTACTGAATATAAGACTAAGATTTCTGATAGGGTTTTCCAATGATGGAATGGGCTTCCCTGGGGGCAGCAGCGTCCTCAGTTGAAGTGTGTGCAAGCCAAGGCTGGATAAGGATGTGTCTTTCTATGGTTAGCTTTATGTTTCAACATCAGGATGTTAAACATCATCCTGGGTGTGTCTGTGAAGGTGTTTCTGTAGGAGATTAATAGATGAATTGGTAGACCGCTTAAAACAGATTTCCCTCCTCTATGTATGTGGACCTCATCCAATCTCTTGGAAGCCTGAATAGAACAAAAATGCAGAGAAGGGAGAATTCTCTCTCTCTGCTTGACTCTTTGAGGTGGCACATGGGTCTTCTCCTACCTTCAGACTTGGACTTGGGCTGGATCTCACACCATTTTCCCTCCTGGTTCTCAGGCCTCCTGCTTGCTTGACTAAATATTTTGGGACTTTTTAGCCTCCATAACCACATGAGCTGATTCTTTATAATCAATCAATCAATCAATCAATATCCTATTGATTCTGTTTCTCTGGAGAACCCTAATACAACGTCACAGGCAAAATGGCAAAATGAACTCAGAGGTCTTGTCTATCCCAAGAATCTTTCATGCTACCCTGTAGAAGCTCTGAGGCAGTTTCACTTGGTGGCTAATGTGTAGGTTTAGAAGGCTTAGCTCTGGATCTTCTACCAGCTGTGGACCCTTAGTCACAATGAGTCTTATTTCTTCCACTATAAAGAAGGATAATAATAGACCAATGGTTCCCATATGTTGTTGCACAATGAATCATCTAGGGGTCTTAAAAAATATTGATTCTCATCCCCAGACATTCTGATTTAATTGACATGAGGTATGGTTGGACCCTGGTAGTTTGTAAAGCTTCCCAGGTGATTCTGGCATGCAGCAAAGTTTGGGAACCACTGTAATAGAGTTTGGCTGTTGGGGTTATATTCGACAATCCATGCAAAACAGCCAGCATGGACCAGCAGGCTCAGCAAAGGCAGCTGTTAGAAATAAAGAGATGAAGTCATGTTTGACCTAAAGATTTCCAAAGGGAGTGATCAACAGTTTTCCTTGCTCTGACTTGTTACACGTGTTATTGTGCTATTCTGCTTTTCTTCTGCATTCTCAATCAGGCCATTGGTCTGAGCATTTCCAAGAAAGAAGATGGGACTGTGTTTTTAGAGAGGACTTGGGCGGGTGAGTGGAAGAGACAGAGTTCTCTCTGTCTCTTCACTCTTAAATATGTTTTTCAGACAATGTCAGCTTTATTTACAAAAGAACTACCAGTTGTGTGTGTGTGTGTGTGTGTGTGTGTGTCCTAAATGTCCCCTGCAGCCCCCCTGCCCCTGGAGAGCAGCTCAGCTCTGCTGGGATTCCATAAACACCAGTATCTGGAAACCCAGAACCCTCTGTCCAATTTCTGTATGTGTCCTTATCTCCTTCCTGCTTTCATGCCTGGATCCCCAGGGCTGCTTCTGCTTCACATAACATCAGCTAGATACAAAATGAACCTTTCCACCAATTTTCAGGATAAACTCATTCCCACCAGGCACTTTATGAATTTGATACATTCTACCAAGATTCGAAGATCACAAGGTAGGGACACATCATGGAAGCCATTACAAAGATTCTTCCATTGACCAAATCCACTCAGACTTCCCTCAACTCTTTTCTCAACCAGGCCTGAATTTTGGACTTCCATGGTCATCTCTGCATTGTCCAATTTCAGCAAGAACCCTGCTAAGTCAGTTTAACCAGAATCCCACCTCTGCCACCATCCTTCATACCTGATCACCCTCCAAATCTGGTTTCTCACCTCCACCATCCCTGATCAGGTGTGATCGCCTTGCTCAGTATTTAGCAAGAACCCTGTTAGGTGGATATAAGGCCAGACACTTGGTTCTTGGAGCTGTTTTGAAAGTATAAGATGTATTATAGTTGTATTATTAATACAGCCTCATGTTCTGTTCTTTGCTTAATTATGTTTCCTTAAACTCTGTGCATAATTAATTATTAACTTTGCCTTCTTCTTTCTACCCCTTGTTTACACATTGATTATAAAAATCTGATGCAAAACAGAAGGTAACATTTGTCTTAAAACGATCAGAGGTCCCAGGTCCCAGCTGGTGTCTCACTGTCCAGAACAACCCATATCTTCAAATGGTTTCAAGACCTCCCCCTAAAGTTTCAAGAAGCCCATAAACCCTGACCAATCATGTATAAACTGCTCCTAGAATGAACAAGGCAAGGTAACTTTAGGAGAAATCCTCTGCCTTCTTGATGGGCTGCTCTTCTGAAAATGAAGCTTTTGCTTCAAAACCTGTGTGCCAGACACTGGCTTATTGCCCATCAGGTTCATGGACAAGTTTGAATTTGGTAATAGCTTTTGCTAGAATCTGCTCCAACACCTGATGTTTTCTTTTTCTGTCCACTGACCTCCACCTGCTCCTTGGCTATAAATTCCAATTGCTTATGCTGAAATCAGAGTTGAGACCAACCTCTTTTTCCTGGTGCAAACTCCCACCTCAGTGGTTTCTACACCTATCATGATAGTCCACCCCCACCTTGAATGAAGTCTTCCTAATAGTGCTTTAACAGGTGTCATTGAATAAGTTTTTCTTTACCAGTTAGAATGAATTATTTTTTCCTTTGACACCTGCCACCTTCCTTGGTCTCACAGGAAACTTTGCTCCCTTTTCTCTGCCACAAAATCACCACCTTAGAAAAACAAATTTCTCTCTTGGTCTCTTACCAAAAAGTATGGGGAATACAAACTTTTCTATGTTCTTGGTGCTAGTAAGGATTGGTAAAATATATTTGGGGATAATTTTTCAATATCTATTTAAATTTAAAATTCACTTACCTTGAATTCAGCAAAGTTGCAGAATATAAAATCAATACACAGAAATCGGTTGCATTCGTATACACCAACAATGAAACAACAGAAAGAGAAATCAAGGAATCGATCCCATTTGCAATTGCACCAAAAACCATAAAATATCCAGGAATAACTCTAACCAAAGAGGTGAAAAATGTATACACTGAAAAACTGTAGAAAGCTTATGAAAGAAATTGAAGAATACATTAAAAAGTGGAAAAATATTGGATGCTCCTGGATAGGAAGGACAAACATTGCTAAAATGTCAATACTACCCAAAGCAATCTACATATTCAACGCAATACCTACCAAAGTAACACCAGCATTCTTCATAGAACTAGAACAAACAATCATAACATTTGGATGGAACCAGAAAAGACCCCCAATAGCCAAAGCAATCTTGAAAAGGAAAACCAAAGCAGGAGGAATCACACCCCCAACTTCAAGCTGCATTACAAAGCCTGTAATCATCAAGACAGTATGGTACTGGCACAAAAACAGAAACTCAGATCAATGGAACAGAATACAGAACCCAGAAATAGACCTACAAACATATGGCCAACTAATCTTTGACAAAGCAAGAAAGACTATCCAACGGAATATAGACAGTCTCTTCAGCAAGTGTTGCTGGGAAAACTGGACAGCGACATGCAGAGAAATGAACCTGGACCACTTTCTTACACCATACACAAAAACAAACTCAAAATGGATGAAAGACCTAACTGTAAGACAGGATGCAATCAAAATCCTCAAGGAGAAAGTAGGCAAAAACCTCGTTGACCTTGGCCACAGCAACTTCTTACTCAACACATCTCTGGAGGCAAGGGAAACAAAAGCAAAAGTGAACTATTGGGACCTCATCAAAATAAAAAGCTTCTGTACAGTGAAAGAAACAATCAGAAAAACTAAAAGAAAACTAACAGAATGGGAGAAGATATCTGCAAATGACATATCAGATAAAGGGTTAGTATCCAAAATCTATAAAGAACTTCTCAAACTCAACACTGAAAAAACAAATAATCCAGCAAGGAAATGGGCAAAAGACATGAATAGACACTTCACCAAAGAAGACATCCAGATGCCCAACTGACACATGAAAAAATGCTCAAAGTCACTCATCACCAGGGAAATCCAAATCAAAACCACAATAAGATACCACCTCACACCTGTCAGAATGGCTAACATTAGCAACTCAGGCAATGACAGACATTGGCGAGGATGCAGAGAAAGAGGCTCTCTTTTACACTGCTGGTGGGAATGCAAGCTGGTGCAGCCACTCTGGAAAACAGAATGAAGGTTCATCAAAAAATTAAAAATAGAACTACCCTATGACCCAGTAATTGCACTAGATATTTATCCAAGGGATACAGGTATACTGTTTCGAAGGGGCATATGTACCTGTTTATAGCAGCACTATCAACAATAGCCAAATTCTCGAAAGAGCCCAAATGTCTATTGATGGATGAATGGATAAAGTAGATGTGGACTATATTTCTTTCTTTTTTTTTTTAATGTTTTATTTATTTCTAGGAGGGAGAGAGAGAGACAGCATGAGCAGGGGAGGGCCAGAGAGAGAGGGAGTCACAGACTGAAACAGGCTCCAGGCTCTGAGCTGGCAGTCAGCACAGAGCCCGACGCGGGGCTCGAACCCACGAACGCGAGATCATGACCTAAGCGAAAGTCGGACGCTTAGCCAACTAAGCCACCCAGGCGCCCCAGTAGATGTGGACTATAACTTGACAATCAAAAAGAATGAAATCTTGCCATTTGCTTCTGTGTGGATGGAACTGGAAGGTATTATGCTAAGTGAAATTAGTCAGAGAAAGACAAATATATGACTTCACTCATATGAAGATTTTAAGACACAGAACAGATTAACATAAGGGAAGGGAAACAAAAATAATATAAAAACAAGGAGGGGGACAAAACATAAGAGACTCTTAAATATGGAGAACAAACAGAAGATTACTGGAGGGGTTATGGGAGGGAGGATGAGCTAAATGGGTAAGAGGCATTAAGGAATCTACTCCAGAAATCATTGTGCACTACATGTTAACTAACTTGGATGTAAATTTTAAAATTTAATTTAAAAAATAAAAAAAATTATAAATATAAAAATTTAAAAATTATATCTGGTTAAAAATTAAAAATTAAAATAAATAAATAAAATGCACCCACCTTTTTAAAATTTTTTTATTTTTTAATAGTTTATTGTCAAGTTGGTTTCCATATAACACCTAGTGCTCATCCCCACAAGTGCCCTCCTCCATGCACATCACTCCCTTCCCTTACCCCCCATCTGCCCTCAGTTTGTTCTCAACATTCAAGAGTCTCTCATGGTTAGCCTCCCTCCCTCTCCCTCACTATTTTCCCCCTTCTTCTCCCCCATGGCCCTTCGTTAAGTTCCTCCTAAACTTCCTAGATGTGCAAACATATGGTATCTGTTCTTCTCTGCCTGACTTATTTCACTCAGCATTACACTCTCAAGTTCCATCCATGTTGCTACACATGGCCAGATTTCATTCTTTCTCATTGCCATGTAGTATTCCATTGTATAGATAAACTACATCTTCTTGATCCATTCGACAGTTGATGGACACTTAGGCTCTTTCCATGTTTTGGCTATTGTTGAAAGTGCTGCCATGAACATTGGGGTCCATGTGCCCCCTGTGCATCAGCACTTCTGTATCCCTTGGGTAAATTCCTAGCAGTATTATTGCTGGGTCATAGGGGAGTTCTAGCTAAAAATTTTCCTGCATATATACTTGCATGCATATGAAATGAAAACTGCACAAGATTATTCAAAAGATTAAAAACCATCCAAATGTTCAGTAGTATATACATGTTTAAATAAATTATGGTACTTCCATGTAATGGAAGCCATTACATATATTTCCATATAGCCATGGAAAGAATAAGGAAGCTCTCTATAAACTAATGTGAAATGATTTCTAAGAGATTTCAGATGTAGGTTACACACACATATATCTGCTTGCATGTGTATAGCATATCTCAGGGAGCATGCAAAATTAGTTGTTCATGGGGAGGGAAACAGTGAGAGAAGGACAGTGAGGGGAGGGATATTTTTGCTAAATATGCACCACACTTTTAAAATTTGGAAACTTCAAGTTTATTGTTTATCCAAAAATTAAATTATAAATAATAACAACAAAGACAGCACAGTGTCTGGCACATAGTATGAATTCAATAAATGGTAGCTTATTATTATTGTTGTTTTTGTTGGGTTGGAAAGACCTAGTACAATTTGGAGTCAGATATGTAAATCAAAGACAATATGACATGAGAACGTTCTTGAGGGAAACATTCTTGGAGCTTTTTGCTCTTTTAAAAGGGCACGTGCATTTTGACTTTGGTATTTGAGGTGGACATTGAGTTTTTAGTGCCTATTCTTAAGCCATTTAGAGTAGCATTCTGAGCAGTCTCTGCCCAATACAGCGAAAAGAATGTGACTGCCTGATTGAGGATGCAGAAAAGCAGCAAAATATAGCATAAAAATCATAACGGACTGTGGGGCGATGAGAAGATTGCAATTAAATGGGGCTCAATATTCGATTACAATAGGCCCTTCAGTTGCCATAGAAACAAAACCACCTCTCTGAAAAAGACACCGATGGGGTCAGACAGGCATATGTTTAAAAAAAAAAGGACTAAATTAAACTGATGCACAGAACGGCAGGAATACTCCTGAAAATGCTCCAGCTGGATGGCTAAATGAGGAAAGCATGAAGATAACAAGCAGAGTACAATGCAGATACTTCATGCAGGCTGATTGAAACAGCCTCCAAACTGCAAAGGAAAAATGGTGTTTGAATCTTGGGCTCTTCTGCTGTGACTAGGCCCCAGGTGCTGGTTTCCTCTGGCATTTTGGATGAATGAGCCCTATCTTGGGGGCTGGTGTCAGGGCACCATCAAAACAAGATTCTGGATCACATGGTGGGAGAGAGAGAGAGAAAGACGGAGAGGGAGACAGAGACAGAAAAAGAAAGAGACAAAGAAAGAGAGAGGCACACAAAGAAATACAAAGAGATAAACTCAGACCTTGTTGTCAATAATTGAAAGTTGACTGGGTGCTGGCTGACCCTCCCAGAGGGCAGTCTGGCAAATTGTACTGAGAACCTTGAAAAAGTGTATACCCAGGAATTCTAACTCTGGGAATCTGTGCTGGGATTTTTATTACAGAGCCATTTACATTTGCAAAAACTTAAAGGAAGAAAAATCCCTAATCGTACCAGTGAGAAACTAATAATGTCAGTGAAAATGCTTACCTGGGTATCCCTGGGCCAAGAGCTTTACCTGTGTCCTATTTAATCCTCCTGACAAACCAGGAGGGAGCTGTTATTTATTATCTCCATGTTACAGATGAAACTGAGAATCATGTAGGATGAGCAATATGCCTCGGTCACTAAGTAAATGGCAGACCTGTATTTCAACTCAGGTCCTTCTGAATAGATACTTTAAGATGTTAACCATTCACAATTAAATGAATTATAATGTCATTATAAAGTGGAGTATTCTAGTGACACTACAATTATATTTATGAAGAATTTTAGTGACAGGAAAATGTGACAAATTCAGGTCACAAAACTTGTGTATTGTATAATTCCAACAATGTTATGTGATTTTTATATCTTTGCAAACAGAAAAGACAGGGAGAAAATTATGGCTTTTAAAATATTCTACTGTCTGCTTTCTTTTTTAAAAAATGTTTATTTTTGAAAGAGAAAGAGCTAGCGAAGGAAGAGGAGGGAGAGAGGGAGACAGAGGCTCTGAAGGGGGATCTGTGCTGATAGCAGAGAGGCTGATGGGGGGTTAGAACTCACAAAACGTGAGATCATGAGCTGAGCTGAAGTTGGACAGCTGACTGAGCTACACAGGTGTCCCTATGTCTGCTTTTCTATACTTTTAAATTAAAAAAATAGACTGTTAACTCTGCAAATCTGAGACTGTGGGGATGGGTATATCAGAACATTTCAATGTTATTTTTTAAAGTGTATTTATTTATTTTGAGAGAGAGTACGAGCAGGAGAGGGGCAGAGAAAAAAAGAGAGAGGTAGAATCCCAAGAGGGCTCTGCGCTGATGTGGGGCTCGATCTCATGGACGGGTGAGATCATGACCTGGGCAGAATCAAGAGTTAGACACTTAGCTGACTAAGCCAACAAGCCACCCTTGCAGTGTTATATTCTTAAGACCAGAGAAAACACATGGAAAGCTAGGAAAATGTCCAGTAACAAAAAGATCTTCCAAAGGTCAGAAGCAGGGCTGATCAGCAGCACCATTTCCAGATGGAAAGATGGTCATTGAGCCCAGGGACAGCATGGTGGGGGGCTCTACAGCCTAAGGAGACAGCACGGTGGGAGGCTTTATAGCCTAGGGCGGCCCTTGGGATCCTTACAGCGACTTTCTCATTCTCCCTCCTCTTCCTTGCCCTCTTCCTCTTTCCCACCTTGCCCTCTCCTTCCTGTCCTTTCCCAACTCCTTTCTCCTCCTCTACCCAACCTCTATTGGGCACCGAGGTCAGTTCAATATTTGTGAAATTGTTGTTTAACAAGGTGGACATTGTTTTGTTTTTCCTCTCCCTCTCCAGCATACATCTGCCCTCTTTCTGGTAACACTGTGACCTTGAGTTCTTTCTACAAGCTATATCTGCCCATGGGAGCTGGTGGCATGGCTGCTCAAGGTGCCTGCCCTCACCCAGCCAGAGAATGAGCATGGGACTAAACCTAGCCAGTTGAAATCCACTAGGAATCTGAATCTCTTGAGAAGATAGCATAAGGATAGAAAATTGGGAAGAGGATCATTTTGAGGGAGGATGAGATTTCAGCTTCAAAGAGACTGCTCACTCCAAACCCAGAGCATCCTTGAGATTTGTCATTCCTAATGCTATCTTTTGCTTTTCTTCTATTCTTTGAGCTACCCCATATGCTTCCAGGGTTTATTTCTGATGTTGCTGAGTTCTGCTTCAGTTGACCAGTCTGATTTTGTTGCTCACCAACAAATAGCAACAGATGTTGCCTCAGTGGCTGTTTATAGAGAGTCCCAGGAACTTGGCTCAGCCAAAAAAGAATAGGTATTCATCTCCTGCTTTCTACATTGGGTCATGTAGCCCTGTTTCCAGGTTTAGGAAAAGGTTACAGTTTGGGTGATAATGTTGCCCAGTCAGTGAGTAACTTTGTTCCGTAGTCTGTCCACTTGTCTTTTTGTCTGAAAACCTAGAGCCAGGGCCATATGAAGAGGTAAACTGGCAAGGCAGCTGCCAGTCTGGAGGGAAGTTACATCATCACTAGGGAAATGAAGGGCCAATTAACTTAGGTCTCTCCAGGAGTGACCTTACAGAACTGGTGGGAAGCTAATGAGTCTGCTACACTGAGGGCGACATTGCCCTCTGGGGATCATTAAAACACCCTCCACTTTTCTTTTCAGTATTTTTGAGACACACTCATAAAAGTCAGATGAAATTTCAATTCTGACTAACGTATGCAATAATGACATTCACCTTGAATGCATGATCCCTTTTATTTACTTACTCCTTTTATTATCTATTAAACCCACTAATGTGATTCTATGTAGTTTTCTGGCTTGGGAAACCATGAAAGAAAACAGACCAACTATAGGAAAGTGGGAAATGTTTTATTGATCTTTATCAGAGCCTTAACAATGAAGTGACTTGTAAAAAAAATAATGTAGAATTGTAGAAAATAAGATGGGCTATCTTCAAGATATATTGTTCAAATAACAAGTTAAAAACTAAGTTTTCAAAATTATATTTATTTTAAAAAACTAAAAGAATTCACATACACAAAGGACTATATATATAATTTTATTTATATATATATTATATATATTATGTTTCTGATGAAATTATAGTAAAAATAAAAATTTAAAGGCAAATAAAAATATAACTACCCTGGTTGAGGAGGAACAGGGAGGGTGCAGGGTTGTGTACCCCTTGCCCACTCTTGAAACTGCTCTGATATCTTGGAACTGAGTTTAATCTAAACTCTTCATTTTTCATTTGGAGAAACTGAGGCCAAGGAATTCACCAGAATGATTTGTCTCAGGCTTGCAGTGTTATTTTCTTGAGATTAGACAAAACTCACTGAAAGCCAGAGAAAGGTCCAGAATCTCCCTCTTTTTCCTGGTACCACTCCTACCCTCAAACCTTCCCAGAAGAGGATGGAGATTCTGATTGTCTTGGTAACAGACCTGTTTCCTGTTTGAATTAAACATGAGTGTGTTATCAGAGTGAAGGTTAATGACCTAATGATTAACAGCAGGGACTGAATTGCCAGGAGAGGGATTGTGCTAATTGTATTTATGAACTCAAAGCCTCCGAACTGAAGAGATTAATATGAGGAAGCTGTGTCAGTCCTACCTCCAGCTTGGAAAAGTGTGGTTCCCTTTCCTGTCATCACCAACCTGCAGCCAAGAGACTCTCAGCAGAAAATATAAATAGGGACCCAAGGGCACTGTGTTTGCATGAGGGAGTCAAGATGGTGACATCAGCCCTGGCTATAACACGAAGTGTTGTAGGGTTGGGGCAAATTGCTTCTTTCTGGGCCTCATTAACCCTTTTGGTAAAATAGATGGAAGAATCTATGTTGCATTCACTCTATAGTGATGGTATGAGGACCACAGGGACTACAAAGGAGCTTCCAAAAAGATGGAGCATGGCATGAATCAGGACAGACCTCTCTGTTTGCAAGTGGCAGAAAACCAATTCAATTAACTTAAACAACAGAAAAATGGAACTTATTGACTCATGAAGTTAAAAAGATCACTGTGTGCTTGTGAATGTGTTTGTGTGAATCTGGCTTAAGCACAGGTGGACTCAGGGAATGAATTATTGTTCCCAGGAATCTTCCCCTTTTCTGTAGTTTTTCGTTGGTTTCTTCTGTGACATCTTATTCTGGCACACTCTGCCATGGGCAGGCAAAGATGACTCTGGAAGTGTTAAGCTTACATAATCCTCATAGCTGGTGGTCCTAGTGAAAGGTGAAACTCCTCTTTCTGGTTCTATCAAAAGTCCTGGGGAGAATAGGTCATGTGCCCATTCCTGAGCCAACCACCATGGCAGGGGAATGGGGTTCCCTGATTGGCTTGGCCTGGTTGATATGCCTATCCCTAAAGTAGATGGACTGAGCAAGGGTGAGGGTTAGTTCCCCTAAGAGATGCTATGCAGAGAAAAAAACGTACAGTCACCATATAACTGATATCATGCCCAGCAAGAACTCCTGCCCTTTCTCCCTTTCTGATCCATCCTAAACCTCAGAGAGATTCCTCTCCTAGGGACCCATGTCAGCATTACTGTCTCCAGTGCTGAGGCAGCTGTTTGGCCTGCACAATTTGGTTAGACACCTATATCTGCTACTATGATTAGTAGTGAGTCATTTGTCTTTTGCAGTGAGTGGTAATACTTGTGTCCCCAAGAAAACACAGATCCCTAGCAAACCATAAGGGACTCTTAAACATAGAGTACAAACTGAGGGTTGCTGTAGTGGGGGATAGGTGGGAGGATGGATTAAATGGGTGATGGGCATTAAGGAGGACACTTTTCAGGATGAGCACTGGGTGTCATATGTGACAGATGAATCACTGGGTTCTACTCCTGCAGCCCAGATTACAGTATATGTTGACTAATTTGAAGTCAAAAACAAACAAACAAAACAAACAAATAAAACAGAGCCCCAGTGCTGAGCAAGTTGAATGGACAAGGATATGGTCTTTACCTTGTGACAGAAGTTGCCTGGCTACCAGTCAAGAAAGGACACGTTTAAGACATGATAGGGCATACCATGTTGTTTTGTAGCTTTTTAAATTATAAAATCAAATATGATCTATTCTACTTTAAAGTAGATTATTTTCTATATAAGCTAAGGCCTCTTCTGACCACCACCCCTAATCCCATGAGCCAGTTTTACAAGTTCAAGCTACTGAATAATACCTTTTTATTTTTTATTTTATTTTTAAATTTTTTTTAATGTTTTATTTATTTCTAGGAGAGAGAGAGAGACAGCGTGAGCAGGGGAGGGTCAGAGAGAGAGGGAGTCACAGACTGAAACAGGCTCCAGGCTCTGAGCTGGCAGTCAGCACAGAGCCCAACGCGGGGCTCGAACCCACGAACCGCGAGATCATGACCTGCGCGAAAGTCGGACGCTTAACCGACTAAGCCACCCAGGCGCCCCATGAATAATACCTTTTTAAATTATTATTAAAAAATATATCAATTGGTGTGTGTATTGTGCACGTGCATGCACAACACACACACACACACACACACACACACACACACACACACACACATACATGGGCTAGGCTCTGCTCTGGTAACACATAGTTCCAAAATTTCAGTGGTTTAACACACACTTATTTCTCATCCCAACACATGCTTGGCAAGTATCTATAATGGGGAATCTATTTATTGGCATCACTGAGGGATTCAGCTGATGGAAGCCAAGAGGAAGAAGGAAAATGTGGTGAATTTTGCACCGTCTATTAAAGCTTCCACCAAGAAGAAAATCATGTACCAGCTTCTCTTGGTCTGTCTTGTAGTCCAACAAGCAGCAATGATGGCCCTGGTGGCCCTGGTGGCCTTGTTAAGTACAGATAGGGCTATTTGGTCCTGGCAGGGGGCCCAAGTTGTCTAAGCCTGAAGTTTTCTTTTCATCTGACAACTCCTATTCCCAGTCCCTGACAAGTGCTAGAGCCTCAATCTGCCATAAAGAAGACTCTTTGCTGGTCTGATTACCACAGGGCCTTCTTGGAAACGCTCTTCAGTGGGCAGGTGGGGGGAGGAAGGTACTTTCTGCAAAGCCACCTGATGGCTGCTCCTCTAGCTTCTATAGGGCCCAGACCTCCCTCAGTTGGGCGATAAGATAGTCAGAAGTATGAAAGCATAAGCAGAAATTCTTAACCTCTTCTGTGTCATGATCCTACTGAGGGAAGCCTCTGGACTTCTTTACAGAATAATATTTTTAGGTGTGTCAATAAAATATAGAGGATTACAAAGGAAACCAAGTATAATGAAAGGTAGTTATCAAATTGTTATAAAAATATATTTGATGTAGCAATATATGTGCTATTTTTCTTAACACATTGAATAATGAGTTTTTTTTAATAATGAGATTTAGAAGTAGGATTAGTGACTAGAGAAAGTTCAGAGGAGATCAGAAAAGGATGGCTCCCTGGAGAATATGGACTCACCCTGTGCCTTTTAAAGTTGAGTAAGATTTGCAAAAACATGGAGAATGGCTCATGAATACCGAGTGGAAGAAACAGGTTGGTATCAGCGAGAAGGTGACCCTGAGCTCTGCAGAATGGGACACAGAAATCTGGAGTGTGTGAGTCACTTTAATTGGAGCCACGGGTCAATTATAATATTTTAATTACCTTCTTTATTTTACTATCAATGTCCCTTAGTTACAAGCATTTAAAGTAATGAAGAGCCATTCAGGTAAAAATATGTCTGTCTCCAAATTGGATGATTCATGAGAGTCTGCCCTGCTCTGGAGTCATCAGATTGCATATGGTGCTTGTAGCAGTTCTGTCCATGTTAGGGTTGGGCCAGAGCAGTGGGATTTCTTCTGGCTGAGCCAAATGAAGTTGAGGCAGCCCCTCTGTTACCTTCCTCCCCAGGTACCTTGGGGTATCTTTGGGGGCAACGAGAAGGATACAGGCTAGGCTTGCTGTGGTCTTGGGTCAGTGGGAGAATCCAAGGACTGGGAACTGGTCTTCATTTGAAATATATATTCATACTGTGTGTGTGTGTGTGTGTGTGTGTTATTTGATGCAAATTCATATAAAGTATGTACTTCATATATTGTACTTAATATATGTGTACTTCACACACACACACATAAAAGCCTGAGAATTAGAGAACTGATGGTATAGCAATGTCCCAGTCCAGCACTCAGGCAAAGGGAGATGTCATATTCTCTTCCATCTCTCTACCTCTTTTCCTCCAAATCCTCCCTTCCTTTATCTTTTTGGCCCTCAGTGGGTTGGATGAAGCTGCCCACATGGGGAAGGCAATCCTTTTTACTCAGTCTAGTGATTCAAATGCTAATTCTGGAAACATCCTCACAGACAAACCCCAAAATAATGTTTAACCAGATATCTGAGCACATAAAATTGGCCCATAAAATTAATCATCATAGGTGTACCCTTTGGACTCTTGAATGCTGAGAACAAACTGAGGGCTGATGGGGATGGGGGAGAGGGGAAGGGGGGTGATGGGCATGGAGGAGGGCACTTGTTGGGATGAGCACTGGGTGTTATATGGAAACCAACTTCATAATAAACTAAGGAAAAAAACATTTAAAAAAAGTATCCTCTTTGTTAACATAGCACCCATACATATCTCTTTAAACCACACTTAATCCTGAAATTAAGACAATAACAAGGTCATAGTTCCACCTACCATGACACAGTTATCTTGTATAAAACCAAAATCACACTAACCCCTTTCCCAGAAGAGAAGGTAAAGTCTGTGAATGATGCTTACTTTTCTTGATATCCTGTAACTTAAATACAATGATTTAAAATCAACAAGCGTGCCTGGGTGGCTCAGCTGGTTAAGCATCTGACTTTAGCTCAGGTCATAATCTCACAGTTCGTGAGTTCAAGCCCCACATCAGGCTCTGTGCTGACAGGTCAGAGCCTGGAGCCTGCTTTGAATTCTGTGTCTCCATCTCTCTCTGCCCCTCCCCCACTCATGCTCTGTTTTTCTCTGTCCCAAAAATAAATAAATATTAAAAAAAAATTTAAATCAACAATTTTTTTGAGGGAGAGCTCACGTGCAAGGAGGGGAGAGGGGCAGAGGGAGAAAGACGGAGAATCTTAAGCAGGCTCCACGCTCAGTGCTGTGACCCTGGAATCATGACCTAAGCAGAAATCAAGAGTCAGCCGCTCAATCAACTGAACCACCCAGGTGTCCCTAAAGTGAACATATCTTATATTACATGCTATGGAGTGGTGGAAGAAAGAAAACGTGTGTGTGTGTGTGTGTGTGTGTGTGTGTGTGTGTGTTTATGTGTACACGATACATTCATAACAAAATAAGGAGGAAAGACTCATGCCAACTACAGTCCTTATTTCTGTAACTGGCAATGTGGTAATGGCTGGTATTTATAACAGCTCTCTTTCACTCTTCATTCTGGATTCCCTTTGCTTTAAGCAAGCACCTCAGCTAATCATTGTTCTTACCTGGAGGGGTAATCTTCATCCCTGAAGAGTCTGGGTCATTAGTAGTCCTGCTTGGAGAATTGTTGTAGTCCTCCATTGACTTTAATATAAGAGACTCCAAAAGGATCGTCAGTATTTCAGACTCTTCCTTACCTCCCTGGTCAAATTCCTCTTTGTTGGTCAGGATCAATCACCTCAGATAGCACAATAACTCCCTTCTTTGTCTGTTGATTCAGAGGTATGAGGAACCCAAAGTGGTCCGGTGGCAGTCTTAACTTAGAGTTGAATGGAATCATTGCTGTGTCTCCTGGTGGAAGCATCCCTCCCATTGAAACTAATATCCCTAGGCCAGCAGAGCATAATGTTCTGGGTATAGGAAGCAAAAATTTTGCTCATGGGTCATTAAGGGTAAGAGTAAGTGGTACCACTCTCATTTCTACTTCTTGATTCCTGGACTTATCAATTCTGGCTATGGCTATGGGAGAAACAGTACCGTATATTGGATGTTAATTCAGAGCATATATACTCTTTTGGAAAGCTTTGCCCCAACTCTACAATGAATTGCCACTAGCTGGTGCTTAACAGAATCTTCAAAATAGAACAGTCCATTCTGCTCTCAAATCAGCTGCTTTAGGATGGTAGAAAACATCGTAAAAATTCTACGAGTATGGCCAATTGCCACATTTCTTTTGCTGTGAAGTAAGTTCCTTGATAAGAAACAATGTTGTGTGGAATACCATAATGGTGGAGAAGGCATTGTATCAGTCCACAGATAGTAGTTTTGGCAGGAGCACATTGCATGCAAAGAAGGCAAATCCATACCCAGAATAAGTATCCATTCCATTAAGAACAAGATATTACCTCTTTCATGTAAGTGGTCCAAGGTAATCAACCTGCCTCCAAGTAACTGGCTTATCACCCTAGGAATGGTGCCATATCTGGGACTCAAGTGCAGGTTTTTTCTGCTGGTAGATTGGGAACTCAGTGATGGATGAAGTCAAGTCAGCTTTGGTGAGTGGAAATCTATGCATAACTTCTATTTTGCTACCATGGCCACTTTGTTCATGAACCCATTGGGCAATGATGAGGTAGCTGTGGAAAGAAGAGGACTAGTATTCACACAATGGGTCACCCTATCTGCTTGATTATTAAAATCATCCTCTGTTGATGTCACCCTTTGTGAACATTCACTTATAACACAAATATCTTCACATTTTTATGCCCACTCAGAGGGGCCTATCTACATATCTGTTCTCCAAATTTCCTTGTAAAAATTTTCCAATTATGTTCCTTCCAAGCTTAGACTATCCAGTTAAACCATAGGCCACAGACCATGAAGCTGCATACAATCACAAAGTAAATAGGTGTACTACTTGAAGTTCTGCTCACTGGGAGGGCTTTTCTTCACTGTCCTAAGGGATGTCCCAGAGATGGGCTGTCCTGCTGCAGCTGCTCACTTTCAGATGGTGCTTATATATTGTGCAGAACTATCTGAAAACTGAATCTTTTCTTCCTTTGTGAACTGATTATAGGGAACTCCCCACAAGACCATAGGTTCAGGCTGGGAGAGACAAGGCAATGTTGTAGGAGTTGGGATCGTGGGTATTTGGGTCACTTTTTCATCTAACTTTCTTATGCATTCAAGGGCTGCTCAGTTATATACTGTTTCAATTTGATGATAGAATGCTACTGTGCATGTCATGGCTTGGTGGGTCAAATATCACCCAGGTCATGATGGGCTATCCTGCACTAGTTCTCTAGATTTCATATGTCAAGACATTTGGAGAACTAAATGCCTGACCTGTTCTCTGCAGAGTTTTGAAGATCAGGATATAAGCATCACTTTTACTTGATATATATTAGACAAATATAAATAAATAATAAAATAAAAATATATATGTATAAATACATTTATATCTATCTACACATATCATGTAATATGTATTTGAGCCATACGGCTAAAGTCAAGATTTAAAAAGCCCTGAACTGGAAGTCCAGCAGAACTTGGTTAGAGTCCAGGCTCCCCCATTTATGGATCCTTCTGACTTTGGGCAACTCATGAGAACTCACTGAACAAATCTCCCCTAGGTAAGTATCTCATACTAGTTGGAGAAGGGGAAAGAAATTGGGCAGAGGGCTGAGGATCAAATGAAATCACTCTTGTAAATTGGAGAACACTGTGCAAATGTGGGGTGTGCCTGTTAGTTTTACACAATCTATGTAGGCAGGAAGCAGATGTACCAAAATACCAAAGTCCCTCTACAATGCATCTCCATACAGCAGCCAGAATGCTCTTGCTAGAGCACCAGTCAAATCACCTCTTTTTCCCTGAAGCTCATCAATGCCATCTTATTACATGTTGAATAAAATTTGAACTACTTATGAAGGACGGCCTTTGAGGCTTCGTTACCCCAGCAGTCTCCTTGCCAGCCACTTCCTCACACTCTGTGCTGAAGCCTCAAAGATGATTTTCTGTCTGTGCAACACACCAAATTCTCTCTTGCCTCAGAGCCTCTAGAGCTGGGACTGTCCTCTCCTTGCATCATCTGATTCTCCTTCCTGAGTTTCTGTGTCTTCCTGGATATCCTGCCACCTCCTACCATGACTGCTTTTGCCTTATCCTGAAGGTTTCAGCCCAATATCTTCCCCTCAGTGAGGTCTTCTTATGCCTCCCAATGCAAAGAGGTTCCTGCTCTGGGATTCTCTCTCCTTGATCGTACTTGTTCCAGGTTCCGACTCTACATTCACTGGATGTTGTCTTGTTTAATATGTGTCTCTCCCACCAGAGTGTGAGCTCCATGAAGAAAGAGCTAGGTTTATTTGTTCCCTTCTCATCCCCAGAGACTCACACAGGGCCCAGAGGCTCAAGAGGAAACTTGCTGAAAAGAATTCAAGTGTTTTACCAAGAGCTAAAGAGTCATTTTCTTTTGAAAGTTTAAGCTGCCCTCTAGTGGAAAATACAGCCTAAAATTTGGACCTGGCTTTGGTTCTTTGTTTCTGTTTTTGCCAATGGAGCCCTAGACTTTCAAATCAGAGTAGCAGGACCTAGCAGGTCTCTCCCTGCAGCAGAGTGGACATTGTGGAATACCTACCTACCCTGGGCCCACAAGGAGCTCCCTACAATAGCAGGTGGAGGGACAAGCTTCCCCCAGAGGGAATCCTCCAGGGTCTGGGGGCTCCCCCTACCTTTCTGTGATGGTCAGAATTTGTACACTATATCCTGATTTCTGTTTGCTTCCAGAAACCTATGCATGTGGATGTGAGTTAAATTCTATATTGAGATAGTGGGACTATAATGGGTCCCTGACTCCCAGAGGCTCAAAGCCCTCAACTATACAATGAATCACTGCCACAGAAGTGTTTCTATCCTTGCGGAAGCTAGTGGACTGGTTTGGGGGCAGAGGGCCCCCAATACAGGTAGCTTTCAGTGACCCTCCCTCAAGAAATAGGTTAATGATGAATCTGTGGTTCCAGGAGGTCACCGGGCAGCAGCAGCAGCAGGAATGGTCCAGGACCCTGGTCACTTGATTCTCAACCAGAGCCTTTGGCTAATGACATCAAAATATTATATTTATTAAAAAGCAAAATTCAATTGAAAAAAAATTAAGATCTTATGGGCATTATTCAGCAATCATGAATTGAGCAACATCCTATCTATCAGGGAGGAGCTCCAATGAGCTGAACAAAATGGGAGACTTTATAGGCAGAAGGGGTCTATCAGGTGGATTTCCTCACTAGTGCTAACCAGGAAGTTCCAGATTTAATGGTTTAAGATTACAGTCCTGGGGGAGGTTGAAACTGCAGATTAATTAGGTATTAAGACCCAATTTGGTGATATGGATTTAGCTCAAGTGACTCCATTTGGGGCCTGTTTTCTGTCTGTCTGTCTCTTAACACATTACATATAAAGGGAACAGTATTCATTTAGTTTGTCCCTTTACTAAGAGAAGTTTAGTAATCAGTGCCAGCAATAAAAAGATGAATATGGTGAGGTACTTGTCTTCAAAGAACCCATAGCAATGTCACAATTAATCTCAGAAGTTGCAAACTGATGGTCTACAGATATGTTTATTTGGCTGGCACAGTGTTTAAGTTTTTAAATATTAGCTGCCAACCTTTTAATACAGAAGATTTCTTATAAAAATCTGGATTTCTGGCTCTCTTGGAAAACCAACATGGCAACATTGGATCTATACTCACCACTTTCCATGGGACTTATACCAGTGTCCACTTCTTTACTTAGATCACTTGCCTGGCCATTCTGGACATTTACCCTTGAGACCCTCTAGTAGGAGCAGCAAGAGAGGAGCAATTAATTTTGGAAGCAAGTGAGAGGGTGGGTAAAGTCTTCTCAGATTGCGTGACTTTCCAGATGCCTTCTTGACAGCCTGATTGGGAGATGGTAGAGGCCATATGAGGCTGTGGCAGGGAAGGTGGGATGAGATGAGTGTCATATAAGCTGGCAAGTAAACTGCATTTGGGTTTGACTTCATGGCACAGTGAATGTGAGTCATGGACAGTAATTCCAGGTCAAGTGTTCCAGCAGTAAGATGAACATTGAACTAACCTCAGGAGAGAAGTTAGGTTTGAAGGCCTTTGTATCAAATACAAATGCTATTGTTTGGTGGCCAGGGATCTTTTTGAAATGCAGATTTCCATCCACCAGATCTGGGGGAGGGGAAGAGACTCTGCATTTCTAACATGCTCCTGGTCCCTGGGCTACATTTTGAGCTGTTAGAGCTTAGAGCACAGGCTGCAATATAGTAAGCCATGGGCCAGATTTGGCCTAGGAAATAAGCTTTTCTGGGTTCCATAGTGTTTACATTAAAAAAAAATAGTTGTTACTTGAAAATCAAGCATTTTCACATAAAAACATGAATTTGTCTTCTTCACTCATTCTCTATCACATACTAAATTTTATTTTATTTTAGTATTTTTCATAATAGACTCTTGCTTGTTGTGTTTTTCCTGTTTGTTGTGCATTCTCACTAGGCTGTGAACTTCATGCAGACAGAGGCCTTACTTGTTTTGTTTACTCATTTGTTTACTAGTCTTCTTTGCACACAGTTTATAGTCTGTATGTTTATTATTTGTCAAGTGAATTAGCAAATCCACTCTCCTGTGTGCTCACAGTGATTGCCACAGTCCACACTTGGCCCTCTTCACTCACTTACATTGCCTCCTGAGAAAGGTGGAGTCAGGATATGTCCTTGGGAATCCCTTAGGTTTAGGGAATCTGAGGGGAGGGAAGAGGACCAAGGGCAGGAAGGAAGACTAAGAGAGTATGGGCCCAGAGGCCAAGGGAGAGAAGACTATGGAAGTGGAGTGTTTGGCATCAGTGCTGCTTGTGAGGTTGGAGGGAGCTACTGGCCTTCAAGAAAGCAGGGGAGAAAGGCATTATAGAGGAAGAAAGCATGTATTTTAGGATTGTAACTGGGATTTAGGAAGTTTTTTTGGGGAAGAGAGCTAGTTCTGAACCTTTGCATAGACAGAGTGTAAGGACTTAGTGGAGAAAAAGAGAGCAAAGATACAAAAAAGAGTGGGAATAATGGGTGCCATCCCAACTTAGGGTATGTGGAAGGTGGAGATGGGCCCCAAGTGGAAAGGAAGAAGGAAAAAAAAATCCTTCCCTTAGGATATGAGGGTGGGGGCAGAGAAGGCAAACTCCCAAGAAATGTGTACTTCTTATAGGTCTCCATTTAGGGGAAAACTCTAAAAACTTTTAATATAATCAAACAAGTAATAAATAAATACTTTTTCCTTAATGGACTTTACAGCAGCATAGGTATTTTGTCTCTGATTCTACAACCTCCTGTTCCTCTCAAGAGTTTTCCAGTAGCACTGGTTTTGGTAATACCTTGATGGTTGATGAAATATTTGGTAATTGAACAAGAAGAAAACTATGTTGTCTCCAGGGCTGAGGAGGAAAGGTGAGAGAAATCCTGTCACTTTTGGGGTTTGTGGGCGGAAGGGTTAAAAGGACAATAATGAGAAAGCTAGCTTAATCTTCAAAGCCTGGTGCTTACCTTGATTTTATTGTTTTGTGTGTTTTCACCTCATGGAACTCAATAAATCTCTTGTCTGTGAATGAATAAGTATAAGGTCAGATGCTGTATACTAGAATCAAAGAACTGTATTTCCTGGAAAAGCTAGTGGAATTAAGTGCAGGTTTCCACAGTTGCCTCCCCCGCCTCCCACTCCATTCCATTTCAGTCATAGGGATCTGAGAGGCTTTAGCCCAAGGTCTACCTTCAAAGCAGTAAGTGGATACACTTTCCTTATGAGGAGACTGCACAGCCTGTCACAACCAGACTGTTGGCCGTCTGTGAGACTCAACCTAGCTGGTGTTCTGGTAATCTCTGCTATCACTGGCCCATCTCAACTCTGACTAGTCAACTGCCTGGCTGAGGGATAAAGGGGTGACTTCAGGAGTTTGGCTGGTTTGTAATCTTGGCTGGGCTGGGTTAAATTGGGCAAGTTATTTTACTTCTTGATGAATTTGTTTCCTCACGTGTAAAATGAGAATAATATTATTTCGTCTCATAGGATTTTTTTGGAGATTGTATAAAAATAATGTATGAATATACAACATAACTATAGCTAACATTACTGTATGATCTACAGAAAAGTTAAGAAACTAAATCTCATCACAAGGAGAAAATTTTTTTCCTTCATTCTTTTCTTCTTTTATGTTTATTGTATCTATATTTGAAGACAGATGTTAGAGGACCTACTGGGGTAATATTTTCACAATATTGTTATGCTGTATGCCTTAAACTTACAGAGTGATGTAGGCCAATTATTTCTCAATAAAACTGGGGGAAAAAAGAGTTAAGGTAAAGCATGCAAGGAGGGGGGGTCTTGCACACAATACTCAAATTAGCTGTTATTGGAGATTACAGTGGGGTTTGATTAATAAATATGGTAAAGCATAATTTTACTTACTAAATTTGACATCCTTTGAAAATATTGCGTGTGTGTGTGTGTGTGTGTGTGTGTGTGTGAATGTGTTGTATGTACATAGTAAATAAGAGAGAGGGGATGGGAGGGGCTGAGAGATAATGAGGCTGATTTGTCGCGGTGAAAGATTCGAGGTCACCTAGGCAGATACACTATTACAACAGAGGATGCCCCAAGAGGTGAAGTGATTTGTTCAAGGTAATAACCACTAGTAATGGCTGAAACGTGTCTAAATACTGCTTTTTGATCCCTAATTCAGTGCCTTTTCTAATAACCATTTCCAGGCATTACTTGTTAGTGTTTCGCAAATCTTCCCAAATTATATTCCAGTTCAATTTTGTCCTAGTAAACAAAAGACCGAGCTTGGACGAGAACAACGCTCCGCTCGCCCAGTAGGTGGCGCAAAGGCGCTGTTTCCGGGGTTAGTGGAGCCTGGAGGGGGAGGAGCTCGTTCGGAAATTAGGCAACGTAAGCCTTCCTTTAATTGGCCCAAGAGCCTCGGCCCACTATCCAATCAGAAACGCCGACGTCATCCTGTTACAGGGCTAGGCTGCTGCCCGCGGAAATTTGAAATGGCTGACGGGTTGCTGGAGGGTGGCGAGCTGGGGTCGCAGGCGATGGCTCCGCAGCCAGAGCGCATAGGCTGGGCAGTAGAGGAGGAAACACTGCCTCTGGAGAAAGGTGAGCACCTGTTACGCCGGGCCCGAGGAGCCGCCTCCTAGCGGCAGACCATTTCCGCGGGGGCCTGGGGCGTTGGGACCCTCAAAGGGCGCCTGGATCTTATTTGGGCTTCCGGACCTAGCTAGCAAGGGTGGCTGTGGTGACAGTGCGAGGCTCCGACCGCCGCTCAGAACGCCAAATTCGGGAGGTACCTTGGGCATCTCCCCTTCTCCTCGTCCCATCTGGCTTCTGCTTCTGCGAGATTTGGAGGGAGTTGAACCAGGCCAAGAATTCCCAACCTGGATGTCTGGGTGTGTTTCCGGGTGTTTTGTGTGTGTTCAACTGTGGGGAGATGTCTCCTATTTTTCTTCTCCATCTCAAGGTAGATCATGAACCACTCTCCCCTTAACTGAAAGAGAAGAAACCTGAATCTTTGGCCTAGGTAGCCCTGCCCACTGAGAGTAGGTGACACGCCCAAAGTTAGAGGAGCCAATATGGGACAGTCTAAAAATAGAACCGAAGTGTAATTCTCGGTCCTGTCTAACTCTTAATGGAGATTTCCATTATTATTATTATTATTATTATTATTATTATTATTATTATTATTTGTCCTGATATTTTTAAGCTGTTCAGAATTTTCCTTTACCGTTTTCAGTTGGATTGTATAGTGGAAAGAGTCTGGTAAAGTGAGAAAATATATGTATGACTTAGTTCCACTACTAATCCCTCTTATGACCTAGCAGAAATCACTTGACCTCAGTTTTCCTATCTGGAAAACAGAGCCAACGGTCTTACAGAATGTTGAAGATTAAGTGAAATAATTTGTGAAAAACAATACTCTCAAAGCGGCGGTAAAGAATTGTGCTGAAGTAAGGTATCCTTTGCTTTTTTATATTTTGTTAAAATACACATAAAACGAATTTAACTGTCTTAATAATCTTTTTTTTTTTTAATTTTTTTTTTAATGTTTTATTTCTAGGAGAGAGAGAGAGACAGCGTGAGCAGGGGAGGGTCAGAGAGAGAGGGAGTCACAGACTGAAACAGGCTCCAGGCTCTGAGCTGGCAGTCAGCACAGAGCCCGACTCGGGGCTCGAACCCACTAACCGCGAGATCATGACCTAAGCGAAAGTCGGACGCTTAACCGACTAAGCCACCCAGGCGCCCCTTAATAGTCTTTAACTGTACAGTTCAGTGGTATTAAACATATTCACACTATTTTGCAGCCATCACTACGGTCCATTCCCATAACTCTGTCATCTTGTTTTTTGTTGTTGTTGTTTTACAAATAGTTTATTGTCAACTTGGGTTCCATGTAACACCCAGTGCTCATCCCCACAAGTGCCCTCCTCCATGCCCATCTCCCCCTCTCCACCCCACACCCATCAGTCCTCAGTTTGTTCTCAGCATTCAAGAGTCTCTCATGGTTTGCCTCCCTCCCTCTCCCTCACTATTTCTCCCCTTCTTCTCCCCCATGGTCCTCTGTTAAGTTCGTCCTAATCCTCCTATACATGCAAACATATGGTATTTGTCCTTCTCTGCCTGACTTATTTCGCTCAGCATAATACCTTCAAGGTCCATCCATGTTGCTACACATGGCCAGATTTCATTCTTTCTCACTGCCATGTAGTATTTCATGGTATAGATAAACCACATCTTCTTGATCCATTCGTCAGCTGATGGACACTTAGGCTCTTTCCATGTTTTGGCTATTGTTGAGAGTGCTGCTATGAACATTGGGGTCCATGTGCTCCTATGCATCAGCACTCCTATATCCCTTGGGTAAATTCCTAGCAGTGCTATTGCTGGGTCATAGGGGAGTTCTATTGTCAGTTTCCTGAGGAACCTCCACACTGTTTTCCAGAGGGGCTGTACCAGTTTACATTCCCACCAACAGTGTAGGAGGGCGCCCGTTTCTCCACATCCTCGCCAGCATCTAGAGTTCTCTGATTTGCTCATTTTAGCCACTCTGACTGGCGTGAGGTGGTATCTCAGTGGTTTTGATTTGTATTTCCCTGATGAGGAGCGATGCTGAGCATCGTTTCATGTGTCTGTTGGCCATCTGGATATCCTCTTTGGAGAAGTGTCTGTTCATATCTTCTGCCCATTTCTTCACTGGATTGTTTGTTTTTCGGGTGTGGAGTTTGGTGAGTTCCTTATAGATTTTGGATACTAGCCCTTTATCTGATATGTCATTTGCAACTATCTTTTCCCATTCCATCGGTTGCCTATTAGTTTTATGGATTGTTTCCTTTGCCGTGCAGAAGCTTTTAATCTTGATGAGATCCCAATAGTTTATTTTTGCTCTTGATTCCCTTATCTTTGGGGATGTGTCCAGTAAGAAATTGCTGTGGTGGAGGTCAAGGAGGTTGCTTCCTGCTTTCTCCTCTAGGGTTTTGATGGTTTCCTGTATCCTGCTCAGGTCCTTTATCCATTTTGAGTTTATTTTTGTGTATGGTGTAAGAAAATGATCTAGTTTCATACTTCTGCGTGTTGCTGTCCAGTTCTCCCAGCACCATCTGTTAAAGAGGCTGTCTTTTTTCCATTGGATACTCTTTCCTGCTTTGTCGAAGATGAGTTGGCTGTATACTTTTGGGTCCACTTCTGAGTTCTCAATTCTATTCCATTGGTCTATGTCTCTGTTTCTGTGCCAATACCATACTGTCTTGATGATGACAGCTTTGTAGTAGAGGCTAAAGTCTGGGATGGTGATGCCTCCCATTTTGGTTTTCTTCTTCAATATTACTTTGGCTATTCGGGGTCTTTTGTGGTTCCATACAAATTTTAGGATAGTTTGTTCTAGTTTTGAGAAGTATGCTCGTGCAATTTTGATTGGGATTGCATTGAATGTGTAGATTGCTTTGGGTAGTAATGACATTTTAACTATATTTATTCTTCCAATCCATGAGTATGGAAAGTTTTTCCAGTCCTTTGTGTCTTCTTCAATTTCCTTCATAAGTTTTCTATAGTTTTCATCATACAGATCTCTTATATCCTTGGTTAGATTTATTCCTAGGTATTTTATGTTTTTTTGTGCAATTGTGAATGAGATCAGTTTCTTGATTTCTCTTTCTGTTGCTTCATTGTTGTATAAAAATGCAACTGATTTCTGTACGTTGATTTTGTATCCTGCAAATTTGCTGAATTCTTGGATCAGTTCTAGTAGGCTTCTGGTGAGTCTGTCGGGTTTTCTATGTAGAGTATCATGTCATCTGCAAAAAGTGAAAGTTTAACTTCTTCTTTAACTCTGTCATCTTGTAAACTGAAACTCTATTCCTACTGAACAATAATTTATCATCCTCCTCTCCCTCATCCCCTGGCTATGATCATTATACTTTCTGTCTTTATGATTTTGACTAAGTACCTCATTATCAGTGAAATCATATAGTATACTGGCTTATTTCATTTAGCATCATGTCCTCAGGGTTCATCCATGGTATAGCAGGTGTCAGCATTTCCTTCCTTTTCAAGGCTGAATAATATTCCATTGTTATGTACATATGACACTTTATTTATCCATTCATCCATTGATGGACACTTGGATTGCTCCCACCTTTTAGCTATTGTGAGTAATGCTGCTATGAACATGGGCGTACAAATACCGTTTGGAGGTCCTGCTTTCAATTCTTTTGGATATATACTCAGAAATGGAATGGGTCATAGCAACTATACCATTTTACATGCCTACAACAGTGTACAAGAGTTCCTACTTCTCTACCTCTTCATTAACACTTGTTTCCCTGATAGTTTTTCTTGTTGTTGTTGTTGTTTTTTACAAATAGTTTATTGTCAAATTAGTTTCCACATAACACTCAGTGCTCATCCCCACAAGTGTCCTCCTCTATGCCCATCCCCCCTCCCCCCCACATCCATCAGTCCTCAGTTTTTGTCAGCATTCAAGAGTCTCTCATGGTTTGCCTCTCTCCCTTTCCCCCACCATTTCCACCCTTCTTCTCCCCCATTGGTCCTCCGTTAAGTTCTTCCTAATCCTCCTATACGTGCAAACATATGGTATTTGTCCTTCTCTGCCTGACTTATTTCGCTCAGCACAACACCCTCAAGGTCCATCCATGTTGCTACACATGGCCAGATTTCACTGTTTCTCATTGCCATGTAGTATTCCATGGTATAGATAAACCACATCTTCTTGATCCATTCATCTGTTAATGGACACTTAGGCTCTTTCCAGGTTTTAGCTATTTTGGAGAATGCTGCTATGAACATTGAGGTACATGTGCTCCTATGCATCAGCATTTCTGTATCCCTTGGGTAAATTCCTAGCAGTGCTATTGCTGGGTCCTAGGGGAGTTCTATTGTTAGTTTCCTGAGGAACCTCCACACTGTTTTCCAGAGGGGCTGTGCCAGTTTACATTCCCACCAACAGTGTAGGAGGGTGCCCATTTCTCCACATCCTCGCCAGCATCTAGAGTTCTCTGATTTGCTCATTTTAGCCACTCTGACTGGCGTGAGGTGGTATCTCAGTGTGGTTTTGATTTGTATTTCCCTGATGAAGAGGGATGCTGAGCATCGTTTCATGTGGCCATCTGGATGTCCTCTTTGGAGAAGTGTCTGTTCATTTCTTCTGCCCATTTCTTCACTGGGTTGTTTGTGTTTCGGGTGTGTAGTTTGGTGAGTTCCTTATATATTCTGGATATCAACCCTTTATCTGATATGTCATTTGCAACTATTTTTTCCCATTCTGTTGGTTGCCTATTAATTTTCTGGGTTGTTTCCTTGGCTGTGCAGAAGCTATTCTTGTTGTTGTGTTTTTTTTTTAATGTTTTTATTTATTTCTAGGAGAGAGAGAGAGAGAGAGACAGCGTGAGCAGGGGAGGGTCAGAGAGAGAGGGAGTCACAGACTGAAACAGGCTCCAGGCTCTGAGCTGGCAGTCAGCAGAGAGCCCGACGCGGGGCTCGAACCCACGAACCGCGAGATCATGACCTAAGCGAAAGTCGGATGCTTAACCGACTAAGCCACCCAGGCGCCCCTATTCTTGTTGTTTTTTGATAATAGCCATCCAAATGGGTTTGAGGCGAAGGTATTATTTCTTTAACATTTATATATACTATTTATTTTTTACTCTTGTGATTAACAAATAATTTATTTAATTATCTTAATTTAATTGAAATAAGCATGCTGTTTTCATCTTTCTTTTATAGGCAAGGAAACTGAGGCACAGAGAGATTGCCTCACAGCTAGTGAGGTATTAATGCCCTTTGAAGTTCATGTGCATTGGCATTTGTGAGCAGTAGACCCCTGAATATACTGTGGGTCATTTGTGAAGTCAGGTCGTTCTAGTGGCCTGAACAGAGGCAAAGAAGTCAAAGGAAGGAGAAAACACATGGATCTGGGGAGGTGGGGTGGGAAGACTGCTGTTAATAACAGTCTCAGATAAGATACCCTCCCTGAAACAACCTATGGATATTATTTTGCCAGCATGAATGCTACCCTCAGCATTGCTTATTTAGTAGCCATTTTGTCTATTAAGAACATCGTATTAGACAGGATTAGATATGCCACTGGCCAAATCATGCCTTATAAAACATAAGTACATACAACCCAAACCTAATGTGATTAGCATTTTCTAATCTTTTCCTTAGACATAGTCACTAAAATTAGTGAGGAGGAACCTAGTAGCTTTAGCAAAGTAAACCTTATGCGTTATTAAGAATCTCTCATCCTTGTTTAGTGAGGGGCCATTGACAGACTGATATTGAAGAAAATAAAGAGAGGTTTCAACTAGTTTTGAGAAGGTATATAGGAAACCTGCTCCTAACTTTAATGCAGCTTTAGGGAATTGTTTTTGGAAAAAAAAAAAACACTATAAGATATTTGACCATTATAAGTTGCCAGCTATAGTAAGAATCACAGCTTAAAGATCCTTTAAAGGAGATCTTTGGTGACTTCTAGTGAATAAAAAACAACCCTCTTCCTCTGCCTCTGTGAAAAACTGCACAGAACAACAAAGACCTAACCTATGAAAGATTTTAAGTTCTTACTGTTTCAAAGTAGAACTTGGTTTTTGCGGTATTTTCAAGTTTGGAAAACTGGTTTCTTCTGATAGTGATAAATGTGAATAAAGCATTGCTCCCAAATCCTTGTTTATATATTTTTTGGAACTTCTAAACAAGAGTATGAAATTAGAAGCAGTCCATAACACTGGAAGTGTCTGGGGTAGTTAAGCCTGATTATTTTTATTGTTCTTTTAGGTCTATTCCAAGATGAAGATTCATGCAGTGATTGTAACAATCATGATAAGCCGGGTACTAATTTACAAAGTTTTGTGCCTGAAGGAAAGACTCATTTCCCAGAAATATTCCAGACAAGTCAACTTTTGTTCTATGAGCGATTTAGAGCTTATCAAGATTACATTTTAGGTAAGTAGGGTTTTTTTTTCTTCTTTACTGCTTTTATCTTTTCAGTTTACAAGTAGATTGTCTATCTCAGTCCCCCAGACTGCCAGTTTGTTCTGAGAAAGTGGATTTAAGTAGATTTATTAATTTTTCTCTGCTTTATGCAGTCTTAATTCTTATTGTGTTTATTTTGTTTGTAGCTGACTGCAAGGCCTCTGAAGTAAGAGAATTCACAGCTGAGTTCTTGGAGAAGGTCCTTGAACCATCTGGATGGCGGGCAGTCTGGCACACTAATGTGTTCGAGGTGCTGGTTGAGGTAAATTTAATTCTGTTGTTAAGACATTTGTCTCTAGCTAAAAGCACTTTCCTTCAGACTGTTACAGCCAAAGTGCTTATTTTTAATTAAAGTTTATGAGCTGATTGAAAATAGCATGTTTTTCACATCTAATTGTCATGGTGCATGGAGTGTTCCACAAATTTTAAAGGCAGCCAAAGAGGAGCTACCAGGGAATTGAGGTGGTGTAAGTTTCAGTGTCCTTTGACAAGGGGAAATGGATTATAAACTTATGAAGTGGAGGAGGTATTTGAGACCATTTAAAAAATAAAGAGCCTCATTATGAAGTCAACGGAGTTTCAATTAATTTTTTACCTTCTTAGTTGTAGCCCATTAAGTAGCTCAAACCCAACAGGCATTTTAAAACTGGCCTATTTTTTTATGTTACAAATTTGTAGATATGTGGTTAATCTCTTGATAATGTGTCCCATTGTCAAAAGTAAAAACAATCTTATTTTTCAACTTTTTACACTAAATTTGCACTCTAATTACGGCTATGAATTTTTCTCAATATTTGTTAACTGGACCACAAAAAAACATGTTCCACTAAAATGTTAAACCAGGGAGTGAAAATAAAAGTTGTTGCTGCAGCTACTTTAGAAAATGACATCACTTTCTGCAGAGATTATGTATGAGGCAGTGGATTGCAGCTGTTCATGGGGACTTTTAAATTTTGGATTATGCTAATATCTTTGGTTGCAGTAAAGGCCTATTAATTTGATTAGGATACCATCGTCACCATCCATGTATTCCATCCATGTTCAATCTCCCATCTCCATCCTGATTCATTCTCTAAGTTGTCAGAGAAATGTAAAGAGAATGTCAGAGAATTTCTCTTTAAAAGAGAAATGTGCCATTCCTCTGCTTAAAACCTCTAATGCATTGCACTTACTACAGCCTTGGTGTTGGCTTTGTGGCTTCTCATTGTTTAGAGAACACAAAATCCAAGTTCCTTCCAATGCCCTTTCTGTCCTCATCTCCTTGCCCCTCTCTCTCACTTCATCTCCTGCTGCCCCCTCCCACGCCCATTTTTTCCCTTTGGTTCCAGCAAGAAATACTGCCTTTCTGCTTGCCCCAGCAGCCAAGCTTGTCTCTGCCACAGGGCTTTTTCACCTGCCTGATCTTCAGATGGCTGCTTCCCTTTCATCCTATACATCACGGCTAAGAAATGACTTCTCTCCACCGTCCCAGTAACACCAGACCATCATCTCTGCTAGTTATGCTTTGTCATATCCTCATCACTGTCTTGTTTGTTTTCTTCTCAATTATCAATTACAACGTAAGCTCCATATGGGTAAGAACCAGGCCCTTCTTGTTTATTTTTATACTATGGAAGAAGGCTCCCTGTTCCCATTTCATGCTTTAAAAAAATCAAAGCTACAAGTAGTGTTTTATATTTGTCTTAATTTTGATTTCTATGTAAGTAATATTTTGAATTTCAGGTCACAGATGTGGACTTTGCAGCCTTGAAGGCAGTAGTGAGGCTTGCCAAGCCATACCTCTGTGAATCTCAAGTGAGCACTTTTACCTTGGAGTGTATGAATGAGCTCCTCGATCTGAAGGAACATCGGTTGCCCCTGCAAGAGCTGTGGGTGGTGTTTGATGACTCTGGAGTATTTGACCAGACAGCTCTTGCAATTGAACATGTCAGGTAGGAAGATAGTTGATAAAAATAACCTCATGGCCTGAGACTTCGATTGAAATGCAGTAATTCTGGTCTGCATTATATACCTACATTTAAAACTCAAACTATAAAATTGGTCATTGCAATATTTTAAAATGTTCAAAGATAGGGAATTTTTTTTAATTAAAAAGATTTTAGGGGCGCCTGGGTGGCTTAGTCGGTTAACCGTCCGACTTTCGCTTAGGTCATGATCTCGCGGTTCGTGGGTTCGAGCCCCGCGTCGGGCTCTGTGCTGACTGCCAGCTCAGAGCCTGGAGCCTGTTTCAGTCTGCGACTCCCTCTCTCTCTGACCCTCCCCTGTTCACGCTGTCTTCCTCTCTCCTGGAAATAAATAAAAAATATTTAAAAATATATATATTAAAAAAAAAAGATTTTAAAAGTATTTTATATTTTCATTTTGAGATAATTTCAGACTTATAGAAAAATTGGAAAAAAAATACAAAGAATTCCCGTATGGCCTTAATTCAGTGTCCTCCACTGTTAACAAAAAATAAGGGATTCTTCATTTGGTTTGTATATGTTTAGAAACTCTTAAAAGTTCTGGAGGCTAAGGCTTATGATTAAAGTACTTGAATATGAGGAAAGGAAAGAAAGTGAAGGAGGTGGTACATCATGTCTTGTACACCAATAAGACACACTTTTTTTTTTTAAGAATGTGTCTGGCCAAAGATGTTTTCTCAGGCCACTTCCAGGATACTTAGGGGATGTGTTCATGCCTTTCAACCTTTTTTGGCATACCTGATTTCCACTTGAACATATGCAGTCTTTGTCCCTTAAGTGAGAAGGAAAGTCCCTACCTGGATTAATTGGTATGCTTTAAAAAAATTAATTACAATATAGTTAAGATACAGTGTTATATCAGCTTCAGCATACATTATAGTGGTTCAGCAATTCCATATATCACCCAGTGCCTATCAAAAGTGCTGTCCTTGAAGCTTAACAGCTTCAAGGGGAAAGGGAAGGGGAAAAAAATAGTTACAGAAAAGGAGGGAGGCAAACCATAAGAGACTCTTAAATGCAGAGAATAAACTGAGGGTTGATGGGGGTGGAGGAGAGGGGAAAGTGGGTGATGGGCATTGAGGATGGCACTTGTCAGGATGAGCACAGGATGTTATATGTAAGCCAGTTCAACAATAAATTATATTTTTTAAAAAGTGCTCTCCTTAATCTCCACCACCTATTTCACCCATTCCCTCCCTCCCCTCCCCTCTGATAACCATCATCAGATAAATCTTTTGTCAGATAGTTCCTGATATAGATAATTCTTTTGGGTCTTCTGTATTATAAGTATATTCACTAAGGAAGGTTGACTTTTGGCAATTTAAGAATGGACTTCTATTCCTCTAGGAACTGGGAGACTGGATAATATAATGATCATGTTAATAGCGTGGCACAGCGTCTTGTGGTTTTCACTTTTTATACCATTAGTGAGTGAACCTGGTTTTGCTGAGCTTAATTTCAATGCTCCACAAAGAAGCAGAGTGTTTGGGGCCCTGCTTTCAAGATCTTATGGAAAATTTCTAATTGTACACAAGAACTTTTAACCATAGATATTCAGTATTTGCCCAAGCAACATACATCTAAAGAACTGGCTTCTGTTCAGAACCAGAATAATTGTCTTATGTTTCTCTCCCTAGAAAAAAAAAAATCTGTCAACTGAAGCCTTTGAAGGTAAAGGGATAATTGATGAGTTTAGGAAATTAGGAATCAGAGAATCAATCTTTATGAGTATTGAAGTTGGTAGAAAGATAAATATCTGGAATTAGTAATGGTATTATTTGAAGGTGAGCCTGGCTAAATTTATTCTTCATTTTGAGGACTCCAATTCTGGTCAGTGCCCAGAAAAGTTCAAATTATTAGGGTTCTCGTTTATTTTTTATTCAATGAATATTCAAGTACAGGGTCCTGAGTTGAAGTTGAGATTTGGCTGGTGCATGAAACAGACACAGTCACCATCACCAGGGGGCTTCATTCTAAAGGTGGGAAATGAATCTTTTTTTTTTTTAACAAATAGTTTATTGTCAAATTAGTTTCCACATAACACTCAGTGCTCATCCCCACAAGTGTCCTCCATGCCCATCCCTCCTCCCCTCCACATCCATCAGTCCTCAGTTTTTGTCAGCATTCAAGAGTCTCTCATGGTTTGCCTCTCTCCCTTTCCCCCACCATTTCCCCCTTCTTCTCCCCCTTGGTCCTCTGTTAAGTTCCTCCTAATCCTCCTATACGTGCACACATATGATATTTGTCCTTCTCTGCCTGACTTATTTCGCTCAGCATAACACCCTCAAGGTCCATCCATGTTGCTACACATGGCCAGATTTCACTGTTTCTCATTGCCATGTAGTATTCCATGGTATAGATAAACCACATCTTCTTGATCCATTCGTCCACTGATGGACACTTAGGCTCTTTCCATGTTTTAGCTATTGTGGAGAGTGCTGCTAGGAACATTGGGATACATGTGCTCCTATGCCTCAGCATTTCTGTATCCCTTGGGTAAATTCCTAGCAGTGCTATTGCTGGGTCATAGGGGAGTTCTATTGTTAGTTTCCTGAGGAACCTCCACACTGTTTTCCAGAGGGGCTGTACCAGTTTACATTCAAGGTGGGAAATGAATCTTAATCACACGAAGGTATAAATGTGATTGGAAACTGCAGTGAGTGCAATAAAGAATTAGAGTGTTCTAAGACTAGGTCAGGTGGCTGTTACATGGTTGTCTCCTGAGGAAATGACATTTGAACTTGGGTCTGAAGAGTGAAAGGGGTTGTAGCAGGGGTGGGGAGGGAATGGGTTCAGGAGCTGAGTGAATTTAAGGAAGTGAAAGGCCAGCCTAGCTGGGGTAGCTTAGAGGTTGTCAGGAGTCAGAAGATGCAGGGTTTCATCAGCCAATTAGTCATTTTTGTCTGTAAGAGCACTGGGGAAGCCCCAAAGGGTTTTTATTCAAGGGTGAATAGGATCAGCTTTGTATTTTAAAAGATTTATTCTGGCTACTGTGTGGAAAACAAATGGAGGGAGATGTCATAGGAAGACCAGGCAAGAGAGTGGACTAGAGTGGGGTATAGAGAGGACACATGGAGGCTTACTGAGAAGGTAGGGTAGCTGGGACTTGGTGGCCGAGTGGATGTGGGGGACGAGGAGATATAAGCGAATAAACACTGGAAGGGGTGCAGATGTGAGTGATGTGTGCAAATGCCCAGTATGATAATGGTGAGGATAATATTTAAGCTGGGTCTTGAAATGTGAATAATAGCTCACCAGGTGGAGAAGCTGGACAGCCTGACCAGCATGTCACATGGAGGTTTGAAACAGCTTGTGAAATGGGAGTTTGCATGCAGGAGGTCTGAAAAGAGAGGTGCTCTAGAGCCAGATTGTGAATCCATGTAATACTGCCATCCTCAGGAATTTGAACTTCATTGTGAAGGCAGCAGTAGGCAGAGGTTTTTTTTATTGAGTAAACGCATGCTCAGATTCTTTTTTCTTTTCTTTTCTTTCTTTCTTTCTTTTCTTTTTTTTTTTTTTTTTGAGATGATTAGAAGGTGAAGAGACAGGCAGTCCAATCTGCAAGAATTAAGAGATGGCTTTATTTTCACTGTTCCTTTCTTTTCACAGCAGAACTTCTTGACAGAGTTCTGTGTAGTTGCACTCTGCACCTCCTGGCATTCCAGTAATGCTTCTGTCCCATGGTACCACTGATATTGTGCTTAAATTTAGTCACCAAAGTCCACCATGTTCTCCTTCCCAGTCATCTATTCTCTAATCTCATCTTGCTTTCCCTCTCAGTCACATTCTAGTTATATGATCATTCCCATCCTCCTCACACACACACTCCCAGTTTCTTTGTCATCTTGGCTTGTTCTCTCTTGCTCAAAACTTTAAAATGTTGAAGTTACCCAGGGATTGGTCCTAGACTATCCATCCTTCTCTCTCTTTAATCAGCCCTGGAAGCACATTAGAATTACCTTGGAATTGCTTTTGCTTGTTTGTTTTTTAATATTTTTTTATTTTTGGGAAAGTGCAGGCAGGGGAGGAGCAAAGACAGGGGGACAGAGGATCCAAAGTGGGCTCTGTGCTGACGTGCTGACAGCAGCAAGCCCAATGTGGGACTTGAACTCATGAACTGCTAGATCGTGACCTGAGCCAAAGTCAGACGCTCAACTGACAGAGTCTCCAGGTACCCCTACAGATTGTGTTTTATAGGAGTAGTCCAACTAATACATGAAGAAAGAATGATAGGATCAGAATATCACTATTTTGCACCTTGTAATAAAATAAAGATTCTAGGCAATAATCATGATTGGCTGCTAAAACCACTGGTGAAAAACTGATGGGAACTCTGTAGTAGATAGATCAGGCTGACAGCACCTGAATCAACTGGTCATTGTTAACTTCATCATCAGAAGAGATGACCAGATGTCATACGCTACCTGATGGAAGTACATTGTGTCTCCCTTTAAGTATCCTTGCCAAAATATCTTTCCTAAAGCTGATTAAGTTTTTAGATCTTACTTTCTGTTTACCAGAAGTAAAAGAAGCAGAAGAACATGTTAAATGACCCCATGGGGATGCAATCAATAAAATTCAGAGTGTGGGAAATTATTAAATAAACTGCAAGGAGAAAAGGAGATAGAGATAATCTATAGAATAAACGTGATTTAATTAAATGCAATAGCTGACCCTTGTTTGTATCCTGATTTGAACAAGCCAATGATAAAACAATAGCAACAATAGGGGAAGAGACAAATAGGAAAAATTCAATACTGACTGGATATTTGGATGTTAAGAAATTATAACATTTTCTTGGTATAAAAATTTATTTTACAGCTACATACTAAAATTTGTGATTGTTGTATGTTTGACGTTTGCTTTAAAGTAAATCCAGTATTAGAATCGTGGGGATGGGGAGCAGAGAAGTAAGTGGGTAGGGTAGAGATGAAGTAAAATAGCTTATGTATTGATAATTGTTGAAGCTGGGTAATGCATACATGGTATTCATGATACTATTTGTTCTTGTAGATGTTTGAAATTTTCCATAATAATAGTTTGTTCAATCACTTGGGGGGGATTAAAAAAATATGGATTCTGCACCCAACCCCTTTCCGTCTCCTGCCCTTTGCAAGGGTTCTGATTTATTGGTCCTGGGCAGGTTTGGGAATCAATTTTTAAAAGCTTCCCAGGGGATTCTAACATGCAGAGCCAGGTTTGAGAACTGCTGTTTTATATTATGTCCCTAGATGATCTCATCTGTTGCTTTAAAGCTATCAGTATTCTGACAACTCCCAGATTAATGTCTTTAGCCCTGATCTTTCCCTTGAGCTTTGGGCTTATATATTCATATTTACTCTTGACATCATCCACTTGGAGGTCAGATAGGCATCTCAGTTCAAACATGGAGAAACAGAGCTGATATCAACCCCAAATCTTTTCTCTCCCAGTCTTTCCTATCTTAACAAATGACACTACCATCTACCCAATTACAGATGGTCAATAAGTAGTTCTTATTATTTAAAAAAGGTGATAATGGAAACAGAGTTGTAGAAAAACTTCTTTAGCCAATCCAGAAAAGTTCTTGTATGATTCACAACTATCAAGTCTAACATTTATGCAGCATTCTGTACCATTGCTGATATAGTTGTTGTGGTTTATTCTTTAAGCTTGCACCCCTCCAGAACCCTAATACTGAGCCAGTGATTGAATTTGAATGATATGAATTTCCTTTTCAGGTTTTTCTATCAAAACATTTGGAGAAGCTGGGATGAAGAAGAAGAGGATGAGTATGATTATTTTGTCAGATGTGTTGAACCTCGGTTGAGGTTGTAAGTATTTATTAGTGACCTTGTCTGTGTTGGGAAAAAAAGCTATCCGGGGCGCCTGGGTGGCTTAGTCGGTTAAGCGTACGACTTTCGCTTGGGTCATGATCTCGCGGTTCGTGGGTTCGAGCCCCGCGTCGGGCTCTGTGCTGACTGCCAGCTCAGAGCCTGGAGCCTGTTTCGGTCTGTGACCCCCTCTCTCTCTGACCCTCCCCTGCTCACGCTGTCTCTCTCTCTCTCTCCTAGAAATAAATAAAACATTAAAAAAAAGAAAAAGCTATCCATGGTTTATTTTATCTGTCCGGTGTATGTGTACTCCAAGGGCTCACACATAGTAGCAGGCTGCTATGCAAATAGGATAACCCGTTGACGAGTTATTAAATGAAACTTGTACAAGTGCAGAGAAACCTATTTTTAGTGTTTATACACTGAGTCTAAAAGCAAAGTTCACGGACACTGAAATTAAACAACTCATTGTTTTGTAAGTCTGAATAAAACTCAGTTTAGTGAATGTGTTTAAAAGAAACCCAGTGTTAAATTCAAAGACAATTGTTTGAAAAATAGTGAAGTTAGTTGAATTATAGAAGATTTCTTTTGCTTTAACTTTTTAAGAGTACCTTAAAAAATATTTGGCTTTATTCTAAGTTCCTACAGTAAAACACACTAGGCTAAACTAACAATTATCTCAGGATGAAAACAAGGTCAAGTTCTTGTCCTTTAATCTTATTTGACAAATGGATAAAAATACTAAACAGTTAATATTGGTGGTGCATAAAAATTTCCTAACTACTGAAACACATTCTTCTTCTAATTTGCATTATTTTTAAATGGAAAAACACATTACAAAAAATCTAACTTAACCATACAACATACATAGTATTCAGATTTACACTAGGTGGTACTCTAAGACCAGGTAATTTTCTTGTATTCATAAGTGGTAGTTTAATAGGCAGTGCTGCAATAAGAATAAAATTAGAACTTGCACTCAAAAAAAAAAATTGTAGAAGGTGATTTTTTCCCCTATGTGAAAGGTGATTTTGTTACATAGGTAAGACAATAAGTAATCCTTTACTTTTTTCTGGAACCCAATTAGATTTAGTAAGTTTCTCTTGATTTACATAGTAAATAATAAGTTAAAATATGTGAAAAGTACAGTTAATGGGTCTTCTTGGTTTAGAACTATGTGTTATTTCTATTTAGCCTTTCCAGTTTTTCTATCATGTATTTCCTATTTTCCCATAATATATTCAATAAAATGCCAGAATTTCAATAAGTTTGCATATTTTCTAGTTTTGTTATGCTTGCTCTTAGAGAGCAATGATTGGTTTTGATTGAAGTGAAATGTAATGGTAGGTGAATAATATGTATTTAGCAAATTTGATCTTTACTTGGAAAAGACTATTCTGATTTGACAGCTTTACATGTTCAGACGAGAGATGATTTACATACATACCTTTTACATGCCTGGCAGATGGGAAAGCATAATGGAGGAATTTTGCTTTCAGTTATGGAGAAAAAAAAACTATGGTACTTGATGCGGAAACTAGAATGTTATCAAATGTAGGCAGACTCTTTAAAAAGGTCCCTGGGCAAAGAGAGGAGTAGCATTATCACCGTGCAAGATTTAAAGGGAATCAAACCATATTGTCTTGATTTTGCACTGTGAGGTAAATATTTTTCCTTTTTAATTCAAAACACTATACTTCAAAGCTTATGAGTCTGAGACACAGATGTTGGTTCACTGCTTCCAGACCACAAAGTATCACTTTAATGAAAAGAAATAAGCTGATTGGCATGGATATTGGAAATGCTAAATACTTATTTTAAAATTTGAGTCTTAATCTTTATAACTTAATAGACCTGATCAAGCAGTCAGTGGTTTAGTTCCCAATTTTTTGTTTGCAAAGTGGATTTCTAGAATATCTTTAAATGAGTATGGATTAACCAAAGCAGACAAAATCCTTGCTTTTCAAGCTTCACCTAATTTACTTACTTGAAAAGTGGGAAAAAAATATTTTTTATTCATTTTAAGTACTGTTTGAATGTTAACTGTAATTTCATGTAAATTTGTTTAGGATGTGGTTCTGTTTTTCCCCCTATCTAATTTAGAGCATGACTAAGTTAGAGAAACATCATCTAAGGCAATAGTTTTCAACCTTGACTGCACATTAGAGTCCCCAAGGAACTTTTAAAAAAAACCTCTCTACTTCTAGAGACCAATTTAATTGGTCTGAATGGGAACCTGCGTATTTGTATTTTTAAAAGCTCCCCAGTTATTCTAATATGCAGCCAAGGTTGAAAATTATTTTCTAGCCTCAGGCATAGCTAGTCAATATACTTTTAACTGAGAAATAAAGCAATTATTTTAAAACACGAGGTAATGACAATAATATTGCAGTTTATTTTCAAATCCATTAATTTCATATCCATTAACTTGATTGTACATTCATAAATTATTTCATTGCATCTAGAAATACTTTTTGTTCTGTCTATATATTTGAGAAGGTTTACAAACTAATAATAAATTTTAAGTGCCAATAAGGTTATCCAGTACAAGGTTATTTTGTTTTAATCATGCTCTAGTTTAGTAATGGCAGCTTTATGTTTTTTTCTGAGAATCTCAAAGGCTTATGTTTTTGAAATACTGTTATAATCTTCCTAAGGGAATATTCAGCATAATTTTGTGCTGTAGTGCTTTAAATGTGAGGAAGGACTAGATGACTTCAATCATTTTTATTTTTCAATCTTATAAATATGGTAATCTTCAACATTTTTATGAAACTACTTGAGATACTTCCCTTCCCAGCCACACTCTCAGATTGCCTTCTGACATTCACTTATTAAGATTTTGAACCTAATATATGAGAAAATAATTTTTATTAAATAATGATTACAAATTGTGAAAACTTTCAGTGTTTGTAAATCACAAATGCTTGGATCTGAGGGCAAAACCTAGCAACTCCCCAAAGCAAGAAAACCTAGTGACTTTAATAAAGTGGTCCTTAAAACTTTGAATAGCTTCCACTTATAATAGAGTACTTTTCAGAAAGTCTTAACATGTACTGAGTTATTGTATTATAAAATGCTTTTCTTCCTGGTCTTTGAGGACTAACTGCACTGCTTTGATGATAGGAAAATGTGTCAGAAAGACAGTGTATTTCAATTTGCTTTTAAACTTTCAGGCATTATGACATCCTTGAAGATCGAGTTCCATCAGGACTTATTGTTGATTACCGTAATTTGTTGTCCCAATGTGAAGAGAGCTACAGGAAATTTTTAAATCTGAGAAGCAGTTTGTCAAACTGTAACTCTGATTCCGAGCAGGAAAACATCTCCATGGTTGAAGGGTTAAAATTATATTCCGAGATTGAACAGTTGAAACAAAAGCTAAAACTCATTGAGAATCCTTTGTTGAGGTATGTGTGTCTTTGTTATTCTTAGTTGGCATCTTTTCTAACAAGCTATCTTACTGAGAACTGATAGGTCTATTGGTTTCTCTAAGATACGTGTTTGGTTATCAGAAGAATTCAAATATCCAAGCAAAGGGTATTCGTCCAAATGGTCAGAAGGTCACGCATGTGGTCTCCTCCACCATGATGACTGGTCTGCTGCGGTCTCTGCTCAGGGACAGGCTTTGTCAGGAGACTTGTAAGGAAGAAACAGAAATTCAGGTAAAAGGAATTTTTTGCCCTAGGTGGCTTTTTCTCTTCTAATTCATGCCAGATTTTACTGAATTCTACAAAGCATTTTTAAGAGCTTCCCAGAGTTGATTTATTGTGAAATGGGTAGTAGTGAGAACCCTGCTTTTCATCAGCATTAGTCACTTACTGAGCATGTGTTGGGTTCAGTGCAGTAGCCAAGGAGATATTTTTAAGTATGTGGTTTTGGCACTTTGAAAGTGAAACATGAGGGTAGCTAGATGATATGTAGGTTGCTTTTGGGGGTGTATATTTCCAATATGTTGTTGTTTTCTAGTTCCATAGTGATCCATTGTCTGCTATAAATGCCTGCTATGAAGGTGACACTGTGATTGTTTGTCCTGGCCATTACATAGTACATGGCACATTCGCCATTGCTGACTCCATTGAGTTGGAAGGTGAGTCTGGAATATCATACAACCAAACTGTCTCGCATGATATGCTTAAGAAAACAGTAAATCACTGATCTTGTTGAATCTCCAAGAATATAATTAATTCCATTTGATTTCAAATGAATTGCCTGAAAATATTTTGAGTATTTAGGGGCGTCCAGGTGGCTCAGTGGGTTAAGCTACTGACTCCTGATTTGGGCTCAAGTCATGACTTCACAGTTGTGAGATTGAGCCCTGCCTTGGCTCTGTGCTGGGTGTGGAGGCTGCTTAAGATTCTCTCTCTCCCACTGCCCTTTTCCCACATGTACCCACCCACCACATGTGTTCTCTCTGTCTCTCTCAAAAAAAAAAGTATTTAAAGTGTATGGGGCATTGACTCAGTATTTGAGGATCTTGAGGTATGATTTTTTGTGGCATTATATGTGTTGGGAAAACAAGCACATAGAGGATAAAAAGACTGCTAGGAAGAAGCATATTTTCCAGATTATAGGTGGTTTATGGAAAGGAAACTTCATTTCTAGAATAAAAATTTTCCCTAGGAATATTCTTTTGAAGTTTATTATTTTTTATTTCCTGCCTTCTCTTATTTCTTATATGTTATGGATATGTTAATGCATGGTTTTTGTTTTAAATTTAACATTTTTGCATAGGTGTAGGTCCAACTTGAAAGTGGACCAAAAATCGTTACTTTATTCATTCTTTAAAAGCTTGCTGAATGTCAAATCCTACTTTGTATCTTGACCAACGTATACTTTTGAGAACATTATTGTTGAAGAATTCTATTAAAAATAACTTTTTAGCTGTCATAATCTTATTGTACATTTAGAGTGATTCCTAAATTTAGGTTACTTTACAATTGTTCTTCTTGGTCCTGTTTATTTCTATAACATGTCAAATTTAGACGCACCTGTTCAACTATTTACCAAAAGAGCTTCAAGTTAGCAATAAAGCTTGTAATGCCAAAAATCGTATATCATTTTGGGACTTGTGCAGCTGTTCACAAACTGCTTAAGCTATGTTCTTTATCTTGTCAAAACTTCTTAATGGAAGCAAGTCCGGGAGTTTAATTTCCTGCTGTTCACTAGTATATCACTTCACCCCCTTTTTTGTTTTATGTATGTAATTTTTGTTCTTTCTCCTCTCCAATATTTGATATATAATAGATGTGCATGTATAAATAACACATCTGCAGGATAAATCACTGCAATAAAAACACTTTATTTTTTGGCATAGTGAAAATAACATTGATATTATAGATTGTATGGTGAATAACAGTTCTTCCTAGATTGGTGAGGAAATTAATAATGAAATTACCAAATTGTCATAAATAACTATATAGGATTCTGAGAATTAAGTGTAAAAAATGACTATAGATTTGCTAATAGGGGGCATTTCTGAGAATTTGGGGAATCAGGTGGTATATCTAATGTGAATATATGGAGTAATTGTTCATGAATAAGATTAAAGCTTATACGATAGCATATCTGACTGATCTATAGCTAATAGTTATCACAAGAGATATATAATTGTGTACTTACCATGTGCAGGGTGTTAACAGCACCTAGTGGGGTTTTTCTTTCTTGTTTAGTACATTTGCTCAAGTGATGGTTTTATGTTTTAAACTGTTATGAATATGTAGCTTGTTAATGTAATAATCTTATTTTTTTCTCAATATGGCAATTCTTTTTAGTTTTTATTTATTTATTTTTGATGATAAACATAATGGTTATTGTAGAAAATGTTCCAACTACAGGCAGACACAAAAGGAATCAGAAAAAAAAATTCTTATAATCCAGTCATCCAGAATCCCATCACTGACATCATTCCCAAGTATGGAGTCCCCTTGCATTCTTCTCCAGTGCCCCTGAAGGCTTGTCCGTGTCCTTTGAGTACAGAAAACTTTATTGGTTTTGCCTGCTTAATGTAGTGACTGCTTTCATTTACTCAAGCAAAGGCTCATCTTAGACATTGAGAGTTAGTTCTTACAGCTTTTTTCTATGTGGTTCTGTTTTATTGTGAAAGTCAGGCAACTTCTCTAGTCTTCTGATACTCCAGTTTTTTGCAAGTCCATTCAGAGTTCTGGCCTGCATTATTAGTTTGGAATTTGTAGAGCTCCACTGTTTTTTTTTGTTTTGTTTTGTTTTGTTTGTTTTTATCATTTTTAATTTTAAATATTGTCAAGTTGGTTTCCATATAATACCCAGTGCTCATCCCCACAAGTGCCCTCCTCCATGCCCATCTCCCACTCCCCCTCCCCCCACACCATCATCCCTCAGTTTGTTCTCAGCATTCAAGAGTCTCTCATGGTTTGCCTCCCTCCCTCTTCCCAACTATTTTTCCCCTTCTTCTCCCCCATGGTCCTCCGTTAAGTTCCTCCTAATCCTCCTATACGTGAAAACATATGGTATTTGTTCTTCTCTGCCTGACTTATTTCACTCAGCATAACACCCCCAAGGTCCATACATGTTGCTACACATGGCCAGATTTCATTCTTTCTCATTGCCATGTAGTATTCCATCGCATAGATAAACCACATCTTCTTGATCCATCCGTCCATTGATGGACACTTAGGCTCTTTCCATGTTTTGGCTATTGTTGAGAGTGGTGCTATGAACATTGGGTTCCATATGCTCCTATGCATCAGCACTCCTGTATCCCTTGGGTAAATTCCTAGCAGTGCCATTCCTAGGTCATAGGGGAGTTCTATTGTTAACTTTTTGAGGAACCTCCACACTGTTTTCCAGAGGGGCTGCACCAGTTTACATTCCCACCAACAGTGTAGGAGGGTGCTCATTTCTCCACATCCTCGCCAGCATCTAGAGTCCTCTGATTTGCTCATTTTAGCCACACTGACCAGCGTGAGGTGGTATCTCAGTGTGGTTTTGATTTGTATTTCCCTGATGAGGAGGGATGCTGAGCATCGTTTCATGTGTCTGTCGGCCGTCTAGATGTCCTCTTTGGAGAAGTGTCTGTTCATATTTTCTGCCCATTTCTTCACTGGATTTTTTGCTTTTCGGGTGTGGAGTTTGGTGAGTTCCTTATAGATTTCGGATATTAGCCCTTTATTTGATATGTCATTTGCAACTGTCTTTTCCCACTCCGTCGGTTGCCTATTAGTTTTATGGACTGTTTCCTTTGCCGTGCAGAAGCTTTTAATCTTGATAAGGTCCCAATAGTTCATTTTCACTCTTGTTTCCCTTACCTTTGGGGATGTGTCAGGTAAGAAATTGCTGTGGGTGAGGTCAAGGAGGTTGTTTCCTGCTTTTTCCTCTAGGGTTTTGATGGTTTCCTGTCGAGCTCCACTGTTTTTTATTGGTTCACAAGGTAGACCTGTTTTTTCAATAACTGAAATTGTTTTAAGTCCCTTTGTCAGGCTCTAAGTCAGTTTAAGAGAATACTAAAATTTTAAAATCTTTAGAAATGCCTGGTATTTTTCAAACCTAATGTGTATTAGGATAATAGGATTTTAGAGTTGGGAGAAAAAACTTGTAAGAGTTAAATGCATTTTTAGGACTTTTTGAACCAGCTGTGAGTATTTAGGATTTTTTGTTTGTTTGTTTGTTTTGGGGTTTTATTTTATTTGTTTATTTTTTTACAAATAGTTTATTGTCAAATTAGTTTCCACATATGGATTATTTATTTTTATACAGCAGTTTTTTTTTAAGCAAATTTAGTGCTGAGCTGGTCTGAGATGGTTGATAGGTTAGTCTTTCTGATACAGGGGTAAATTGAGGAGTAGTTGTTATTAAAAAATGTATACCCTGGTTTAAATTAAATAAGATATGTGGAGAGATTAGATTTTACTGAAACGCAATTTGGTTGACTAGTCTCAAATATCATTTGTAGTCATTTGAAATAGAGAAATCTACTGTAGCAGTTTTGTGGTTAGACATTTCCCCTCACCCATCTTAAATGCTCTTGCTCTCTTCCTTAGGATATGGTCTGCCAGATGATATTGTGATAGAAAAGAGGGGCAAAGGAGACACTTTTGTGGACTGTACAGGTGCAGATATTAAGATCTCAAGCATAAAATTTATTCAGCATGATGCTGTAGAAGGAATCTTGAGTAAGTATCTGAATATTTCATGTATTATTTTGTTCCAAGCTTTGAAGGAAAACTTTACTTTCCCTGGAAGATGCAATTTAATAAACTTATTCTTGAATATATGGAAGGCTGATTATTTATTTATGTACATAACATGATGAGTTAAGGAAGCTTACTCTAAAGTAAAAAATAGTTCAGTCTTTTCTTGAAAATTTGTTAGTTTAATATTGGTTTCTTTGTGATCAGTTTTTTTTCTTTTAATCATTACGATATTGTGTTCTTTGTAGTCGATTTAGCCCTAGACTCAACTGTGCTGGGATTTGTTTCCTAGAATCTATATCCCCTTTCTAGAATTGGCTTCCTTTTCTTCTCCCTTCCAGGATACTCATGAAAGTTACCTTCTGATACTTTTTTGGTAATGAAAAGTGCTTTTTAACTTGATCTTACATTTCTGAGATCAATTCATTCTTTTTTAAGAATGTTGCTTTTAGAATTTTAGTCATTGTTTTGTAAATTATAAATTTGTAATTCCAGTAACAAAGTTTAAATGGCAGCTAGAGAAATATTTAGACCACCTAATAATGTCAGCTCTAGGCCATTTCTAATTTGGAAAACACACATTATTTAAAGCATTTGATTGCATGTTTTCATTCTAGTCATTCACCGTGGTAAGACCACATTGGAAAACTGTGTGCTGCAGTGTGAAACTACAGGAGTCACAGTGCGAACATCAGCAGAATTTTTAATGAAGAACTCGGATTTATATGGTGCCAAGGTAGGATAATCTCTTGTCTTTTGGAGAAGAAGCTTAGGCTTAAGTTCTAAGTAAGTAAAATGTGGGACTAAGATGTAAAGGTGTGAACTCCTGTTCTCTTTCCTCAAAGAAGTTCAGACACTTGTATATACTAAGTCAGCCAGATTCAGTTGTGTAAGGAAGAAAAATAAGAAATCTCACGGTTTCTCTAGGATAGCTTTGAGACTTAGACCCTTCACATTTGTTAATTTTGTAAACAAGTTTGTAGCAATTGAAGCTTTTTATAAAAGACTTTTTATTTTGAGATTATTGCTGACTAATGTACTGTTGTAACAAATTATACAGAATGGTCCTGTACATATACTCTGTACTAGTTTCCCCCTAACTGTAACATCTTGGAAAACTGTAGTACAGTAGCACAACAGGATAACATGATTCAGTCGAGTATTTCCACCACTCCAAGGATCCTGCATATTGCCTTTTATTTGTTTGTTTGTTTATTCTTTTATTTATTTGTTTGTTTAATGTTTATTTTTGAGAGAGATAGAGTGTGAGTGGGGGCGGGGGGTGGGGCAGAGAGAGACGGAGACAGAATCGGAAGCAGGCTCCAGGCACTGAGCTGTCAGCACAGAGCCGGATGCCGGGCTTAAACCCACCAGCTGTAAGATCATGACCTGAGCTGAAGTCAGACGCTCAACCAACTGAGCTGCCCAGGTGCCCCTGCATGTTGCCTTTGATAGCCATATCTGCTTGCCTCTCCTTCAGACTTCTTTGATTACTGTTAAACTTTAGCTTCTTCTCCATTTCTATTATTTCATCATTTCAAGAATGTTATGTAAACATAATCTAATATATAAATATAACCTTCTGGGATTGGCTTTTTTCACTCAGCACAGTTCTCTGATACTTCATCCAAGTCGTTGCAGGTACAAAGTGGTTGTTTTTTGTTTTTTGTTTTTTTATTGCTAAGTAGTATTCTGGCATATTACAGTTTGTTTAACTGTTCACCTGTTGAAGGATATCTGGGTTGTTTGCAGGTTTGGGATATTGTAAATAAAGCTGCTGTAAACATTTGTGTACAGGCTACTATGTGAGCACTTTTCATTTCTCTGGAGTAAATGCCCAGGAGTGTACATGGTAGCTACATGTTTACTTTTGTTTTTGTTTTTTTTAAAGACATGGCCAAACTGTTTTCCAGAGTAGTTACATCATTTTACATTCCCATCAGCAGTGTTTGAGTGATATAGTTTCTCCATATCCTCACCAGCATTTGTTTGTTTGTTTGTTTTTAGTATATTTAATTTTAGCCATTCTGATAGATATGTGGTTTTACTTTCATTTACCTAGTGGGTAATCATGTTGAACATTTTTTCATATTCTTACATGCCATCCTTATCTTCTCTTCAGTGAAACGTCTATTTATGACTTCTGCCCATTTTCTAATTGGATTATTTATTCTTTTTTACTGTCGATTTTGGAGAGTTCTTTTTATATTCTAGATACTAGTCCTCTGGTGGACTTCTACAAAGAAAAGCTTTATATGTCAGTGAAGTCCAATTTATTGATTTTCCCTTTTATGGGGTAGTTAAGTGTCAGAACTCTTATACTCTAAAACAGCCCTTTTGCTGTTAAGTATAAGAGCTCTTTGCCCAGCCTTAGATAATCAAAGATTTTCTCTTATTTTTTTCCTAACAGATTTATAGTTTACATTTTACATTTAAGGTCATGATCCATTTTTGAGTGAATTTTGGTATAAATATGAGTTTTAGATTAAGTCTTATTTATTTTTTTTTACCCATAGGTGTCCAATTGTAGCCACACTATTTCTTGAAAAGGCGGCTCTTCCTCCAATAACTTCGTTTTGTACCTTTGTCAAAAATCATCTGGAAAATTTGTGTAGACCCATTTCTGGGTTCTCCATTCCATTCCACTGCTCTGTGTACCTGTCCTTCCACCAATATCTGCTACTGTATGTTTAGTCTTGAAATCTGATACAGTGATTCCTCCTACTTTGTCTTTTCTAAAAGGGTTTCAACTATTCTAGTTCCTTTGCCTTATAAGTTTTAGAATAATATTGTCTCTATCTACAAAAAATCTTGCTGAGATTTTGGTAGGATTTCCAATAAAACTGTATATCAATTAGAGAAGTATGGACATCTTTTTTTATGTTGAGTCTTTTTTTTTTTAATTTTTTTTTTAATGTTTTATTTATTTCTAGGAGAGAGAGAGAGACAGAGTGAGCAGGGAAGGGTCAGAGAGAGAGGAGTCACAGACTGAAACAGGCTCCAGGCTCTGAGCTGGCAGTCAGCACAGAGCCCGACGCGGGGCTCGAACCCACGAACCGCGAGATCATGACCCAAGCGAAAGCCGGACGCTTAACTGACTAAGCCATCCAGGCGCCCCTTATGTTGAGTCTTTCAATCTTGTGAACACTCTGTCTCTCCCATTTATTTTCATCTTTGATTTCTTTCATCAGCATTACATAATTTTCAGTATATGTCTTATATGTGTTTTCTTAAATTTGTATGTAAATATTTCATTTTTTAAGTGATTATAAATCATCTCATATTTTTAACTTCAGTGTCCATGTGTTCGTTGCATCATCTCATATTTTTAACTTCAGTGTCCATGTGTTCATTGCTAGTCTATGATTGACCTTTGTTTGTCATATATCCTGTGACCTTGCTAACTTTTCTTATTAGTTCTAGGAAGGTTTTTGTAGATTTCTCGGGATTTTCTACATGGACAATCATATCATCTGCAAATAGGGACAGTTTTATTTCTTCCCTTCTGATCTGTATGGTTTTGTTTCCTTTTTTTGCTTAATGGCACTGACTAGAGCTTCCAGCACTGTTGAATAATGGTGGTGTGGATGGACATCCTCACTTGTTCTTGATATTAGTGAGAATGTATTCAGTATTATACCATTAAGCATAAGGTTAATAATGGGATTTTTGTAGATTATCAAGTTGAGTAAGTTCTCTATTTCTGTTTTGTGAGAATTTTTGTAATGAATGTGTTTTGATGTTTGTCAGATGTTTTTTCTGCATCATTTCATATGAATACATGATTTTTATTTATGGAAGAAAGAAAATGGTGGATTATATTAATTGATTTTCAAATTTTGAACCAGTTTTGCATCCCTGGAATAACCACAACTTAAGTCATAGCCTATATTTTTTAATATATTGCTGTATTATATTTGCCAGTATTTTGTGAGGAATTTTTACATCTGTATTCAGGAGGGACATTGGTCTGAAGTTTTCTTTATTTGTAGTATCTTTGTCAAGTTTTGTTATCAGGATAATACCAGCTTCATAAAATGAATTTGGAAGTATCCCCTTCCCTAATTTGTATTAATTCTTTAAATGTTTGGTAGATTTTTTCCAGTGAAACCATCTGGGCCAGGAGATTTCTTTTTTGAAAGTTTTATAATTATGAATTCAATTTCCTTAATAGTTGTAGGGCTGTTCAAATGACCTATTTCATATTGAGTGAGTTAACAGATATGATCATAGGTTACAGAGTCCCTGTGGATGGGTGCCAGGTCTGTGGTGAAGGGCTTTCCCGTTTGGCCGCAGTGGTAGCCGTGCCTCCTGGAGCACCAGGTGTTATATGCACCATCTCCCACCCAGCCCATTAGGCCGCAAACCTGCCTGGGGAGGCAGGTGACCATTTCTTCTGCTAAGTTGTCAAATTTACAAGGATAGTATTATTTGTGTGTATTCCTTTAATCTTTAGTCTTTTGATATCTGCAGGGTCAGTGCTAGTATCTCATTTCATTCTTGATATTAGTATTTTGTTATAGTCTTACTGGTCCCTGAGGCTCTGTTCACTTTTCTTTTCCAGTGAATTTTCTCTCTGTTGTTCAGGTTGGGAAATTTCTACTGTTCTATCTTCTTAGTTCACTGATTCTTTCCTCCTTCTTTTCCTTTCTGCTGTTGAGTCCATCCACAGAGCTTTTTATTTCAGTTATCTTTGAGTTCTATAATTTTCATTTGGTCTTTTATATCTTCTGGGTTCTTTTGCTGAGACTTTCTATGTGCACCTTTCATTTTTCATATAAGTATGTTCATAATTGCTTATTAAAGCATTTTTATCGTGGCTGTTATAAATCACTGTTGTCTAATTGTTAGGTCTCTGACATGTTCGTTTTCGCATCTATTTTCTATCTTATTCAGTTTGACACATTCCTGGCTCTTAGTATGATAGATGATTTTCCATCAAAACCTGGATATCTCGTACTGTAAGATGAGAGTCTGGATCTTCTGTTTTAGCTTTAATGACACCCCTACAGGAAGAGAGGGGATGAAGGGTGCTGTGGGTGGAGGGAGATAGAAGTCCAGGTTCCCCATTTTAGCCTCCACTGATGCCAGTTTGGGACAACTGTTTGTTACAACTGGGAGGGTGTGGAAATTCTGGTTTCCCACATGGTATCCACTGACACTGTGACCCGTGGCAGTGGCCTTGTTACCACAGATCAATGGTGACAGTCCAGACTTTCTACCAGGCCTCCTCTAATACTGCTCAAGTGGAGAGAGGGAGTGGCATCTTGTTACTGTCGGGTGGGAGTGTATAGTCCCTAGTGATGCTGGTAGGGCCTTGCTATTGGCTGGTGGGAATGCAGATCCTGGCTTCCTGCTTGGCTTTCTCTGATGCTGCCCCATTGGGAGAGTTGGGGTGTCTTGTTACAGGCTTGAGAAGGTGGAAGTCTATTCTCTACCCTTGGCATTGCCCAGCATAGGCATGTGCCACTGTTTTTGTCTGTGGCGTTTGACTACTGTAGAGCTATAATTTTCTGAAAGTCTTCTGTCTTTCTAGACTGCCTGGTCTTTTGGCTAGAGAGTTCAGGCTTTTGGGGAGGCTTTTCTGGTCTGTGTCTGGTGTTTATGGATTGCCAGATTCTTCAGCTTCAAGTCTGGGGGAGAAAGCCCAATTGGCAGATTTTTTTTTTTTTTAACCTAACAGAGAGTTAGTGTGTAGTGGGCCATCTAGGCACTACTAGATGTTCTTGTATCTCCTAAAGGGGGATTAATAATAAATATTTTCTATTGGTATGCTACTACTCTTAGAAAAAAAGCCTCAACATATAAATGGTTAATACCAACTCTTCATGCATGATATTGTGTACTGAATTATTCCAAAAATGATTCCTTAAATAACTATAGAGATTTGAGTAAATTATTTTTACTTCCCAAAGTGCTTAGTATAGTTTCAGGAAATAAGTTATTCCTGTTACTGTTACTTAATTGGTACCATGTGGACCCAAGGGACAGTGTGAAAGAATTGTGCCATGCATGGATCTTTCTGGTTACTTTGTATTATTGAGCCACTTGAATTGGTTGGTAATTTTAACATGTGTGTAATAGTGGAGGCCGTTAATTGTTCAGCTCATAGAAGTGATTTTTAAGTTATGTTAGGATGTTTTAAAACTGGTGTGTTTTTAAAAATTCTTTCTATCCTTAAATTGCAATATTTTACTAGACTCAAATACCATTCTCCAACTAATTTAGTATCTCAGAGAGGATGTTTATTTTGAATAAGTGAAAAATTGGTAAATATTCTATCTTTTTCCTTTGGCAGAATCAGAAAACTGACTTGTCCAGAATGAAAGGGAGTGGGACAATAATCAAGTGTTGATAATCTTAGCCAGTGTTTTTTGTGTGTATCTGTGTGTGGTTTTTGAAAGTGATAAATGATAGACAGCTTGCTGGAAATGGAGCAAAGGGAAATGTTGATTAGAAATATCTAATAAAACTTTCTGTAAAACACTTTGTATTTGTACTGTGTTAAGGTTTAAGAAATGATTAATAAATCTTCTCTTTTAGTCTTGCCTTAAAAAAACTGATTGTGACACCTTGAAATGTAACTTGTAGGGTGCTGGTATAGAAATATATCCTGGGAGTAAGTGCACCTTGAGTGACAATGGGATCCATCACTGCAAGGAAGGGATACTCATTAAGGTGAGTGCACCTGCTAAAACACCCTCTTTTCAAAGGTTAGAATAGTTTCATCTAAGAAATAATTATGTTTTGTTGAATTCCCAAGTTGAGTTCTATTGTTTCTGGGTTTGAAAAGCACAAACAGTACATACATCTTAAAAGTCATACTGATATCAATAGTTGGTGATTGAGGGTCTTTTGTGAGAATACTTTGCTGTCTATAGACCTGCAGAAATGACAGAGGAATGCTGTGTCATTCAGAGCTCAGATTGTGCTACCACATATTAATAAGCTTAGTTTTCTACTTTTAGAATAGCCTGAAAAAAGTGAGAAGATTTTTAAAGCAGGCAGTGTTGAATGTGACAGTTCCTTAAAACATTTGTTTTCCATGTCATAGGACTTCTTAGATGAGCATTATGACATTCCCAAAATATCCATGGTGAATAATGTCATACATAATAATGAAGGTTATGGTGTTGTCTTGGTGAAACCTACAATCTTCTCTGACCTGCAAGAAAATGTCCAAGATGAAACTGAAGGTATGTTTTATTTAGTGATTTTTAAAAATAAAAATGAGATTCTAGTTTACTTTATTTCAGCATTAAACTCTGATTAACCATCTGAGTCTTCCTCTTCTCCTTAACAAAGATAACTGGCATATGCTTAGATATGAAGATAAAGAAACTTGAGAAGGTTGTAACATTATAGACTCTCAGGGTGAAAGAAACTTCCAAGGTCAACTAGGTTACCTATTGATTCAAAACCCTGGTATGTGGTTTCTGTGGTACTGCGGTTCCCTTCTTAACATGCTTGGCTTTCTGTGCCTTTATAGAGTAAAACTGGGCATTTGATAGCAATGGTAGCTCCTGCTGGCATTTGTTTTTTTTGTTGTTGTTGTTTGTTTGTTTTTGTTTTTATTTATTTATTTATTTATTTTTTAATGTTCTTTTTTTTTTTTTTTTACAAATAGTTTATTGTGAAGTTAGTTTCCACATAACACCCAGTGCTCATCCCCACAAGTGTCCTCCTCCATGCCCACCCCTCCTCCCCCCCACATCCACCAGTCCTCAGTTTTTGTCAGCATTCAAGAGTCTCTCATGGTTTGCCTCTCCCCCTTTCCCCACCATTTCCGCCCTTCTTCTCCCCCTTGGTCCTCTGTTAAGTTCCTCCTAATCCTCCTATACGTGCACACATATGATATTTGTCTTTCTCTGCCTGACTTATTTCGCTCAGCATAACACCCTCAAGGTCCATCCATGTTGCTACACATGGCCAGATTTCATTGTTTCTCATTGCCATGTAGTAGTCCATGGTATAGATAAACCACATCTTCTTGATCCATTCATCTGTTGATGGACACTCAGGCTCTTTCCAGGTTTTAGCTATTGTGGAGAGTGCTGCTATGAACATTGGGGTACATGTGCTCCTATGCATCAGCATTTCTGTATCCCTTGGGTAAATTCCTAGCAGTGCTATTGCTGGGTCATAGGGGAGTTCTATTGTTAGTTTCCTGAGGAACCTCCACACTGTTTTCCAGAGGGGCTGTACCAGTTTACATTCCCACCAACAGTGTAGGAGGGTGCCCGTTTCTCCACATCCTCGCCTCCTGCTGGCATTTGTTAAGGATGGAGACAGAGAAATGCATGTGCCTGTATTTACTGGAGGGGATCGTGGAGTTTGTCTCTATTTTTTATTGGCAGAAGTAAATGCCTCCCTGTCAACTGTCTTTCTTGGCAGCAAAGCTGAGCTCAGTAGGAAATTCGTGGCTTTCAAGCCATGACCCAGATTACTGTGAAATCTCAGTCAGAGAGGGATTAGACATTGACATGGGTGAGTGGCATGGGTGAGGAAAATAGTCCTCATCATCCATCAGGATCCACTCTAGTTATATGAGTTCTTTTTCTTCTCACAGTACTGTAGGTCAGAAGGCCAGGTGGGCCTGGTTGTATTATGTGCTTAGGGTCTCACAAGGGTGAAATTGAGGGGAGTGGGCTTTCATCTGAGAGCTCTTGGTGGGGGAGGATCTGCTTCTGAGCTCATTCATATTGTTGGCAAAATCTATTTCCTTGAGATTGTAGGACTAAGGTCTCCATTTTTATTGCAATTGGCTGAGGATTACTTCAGCTTCTAGAGGCCACTGTCCAGTCCTTGCCCAATAACCCCCTCTATCTACCCAACCTTTCTCAAGAGAACCTTGCTTAAGACAAATTTTGTTCATGCTTCAAATCTCTCATGTTTTGAATTTCTTCATACTTTCCTCTTCTTCATCTAGCCAGAAAAAAACCCAACTTTTAATGGACCCATATGATTAGATTAGTGGCACTTGAATTATCTTCTTAAAGGCAGTTGATTACATGTGCAAAATCCTTTTGCCATTTAACAATCCTGAAAGTAACACCAGGGGGCTGGGGGTCATAAGGGGACATCTAGAATTCTGCCCCTCAGTAAGCATTCACTTCTAATGCTGGCATTAGCTGCTAGAAAGAGAGTTCCTTTGGGAAGAGTGGCACTCTTACAAAATCTTTGTGTCTAGCTCCTAACACCATGCTTAGTAGGTAGTCAATATCCAGAAGAGGTATGTTGAGTGAATGAGATTCTAGGATAAAAAGAGAAAAGAATTCAAAATTGGTAATCCTGTATGAGGGTCAGAAAACCTTGGTACAAAGACTAAGACAGCTGTTCATTGAAATACTTATGGCAAAGAGTTTGTGGAATCCAGTCAGATGACAGCAGAAATCTTTGGCAGAAAAAACTTGAAAACTCTAATTAGAATATAGAAATATATATGCTTTTTGTTGGGTTATTTTGTGTATATTACTGTATTTGTTATAATTTGTTTGTTTCTCCAGAAAATAGAGCACTTAAAATTCAGACAAGTGAGGAAGCAGATGCAGTGGAAAGGGTGGATCTAGAAGAGCTGATTCAGTGTGCAACTGGCAAAATGGAGCTTTATGCAAGATCCAACCTTTCTGAGCAAGTGGAAGGTAACTATGAAATTGTAAACGAACTAGTTGCTGCCTCCACACAGAAGGGCCAGATGAAGAAGAAAAGGTTGAGTGAACTGGGGATCACACAAGCTGATGACAACTTAATGTCACAGGAGATGTTTGTTTCAATTGTGGGGAACCAGTTCAAGTGGAATGGGAAAGGGAGTTTTGGCACATTTCTTTTCTGACCACTATGATGTAAATAGATAGCAAAATATTGGATTTTGCACATGCTGCCCTGAGAATCACTGCTGCTATCATAGTTTGCTTCATGTCTGTATTTTATGCTTGATAAATGTACATCTATTTCTGTCTGCAGGTGTTGCACATGAAACATTCTCTCCTTATATGGTAGGTCATAAAAACATATAAAATAGAAAATATTTGAAGAATTCTTATCTAGAAAATCTTGCTTTCTCAAACACATAGTTCTCCCAGATTATTAAGCCTATCAGTAACTTTCTAGTATAAATATACTTTTAACCTAGCACTTCAAAGGAGAAAGTCAGAGAATGCAAGATGAGTGCACAGAAATGCAGTAGGTATCAAATGTCAAATATGCAGTGTTATTACACTTGTCTTTTTTCCTAATTATAGCAAGTCCGAATTCCATGCTATATTTGTGTAATACTTGTCTTAAAATAAATTTTTATGATTAGGAAGTTATCTGCATAATCAGACTTACTGAGATGTTTGAGTGGGATGCATTTTTATGTTAAACTATGTAATCATCAAAATAGTAATAGATAGCATGGCAGGATTGAAACGGATATGTTTATTCTGAGCCAGTGCGTATATAGAATATTTTCACTGTTGTTGAATATGAATGATTTAAAAGAAGGTGTTTTCTTTGACCATAACAGTATTTTGATCAGATTTCAAATATCTTACACATAGTGGTTACTTTACAACCTATATCAGCTCTGTGTTCTTGAATATCATATTGTAAGACACAGCTTTTAAAGATATTTATATTTTTACAAAGTATATGTGACATTAATATGCTTACTGATTAAAATTAAAATGATGAAATAATAAATTGACTCTTGTTCTATTTTTCCACATGCATTATGGGCCACGATAGGCACACAATATTTTTATATATTTTTAGTGTTTCAGAATGAGTGTTAAACTTTTTCTTCAGTATGGTTGTTTCTGTTTTATTTTTTTTCTTTAATAGTGTGTTGTCAACTTGGTTTCCATATAACACCCAGTGCTCATCCTAACAAATGCCCTCCTTCATGCCCATCACCCTCCTTCCCATCTCCCCCACCCCCATCAGCTCTCCGTTTGTTCTCGGCATTCATGAGTCTCTCATTGTTTGCCTCTCTCCCTCTACCCAACTATTTTTTCCCATTCTCCTCACCCATGGTCCTCCGTTAAGTTTCTCCTAATTCAGCTATATGTGCAAACATATGGTATCTGTCCTCTGCCTGACTCATTTCGCTCAGCAGAACACCCTCAAGTTCCATCCACGTTGCTACACATGGCCAGATTTCATTCTTTCTCATTGCCATGTAGTGTTCCATTGTATAGATAAACCACATCTTCTTGATCCATTCGTCCGTTGATGGACACTTAGGCTCTTTCCATGTTTTGGCTATTGCTGAGAGTGCTGCTATGAATATTGGGGTCCATGTGCCCCTATGCATCAGCATTTCTGTATCCCTTGGGTAAATTTCCCAGTAGTGCTATTGCTGGGTCATAGGGATCTATTGTTAATTTTTTTAGGAACCTCCACACTGTTTTCCAGGGGAGCTACACCAGTTTACATTCCTACCAACAGTGTAGAAGGGTGCCCGTTTCTCCACATCCTCACCAGCATCTCTAGTCTCCTGATTTGTTCATTTTAGCCGCTCTGGCTGGTTGAGGTGGGATCTCAGTGTGGTTTTGATCTGCATTTCCCTGATGAGGAGGGACACTGAACATCGTTTTCGTGTGTCTGTTGGCCATCTGGATGTCCTCTTTGGAGAAGTGTCTGTTCATATTTTCTGCCCATTTCTTCACTGGATTCTTTGTTTCTCGGGTGTGGAGTTTGGTGAGTTCCTTATAGATTTTGGATACTAGCCCTATATCTGATATGTCATTTGCAACTATCTTTTCCCATTCCATCAGTTGCCTATTAGTTTTATGGATTGTTTCATTTGCCGTGCAGAAGCTTTTTATCTTGATAAGGTCCCAATAGTTCATTTTCACTCTTGATTCCCTTGCCTTTGGGGATGTGTCAAGTAAGAAATTGCTGCAAGTGAGGTCAAGGAGGTTGTTTCCTGATTTCTCCTCTAGGGTTTTGATGGTTTCCTGTCTCACATTCAGGTCCTTTATCCATTTTGAGTTTATTTTTGTGTATGGTGTAATAGAGTGATCTGGTTTCTTTTGCACGTTGCTGTTCAGGTCTCCCAGTACCATCTGTTAAAGAGACTGTCTTTTCCATTGGATCCTCTTTCCAGCTCTGTCAAAGATTACTTGGCTGTACACTTTTGTGTCCAATTCTGAGATCTCAATTCTATTCCATTGGTTTATATGTCTGTTTTTGTGCCCATACCATACTGTCTTGATGATGACACCTTTGTAGTAGAGGCTAAAGTCTGGGATGGTGATGCCTCTGTTTTGGTTTTCTTCTTCAATATTACTTTGGCTATTCGGGGTCTTTTGTGGTTCCATACAAGTTTTAGGATAGTTTGTTCTAGCTTTGAGAAGTATGCTGGTGGAATTTTGATTGGGATTGCATTGAATGTGTAGATTGCTTTGGGTAGTATTGGCATTTTAACAATATTTGTTCTTCTGGTCCTTGAGCCTGGAATGTTTTTTCATTTCTTTGTGTCTTCTTCAATTTCCTTCATAAGTTTTCTATAGCTTTAGTCATACATATCTCTTATATCTTTGATTAGGTTTAATCCTAGGTATTTTATGTTTTTTTGTGCAATTGTGAGTGGGATAAGTTTCTTATATCTCTTTCTGTTGCTTCATTATTGGTGTATGAAAATGCAATAGATTTCTGTATGTTGATTTTTGTACCCTGAGACTTTGCTGAATTCATGGATCAGTTCTAGTAGGCTTCTGGTGGAGTCTGTCAGGTTTTATTCATTTTTTAAAAAAATTTTAATGTTTTATTTATTTCTGAGAGAGAGAGAGAGAGAGTGAACAGTGGAGGGTCAGAGTGAGAAGGAGACACAGAATCTGAAACAGGCTCCAGGCTCTGAGCTGGCTATCAGTACAGAGTTCGATGCGGGTCTCGATCCCATTAACTGTGAGATCATGACCTGAGCTGAAGTCGGACGCTTAACCGACTGAGCCACCCAGGTGCTCCAGGTTTTCTTTTTTCTTTTTTTTTTTTATGTTTTATTTATTTCCAGGAGAGAGAGAGACAGCGTGAGCAGGGGAGGGTCAGAGAGAGAGGGAGTCACAGACCGAAACAGGCTCCAGGCTCTGATCTGGCAGTCAGCACAGAGCCCGACACGGGGCTCGAACCCACGAACCGCGAGATCATGACCTAAGCGAAAGTCGGACGCTTAACCGACTAAGCCACCCAGGCACCCCAGGTTTTCTATATAGAGTATCATGCGTCTGCAAAAAGTGAAAGTTTGACTTCTTCTTTGCCAATTCTCTGCCTTTTATTTCCTTTTGTTGTCTGATTGCTGATGCTAGGACCTCCAGCACTATGTTAAACAACAGTGGTGAGAGTGGACATCCCTGTTGTGTTCCTGATCTCGGGGGGAAAGCTCTCAGTTTTTCCCCATTGAGAATGATATTAGCTGTGGGCTTATGATAAGTGGCTTTTATGATGTTTAAGTAAGTTCCTTCTATCCCGACTTTCTTGAGGAGCCTCAGTGTGGTTGTTTCTTATATTTGACTAAACTATTCTTATTTTTCAGATGCTACTAACTGTGGAAGAGTTTATGTTGGCTATATTGTGTGACCATTGAAATGCTTTTATTTCCCCCTCGTTTTAAATCCTTTTGCAGAGGTAATGCTCATTAATTTTGCATCAACTTGAGCCAAATACTGATTTAAAAACCATTTATTCAATGTTTAAAAATTTCAAACTGGTTTTCCAATCAAATTTCCATTTTATCTTGGGGTTTAGATTTCATATATTCTCCTGTAACTTGCTGGAGTGTCAAGAGAATGACAAGTAGCAAGATAAGTAAAGTTAATACCTTCTTTGTTCCTTTTTATAGCATTATGGTTTTTAGATTTCATTTCTATATCAGTTTAAAGCTAAACTTACATTCATTTTTTTTTAATTTTTTAATGTTTTATTTCTAGGAGAGAGAGAGAGACAGCATGAGCAGGGGAGGGTCAGAGAGAGAGGTAGTCACAGACTGAAACAGGCTCCAGGCTCTGAGCCGGCAGTCAGCACAGAGCCTGATGCAGGGCTCGAACCCACGAATCGCGAGATCATGACCTAAGTGAAAGTCGGACGCTTAACCGACTAAGCCACCAGGCGCCCCTAAACTTACATTCATTTTAATTCATATGATAAGTTATTAGTGAGTAGGCCTAATGCATTCTTATTTTTTTTTAATGTTTTTTATTTATTTCTAGGAGAGAGAGAGAGAGACAGTGTGAGCAGGGGAGGGTCAGAGAGAGAGGGAGTCAGGCTCTGAAACAGGCTCCAGGCTCTGAGCTGGCAGTTAGCACAGAGCCCACGCGGGGCTCGAACCCACGAACTGCGAGATCATGACCCAAGCGAAAGTCGGACGCTTAACCGACTAAGCCACCCAGGCGCCCCTAATGCATTCTTATTTAAGTTAGAGTACATTTTGCCTCGGTCGTGAAGAGATGACTTAGTACAGAGAGTAAAGAGAAAACTCTGAAGGATGTGAATTTGACATTTGAGGTGAAAACACTGACCTGGAAAAGAGACTGTCTTCAGTGTTGACTGAATTATCATATGTCCTGTCCTTATGGTCTATTAGCGTGACCTTAAATTCATTGCAGGTAGCAAAGTTCTCTACCTGAATATTTTCTTTGAGATTCTCTAGAAATATCTCCTTTGGTTTTCTATTCTGTAATTATAATATAGATATATACATGAATGTATTTTCATTCATTCAGCCATAGGTCAATTATCTCAAGTGTGTCTATCCCAGTTTTCTAGAACTTCTGCAACTTCTAGTTGTAGGAGGTTGAAGAAATATCCACTTCCAGATTTGGCTCTTGAAAGGGAGGTTGAAGAAACTTACCTATAAAATTTTGATGAGCACCTAGGAGTAATCCCTCTTACGTTGCTTTGTAATTCAATTTTCTGTTTTTCATTCTCTTACTTTCTAGGAAAAAAAATTCCATAAATTTATATGGAAATTGATGATTAGGCCTTGATGCAAATTTATACATAGTATTTAATTTTATAATATTTTATTCTGTGGTTTTAAAAATTATATGTACAAAATTTCTAAAGTCTTATATGTGTTAAAGAGAACATTCTCTTTTCCCAGTTTTTGCTGTTAATAGAAAAAATATATATCCTTTAAAAACAATACAAAAGGCATAGTATATAAAGTTCTGAAAATTACTTTTGCTGCTTTCTCTTAACATATTATAGAAATCTATGTCTATATACAGATCTATCTCAGTCTTTTTATTGACTGTGTTATACACCATTGTCAGATTTCTTCCATTTATAAGTGATTAAAAACCCAATTCAGACAGGCTTAATGAGTGTTGGGTCCTGGAGCCGGGAGGTCTGAAGACAAGCGCTGATATGGGGCACAGTTGGGTGGTTCTATCCTTTAATTCTGCGTTTCCTGGTCTTGGCTTCATCTTCAGGTTGGCTTTAAAGTAAAAAAAAAAAAAATCCTTATTCATGAGTGAAAAAAATATTTGAACTTGTATTTATTTGGTTACTATCATTGATTTGATGTTTTATCATTAACTATATTTTCATGTATCTATTTTTCTGAAAATTGTTCATATCCTTGGTCTATTGTTCTGTTGGGTGGTTTGACTTGTTACTGATTAATAGGAGTTTTAGATACTGCATTTTTTTAATCCTCTATATTGCAAGTATATATGCACACATATATATAGTATACATATTACATATAAGCATACTTAAGGTTATATATAAGAATATATACTTGTATGTAATACATATATATTACATGTATTTTATATATATATAAAATAATTTCTTGAGCTATCTGAGCTTTATGTTTTACTGATTTTTTAAAGTTTTCTTTGTAGTCATATCTACTCTTCTGGGTCTTGTGACTTGTTTACATGGAGCTTACCTATAAGCATATTTAAAAAATATTTTGTATTTTAGTACTTTTATAGCCTTGTTTAATTAATCTTGTTAATTAGTTAATCTTGTTTTTTTTAATTTTTTAAATGTTTTTAATTTTATTTTTGAGAGAGAGACAGAGTATATGCTGGGGAGGAGCAGAGAGAGAGAGACCCAGAATCCGAAGCAGGCTCCAGGCTCTGAGCTGTCAGCACAGATCCTGATGTGGGGCTCGAACTTGTGAACCATAAGATCATGACCTGAGCTGAAGTCAGAAGCTTAACTGACTGAGCTACCCAGGCACCCCTAATCTTGTTAATTAATCTTACTTCAATTTACATTTCTAATCCATTTGGTTTGGTGTGTGGTGTGACATAGAACTCTTTTTCTCTAAATGGTTAGTGAGTTCTCTCCATACCATCTACTGAATGGTTCATTCTTTTCCCACTTACTTGGAATCATACCAAATTCCCCTGTTTGTCTACTTCTAACACTCTGGGTTAAATACTACTGGCTAATAATCTCCAGCTAAATGTATATTCTGTTACCAGGATCCAAATCACTAGCACTCAATCAAATGTGACTGGAAAAACTGTTTTCTCTGACTACCCTCCATATATCAAGGTGTTTTCCTAGTGAGATAACTTGAGGAAAATGTAGTCTCAGTCCCACTCCATTCTTATTTTTCAAAACCTTCTTGGCTATTGAGCTCATTTTTTAAAATCAGCTTTTATTGGCTTTTCTGATATGAAAAATTATCAGTTTGGATCTTGACAATGTCCTTAGTTATGTAACCACCACCCACAATCACAATATTGAGTGTTTCCATGATCTCTAAAATTCCCCTCATTTTCCTTTGCAGTCAATCCTCCACCCCAACCCTTGGACCCTGGAGATTATCAATCTGCTTTCTGTCACCGTAGTTTTGCCTTTTCTAGGGTTACTTATAAAAAGAATGAGTCAGTAGGTAATCTTTTGTACCCATCTTCTTCAGTTTCGCATAATGTGCTTATAACACATTTATATTGTTTCATGTGTTTGTTTCTTTTTATTGTTGAGTAGTTTTCCATTGTGTGGATAGTTGATGGGCCACATGGGTTGTTTGTGGTGTTTGGTTATTATGGATAACGTTGCTAAGACTATTTGGGAAAAAGTCTTTGAACATATGTTTTTATTTTTCTGGGGGCAAATACCTTTGAGTGGAATTGCTAGGCTGTATAGTAAGTACACATTTTACTTTGTTGGAAAATCCCAAATTGTTTTCCAAAGTGACTATCCCATTTTGCTTCCCTACCATCAGTATATGAGAGTTCTAGTTGCTTTACATCCTTGCCAACACTTGATATTTGATATATCCTTTAAATTGTAAGTGTTCTAATGGGTATGCTGTGATAGCTCATTGTCCTTTCAATTTGCATTTCCCTTATGATTAATGATGTTTAGCATCTTTTTAATGTGCATATGTGCCACCTCTTTTTCTTCAGTGAAGTGTGTATTCAAATCTTTTGCCTATCCTCCCCCACCCCCCCACCCCCACTTTCCCCTGCTGTCTCCAGTCAGGTTTGTGTTATCGAGTTGTAAGTTTTGTTTGTTTTTAATTCTGGATACAAGTTTTTATCAAATATTATGTTTTGCAAATATTTTCTTTCTATCTGTGGCTTGAGTTTTCATTTTCTCAACAGTATAATTTGAGTAGCAGAAATTTAAATTTTGATGAAGTCCAGTTAGTTTATTAATATTTTCTTTCATGGTTTGTGTTTTTTATGTCTTATCTGACAAATCTTTTTTTTTTTTTGCTGCTTTCTTTTGGATTAAGGGTTTAAAAATATTTTTAATGGATCCATTTTACCCTTACTATTGGTTTATTAGCTATACTATTTTTTTTAAAGTTGTGTTCTAGGGCACACTACCAACCACAAGCAAGTTTGCCAAAAGGACATTTACTGTTTTTCACAGCTGGGAGTAGGGTGCTAATAGCATTTATTAGGTAGAAGCCAGGGATGCTGCTAAACACCTGATAATACACAAGACTACCCTCACATTTTGGCCTAAAATGTCAAATGTGCAAAGATTGAGAAATCCTACTTCAGGACCAGGCTTAGCAACTTATTCTCTAAAGAATCAGATAGTAAGTACTTTAGGCTTTGTATGACATATATGGGTTTTGGTTTTGTTTTTATTTTTTCAGTTTATTTATTTATTTATTTTGAGAGAGACTGAGTGAGTAGGGGAGAGGCAGAGAGAGAAAGGGAGAGAGAGAGAATTCCAAGCAGGCTCTGTGCTGTCAGCGTGGAGTCCAGTGGCGGGGCTTGAACCCATGAACCGTGAGATCATGACCTGAGCCGAAACCAAGAGTCTGATGCTTAACTGACTGAGCCACTAAGGAGCCCTTATATATATGGTCTTATATCTCCTTTCCACTCTTCACACCCTCTGAACTGTAAAAACCATTCTTAGTTCTAAACTGTACAAAAATAGGTAGTGGGCTGGATTTGGCCTGTGGCTTGAGTTTGCTTGAGTTTGTTTACAACATACATGTACTACTTTCAAATAATATTTTATCACCTTATATGTAAGGTCTATTTTCCACTTCTATCCTTTGTGCTATTACTGTCAGATATTGTACTCATACATATTTTATAAGCCCTTCAATATTTTTGCCTTAAACTACTATTCAACAAGATTTTTAAAATATGTCTTATATTTATTAACATATATACCATTTCTGGTGTTTTTTTCATTATTTTGTGTAGATCCAAAATTCTATTTGGTGTCATATTGTACTTGAATAGCTTCCCTTATCATTTCTTTTGGTACAGATCTGCTGACAGAATTCTAGCACTTGTCTAAAAATGCCATTTTGTCTTCAATTTTGAAAGATGAATTTTGCTGCTTAGAGAATTCTAAATTGACAGTTTATTTCAGCAATTAAGGATGTTGCTCCATTGTCAGTTGGCTTACATAGTTTCTGACAAGTAGACTGCTGTTATGTGTCTTTTTCTCCTGGCGATTTTAAAGTTTTTATCATTAGTTGTCAACAATTCATTATCCTGTATTTTGTGTGGACTTCTTGATGTTTATTCTGCATGGATTCATTGTACTTTTTCACTGTGTGAGAGTTTTTCTTTTTCCCAGATATTGTTTTGTCTTTCAGTTCTTTTCTTGACTCTTAACACATGCATGTTACTCTGTTTTATTTTGTCCAATGGGTAACTGATGCTTTATTCATTTTTTGATCTTTTTGTGTTTCATTTTGGATAGTTTTTATTGCTGTGTCTTCAAGTTTACTAATTTTTTCTTCTACACTGTTTTAACTGCTGTTCATCCCATCCAGCGAATTTTCATTTCAGATATTATATCTTTTATTCCAAGAGGGTGTTTTGGGAGGACTCTTTTTAATATATTTTATTTCTATTTTCATCATGATCATATTCTACTTTCATGAACATGTAGAGCATATTTATAATAGCTATCTTAGTATCCTCATTTATTATCTTTATCATCTTGTGGTAGGGTCCTCTCCCTAAGAAAAGGAAAAAAAAGGAGAGAAAAATTCAAGGTAATCTGGTTATGTGCCTATCTGACAACATCCCTCATGACCTTGTAAACTGAGACTACTTAATCAGGCTACATGTTTGTCTGTGTGACCATATGTGGGAAACAAAGAAATAGAAAATGTATAAAAAGCTATGCCATATGATGTTTGGTGCTCAGTTCTTCAAGTATGAACCCAACTGAGTGGTGCTGGCATGAAGAAAGTTGCTTCCTAGAAATTAAAAAGCCTAGTTGTCATGATGTGTGTGAGAATCCTGCTACAATCTCTATTTCTATTGATTGATTTTTCTCTTGATTATGGATCATATTTTCTGGGTTCTTCCCTGTCTCATTATTTCTGATTAGATGCTGGACATAATGAATTTTATGTTATTGCTGTAATTTGTTTTATTCCTTTAAGTAGTGTTGGAATTTTTTCTGGAATGCAGTTATTTGGAATCAATTGGATCCTTTCGGTGTTTGCTTTTAAGCTTTGTTTGGACAAGACAAGAGCAGCTTTCATTCTAGAGCTAAATTATCCCCACTTCCCCCCATTTTTAGGATTATATCTGGTGCCCTGTGTATTATGAGCTCTTTTCTGTCTAGCTGCTAGGAGTTAATTTTTTTTTTCTCTGATTCTTTTCTGGCAGCTTTTCCCCAGCCTTGGGTAGTTCTCACACATACATAGGTTGGTACTCAACCAATATTCAAGGGGACCCACTGCAGGTTTCTGGAGCTCTCTGTGCCTCTCCCTCTTCTGGTATTCTGCCTTGGAAAATTCTGGCTGCCTAGTCTCCTAACTCTGTTTTCTGTTTCTTTAACTTCATGAATAAACTGGGGTCTGTTTCCCCTCCCTGTACTGAGGCCTGAAAACTGACACTAGGCAGAAAGCTGTTATAATTATAGAGCTCCCCTTTTTTGTTTTCCTTTTCAAGTATCACAGTCCTGGGTTGCCTGTCGTCTGATGTCTGGAAAGCCATTGACTCATTTGTTGTGCCCAGTTAAGGCAAGAGGGTACATCTGATACTTGTTATTCAATCTTTACTAAAACTGCAAGTCTTTTTGGATCTTCCTGGTTGGAACCATTTCTAAAGGAAGTAAGGGACTCTGTTAGCAACTAATTGGTAATCAGCTCAAATTTCCAAGTTTCTTTAGCTCATTTCTGTGGAAATCTTTGCTAGAATGTTTGGTATTTGACCATAAAAACATTTTTGGAATATTTAACTAAAGGGGAATGTGGGTGGGTGGTATCACAAGGCATTAACTCTTTCAGCTGAAAACATACACATTCCAGAATCTTAGCTACCCCTAATTTGATTTACTTATAGCCAAACTTAAGAGTTTTCAGGGGCGCCTGGGTGGCTTAGTCGGTTAAGCGTCCGACTTTCGCTTAGGTCATGATCTGGCGGTTCGTGGGTTCGAGCCCTGCGTCGGGCGCTGTGCTGACAGCCAGCTTGGAGCCTGGAGCCTGTTTCAGATTCTGTATCCCCCTCTCTCTCTGACCTTCCCCTACTCACGCTGTCTCTCTCTCTCTCCTAGAAATAAATAAAAATAAAAATAAAAAAAAAAAGTTTTCTGCATTCAGACTTATTTGTGTGGGTAAGTTGAAGGCTCTGGTTGGCAAATAACATCGTACCTTACTAAAGAGCCTGTGTGGGGGCGCCTGGGTGGCTCAGTCGGTTGAGTGTCCGACTTTGGCTCAGATCATGATCTCATGGTTTGTGGGTTTGAGCCCTGCGTTGGGCTCTGTGCTGACAGCTAGCTCAGAGCCTGGAGCCGGTTTCGGATTCTGTGTCTCCCTCTCTCTATGACCCTCCCCTGTTCACACTGTCTCTCTCTCTCAGAAATAAATAAAAACATTAATTTTTTTTTAAAAAAAAATAAAGAGCCTATGTGAGCTCACCATGTGTACTTTGGAAGTTTAGCTTTTACTACTTTCAGGCCAGGTGGGCTGACAACTTTCTTACTGCAATATTGGAAATAATCTTGGTGTGTAGCTCTTTAAAGTCCATTTTGAATAAAATTGGACCAATTTAGCAAGCAATTAAAAACTAATTAGAATCTTTGCATTATTTTCATGGGAAGCATAACACCTTGCAGTTTCTTGTGAATGTTCCTGCAAAATCAAGTATCCCTAATTTATAGCTGGCCCTTGAGGTAGAAGCACCTCTCTAGATAATGGCTGATGATATTTTCCATCAAGGCTTTTAGAAACTCTCATGCTATTTTATTTTAGATCTCTTAAAAAACTTTCTGAATGTGTTAGGCATACTAACAGTGATGTGGCTTTTGGTACGTTAATAAAGTGCTCCAGCACTAAGCTTTTCTTCATTGCTTACAAGGTACCAAATGAGCTGCCAAGGAAGATGAGCAGACAGTTTAACACTTTCTAAAGTAATATTAAACTTTATAGCACTAGAAATCTATTTAATTCCCTGTCATTGAGTCTAAAATGCATTTCAAATCTGTTGTCATTGGTAAAATGCTCACAGTCATTGGAGAATTATTTTTGACTTGGTGTTTATATCTAAAATTTGCTAGTGAGACAAATCCTCTCCAGTGCTGGAGGAAATTAACACTTTGGCTTTTCAACATAGTATCGATATTAGGTTAGAGTTTATGGTTCCCTGGGGTCTTTCAATCTTATGGGTTTAGAAAGGCTAAGGGATTTCATACTCCTTGTTTTTGGAAATTCACATTGTCTTGGTCACAGAGTTTTCCTCTAAAGCCAATATTCTGTTCTTTTAACTAATCATTTTGTTAAACCCAGTCTGTAATTCCATATTACATAGATGTTGTCCGTTAGTTTCAAAAGCAGAATCAACGGCTGTAATTCTTTTTTTAATCAGTGTAAAATGTGTATGTCCAGACTGTAATTGACTATTCAGCAATTGACAGGGGAGGGTTCTGCTTAGCTTTGTGGAATGTAATGACTAATTTGCTGATGATGTTATTCTGTGATGGAGGCAGTATGAAAATTGTGTAGAACACTGTACAGAAAAACTTTTCTGGAGGCAAGGCTGATAGGAACTAGTAATGTTAGACATGTGCCCACACTGTGAAATTAACTGCACAGTGTCATATGGAACGGTCTGAGAATATTAAAGCAAATATTGACAGTAGTAAAGCTAAATCATTTTCCTCAAAATAAAAAATGTTGGTCTTACAGGTATTTTTCTGTAGCATGTACTAGGGTGCCTACTAGCTTAAGGAAAGAGATTGGATCTCCTTCCACAACCAATTTTTGAAGATTTAAGGACATGGGAATGGCAGAAATATAGGAGGTCCTCCAAAGATACCATTTTGGAGATTGTAGAAATGTCTGAATAACTCATGTCTATCCAGCATCTTTGCTTCTAGAGAGTCTAGGGATAATTTCCTTAGAACATGAAGGCAGAATTATTTTAGGTTTGTCACTCATGTTGGTTATGAATGCATGTGAGTTTGAATCTCTCATTATTGCTCTACTCATTTTTAGAGATCACACATGTAGGGGCATTGTTTCAACTCCTTTATGTTCCATTTCCATGCCAGCTTAATAAAACGATACTAGACTAGAGCATTAGATGATATTTCTTACCACCTGGCTAAACATTAGAATCAGTTCATGTATTTAAACAAACAAACAAAAGACAACCTTATACTTAGGCCCCTATACTCCTCCTAAGATTCTGAATTAACTGCCCTAGGGTCTGTATAGGCATAGATAATTTTTTTAAATGTTTTTATTTTATTTATTTCTAGGAGAGAGAGAGAGACAGTATGAGCAGGGGAGGGTCAGAGAGAGAGAGGGAATCACAGACTGAAACAGGCTCCAGGCTCTGAGCTGGCAGTCAGCACAGAGCCCGACGCGGGGCCCGAACCCACGAACCGCGAGATCATGACCTAAGCGAAAGTCGGACGCTTAACCGACTAAGCCACCCAGGCGCCCCAGGCATAGATAATTTTTAAAAACACTTCAGGAGATTCTGATGTGCTGGGAGGATTACCCACTGGTGTAACTGGTGATAGACAATGGGAATAGTACCTTAATACTTTTAGGCAATAACGGTGGTTGGCTGTACCTGCATTCTTTCTTTTTTTTTTTTTTTTAATGTTTTTATTTATTTCTGAGAGAGAGAGAAAGAGAGGCAGCGTGAGCAGGGAGGGTCAGAGAGAGAGGGAGACACAGAATCTGAAGCAGGCTCCAGGCTCTGAACTAGCTGTCAGCATAGAGTCTGACGCAGGGCTCGAGCCCACGAACTGTGAGATCATGACCTGAGCCGAAGTCTGACGCTTAACTGACTGAGCCACCCAGGCGCCCCTATTTCTTAACACTGTATAAGTGATGGGCCTGATTAATATTCTAGTCTAGAAACAGATCTGTTAATCCTTGACGTAACTCTTCCACAGATGTTACATTATTGCCTGGTGGCCATGTTTGCAGAAAGTCAAGAACCAGTATCTATAGTTGCATGAGAAGTCCTTTTTCCCAACTTTTACTACCTGACCTTGAGCATGTGAATAATCCATCTGAATGTTTTCTCATTTGAGAAATGGGAATAATACAGCTTTGCTGATGTGCTTTTTCATAATAATGCCAGTATTTCCCCAGCGAACTTATCTGGAGAATGCTCTTTATAAGGCATTCTGCTGGGTATTGTCAGAACATAAAGAATGTGTAAAACACAACTCACAACTCCTGTTTTCAAGGAATTTTGTAGGTAGGGAAACCCCTAGAAAAATGTCACATACTATCTCACATTAAGTGCCAAAATGGCCAATTAAAGTCATACAGAGGAGAGGGCTCCGTAGACTGGGTGGTAGGATGACCAGCCCATCCATGTTTGCCTGGGAATTTCCTGGTTTTATCACTGAAGGTTTCATGTCCTGAGAAGTGCTTCCATCCTGGGCAGACCAGGCAAGTTGGTCACCCTGCTGTTGCTAAGGCTTGACAGTGACTGGAATGTGTCTTAGAGAGGGATTTTAGGCATTGGTAAAAATAATCATTGTCTCTACTAAATCTCAACATATCCCACTCTGCTGCCCGCATGACCCAATTGTATTTATTTATGTATTTATTAAAACAGTTTATTGTCAAGTTGGTTTCCATATAACACCCAGTGCTCATCATAACAAATGCCCTCCTTCATGCCCATCACCCTCCTTCCCATCTCCCCCACCCCCATCAGTACACAGTTTGTTCTCAGCATTCAAGAGTCTCTCATGGTTTGCCTCCCTCCCCTTCTCCCCCACTATTTTTCCCCTTCTTCTCCCCCACGGTCCTCCATTAAGTTTCTCCTAATCTTCCTGTACAGGCAAACATATGATATCTGTCCTTCGCTGCCTGACTCATTTCGCTTGGCATAACACCCTCAAGATCCATCCATGTTGCTACACATGGCCAGATTTCATTCTTTCTCATTGCCATGTAGTATTCCATCGCATAGATAAACCACATTTGCTTGATCCATTCGTCCGTTGATGGACACTTAGGCTCTTTCCATGTTTTGGCTATTGTTGAGAGTGCTGCTATGAACAATGGGGTCCATGTGCCCCTATGCATAAGCACTCCTGTATCCCTTGGGTAAATTCCTAGCAGTGCCATTGCTGGGTCATAGGGGAGTTCTATTATTCATTTTTTGAGGAACCTCCACACTGTTTTCCAGAGGGGCTGCACCAGTTTACAGTCCCACAAACAGTGTAGGAGGATGCCCGTTTCTCCACATCCTCGCCAGCATCTAGAGTCCTCTGATTTGCTCATTTTAGCCACTCTGACTAGCATGAGGTGGTAGCTCAGTGTGGTTTTGATTTGTATTTCCCTGATGAGGAGAGATGCTGAGCATTGTTTCATGTGTCTGTTAACCATCTGGATGTCCTCTTTGGAGAAGAGTTTGTTCATATCTTCTGCCCATTTCTTCACTGGATTCTTTGTTTTTCGGGTGTGGAGTTTGGTGAGTTCCTTATAGATTTTGGATACTAGCCCTTTATCTGATATGTCATTTGCAACTATCTTTTCCCATTCCATCAGTTGCCTATTAGTTTTATGGATTGTTTCCTTTGCTGTGCAGAAGCTTTTTATCTTGATGAGGTCCCAATAGTTCATTTTTGCTCTTGTTTCCCTTGCCTTTGGGGATGTGTCAAGTAAGAAATTGCTGCAAGTGAGGTCAAGGAGGTTGTTTCCTGCTTTCTCCTCTAGGGTTTTGATGGTTTCCTGTCTCACATTCAGGTCCTTTATCCATTTTGAGTTTATTTTTGTGTATGGAATGAGAAAATGATCTAGTTTCATTCTTCTGCATGTTGCTGTTCAGGTCTCCCAGCACCATCTGTTAAAGAGGCTATCTTTTCCCATTGGATACTCTTTCCTGCTTTGTCAAAGATTAGTTGGCTGTACACTTTTGGGTCCAATTCTGAGATCTCAGTTCTATTCCATTGGTTTATGTAGCTGTTTTTGTGCCCATACCATACTGTCTTGATGATGACAGCTTTGTAGCAGAGGCTAAAGTCTGGGATGGTGATCCCTCCCGTTTTGGTATTCTTCTTCAATATTATTTAGGTATTTGGGGTCTTTTGTGGTTCCATACAAATTTTAGGATAGTTTGTTCTAGCTTTGAGAAGAATGCTGGTACAATTTTGATTGGGATTGCATTGAATGTGTAGATTGCTTTGGGTAGTAATGACATTTTAACTGTATTTATTCTTCCATCCATGAGCATGGAATGTTTTTCCATTTCTTTGTCTTCTTCAATTTCCTTCATAAGTTTTCTATAGTTTTCATCATACAGATCTCTTGTATCCTTGGTTAGGTTTATTCCTAGGTATTTTATGGTTTTTTGTGCAATTGTGAATGGGATCCGTTTCTTGATTTCTCTTTCTGTTGCTTCATTGTTGGTGTATAAAAATGCAACCATTTCTGTACGTTGATTTTGTACCCTGCAACTTGGCTGAATTCTTGGATCAGTTCTAGTAGGCTTCTGGTGGAGTCTGTCGGTTTTCTATGTAGAGTATCATGTCATCTGTGAAAAGTGAGAGTTTGACTTCTTCTTTGCCAATTCTGATGCCTTTTATTTCCTTTTGTCTGATTACTGATGTTAGGATTTTCAGCACTATATTTAACAACAGTGGTGAGAGTAGACATCCCTGTCGTGTTCCTGATTTCATGGGGAAAGCTCTCAGTTTCCCCCCATTGAGGAATGTTAGCTGAGGGCTTCTCATAGATGGTTTTTATGATGTTTAAGTAAGTTCCTTCTATCCCAACTTTCTTGAGGGTCTTTATTAAGAAGGGATGTTGTATTTTGTCAAATGCTTTTTCTGCATCTATCGACAGGATCATATGGTTTTTATCTTTTCTTTTGCTGATGTGATGTATCACATTGATTGATTTGTGAATATTGATCCAGCCCTGTAACCCAGGAATGAATCCCACTTGATCTTGGTGGATAATTCTTTTTATGTGCTGTTGGATTCGATTTGCAAGTATCTTGCTGAGGATTTTGCATCTGTATTCATGAAGGATATTGGCCTATAGTTCTCTTTTTTTGCTGGGTCTCTGTCTGGCTTGGGAATCAAAGTGATGCTGGCTTCATAAAATGAGTCCAGAAATTTTCCTTCGCTTTCTATTTTTTGGAATAGCTTGAGAAGAATAGGTATTAATTCTGGTTTAAATGTCATGACCCAGTAATTTTAATCCCAGCTGCAGACCCACAAGAAATTATTTCATAGTAGCCCCAAACAGCAGGAGAACCTAGGTACAATTGTGGTGCATTCATAAACCAGACTATTCCATAACAATGACATGGGTGAATTTCTCAGGTATAATGTTGAGTAAAAGCCCAACATACAAAATCTCAGGACCCATGTGATTCCATTAATAGGAAGTTAAAAAATAAGATCTGTGTGATTCCATATACAGGAAATTAATCTATATTATAGAAGAAAGAGTAATTGGCTACCTTTGTGGGCCTCTATAGAAATCTGCTTGAGGGAGACATCTAATGTGTTGGAAAGGTTCTGTCTTTTGATTTGGGTGGTGGTTACTTGGGTGTGTGCATATATATAAATTCACTGAGCTGTTCACTTAAGATTTGTGCAATTTGTTGAATGTATTTCTCAAAAGCAATTTTTTAAGGCTGCTACTTATTGAGCACTGTGTTAAACATTTTAATCCTCATAGCAATCCTGCCAGTTGTAGATATTGGCCCCTTTTTATGGAATAGGCCCAGAAAAGGTAAGGGAATTTATTTTGATTGCTATGAAAGTATTTCTCAAAAGCTGTTTCAAGGGATACCAGTTCTGTAGGTGTTATCTGCAAAACGGGTTTGCAGGAAATAAGTTTGGAGAACCTGGGCTTAAAAGGTTTCATTGTACCTCTCTACCTCAGGGCTAACATGCCAGTGTGCACAGTCATTTTCCAAGGCTGGAAGTGAGGAGCAGGTGGAGTGAGCAGCATTTCCCAAGCTTGCTCACAGGTTTCTCTTGGTGGCAGGAAAAGAATGTTAGTGGGCTTCTGGAAACATTTCTGTCTGCCATTTAAGCAGAGGCCCTCCCTGGGAGAGCCCTCTTGGCTGCAATGTTGGAAGCTTCACTATGGCCTCAGGGTGAGTCAAAAAGGCTCTGGGCTGGAGAGTGTAGCTTTAATTAGGGTGCAATCCATAGCAATTACACTGGACAACCTCAGATATCAAGTAAATCTCTAAGAAATGTTTCACTTTTAATCTCAAAAGTCACATGAGCCTTGTTGTTATATATTACTACCTATGATTTTTGTTTTGCTTTTTGAAGCTTTGATTTGTTTTATTACCTATTAACACATTCTAAAAAAATCACCAGTTTTCTTACAAAATGAGCCCTTGAACTTGCTCCAGATCTCCCATCCTCTGGGTAGGGGATGGAAAGGGTACCAGGAAGTTTTGGGAGAAAATCTTGTTTCACCTTCTAACACTGATGAGCAGCAGAGTTTTGGGGGCCAAGATATGGGGCCAGGTTGAAGACCACTTGTGCAAGATCCCTTTGGTCTTTCCCAAGGTCTTTCTTCATTAGTCACCTCACTTTCAGAGCTGCTTGGTCACAAAGTTGGCCCTCTCAGAAGGGTCTGAAGAATGGAGCTCACAGTTTTTATGGGAAACAACTTAGTCTAGGGGAAGAATGGAGTATTTGGGTAGAAAATCTAGATGCCCAGAACTGGATTTTCTGTTATCTGACCATGTGATTTAGGCAAATCCTTTCACATTCCCCTAGCAGTTTTTCCTGCCTGTGGTGGAGGAATATGGGAATAATCCTGCCTGTCCTGCCTCTTTTCACACATTTGCCAGAATAGAGGGAGGCAATGTCTGTATGGAGGCTCTCCTGCCTGAAAGCAACATGCAATTTTGTTAGTTTCTCTCTTGATTGATTCTAAACCTTTCTTTCTCCTCATATTCTTTTGGGCAGTTAAGTGCCTCTTAGTTACTAATGATGATGATTAGCCTCAATGAACGTTGGCTAAATAATTATGTTTTAGGAGCTGAGCTAAGAACTGTCATGTTGGCTTGTGGGACCATTGTTAGTTTCTTTGTTTGAGAACCTGAGCCAGTGAGCCTCAGAGAGGTTAAGCCCCTGCCTTGGGTCACACAACTGGAAGTTAAATCCAGAGCAAACTCGAGCCTGAACTTTTAACCCCTTTATTGGCTTGCACTTAGGTCAGACCTGAGACTATAAGAAGACAACCTGGGGTCTGGAAAGGAAATAAAGCAATAACCCTATATCATCCACCTTGGGACAAAGTGGACAAACCAATTGAGACTCTTTAAAAAATACTTTTTTTAATGTTTATTTATTTTTGAGAGAGAGACAGAGTGTGAGTGGGGGAGAGGCATAGAGAGAGGGAGACACAGAATCTGAAGCAGGCTCCAGGCTCTGAGCTGTCAGCACAGAGCTGGACACAGGGCTCAAACTCATGGACCATGAGATCATGACCTGAGCCAAAGTTGGACACTTAACTGACTGAGCCACCCAGGTGCCCTGGTACTCCATTTTTACCACACCACTGTCACTGGCTCCTCCTCCTTCTTTTTAAACTGCTACTTTATTTATTTTGAGAGAGAGAGAGAGAGAGAGCAAGGGAGGGGCAGAGGGAGAAAGGGAGAGAGCGGGGGACAGAGGGAGAAAGAATCTCAAGCAGACTCTATGCTCAGTGTGTTGCCAGAATGTGGGGCCGAATCTCACAACTGTGAGATCATTACCTGAGCTGAGATCAGGACTCTGGACACTTAACCGACTAAACCACCCATGTGCCTGGGGACTTCTTCTTTACCATACCACTGTCACTGGCTTATCCTTAGGAAAGTCACATGTGGGCATAGTTCTGACTTTTCTGCTAGGGTTGACAGTTTAAAAGGCCAAGGCATTGTGGGAAATACTGCTTTTCTACTTTTCATCTTTAGGATGTGGTCCCAAGTTTCAAGGGTCTTTTTGAAACCACTGGAAAAACCCCAAATCCTTGGTGAGTGAGGTAGAGCAGGACTTTGGGCCAGCATGGAGGTTTAGAAAGACAGGACTGGAATGTTGAATTAGAAGTGGCTTAGTCCATGTTTGCACATATAGGAGGATTAGGAGGAACTTAACTGAGGACCATGGGGGAGAAGAAGGGGGGAAATGGTGGGGGGAAAGGGAGAGAGGCAAACCATGAGAGACTCTTGAATGCTGTGAAACAAACTGAGGACTGATGGATATGGGGAGGAGGGGGAAGATGGGCATGGAGGAGGGCACTCGTGGAGATGAGCACTGGGTGTTATATGGAAACCAACTTGACAATAAACTATTTGTAAAAAAAAAAAAAAAAGAAGTGATTTAGTCCAGCTGGCAAGCTCAAAGACCTCTTTGTGCACAAGAAACAGTGCAAGTGATATTCCAGGGGAGCCTGGAGCTCACATTGCTAGTTAGGGCTTTTCTTGCGCTGGGGTGACTCTGCCCTGCTCCCATATCTTGAAAAATTCCTTCCTGGAGAGAAGCACTTTCCTAATTTAGGTTTTGTAATAAAAAGGCAGGCTCTCCACTGGGCTTCAGATATTGGGAGAATGAACCGACTGACCCAATCTTTTTTTAAAGATTCCGAGATGGAATTGACAGAATGAACTACCCAATCATTGCAGTCCAATTTCCAAATTTTTGGTTTTTATTAAAAAAGAGAGAGAAGATGTGGTTAAATATTTAAAAACAAAACAAAAAACTTACTAAGTCCAAAAGCAAAATGCAAGATAAATGAACAATGGCCTCCAGCCTGGAATAATCTCATCTAGAGGAAGGGAAATGAACTACAGAGGAAGCCAGTATCTGAGCAGTGAGCTGGCAGACAACTCCACCCACTACCTTCAGGGTTCCTGTATACTGCTTGCTACTTGCTGTGTGAGGTCTCTGTGTGCCTAGGGGAGTGTGTATGGTAGGATTTTATTGAAGGGAGAGGAAATGAGCTGAGATATACAAGTTCAGCATTTCTCAATTTGATCTTCATAATATTTCTGTATCTTGATGTTTATAGGTATTCTTTGTAGCAAGAAATATGTAAGTTAATTTATTTAACTCAATGTTTCTCAAAGTTAGATAGGCCTTTAACATGTTAAAGACTCTGAGAAGTACCACAGAAAAAGTCCCTTGTCAGACTCCCAGAGGAGGATGTATGCAACTTTTCCTAAAATTTCTGGTCACTAGCTCTTTTACATACATTTTCCAGCATTACCAGTGTCATCGAGAAAGTAGAAAGCATGGTATTGGTAGTCAGCATTTACTGAGCACTTGCTCTGTACCTGGTACTGTGCTAAGCCCTTGCCTCTCTTTTCTTGCTAATGCTTTGAGATAATGTGAGGATTGTTTCCTTTACAAACTAGAGTTAGTATTAGTAGCTACCTGCAGGATTGTTAAGAAATTTCCCCAAGATCACACAGTTGATGACTAGTGGGTTTCCAGATCTGAATCCCCAAAATGCTGCCTGTCATTTGGGCTGTTTCCTGTCCCCAGCTGCCAGGCTCCAACTCCTCATCACTTCGGGTCACATAAACAGTAGTCAGTTCCCAGTAGCTTGGCAGAGCAGCTGACATTCTGCAGGTGGTCACGTGTACCTGGGTGTTAGGGCCCATGGCCCCTCAGACCAATGCCATGCTCACATATTCACCAAGCCCTATTCTTTCCTAGCCCTGATGGAGTTGCAGTGGGCATGTAAGGGGAGAAATGTGGCTGGCTCTAAACTCAAACATCTTTAGTAGCAGGAGGCCTTTCCCCTTTTCTGGTTTGCAGGAGACATCCAAGATGGGTAGAAGTTTGCTGGTCTAGTTACAAAGTTGCCTGGAGGAACTCTTGTTGCTAAGCTCCTCCCAAGGTCAGAGACCCCTTGGAAAAGGCTGTGTGGGGTTAGCCAGGGAGAAAATAGCAACACCTCTGAAGTGTGCTGAACCTGGCTCTAATTGAGCTCTTCCTGATGATTAGAATCTATTTGCATTCATTTTCCAGCAGAAGGGTTTCTCTGCCTCTTCAGATGGCTCAGCATCGGAGCAAGGCTGCATGTGCCAATGATGATGCTGTCTGGGCAAAATTAGCCAAGGTGCATTAGGCAAAGGAAGAAAGGATCACAGATCTTGGGAGGCTCATACATCACTTTCTGTGAGCTCACTGCCTCCTGTCCTTTTCTGTTGGAGGCAATGGTCTTGGTGAGGTTGGAAGGACCAGCTAGATGGAGGAGGTAGGAATAAAGACTATTTCGGGAGATGAAACACTGTTTGGTGGTGCTGCAGAGGACCAGGAAAGCTTCTGAAAACATTAACTCCTTAAGCCTCCCACTCTTGTTTACTGGGAAGCCACTCTCTCAGGCCCCATTAGGCAGCCTAGAGCCAAGGTGGTGATCACCCCTTATCACCCCAGGCCACAGCTGTGCTGGTCGGGTATGCCAGCAGCATTCCTGACTCCAAAGACTTTTTGAAATCTCTCATTTTCAAGGGATGTATTTTCAAATTCTCCAAGAGGTTTTTGAATTCAAGGTTCGTTATTTCCTTGTTCACTTGGCAATCACTAATGAGTTGCTTGAACATTGCACTGAAATTTGACCATGACCCTAAACCCTTCCTTAATTGTCTGCTCTACATCTGATCTCCCCACTGCATGGATTTGAAAAGGGGAAGGGGAAGACAGTATGGGCTCCATATCATAGTCTGCTTTTGTTTTTAAGTTATAATATATATATTTGAGAGAGAGAGACCAGCAGGGGAGGAGCAGAGACAGAGACAGAATCTGAAGACAGGCTCTAGGCTCTGAGCTGTCAGCAGAGCCTGACTGAGGCTCGAACTCACAAGCCGTGAGATTATGACCTGAGCCAAAGTCAGATGATTAACCGACTGAGCCACCCAGGTGCTTCCATGATCTGCTTTCTTAAATGAGCAGTCATACATGTGTTCCCATGAAATACCCTCCCTCAGAATCAGTGTGGCTGTCTGTGGATGGATGGTTAAGGTCACCTGGTAAAGCATCTGATTCTGCTAAAACAAACTGTTCCTCCTCTCCTTGGATGCAGTTTTAGGGGGATGGTCATTGCTGGTTTATTGTTCTCTCCCGGCCCAGAGGTGGACCAGTGACATAAGCTTAGGCTGTCACACACAACTTGGATATATATATATTTTTTGCCATAGTTCAAATATTTTATTATTATTTTAAAGATGAAGCTATAGCTACATTTCACATCATTTCAAGGTTGTAAATGTATTAATTTGGATGAAACTGTGGACGGTGGGTATAAATTAAAGTGTCTGACTTGTAGGGCCAGAAGTGGTCCTTGATTGACATTAGAAACAAAAAGTGAAATTGCAACAAGGTAAAATGCAGATATAAAACAATGTGTTTTACTGTGTATAAAGGGTCATCCTGTTTTATGCAGAAGGAAGTCAGAGTACTTTCACAGTGGAGGCTCAGCCTGTGGGACTGTCCTGAAAGTCCAGGCCAGGAAGGCACCAATTCTCCTTTTCTGAGTTAGCGGAGCTTGAGGACCATGTTACTCCTGGTCTTGCCAAGTTGTCTGGGCCCAACCACTTAGTCTTCCTCCGTAAAAGCAGAATATCATAGGCTCCTTTCCTGTGATCTTGGGAGGGTCTTCCCAGAGATATATCTGTGGATTGTTACAGATACTCAGTCAAACTCCCAAGAATTTGGTTCCTGCTCAGGATGACTAAAGAATGAGAATGGTAAGATTTTGCTCATTCTAAGGGCCATGCTGAATCCAACTTTCTGCTCCTGGGTCTCCAGAACGACTCTCTGTCCTTTCAGACAGCTTTGCCTTAGTCAGCAAACATAAAGGAGTCTCCTGGAAAGATACATGGTAGGAGGCTCAAAGACTCAGAATCTGTTTCTGCTGCCTACAGCCATTGGCTCTCTTCCTCCCTGTATATTCTTTCTCCTTGGTTACCTCTGTCTGTATAACTTCTAATATCATCTTTATGCAGACACTCCAAGCTGTGTCTTCAGCTCTGACCCCTCTCCTAGCTCTGAGCCCAGATTGCTGATGGAGATGCCTACAGATCAGACAACCACATAAAGGGAAAACCAAACATCAAAACACAACAGGAAGATATAACGTTATTAGCAAGAGAGAACCAAATTTCCCCTCCCCTGAGAGCCTACCCTCCAGCCATCCTAAGCTCCCAGCTCCTTCTGTCCTAAATCTTGTCCATTCTGTCCTGAACTTTTAGTGCAGGCCCCCCACCCCTAGCTGCTTGTCGTGTCCCTTTTAACTGGTCCCCTCATTGCTCAGCAAAATCATGCAAACTCAGAAACCTTTGCTGACAAGGTGGGACATGTGTGGAGGTGGAGGAATGGGGGCTGTTGGGTGTCTTTAGACAGGCTTGCATTCTTTAAGCAGTTGTGGGCTTGTTTCAGTTTTTGGACTGGCCACGTCCCATCCTCTGCCATGGCTGTACAGGTGTTTTTTGTTTGTTTGTTTTTTAATCACACTTTGCATATTGCTGTGAAGTCTTTGGATACCATATAAGGAGCTTATTTTCTGGAATAAAGCTTCCCAAAGCCTCCTATGGAAGACCCAAGCAGCTGGAGCACTGGGGACTTGGTGGAGTCTAATAGTAGTTCTTTGGAAAAGATGAGTTTGGGTCAATTGAACTGTTCTCCCAATATGCCCCTCATGCTCCTGCCTCAATGTCCAGACTTCTTCTTCTTCTTTTTTTTTTTTTATTTATGAGAGAGATATAGAGACAATATGAGCAGGGGAGGGTCAGAGACAGAGGGAGATACAGAATCTGAAGCAGGCTCCAGGCTCTGAGCTAGCTGTCAGCACAGAGACCGACGCGGGGCTGGAACCCAGGAACTGCGAGATCATGACCTGTGCCAAAGTCAGATGCTTAACTGACTTGAGCCACCCAGGCGCCCCTCAGTGTCCAGACTTCTGATCCCAGCTGGAAGTTCACCCTCTCTAAGAAGCCTTTTTTCTTTCCTATTAAATAAATTTCCTGGGGCACATGAGTGGCTGTTAGTTAAGCTCAGGTCATGATCTCAGCTCAGGTCATGATCTTGCAGTTTATGAGTTTGAACCCCACGTTGTGTTTTGTGCTGTCAGCATAGAGTCTGGAGCCGGCTTCGATTCTGTATCTCCTCTCTCTCAAAAAATAAATGAACAATTAAAAAAATTTTTAATTAAAAAAAATCTCCTAAGCTTCCATTCCTCCTCTGTAAAAAAAGGCTATAAAACTTCTAAGAATTTTTGTGAGGATTAAAAGAAAGATGGCATATGCACACAGACTTATCTACATCAAACATGGTACAAGTGTAAGAACTTGTTGTTGAAAGTAATAACTAGGTGGCTATGAGGTCCAACCTCCCATTTGGGTGTGCTGTCAAAATATTTCTGCGTGGACAGTTGAATGTTTGATGGGGAGCTCACCGCTTGTAAAGCATTCTGCTTCATTGTTGGATGCTTCAAGTTAGAAAGTAGAAATGGCCTTTTTGAGACCATGTCATGGGTCTTTATTCCACCTTTTTTCAGGGTATGGAACCAGCTGCTGTGTACTGTTTGTAACCATCATATCAAATTCCTCCAGCTTAAAGGGAGGTTTGTTTTCCTCCTTAGTGCCTTGGAAACCTCTCCTGGATGGAGACGGAGTCTGAAGCATTCTCAGTGTGCTTGCTATAGGAAACTTTGGGGTGGGGAGGAATTCAGAGGAGAGCTGGGGCCTCAGGCATTTGGGGGAGGAACAACAGTCTCTGGGCAACAGCCAGCATCTACAGTGGTGGTTAGACCAGCACCTCATTCTTCTGTGCCAGGCTCAGAGGGGAAGTCATTTAGTTCGTGCTCTGCCAAGCTGGTTTTAGAACTACACTGGCTGCCCCATCTTTGTTGGAATCTGGGGTAACATGAGGTAAGGGAATCCATGATAATCTACTAATGGTTTTCTAAGCACCTCTTCTAGGAATAGGGTCTGGAATTCTATTATCCAGTTGACTAGAGGGGAAAATTATTTTTGAGGGTGTAATTAATATGGCTTTCAAAACCAGAAGTGATCCAGAGAAGACAATGACTTAAGAAACCCCTGCCCCACCTCCTGCGCTGGAGTGTGTTAAGAAACTCAGGAGATAAAAATGAAAATGAATTTAAGACCAAAAAGTCCTAGGATAGCAATTTGTTCAGGTGACTTGTTAGGAGTAGAAAGATCAGAAGTCAACATCAAACTTATGGTAAAACACTCAGAGACTGAAAACTGGTGTTTTCATGGATGTTTTTAGTTTTTTAGTTTTTGTTTTGTTTTTGCCTACACAGTGTTTTAAAAAATCTAATTAGCACCCAAGGGAATAAAATAGGAGTTTACATAAAAGTCGGAATTTCCTTTTTTTTTTTTTGTAAAAACCTAGAAGTCCTGGCCCTGGAACCCCAAGTCTGGCATGCCCGGAGCTGAGAAGCTGCGGGCCCCTCTGTCTGGCACCGGCTCCCCCACCCCCAGTGTCTCTGAGATGGGTGAGGCAGCTAGGTGGGAGAGGAGCCTCTGTCCTTCACAGTCTTCCTCTCACCTGAGTCCTGGCAGGCAAATGTTGTCTAGGCAGATGTTGTCTAGTTAGGACTGAACTCTGGTAGACATTCCTTGTTTAATCGCTCCAAAGTAAGAGTCATGGAGAACAGAATTGATGCAGAGAAACTAAAACAATACGCAAGAAACTTGTATCGAATGAAAAATGTTCCTGGGTTTGCTCTTCTGTTCCTAAGCTGAGAGTCAAAGAAAATGATGTTCGTTGTTATTAAAAGACTTTAAAAGTAGCTTTCCGATGCTTGGAAATAGCATTCCTAGTGGGTTGTTTTTCCATTAACCTTTTGATCATTTCCAGACTGGGTTGTTTCTTCCCCCTAACGACACACACTCAGGGGCTTTAGCTAGTCAATATCAGCTGCCAGAGAATCACTGGATAGATACTGAAGAGCCTGCTATTTATTATACCGGAATGCAGACAGATCCTCGATAACTGGTCAGGAGTGGCCCAGCAACACCTGTGGCTGTACTTGAAAATTATCGTTTGAATTTCCCAAATAGGTTTGGCAATCTTTGAGTAAGTTCTTTATGTCAAAGAGCTAAGTGGATATAGAACTTCAGAAAGCAGTTCAGTGAAAGCATCTTACATGTCCAGTTAGCAGTCTTCAGAATTATATTGTAAGCAACATTATGAAAAATTGTTAGAAATGAAAGTAGTTTCATCATACTAAACTTCCTCTTAAAAATTTGTAATTTAATGGATATTCATAGATTCATCTACCCAAGATTTATTGAGCGCATGCTGTGTGCCAGACACTGCTCTGGGAGCTGAGACGGAAAGCATGTCAACTGTGAAATAAGTTGTCAAAATGTGTAGTGTCATTTTGACTGGTCAACAATTTTATTTATTTATTTATTTATTTATTTATTTATTTATTATTTTTAAGCAATGTTTATTTTCTTTTTTTTTCTAGCAGAGCAGGTTTTACTTCTAATTGATCCCTTCATAAGTGTTACAATCCCATGACAACCCACAAATACACTTAAAAAGTAATAACGTTCATTAAATAAAATTTAAATTTGGAAATTTGGAAAAATTTGGAAAAATAAGAGATCTTTCTTCTGGTAGTGAGTCCTGCCATCTAAAATACAACCATTGTTACTACCTTGCTGTACTCCGGTTTACTTTTTTCCTGTGAAAGTAGTTACTTAAAAAAGGTATAATCAGGGACACCTGGGTGGCTTAGTCGGTTAAGCGTCCGACTTTCGCTTAGGTCATGATCTCGCGGTTCGTGAGTTCGAGCCCCCCGTCGGGTGCTGTGCTGACTGCCAGCTCAGAGCCTGGAGCCTGTTTCAGTCTGTGACTCCCTCTTTCTCTGACCCTCCCTGCTCACGCTCTCTCTCTCTCTCTCTCTCTCTCTCTCCTAGAAATAAATAAAACATCAAAAAAAAATTAAAAAAAAAGGTATAATCACACTACTTGTTATTTATCATATATCTTTTTTTTTTTAGAAATAGTTTATTGTCAAATTAGTTTCCACATAACACCCAGTGCTCATCCCCACAAGTGTCCTCCTCCATGCCCATCCCCCCTCCCTCCCTCATCCATCAGTCCTCAGTTTTTGTCAGCATTCAAGAGTCTCTCATGGTTTGCCTCTCTCCCTTTCCCCCCTTCTTCTCCCCCTTGGGCCTCTGTTAAGTTCCTCCTAATCCTCCTATACATGCACACATATGATATTTGTCCTTCTCTGCCTGATTTACTTCGCTCAGCATAACACCCTCAAGGTCCATCCATGTTGCTACACATGGCCAGATTTCATTGTTTCTCATTGCCATGTAGTATTCCATGGTATAGATAAACCACATCTTCTTGATCCATTCATTCGTTGATGGACACTTAGGCTCTTTCCAGGTTTTAGCTATTGTGGAGAGTGCTGCTATGAACATTGGGGTACATGTGCTCCTATGCATCAGCACTCCTGTATCCCTTGGATAAATTCCTAGCAATGCAATTGCTTAAATTATTTTCTTATTTAAGAGAGACAGAGAGAGAAAGTGTGCAAGAAGGGGAGGGGCAGAGAGAGAAGGAGAGAAAATCCCAAGCAGGCTTCATGCTGTCATATCAGAGCCAGACATGGGACTTGATCCCATGAACCATGAGATCATGACCTGAGCTGAAATCAAGAGTCTGATGCTTAGCCGACTGAGCCACCAGGTGCCCCAATGATTATACTTATTATTTATTATCTATAAATGTTTATTTATTTATTTTGCAAGAGAGGGAGAGAGAGAGAGAGCACATGAGCATGTGCAAATGAGCAGGGGAGGGGCAGAGAAAGAGGGAGAGAGTCTCCAGGAGGCTCCACACTGTCAGCACAGAGCCCAATGCGGAGCTCAATCCCATGAACCTTGAGATCATGACCTGAGCTGAATTCAAGAGTCACACGCTCAAGTCACTGAGCTACTCAAGCGCTCCTATTTAGCTACTCTTGATAGACATTAAAGCTATTTACAAATTTTCACTATTATATTAGGATATAATAGTGAACATGCTAAAGTGAACACTTGTACCCATTCATCACTGTGTACTTGGCTGATTATTTCCTTAGAACAGGATTTTTTAACCCTGGCTCTATTGCCACTTTGGCCTGGACAGTCTCTTGAGGGGAGCTGTCCTGTGCATGGTAGGATGTTTAACAGCATTCCTGGTCTCTTTCTGCTAGATGCCATAGCAGCTCTCTAGTTGTGACAATCAAAAATGTCTCTAGACATTGCCAAATGTTCCCTGGGAGAAAAAGTTTCTTTCATTGAGAGCCATTGCCTTAGAATAAAGTCCAATAACTAGCACCAAAGGGGATGCACAACTCCAAGGTTTTACTTATGTGGTCCAAATTAAAGACTGTGGGAGATTATACCTTGGTGTTGATGAAGGTGTGGGGGGGTAGGTATCCTTCTGTACTGGTGGGGGTATAATTATTTTTAAGTTGAATTGAAGTTTACATAACATACAGTTACCATTTTAAAGTGTACAGTTCAATGAGATTTAGTGCATTCACAGTGCTGTGCAACTATCAGTTCTCTCTAGCTTCAAACATTTTCATTATCCTAAGAAAAATGCCTATTAAATAATCACTTCCTGTTTCCCCTTCAATCCATCTACTTTCTGACTCTGTGGATTTGCCTATTCTGCCAAATATTTATTTTGCCAAGTAAATAAATCACACAACATGTGACTTTTGTGTCTGGCTTTTTTCACTTAGCATAGTATTTTTTAAAATTTACATCCAACTTAGTTAGCATATAGCACAACAATGATTTCAGGAGTAGATTCCTTAATGCTCCATTTAGCCCATCCCTCCTCCTTCTTTTTTTTTTTTTTTTTTTTTTACAAATAGTTTATTGTGAAATTAATTTCCACATAACACCCAGTGCTCATCCCCACAAGTGTCCTCCTCCATGCCCACCCCTCCTCCCCCCACATCCACCAGTCCTCAGTTTTTGTCAGCATTCAAGAGTCTCTCATGGTTTGCCTCTCCCCCTTTCCCCCACCATTTCCGCCCTTCTTCTCCCCCTTGGTCCTCTGTTAAGCTCCTCCTAATCCTCCTATACGTGCACACATATGATATTTGTCTTTCTCTGCCTGACTTATTTCGCTCAGCATAACACCCTCAAGGTCCATGCATGTTGCTACACATGGCCAGATTTCATTGTTTCTCATTGCCATGTAGTATTCCATGGTATAGATAAACCACATCTTCTTGATGCATTCATCTGTTGATGGACACTTAGGCTCTTTCCATGTTTTAGCTATTGTGGAGAGTGCTGCTATGAACATTGGGGTACATGTGCTCCTATGCCTCAGCATTTCTGTATCCCTTGGGTAAATTCCTAGCAGTGCTATTGCTGGGTCATAGGGGAGTTCTATTGTTAGTTTCCTGAGGAACCTCCACACTGTTTTCCAGAGGAGCTGCATCAGGTTACATTCCCACCAACAGTGTAGGAGGGTGCCCGTTTCACCACGTCCTCGCCAGCATTGAGAGTCCTCTGATTTGCTCATTTTAGCCACTCTGACTGGCGTGAGGTGGTATCTCAGTGTGGTTTTGATTTGTATTTCCCTGATGAGGAGCGATGCTGAGCATCGTTTCATGTGTCTGTTGGCCATCTGGATGTCCTCTTTGGAGAAGTGTCTGTTCATATCTTCTGCCCATTTCTTCACTGGGTTGTTTGTTTTTCGGGCGTGTAGTTTGGTGAGTTCCTTGTAGATTCTGGATATCAACCCTTTATCTGATATGTCATTTGCAACTATCTTTTCCCATTCCGTTGGTTGCCTATTAATTTTCTGGGTTGTTTCCTTGGCTGTGCAGAAGCTTTTAATCTTGATGAGGTCCCAACAGTTTATTTTTGCTCTTGATTCCCTTGCTTTTGGGGATGTGTCAAGTAAGAAGTTGCTGCGGTGGAGGTCAAGGAGGTTGTTTCCTGCTTTCTCCTCTAGGGTGTTGATAGTTTCCTGTCTCACGTTCAGGTCCTTTATCCATTTGGAGTTTATTTTTGTGCATGGTGTGAGAAAATGATCTAGTTTCATTCTTCTGCATGTTGCTGTCCAGTTCTCCCAACACCATCTGTTAAAAAGGCTGTCTTTTTTCCATCGGATATTCTTTCCTGCTTTGTCAAAGATTAGTTGGCTGTATACTTTTGGGTCCACTTCTGAGTTCTCAATTCTGTTCCATTGGTCTATGTGTCTGTTTTTGTGCCAATACCATACTGTCTTGATGATGACAGCTTTGTAGTAGAGGCTAAAGTCTGGGATGGTGATCCCTCCCGTTTTGGTTTTATTTTTCAGGATTACTTTGGCTATTCGGGGTCTTTTGTGGTTCCATACAAATTTTTGGATAGTTTGTTCTAGTTTTGAGAAGTATGCTGGTGCAATTTTGATTGGAATTGCATTGAATGTGTAGAGTGCCTTAGGTAGTAATGACATCTTAACTATATTTATTCTTCCTATCCATGAGCATGGAATGTTTTTCCATTTCTTTGTGTCTTCTTCAATTTCCTTCATAAGTTTTCTATAGTTTTCATCATACAGATCTCTTGTATCCTTGGTTAGGTTTATTCCGAGGTATTTTATGTTTTTTGTGCAATTGTGAATGGGATCAGTTTCTTGATTTCTCTTTCTGTTGCTTCATTGTTGGTGTATAAAAATGCAACCGATTTCTGTACATTGATTTTGTACCCTGCAACTTGGCTGAATTCTTGGATCAGTTCTAGTAGGCTTCTCGTGGAGTCTGTCGGGTTTTCTATGTAGAGTATCATGTCATCTGCGAAGAGTGAAAGTTTGACTTCCTCTTTGCCAATTCTGATGCCTTTGATTTCCTTTTGGTGTCTGATGGCTGATGCTAGGACTTCCAGCACTACGTTAAACAGCAGTGGTGAGAGTGGGCATCCCTGTCGTGTTCCTGATCTCAGGGGGAAAGCTCTCAGTTTTTCCCCGTTGAGGATGATGTTAGCTGAAGGCTTCTCATAGATGGTTTTGATGATGTTTAAGTAGGTTCCTTCTATCCCAACTTTCTCGAGAGTCTTTATTAAGAAGGGATGCTGTATTTTGTCAAACGCTTTTTCTGCATCTATTGACAGGATCATATGGTTTTTATCTTTTCTTTTATTGATGTGATGTATCACATTGATTGATTTGCGAATATTGAGCCAGCCCTTGTAACCCAGGAATGAATCCCACTTGATCTTGGTAGATGATTCTTTTTATATGCTGCTGGATTCGATTTGCAAGGATCTTGTTGAGAATTTTTGCATCTGTATTATCAAGGATATTGGCCTGTAGTTCTCTTTTTTTGCTGGATCTCTGTCTGGCTTGGGAATCAGTGTGATGCTGGCTTCATAAAATGAATCCGGGAGTTTTCCTTCGCTTTCTATTTTTTGGAATAGCTTGAGAAGAATTGGGATTAATTCTGTTTTAAATGTCTGGTAGAATTCCCCAGGGAAGCCATCAGGTCCAGGGCTCTTATTTGTTGGGAGATTTTTGATCACTGATTCAATTTCTTCACTCGTTATGGGTCTGTTCAGGTTTTCTATTTCTTCCCGTGTGAATTTTGGTAGTGAGTGTGTGTTTAGGAATTTGTCCATTTCTTCTAAGTTGTCCAATTTGTTGGCATATAATTTTTCATAGTATTCCCTGATAATTGCTTGTATTTCTGAGGGGTTGGTTATAATAAGTCCATTTTCATTCATAATTTTGTCTATTTGGGTGCTGTCTCTTTTCTTTTGGATAAGTCTGGCTAGAGGTTTGTCAATTTTGTTTACTTTTTCAAAAAACCAACTCTTGGTTTCATTGATCTGTTCAATTGTTTCTTTGGTCTCTATGTTGTTTATTTCTGCCCTAATTGTTACTATTTCTCTTCTTCTACTGGGTTTAGGGCGTTCTTGTTGCTCTGCCTCTAGTTCCTTTAGGTGAGCTGTTAGATTTTGGACTTGCGCTTTTTCTAATCTCTTGAAATAGGCCTGGAGAGCAATGTACTTTCCTCTTAGGACTGCCTTTGCCGCATCCCATAGATTTTGAATTGTTGTGTTTTCATTTTCATTTGTTTCCATATATTTTTTAATTTCATCTCTAATTGCCTGATTGGCCCATTCATTCTTTAGAAGGGTGTTCTTTAACCTCCATGTTTTTGGAGGTTTTCCAGACTTCTTCCTGTAATTGATTTCAAGTTTCAAAGCATTGTGATCTGACAGTGTGCATGGTATGATCTCTATTCTTTTATATTTATTGAGGGCTGCTTTATGTCCCAGTATGTGATCTATCTTGGAGAATGTGCCATGCGCACTTGAGAAGAAAGTAAATTCCCTGGCCTCAGGATGTAAAGTTCTAAATATATCCGTCAGGTCCATCTGATCCAATGTATCTTTCAAGTCCATTATTTCTTTAGTGATTTTCTGTCTGGTTGACCTGTCCATTGCTGTAAGCGGAGTATTAAAGTCCCCTGCTATTAGCACATTCTTATCTATAAGCTTGTTTCTGTTTGTGATGAATTGTTTTAGATATTTAGGTGCTCCCATATTCGGTGCGTAGACATTTATGATTGTTAGTTCTTCCTGATGGATGGACCCTGTAATTATTATGTAGTGCCCTTCTTCATCTCTTGTGATTGTCTTTAATTTAAAGTCCAGTTTGTCTGATATAAGTATCGCTACTCCGGCTTTCTTTTGATTTCCTGTAGCATGATATATATTTCTCCATCCCCTTACTTTTAATCTGAAGGTATCTTCCCGTCTAAAATGAGTTTCTTGTAGACAGCATATAGATGGATTTTGTTTTTTAATCCATTCTGCTACCCTATGTCTTTTGATTGGAGCATTCAGCCCATTTACATTCAGTGTTATTATTGAAATATGTGGGTTTAGAGTCTTTGTATCTTTTATAGGGTTCATGTTTGTAGCCCATCCCTCCTTCTGCAACCCCTCCAGTAACCCTCTGTTTGTTCCTCATATTTAGGAGTCTCATATGTTTTGTCCCCCTCTTTTTTTATATTAGTTTTACTTCCCTTCCCTTAAGTTCATCTGTTTGCATATTAAAGTCCTCATATGAGTGAAGTCATATGATATTTGTCTTTCTCTGACTGACTAGTTTTGCCTAGCATAATACCCTCTAGTTCTATCCACATAGTTATAAATGGAAAGATTTCATTCTTTTTGATTAGCATAATCAAGTTTCTTCTAAGTTGTAGCATGTTATCAGTACTTCTTTTTATGACTGAATAATATTTCATTGCATGTATATATCACAATTTGTTTATCCATTCATCGATTGATGGTTATTTGGTTTATTTACAATTTTTGACTATTATGAATTATGCTGCTACAAGGCACAGACATTTAAACATTTTCAACCTATCACAGATTGACAGAAGTTAAAAACATCACTGAGATATTTTAAATGTCTTTGTTATAAGTGGCTAGTAAATGTGGTTAAGGATATTCAGATTCCTTGCTGTGGACAATAGCAGCCATTTTGATGTTTGTCCAATCAGTGAATGTGGAAATATGTGCTGAGATTTTTTTTGTCTGGTCCTGTGTAAGTGTTGGGGATGGTGGGATTTTCAAAACAAGCATAGAGTTATTTATTACTTTACTCGCCTACTGCCCTTACCCTCCAGGAGTTTATTCTATGGAGTTGCATGGGGGACAAAAATTCTGAGTTTGATTTGTTATTAAGCTATTGCTTATGTACCTCTTGGCCTTAAACATCTGTCATGAGGCAGATGATCATCCCATGAATTATCCCAATGACCGAAGTTTCACAAAATTCATTTCCTCAAAGTCGCCAGGTAGAATAGCCTGCAGACATCACATTTGTAGAATTCTGGGCAGCCATCTTCCATGCATCAGTGGAACTTGTCGGCTGCTTTAAAAAATATATTCTATTGTTTTAGAAAGAATTTCAGTTTTACTTCTGTGGAGGAAAAAACCACCTTAGAGTTCAATGTTACATTAAGGATTTAGGGAAATAGGATACAAACCTTGGTAGTGGTTCGTTCACTCTTTGCTAGTTCACTATTATATACTTCAGCATATGATAATTATAATTTAAAGAGAGTCAGATACTGAATTTAATATATTAACACTTCCTATATTTGCTTACTAGGGTTGCCATAACAAAGTACCATAGAATGGGTGGCGTAAACAGCAGATATTTATTTTTTCACATTTCTGGAGGCTGGAAGTCCAAGATCAAAATATTGACAAGGTTGATTTCTTCTGAGGCCTCTCTCTTTGACTTGCAGATAATTTTTTTCTCTATGTATCTTCATATAGTCTTTCTTCTCTGCTTGTCTGTTCCCTAAACTCTTCTTATAAGAGTATTGGTCATATTGGATTAGGGCCCTCCCATATGACATCATTTTACCTTAATTATCTCTTCATTAAGGATCCTATCTTCGAACGCAGTCACATTCTCAGGTACAGGGATTAGCACTCCAACAGAAGAATTGGGGGGATACAGTTTAGCCCATACTCTTCCTAATGTGAACAGTGATTAGAAGCTGTATAGAATGTACAAAATGTTGGTACTAGAAAATCTTCAAAAATAATACAACTTTGTCACTTTCAAGTCCATTTAATTAACTTTAAACTATCTACCTCAAAGTGTTGCTAAATTGAGCTTGCTTTATTAAATAGATCTCTTATTTGAGTTTGCTCTATTATTTATATTTAAGATGAAGAGAAAATAGACCTGCCAAATAGGGTAACCACTCCTACCACAGACATTCTTTATTTCTTTTTATTGAGATATAATTCTCATATAATAAAATTCACTCTTTCAAAGTGCGCACTTCAGTGGTTTTATTATATTGTCAAAGTTGTGCATTCACCATGGCTATTTTATCCCAAGATATTCATTACCTCCAAAAGAAACCTGTACTCCTTAGTAGTCACCCTTGGTCTCTCTTCACCCAACAGTAGTCAGTTTTCACCCTTCTTTTCCTGGGCCTGCTAATGACTAATCTACTTTCTGTGTTCTGGATTGGCCTGTTCTACTGGACTTTTCCTATAAATGGAACCATATAATATGTGGTCTTTTGCATCAGCTTTCTTCCACTGAACATAATGTTTTCAAGGGTCACTACACTGACAAGGGTCAGTATTTCAGTGGGTTTTTTTTTTATGATGAATTAAATTCCATTTCATGGAAGTGTCACATTTAATTTGTCTATTCATCAGTTGATGGATACTTGTTTCCACTTTTTGACTCTTATGAATAATGCTACTATGAACATTCATGTGAGTATTTTTATATAAACGTTTATATAAACAATTATTTTCAATTCTCTTGGATATATACTGTATACTGGGTCATATGGTATTTCTATGTTCAGAGATAAGGAGCTGCCAAATGGTTTTCCAAAGCAGTTCCACCATTTTACATTCGCAGCAGCAATGCATGAGGGTTCCAATTTCTCCACATCCTTACTAACTTTTTTTATTGTCTATCTTTTTTATTATTATAGACAGGCTAGGAAGCCTGTCTTTAAATTTGCTTGCAAAGCTTTATTCATGGTACTGTGGAGGCAAGCACCTAACTCCTGATTTGGAAGGCACAGTCCGCTCTGTTTTGTTTCCTTGAGGGAACCTAACTTCCTATCATCCCTTTCCCACTTCCCCTGTGTGAGTTTTGTATATGCAGCAAACAGTGCTCCTGAATCAATAAGGAGTTTACCCTGTTCTACTGTCTCACCCCTCTCCCAATTATGCAGTTTAACATTGATTTTTCCCCCCTCCTTCTAGGCATATAAAGTACTTGTAGCTCTCTTTTTAATGACAAATCAATTCCAACACCTTAATGTTACAGACTTAGGAGAGCTGTTGAGTGTAAAGCTTTCGTTCCGTCTTTCTGTTTAAAAAGCTTGAGTCATCCGTGATTGATGGAGGACATTACTGAGAGAAGTTAGCACCATTTTGATTTATTTTGTTTACTTTGAAAATAGTTTCTCACTTGTCAAATTAATTATGAGAAACGAATTGTGGAGTGGTTGGGGAGGGAGGACAGAGAATGCCAAGGATCAGAGTCCCCTCCTTGGCTGAGGACTGCAGGGCCTGCCTCTTCCCTCCTGCTGGCACCCAGTGTGAGCTGCAGGTTCCAGGGCACTGACTCCTTGGCTGTGTACTGTCAGGAGGGGCTGGGGCTGGGGACAAAAAGCATTTGTGTAATTTTCTGTAATGCTTTAACTCCCAATTGCCTCACCTCAGGTTCTTTGTATACCATTTCCTCATAGCTCAAGGTACTCTTCCTTCCTAGCATGTAAATAATTGAATATTGTAATAAAATATGTTATACAATATCAATGATACCTCCATACCAATAGCATGGACTATTTTTTTCTTGATCATGGCTGAATCCCCAATGCCTACTTCTGTACCTGTTACTAGTTGATGCTCACTATTTTTTGAGGAATAAAAGGAATAAATGTCATGAAGATGAAACAGTGCACAGTATGGCATCTAATCATGATGGCGAAGGGGGGGTGGGGTGCAGAGTGGTCTCTGAAGAAATGAAGGATGAGCAGGAGTTAGTAATCTGGGTAAGAGTTTCAGGGAGGGGAATTCTAGGAACAATGGAAATGAATGAAGTCACAGAAGCAAACATGAAGTATTCAGTGCCTAAGAAGCTGGAGCCCTACGGAGTTCCAGCACTTAGTGGACTTGTCTTTTTCTGACATCATTTTCTGCAGGATAATCTATGAGCCATGAGACAAAGGGGATCCTGGAATTTGGGTGCTATAAAGAATCTACAACCCCAAAGTCAGGGGAGTGGTGGATGGCTTCAGAGGGCTGAGGCCTGAATGCTATCTACAAGTGATACTGGTGAGTTAGACTGCAGAGGGCAGTTTCCCTTAACTGTCCCAGTGAAACCCACGGTGGGGAAGCCTCTGCTGCTGTCTGTCCTAAAACTCCTTCCCTATAATCCCAGGGCTTTGCCTTTGTCCTTTCCCAACCAGAAACAAGGCAAGGCTGATCCTTATGGCTCATTCAGCTTGGGATTTGATTCTTTTGTCACTATCCTGCAGCCTCCTTGCTCATCCCCCCTTCCTGGTGGCCTACAAATGCAGGTAGGTGATTTTGCTTCCCTGGGGAGGAGGCCCCCAAGGCCATCCTGGCTCCTCCTCATGTCTGAGGGCTGCTGACTGTCACCTCCTGTTGCCATCTGCAACACTTGGCTTCACACTTGCCTGTCCTTTGTGCCTTTCCCAATTTGTCATTATTATTTTAGTGATAATAGAAAGACCACTGGGAGTAGAGGCAGCAGGCAGCAGCTTTTACAGTTGATTAAATGCCTAAAGAACTAAAAGAGATATGGACTGGCTTGCCCTTTGCTCACCTGAAGCCTGTCACATGTCATCTTGCCTTTGGTTTCCTCTCTGGTGGCTCTTGGTGGCCACAACCCATCTTACTCACAATGCAGACACTTGTTCTAATTAGGGAACCTGGCTTAACATTTCCCTTAGTGTAAACATTTTGAAAACAGACATTTGCAAGTATATAGTTTCTTGTTTCATGTTGGCTTGCAGAGCATGTTAATACTTCTGATCTCTAAGTGGAAAAGCTTTTAAAAACACCCTTGCCTAGAGTGAAGGCAGAGAAAGGGTGACACTCTGGCTGAGATGTGACAAGGTTTTGGTAAGTGAAAATTAACCTTTAGTTTGATTATCTCATAAGAGAGAAGATAGCATGCATTTAAATTTGCCTCCCAGAAAATTACTGCTTTGTCTGATGGGATTTCCATTCAGTGGTTCACATGGGCATAACTATGGTGTTTGCTCACAGTAGAGACAGGGGCCACCCCCTGCAGAATGTTTTCATCTTGCTCTATGAAGGAGCTGCTATGCTGGGTGCTTCCTGATTTCCTACAAGATGGTCTACTTGTATTCTCTACTGCTGTGTGAGGTTGAGTGTCCTGTGACAGAAATTGGATACTCTGAAATCTAACCACTCTCCTTGTGCATAATTTGCTTTTTTTGTAGTCTCTTCATTCATTCAGAATTGTCATGTTCCCCTAGTACGTCTGAATAATTGAAGTTTGATGTAATTGCCATAATTCACAGCTTTACAGCAATTTAGAAGACAATTCAGAATTGTGTCCTTCATATCATACAGAAAAGTCCAGATGACAAAGCTAAGAATGCAGTAAATTTTAATTATGGTGTAGGACAGTCCCTTGGTGTCTGGGGAGGTTGAGGCATGGCCAGGCAGATTGCAACAGTTAATATGGGCAAGGGGGACACCAGGCCTTTGTTTCACAACAAGAGGAATCAGAATGAGACCATTTAGAAGCATTAACATGCAGGCAGCACTGAGTAGAAATTTCTAACCAGCTTTTGATGTCCACAGATGAGAGGAAAGTCCTCATGGGCAAGAATTAAACTTCTGAAAGAATGGGAGATGAAAGAGAATTACAGAAAGGGCCCCCACATCCTTTGGGCAAGGAACTCTTGTTTTACACAGATACAGCTGTGCACAGTGGCACCATTTGTGGATGCAATGCCCAAAGCCATGAAACACTGCAGTTCTGTTGTCCACTCTGGCAGAGTGAGAGGAGCATAGCCTGAGTCATAGGACTGGCCTGGGAGGTGCAGAAGCAGCTGGAAAAATAAGCAAATAGCTGCAAAGGAAGGATGGAGGGCACCTGGATATCAGGAAAGATATGCAACCCAGCTCCCTCAGGTCTGTGCCAGGAAGAAAGGCTGGGGTGATTTCAGAGCCACATGCAAGGAGAGAGTCAGACATGGATGGAGCCATATAAGCTGGTCTGCTGAGTGCAGGGCCCAGAGGCTGCAAGATGCCATGGCAGGTACAAAGATGCACGCCTTGTGGGGGATCTGGGATGCTGATGCAGGTGCAGGACAGTGTGTCAGGGATGCTGAGGGCTGAAGTACCCAAACAGATAATGGAATGCCCATCTTTTAGAAGCTGGCACTGGGGACAGAGATGAAAAACACCATAGGCCTTGCTTTCAAGGAGCTCAGAGCCAGGGTAAGGGACACATGCAATACAAGATTGGAGCTTAAATAAAAATACATTTACTGATAGTGATAGTCTTCATCATAAGATTTAACCCCCTGGGACAGAACCCAGCTCCCATTTATGTGTTGGGAAAGTGTGGGTGTCTGTCCTTCCTGGACCCCACAACACACCCATTTGGATGACCTTGTCATTCAGAGCTGAATCATGGTTGCACTTGATTCCAAAGATGGAAGTTTAACTTAGTGAAAGTTTCCTTACTTTCAGGTTTTTCTTTTTTAAGACTAAAGACTTTAAATCCTTTAGTTCGTTCTCATAGGCATGTGATTCTAAGCTAGTGATTCTAAACCTGTATGTGTTAATGGACCCTTTGAAGATATTACCTAATCCACTCAATGTGTTTTTGTGCCTGTTTGCGGGTGAAGCTGAGACTCTGATGAAGCAGTGGAGTGAATATGAACTCGGGGGAGACCCTTGATGGACCAGTGAGATGAAGCAGGGGAGAGGGAAGTACGTGAGAAATATGCAAGTAAATACTGAATTTTGTAAAGCTTATTTTTCTGTCTGGGAGTATACCAGTGGTAGAAGAGGGAAAGCTTAGTCTTCAACAAAACAATTTCCTTCCCCTTCCCCAGGCCAAGTCTCTGGAAGTGGTGGAAAGGAGAGTCACAGAGGAATGGTGGAGGGACCAGGATATCCTTCCTATGGGGGGAGAAAGAGGGCTGGAGAAGAAAACAGCCCCCACATCAAGGACAGGGGTGTGGAAGGGAGCAGGCTCAGCAGACCCCAAGGGCACCCATCCCTCACTCATGGCCTGAGGACAGTCCACTGCCTGATGGGCCAGAGGGCTCCAGATAAATGGACCAAGGTTGGGGGCCTTGGACACCTTGGGTGCTGAGATTGGGTGCTGACTAAGGGGAGCAGAACAGAATGGCTGCTTCTCACAGGAGTCCAGCAGTGGTGGGGACTTCAGGGTCACATTTACCTACACTCTGAGAGGCTTCCTGCTCCTTCCTAAGGACTTCACTGTGGTTCATGGACTCAAGTTAACCCCCAGGTAATCTGTGACCCTTGAATAAAGGGTAGCAAGAAGTATGGGCCACCTGCTGGGTGCCAGGCAAGCCAATTACCACCCACTTTGGACAGATGCACTTAGAAGAGAGGGTTACTCTTGGCAATTCTTTTGTTGTTTTTAAAAAAATTAACCTGGGGGCATCTGGGTGGCTCAGTCGGTTGAGCGGCCGACTTCGGCTCAGGTCATGATCTCACAGTTTGTGAGTTTGAGCCCCCTTATCAGGCTCTGTGCTGATAGTCTGGAGCCTGCTTCCGATTCTGTGTCTCCCTCTCTCTCTGCTCCACCTCTGCTTGTACTCTGTCTCTCAAAAATGAATAAACATTAAATATTTTAAAAAAAATTAACCTGAAAAAAGTCATTCAAATATCATGTGATGTTTAAAAAATAAGAGAATACTGAAGGGAAAATGAAAATCTCTTGTATTCTCACTCCTCCAGGAATAATCATTCTGAACATTTGGAGGTTTAACTGACTGGACTTGTTTGTATTTATAGGAACAGTTAAAAATCAATGACAATGGAGCAGACTGGTTCCTGCTGTTCCCCCTGACAGCACACTTTAGGTTTGTCGTGAATCATGCCACCTCCTTGCAGGACGGGTGCAGCCCTCCAGCAGACGAGTGTGTCATAATTCCCTATGCTGGCCAGTTAGCTTGTGGTTAGCCTCTCACTTTTACAAACAGTGCTGCAGTGAACCTCACTGCAAGCTGAATTTCATTTCTAGGAATATATTTAAAGGAGATATTTAAGGAAAGGTGCAAAGAAAAGATTTTTTTTAAGGCTTTGGATACATATCACTAAATAACCTGGACAACTTTTTGGCAAACTCCCACCCCCAGCAGATGTACATGAGTCAGAATGTGACTGAGCCTCAGAGGAAGACGCCCAGGGATTTTGTCTTCCAGGAAATTATTACTCACATGGTTTTCAAGAGATTGCAGCTTTCCTCTCCTTTATCTGGCACAACAGAAACAAAATGCAACAATAGCAATAACAACAATTTGAAATCGGGTATTTAACCTAAATAGCTTTCCCTGTTGCCTGCTGGGGATGAAGATCTGCTTTATTGGGTATTAAAATCTTTACTAGAGTTTTTACTTAGATTTTGACAATGGTCTCAAGGGTTACAACTAACTTTCCTGAGCCTGAAGTTATTTCCAGAGGGACATGGGGTAGAGACTTTTGGACCAGGGGGGTGGGGAAGGACCCTCTTCAGAGAGCTTCCTTTGTCTGTACCAAAACTACATGAGCCACCTGCCCTTCCACCCCAGTCACCCAGATCATACTGTGTCTTCTTAGTGTGTGCCAGTCAGCAGAACTTCTGCTCTCATCCATTAAAAACATAAAAACAGATTAGACAGAAGTTCTAGTCCAGCACCTAGAACTTTACCTGATACAGAGTAGTCAACCAATAAATCATTGAAAAGGTGAATAAAACCCATCCCTTCGTTTGTAGCTTTGTTCTTTGTTGACTTTCTGTGTCCTAAAGTGATGTAGGGTATAAAGTATGCTGAGGAATGCCAACAGAGGTGGGTGGACTTGGCCTTTTCCAAAATGAAAAGCAATCTGACATAGACATTTCTAAGGTTATGGATAATTTTTCTTGCCTTTTAAAACATTTTATGTCTGGGTTCTGCCTTCTGGGTGAAGCTTTCTGAAGTTTTCTCTCTTTGTCTTCCCTCAAGCCCAACATCTCAGAAAACCTGTGCAGGTAGGGCAGAAGGTGGGAAGGGGAGATGTCAGAGTGCCCAGAGACACTCATCTCTGAGGTAGAGAGGCTCCTAGTGCTGCCTGTGTGGCGAGGGTGCCTATACCCCAAGTATAGGCAACTGAGGGTTTTGTGCTGTGAGTAGGGGTGAAGGAGAGCCCTGGAAAAGAGCCTGGCTGGTTTTCCACCAGTGACGCGGATGCTCAGAGGAATCAGGGCAAGCCTGGAGGGCTTACACTCCAAAGACAGAGGGTTCATTGCTTCATCTCAACAGTGGAATTAGATGATAAAACCAAAATGGAAGTGGAGATGGATGGAAGAGGTGGGAAGAGCTCAACATCATCATGGGAAATTGCATATTGATCAAATTGAGGAAAAGAGATTTTTAATAAGGAGAAATAATTACCCAGTGAGTCACGTATCCGACTTTCCTAAATATTCAAGCCAGTCTGAGGCCAGAACGGGAAACAGCTGGCAAACATTTTAATCAAGCAAAGGTAGTTGCTTTGACCCCCAAAGAGGGAACTCTTTAATTAAGTCTTGTTGCCTTGTTTATCAGCAGAAATAAGAAACAATCTGGCCACCAGGATAGAGAGCAGCTTCAGAGAAACCCAGCAGTGCATGAAGACGCTGTTGCACCTGGGAAGGGAGATGGAGCCTGGGAACGTTTCAGGACAGATTCCATCTGAGCCACAGGATGCTATTATGATAAATATGGCAGTGTCCAGGGTGGCAGTCATATGCCCTGTGGTGAAGGGCTAACCCCGGCAGAGTCCTCCATGTTCTGCGGACTTCTTACCTACATGGATGCAGGCCCTGCAAGATGGTTCAGTAGCTGTACCCATAGAAGGCTTGGTCACTGAGATGAGAACCGTAACTTCCTTTCTTAGGCAGAAAATGAACATAACTGTCTCGTTAAGGCAGCATAAATTATCATAATTTTATTTCTCATTTGTCTTCCCTTTTTCCCTTCTGGCATTGTAACAAGGGGCACAGCTGAGTCAAGGTTCAGCAGCTGAAAGAGGTGGAGATGGTGCCATGTGGTGTGCACCAGAATGGATTTCCTGCAGGGTGTGCTAAGGCAGAAACAGGTGGCAAACTGCAGGCTAGTCTTTCCCTGTCCCTGGAAACCAAAGCCTGCCCATTTCCTTCAGGATCTTCTGGCTCTGATTACCTCTCAAACCTTCCCTCTTTTCTAAAACCATTCACCTGTTCGTTCATTCATGTGTTCATTCGTTCATTCATTTATTCATTCATTCTTGTGTATTTTACTGGTAGTGAATTTTCATCCATCCACTTCCATCTTTTCCCTCATCCCACAGGCATTTAAGGAGAGCTACTTCTGTGGGAGCTCTGTGACCAGCATGGGAACTACCCCTTGAATAAAACATTATCCACCATTCTGAACTCATTTCTTCCCTGAAGATCAGAATTATTTGGATGAAGCTATCAGACAACAAAAGGAAATAAAAGGCAAACAAGAAGTCAAACTTCATTTTTTTGCAGACAACATGATACTCTACCTAGAAAACCTGACAGACTCCACCAGGTTGTGCATGGTGTGAGAAAATGATCTAGTTTCATTGATCTATGAATTCAGCAAAGTCTCAGGGTACAAAAATCAATGTACAGAAATTGGTTGCATTTTTATACACTAATAATGAAGCAACAGAAAGAGAAATCAAGAAACTGATCCCATTCACAATTGCACAAAACACCATAAAATACATAGGAATAAACCTTACCAAAGATTTTAAGAGATCTGTATAATGAAAACTATAAAAAACTTGTGAAAGAAACTGAAGAAGACACAAAGAAATGGAAAAACATTACATGCTCATGGATAGGAGAACGAATATAGTTAAAATGTCATTACTACCCAAAGCAATCTACACATTCAATGCAATCTCAATCAAAATTGTACCAGCAGGGGCCCCTGGGTGGCTTAGTCGGTTAAGCGTCCGACTTTCACTTAGGTCATGATCTCACGGTTCGTGGGTTCGAGCCCCGCGTCGGGCTCTGTGCTGACTGCCAGCTCGTAGCCTGGAGCCTGTTTCGGTCTGTGATTCCCTCTCTCTCTGACCCTCCCCTGCTCATGCTGTCTCTCTCTCTCCTAGAAATAAATAAAAAAAAAAAACATTAAAAAAAAATTGTACCAGCATTCTTCTCAAAGCTAGAACAAACTATCCTAAAATTTGTATGGAACCACAAAAGACCCCGAATAGCCAAAGTAATATTGAAGAAGAAATCCAAAATGGGAGGCATCACCATCCCAGACTTTAGCCTCTGCTACAAAGCTGTCATGATAAAGACACTATGGTATTGGCACAAAAGCAGACACATAGACCAATGGAATAGAATAGAGAACTCAGAATTGGACCCACAAATGTATGGCCAACTAATCTTTGACAAAGCAGAAAAGAGTATCCAAAGGAAAAAAGACAGCCTCGTTAACAGATGGTGCTGGGAGAACTGGACAACAGCATGCAGAAGAATGAAACTAGATCATTTTCTCACACCATGCACAAAAATAAACTCAAAATGGATAAAGGACCTGAATGTGAGATAGGAAACCATCAAAACCCTAGAGGAGACAGCAGGAAACAACCTTCTTGACCTCACTTGCAGCAATTTCTTACTTGACACATCCCCAAAGGCAAGGGAATCAAGAGCAAAAATGAACTATTGGGACCTCATCAAGATAAAAAGCTTCTGCACAACAAAGGAAACAATCCATAAAACTAATAGGCAACCAACGGAATGGGAAAAGATAGTTGCAAATGACCTATCAGATAAAGGCTAGTATCCAAAATCTATAAGGAACTCACCAAACTCCACACCTGAAAAACAAATAATCCAGTGAAGAAATGGACAGAAGACATGAACAGACACTTCTCCACAGAGGACACCAGATGGCCAACAGACACATGAAATGATGCTCAGCATCCCTCATCATCAGGGAAATGCAAATCAAAACCACACTGAGATACCACCTCATGCCGGTCAGATTGGCTAAAATGAGCAAATCAGGAGACAAGAGATGCTGGTGAGGATGTGGAGAAATGGGCACCCTCCTATACTGTTGGTGGGAATGTAAAATGGTGCAGTCCCTCTGGAAAATAGTGTGGAGGTTCCTCAAAAAATTAACAAGAGAACTCCCCTATGACCCAGCAATAGCACTGCTAGGAATTTACTCAAGAGATACCGGAGTGCTAACGCATAGAGGCACTTGTACCCCAATGTTCGTAGCAGCACTCTCATTAATAGCCAAAACATGGAAAGAGCCTAAGTATCCATCAACTGATGAATGGATCAAGATGTGATTTATATATACAATGGAATACTACATGGCAATGAGAAAGAATGAAATCTGGGCATTTGTAGTAACATGGATGGAACTTGAGGGTGTTATGGTGAGTAAAATAAATCAGGCAGAGAAAGACAGGTACCATATGCTTCCACTTAGGAGGATTAGGAGAAACTTAACGGAAGACCATGGGGGGCGGAGACGGGGGGGAAAATAGTTGGGAAGAGGGAGAGAGGCAAACCTTGAGAGACTCTTGAATACTGAGAACAAACTGAGGGCTGATGGGAGTGGGGAGGGGGAAGGGGCGTGATGGGCATGGAGGAGGGCACTTGTTGGGATGAGCACTCGGTGTTATATGGAAACCAGTTAACAACAAACTATGAAAGAAAGAAAAAAGAATTATTTGTATGAGTAGATTCGCATTTAAAACCTCTACCTTTCCCAGAAAGCTTATTAAAGATGTGTTTAAGGAAATAATCACAAAATTTTACTTATTTATTGAATAAGGTTCTTTCTCTTGGTTCTGAATGTGAGATTTGAATGCCAATGACTGAAGGTTTATTTTTAGAGTTCACTTCATGCCCTGTGCTGTAGTGCTCAGAACCAATGCTCGATGTTTGATGGCCAGGGTCATTGCCAGGTATGGAACTGCAGAACCTTGTCTCTAGAAGGAAAATGGTCTGAAAATGACATTATAATATCTGCATAAAGCCTCTGGATGAGGGAAAAATCAATATGGCCCAATCCTGACCTAGCTTTTGCTGTTTTGAGATGAGACAGCTTGGCGGGGGGGTGCTCCACTGATTATACCTTTCTCATCCAGAATCATCTAGTTATGACCCCTGTCAATCTCCACCTGCAAAATGAAGGGTTCTGACCTCATTTTTGGGCCCTTCCATGCTGTCACATCATGAAGACTAATGCAGCTCAGGAACCAGCCAATCACTGGGGACAGTAGGAATTCCAGCTTGTAAGAGTTGAAATGAAGAGTAATCCCACCCACTCAATTTGGGCAGTAAAGAGACTTGAGCCCCTGAGGGTCTCTGGAGTGACCACAGCACAAATCAGTTCTGGGACTTCCTTTGGAGGTTGATCCGTGTTTGCCATCTTGCTCTCCACTTTCTTCTGGTAGTCACAACACACACACACACACACACACACACACACACACACACACACACACACCACACACACAACTGGGGTGGAGAGCCAGGGGGGCAGAGGGACTTGGTTATATTTGTCTGACAGCAATATATAAACACCCATCTCGTCTGAGATACACTCATATTTTATATGAAAGAAAATCTCTTTCTCTTTATGCAGTGTAATTACGCATAAATACTTCATGTCATCTGCTCTTGAAATTTTAGCAGCAGGACTTAATGCTGCTGGTTACTGTGGCAACAGGCAAAGTTGGTGATTTTGAAAATTAGGGTATTATTTCCTGCTAGAAAGGTTCATTTCTGTGTATGTGTGTGCATGTACATGTATGCACGTGCTGTGTGTGTGTGTGTGTGTGTGTGTGTGTGTGTGTGTGTGTGCATGGTTTTGCTGCATGGCAGAGATAGTTTATGTATAGATCACACTGTCAGAAAAGTCAAGAGGTGAGACTGTCACCATTGTCCAGGTGAACACATTGAAAAAGCCACGCACAGCATGGATATTTTCTATTCCTTGTCATATCCTTTCTTGACAGATTTATTTTTTTCTAATTTGGTAGTGGACGCAAAGTTGCTGGGATAAAAGATACCCACACTGGGCTCAGATTTTTCTTTTATTTTTTCCTTTTTGGTTCTAAGGCTTCTCTGTGAGCTCCACCCTCTTGAGTCTCCCATTTCTCCTTCCCTCACTGGTGCTGACACCCCCAGGAGCCAGTTATTGGAACGCTACTGTCTTCAGCTCATCTGACACTTCTCCCACTGCTTCTCACCTACAAACATCAGTTACTAGTTTGCCTGTCCATGTTACAGAATTCCTTCCATCTTATTCCAGAAACGCCCGTTTCTCTTTCTCTTCCCATTCTGTTTGCTATCATCATTCTTGATGTTCCCCTCTTGCGCTCATATTCTGTCTCTCACACATATCCTAATGTGCCTTGATTGTTTCTCACTACAGACAGATGTTTTCTATGTGGTGGAAAAGGTAGCCCCTGGTAGCTTCAAGTCAACATCCATTCATTTCAGAAATTCTCTTTTCTCCAGCACTTGTTCTCCTTGACTCTGTACCCCAGAAAGGACTCTGTCTGGGTTGAATCACATGTCCACTTCCGGGCCAGCCACTGCCCTGGGTAATGAGAAGTTATGACTGATTAGGCCTGGGTCACGTACACAACTGCAGAAAGGGGATGGGGCCGCTCAGTCTGAAACAATAACTAATGTGATCATCACAACAGGGGTCCTGGTGCTGTGAGAACTTTCCTGCTGTCTGTAGTTCCATGGGGGAGGATATTTGGTTGGTTTCAGGAGACTAAACGGGGAGTGAGGTGTTCTCTGAGTCTCCTTGTTAACTCAGGGCCGAGATTTCTTAGGGTTGGAGGTCAGTTTAGGTTCTACATAGAGATGATTGATTGAACATATGCATTAATTGGCATGTTAGTCAAGTTTTGAGAATAAACAAAAAGCAAGACTTAAAAATGTAAACTCAGAAAAACAAGTTAAAAGGGAAATTAAACATACACATTTTGAAAAGCACAGAGACTAGTAACTGATTTTGGTTTCCTGACTACTGGCTTAACCAGTCTCTGGTCAGAAACACCCTGAATTACACGGAAGAGCCAGGAAAAGACTCAGGAATTGTCACTTTCAGGTATCTCTGGAGGTGGAGGTAAAAACAGTGCTTGAAAAAGCAGAAAATCTATTTTATAAGCAGTTAGAAGAGGAAATCCTCTTCCATTCCATGGTGTTGGTGATTACCCTTCCCACACAGGTGGGAGGAGATTTTGTTTTTCTCTCAGAGAAAATAAAACAGATGGTCTCTGGCCTGGGATGGGGAACATACAATGCACTATAAACACAGGTGTGCTATAGTAAAAATGGTATCGTTCTGAATGTTTCTATACTAGTTTCTTCTCCCACTCAGCTTCCGGGTTGCTGACTGCCAGGCCTGTAATGCTATGGGCACTCACTGATTTAAAGGATACTTCTTTAGGGTCTCTTTTTGGTCACTTCTTCACTGGAAGTTCTTTAGTGGACTGACTGCCTGGTTGTCCTCTAGTAACGCCTACAGTTGGTAAGTCTTACCATGTGATTGAGCTTCCAATCAGCATGTTGATGTCTTGAGCTTAAATAGACCTGAAAGCTAGGGATTAGCAGGTATCTCAGGAAAGCCTCTAATAGGAAGGAAGCAATGTCATTTTCACCACACTGGAAAGAAAATAAATAATGCTGAGAACTAAAAGCACACATATGGCTCCTTCTTGATATTTCAGAGATATCCAAGTAATACCAAATAGATCAATAGAAAGAATTGAGAGTGGTTGCTTCTGGGAGTTGGGGGTATTTGGGTTAGAGAGGCAGAAGGCTGTTATTTTTTAGTAAATCTTGTAAAGTTCCTTGAGTCTTAAATTATGAGCATGTATAACTTTGATCAAAGCCAGTTTGGCGATCATGCCTGGTTCCCTCTGTAGTTGCCTGGCCTGATGTTCGATTCACATTGCTTCCCTGTGAGCCAGCATGTACTATGTGGGAAGCTGCTCATTGGAAGTAACTGCTGCTGACAGATACCCCCTGACTTTTTGCCTGCTTCATCTCATCTCTAAAGCGAATTACTTCCTTGTGAATTAAATATGGCTTCTCCTGTCTCATTTTGGTATTGAACATGGTTTTGAACATTTCCCTGAGTCTAGAGCTGCATGGCTCTTGACAGGACCTATTAGGAATGCTGATGGAGTATGGGGAAGGAGGGCCACAAAGTGCCCACAGGGGAGCAGGGAGATAGGAGGAGCTGGGCCCTGGCTAGGCATTTTGGGTTGTGGCTGGGTGTCCAGCAATTTGGTCTCAAGGCCACCCAAGTGAAGGTGTGGTGCTAGTTGTCCTGAGCAGCTTGACACCTTCCTCAGACTTTTGGTGCCTGTTGCTGGTAGGGAGCCTGATTCATCCATGGGTCTGAAGCTCTTGGGTGGACCTTTGGGATTTAGACTTTAGTTGCTATGCCATTGGGAGTGATGATGCTCTACAGACACCACCCTCCCTCAAGGCTTAATCCCAATACTATCTCTACCAGGGATGCACTGGTCCCCCTGCCCTGTTGAGGAGAGCTCAATCCTTTCTTCTTTGTGCTCCTACATCTTTATATCTTGGCCTTTTGAAAAATACGTGTCCTTTTCAAACTTATATGGGCTTTAGGAGTCCCTGCTATACCCTTCAAACCACCCCAAACTCAGTGGCTTGAAACAACAACCATGACTCTTGCTTGAGTCTAGGGGTCAACTGGGCAGTTCTGCAGATCAAGGCTAAGCTTAGCTAGCCACTGGGCTTGCTCAGGTTCTGTGGTCAGTTGGGGGCCATCTGGAGACTGAGTGGTCTCACTCACATGTCCGGAAGTTGGCACGCTTCAGCTGGAGTGACTGGAATAGCTATTCCATATGGTCTCTCATCGTCTCCAGCAGGCTAGCTTGGGTCTGTTCACATGGCAACATCAGGGTCCAAGACACAGAAAACTGACACTGTCCCTTAAAGTCTAGGCTCAGAACTGACACATCATGTCTGCCACATTCTGTTGTACTATGGCAGTTGCCAGTCAGCCCAGCTTTAAGAGGTGGGAAAATAGAATACCTTTTGATGGAAAATAGAACACCTTTTGATAGAAGTGGCTGCAGTGTGGCATTGCAAAGGCCTGGGGGCATGGAGTGGTGAAGGACTGTGGCTATTTTTGTAATCTACTACAGCAGAGTATGGTAAATGAATAATGGTTTTGAACACTTATAGCAGTGCCTGACATATGTCCTTTATATGAAATAATTTCATTGTGCCTCCGTTTCCTCATCTTTAAAATAGGGATAATAATAGTACTTACTTCGTAGCATTGCTGTGGGGGATTAAATGAGTTTAGAAACATGCCTAGGGTCATGTGTCTGGAAAGTGGTGGAGGCTCTGGGACTCAATACAGGACAGTGATTGTCCTATTCTTTTCTGTCTTTTACATGGAACTTGCCTAGGGCCTGGCACAGAGCAGTCCCTTCTAAAATATGTAGCTAATTGAATAAATATATGCAGAAGTGCCACAGCTGAAAAGAGTACCTGAGAATTTGCAGAATGTCTTTCCGTTCCACATTTTTTTGTTATTTAATTAACAACAACAACAAATAATTTATCACTGATAGGGACAAATGACAGAGACAAATGGTTCCAGAGAAGCAGAGAGTAGGGAGGCACTTCCTCATTTGAGGAGGAAGAGATGGAGCCTTCCCACCCCATTTCAGCTCAATGTTTTGTTCACTTTGATGAATGTGCCAACTTCCCCATAAAGCCTTCATGTGTGACTTCAGTCCAAACTGATGTCACCTTTCAAGGTTTCACACAATTTATTACCTCAGATGTCTTCTGACACTAACATCCCCAAACAGAAGCAGTATCAGGCTAGCCTATAACATGACATTCTGTGTGCCACATTCTAGTATAGTAAGTTACATACAATGTCTTTTAGTACATATGCTTATTCACTTACCCACTTGTAAGTTGAATTTTAATTTATCAATTCATTATTCATGCACTCACAAATCTATCATTCCCTCCACCAAATGAAGCTACATATAGCCCTGCCTCTATTACTTTAGCCATGCCTTGATTTGTCTACTTATCTGTGTTCCCAGTCATCAGTTTATCCACTTTGCATTCAACCACCTAGCTATTTTCCTTCCAAACACCTGTTCAAATTTTCCTACCTCAATCTCTTTCTTCCTCAAATATTCTATCTATTCCTCAATCTTATTTATTTATTAACATGTCACTAGTCACTTTATCCATTCATTTGTCCTTATTCCATCCATCCATTCATTTGTCCTTATACCATCCACCCATTCAAACCTCTGTATCCATTTTTCCTGTATTTCTATATAACTTTTTAGTAACACATCTGTCCACATATCTCTCCATTCCTCTGTTCCTTAATCTAATCCTTCTTTCCTCTCTCCATCCTTATTTATCCCTGATGTCAAACTTCCATACATTTATCCATCCATCTATCCTTCCATTGGTCATCTGTTCTTTTTGCCTTTCATTTTTTATCCTCCGTTCCTTCTTTCATCTATTCATCCACCCATCCACCTATCTATCCATCCATCCTTTCCTCTATACTTATGATATCATAATGAGAAGATGTATTCTAGGCTTATTTGAATTAATATTCTCATAAGAGGAATTAATGGGGGCATTAGGGTGAGGATTTGGGAATAAGATTAAGAAGGGTAGACAGCACAATTGGCTGAACTTTTTGTGTGTACATATGTGTGGCTGTGAAGTTCGGGGGTGGGTTATGTGTGCTATGACAAGCATCACAAAAAAATCTTAAGTATAATGGGGCACCTGACTGGCTCGGTTGGTAGAACATATGACTCTTGATCTTGGGATTGTAAATTTAAGCCCCACGTTGGGTGTAGAGATTACTTAAAAATAAAATTTAAAAATAATATTAGATATGGATATATATTCCCCTAGTAATCAGGTAATTATAGCCAAGTAAGATAAGAACTTTGGTTACGTATTTCTCTGATTAGACTTTAATCCCCATGAACACAATGAATATGTCTACCTTGCCACAACTGTGTTCCAGTAGTTTTCAGAGTATCTGGCCTGTACTAGATAGTTATTGAATCTGTTTATTAAATAAAGAATGTAAGATCTATGAACATCTTCATCCCCCATCCTCAGTAAAGCATTAAGAATTATTTAGCAAAATCTAGTGTGGGATAGAGGAAGATTCTTGGTCAGGAATGGAAAGAAAGTGGCCCTAGCTTTCCTCCAACAAACAGAAATTCTGTTGTGGGGGGATGACTCAGGGCTGCTCTATGACTTTCATTGTTACATTTAACAACAATGTTGGTATAAGACAAATACATATGTTTACTAACTAAAATTTAAATAAAAACTTGAAATAAAAAAGACAATATTATATATTATACATATACATAATATTATGTGTTTTCTTTTTTTTTTTTAGTATTATACATTTTCTTAAACTTAAAAGTTTGGTTTTTTTCTTCTGACTGAAAAACGCTTTTGTGTGCCTCTTAACAGTCTTGTGGACCCTAGGCTGGGTGCCCACTGTGCCTAATGGACACATGGACTTGGAGTAGCATGGACAATGCAGTTTGGGCTGTAGCAGGAGGCCAGGACTTCAGAAGCATTTGCCAGCAATAACCCACCTCTTTATTTCTTCTACTGAAAAAAAAAAAAAAGCCATTTCAGATGCCCTTCCTGGTCCACCAAAAACATCCCACTTTTATGAAGTCTTGGGCAGCTAATCGAAATAATAAGTATTAGTTTTTGTTGTTGTTGTTGCTGCTGCTGATGATGAAAATAATGACAATGATTTGTTTATTATGTATCAGGCACTGTGTGAAGTGCATTTTTCAAACCTTTCATATACTGTAGGAATGTACTAGGGAAACACTGGAACTTCAATGTGTTAAACTGTGCGCTTTGATTTCTGAGACTTGGCTCCTCTATGGTTGCTCACCAAACACCCACTCCCTCTTCTTTCAGTCACAGCACCTTCATATCTCTACTGGGAACTTTTCCTTACTCATTGAGTGCAGTCTTGGGATTGTCAAGTAGTGTGAGCACATGACCCTAACATGGACAATTAGATTAGTGTTTTGGAGACTTTGAATCCTGAATGAAGTAACGCTAGAATGCAAAACAACAGATGGGGGCCTGTTTTTGGAATGAATGAACTCTGTCAACTATTGCATAGCACCTACCCCAGCCCTTCCCTGTCTGTGCGACACACTGCATAGTTCCTGTTACAATGAAACCTGGTTCTCTAGCTCAGATGATTCTTTCTTTAATTCAAATAGAAAAAGTACTTAGAAGGATGTTGGGTTGCTCAGAGTCAGTTTTATTTGTTTGCCATCAAAGAACCTTAATGGATACAGCCCCTAAAGGAGACATAGTTGTAGTGGTTGGAATTGTTGAAAAGAAACCCCTGTGACCAAAATGGGATCACTTAGGCCAAGTCACCAAACTGGGGCTTAATACCTAACTTAACTGCAGTTTCACCCTCCCCCAGAAATGCAGTCTTTACTAGCCAGTTATGAATTTTCTGGTCAGCACCAATAAGGTAATGTGTCACATGCCTTCTCTATCCCCCAAAGGAAGATGGGCAACCCACCTAGTAAGACTCTCGTTCCCAGCAGAAATAAGTGACCAAAAGAAATAATCATTTTTCTGTGTATGACTTCCTTTCCTGCCTTTAAAAAACCTTTCCCTTTCTGTAGCCCTTTGGAGTTCCACTCAGGGAATACTGTCTAATTCATGAATTGATTAATAAAGCCAGCTGGATCTTTCAAATTTACTTGATTGAATTTTTGTTACTTAACAGAACAATGGTGCATTTTTTCCTTTAACAACAAAAGCTGAAACTCTGCAGAGCTGAAGCCTAAGATCCTATTTAGCTAGAGAAGAGTTCACGGCAAACCTCCTAAACTAACACCCCAGAACAGGAAGATAACTTTGGAGCTCAGTTTATTTCCATACAAATGGGATTTTAAGTCCTTATCAGGGTAACAGAAACAAAAAAGAATGTCATACAGACACATTTAGGGTAGCCTGGTTAATTCCTTCTTCTTTTGGAACAACTACATTATCAAGATTATGCTTCACTGCCTGTTAGACTTGCTTCTGCTGGGAAGCAGATGAATTGATTTTGAACTTCTTCTGTGATACGCTTAGTGCTTTGTCAGTAAAATTACTGTAATATCTTATGCCATCTGTCATATTCCCTTCTCGCAGCAGGAGCCCTCTCAAACCACAAAGTTCTCAAGCTGAATTTCAATCTTCAGAGTGGTTAGTATTCCAGCCCACATTCTGTGGTGCTCTGCTGGCCGGCTGGGGATGGGACTGCCAAGTTAATGCTGGTCTGGTTTTTTTGTTTTCACGTGGGAAGAAGCACCCTTACCTTGGATAGTTGGGGCTGGAGACATTGATGAGCTGAGGCAATTTTGCATATATCCCATTACTGGAGACCTGGAGGCTTTGAGGTAGCTGGGCTAGGACTAGGGTGAGTTGGGTGGAGTGAGGCATTCACCTGGGGTTGCAAAATGTAAAGGAGTTTCAAAAACCTCAGCAAGGACAGATAATATTTTAATGTGATATTTAAAGCATTAAAATTAATGCAAAAAATTTATGATGAACAAAATACAAAATACAAATATTTCTGTAAAGTCAGGGTCAAGAATAGCACTGTGCCATCATCCTGAGGCAATAAAGAAAATCAGTGGGGCTGTTCCTCCATTCCCCACTGCCACCCCTCCACCTTTCCAGGGCATTTCTTTACATGGCCAGTGCTTCCAGCCCTGCTTTGTGTGTTTCAGCCATGAACCTGAACTGACACAGTATTTCAAAGTTGGTCTGCAGCTTGGTGTGGCTGTGGGTATCTTACTTTGCCATCATGTGTAAGTGCCAGTTGAATAGATATAAAATTCTGAGTTTTCTCTCATCACTTTGAATGGATGAAAACCAATTGCATTTGAGTGTTCCCGTCCTATTACTGTTCATATTTGGGTGATCTGCCTTTCACTCCACATCTTTTAAAGGCTGCTCTTTGCCCCTAATGTTCCCAAATATCAATATATTTTTGTGTGTGAATTTTTATCTATCCCTTTTTTTAAAATTTTTAAAAATGTTTTTTATTATTTGTAGGAGAAAGAGAGAGAGAGAGCGTGAGCAGGGGAGGGTCAGAGAGAGAGGGAGTCACAGACTGAAACAGGCTCCAGGCTCTGAGCTGGCAGTCAGCACAGAGCCCGACGTCGGGCTCGAACGCACGAACCGCGAGATCATGACCTAAGCGAAAGTCTGACGCTTAACCGACTAAGCCACCCAGGCGCCCCTTTATCTATCCCTTTGAGTTATTTCAATATATTAACCTTAGGTCCTGCATATTTCTTTTAATTTTGGAATTTCTCATTCATTATTTTCAAAAAGCATTTCTTCTTTTCTCTTGTGTCTTCCATGTAGGTCTTCTGTTACATGGGTGTTGATCCTTTTGGTTCTGTGTGCCACATCTCTCGCATTTTGCATTGCTTTATTTCTATTTTTTTCCTGAGAGGGAAAGTGTTTCTAAGTGTCTCTAAGTCAGTGTTTCTCAAATTTGACTACATATTAGAATCACCTGCGAACTTTCACTACTGCATGCCTCAAACTAATCAAATGAAGCTCTCTGGTGGTGAATACTTTTTTGTTGTTATTTTTACTTATTTATTTTTGAGAGAGAGAGCGAGCAAGAGTGCAACTGAGGGAGGGGCAGAAAGAGAGAAAGAGAGAAGTAGAATCCCAGGTGGGTTCCATGCTCAGTGCTGAGCCTAACGAGGGGTTTGATCTCACAACTGTGAGATCATGATCTGAGCTGAAATCAAGAGACAGATGCTTAACCAACTGAGCCACCCAGGTGCCCCTGGTGGTGCATACTTTTAAATCTCTTAGAGAATTCCAGTGTGCAGCCAGTGTTGAGAATCATGTCAGCGCTTCTCACACTTTAGCGTACATACATATCACCTAGGAACCTTGTTAACATGTGTGTTCAGATTTGGATAGGTCTGAGAGTTTCCATTTCTAACAAGTTCCTAGATGCTGTTGCTGCTGTTGGTCAATGGATCATATTTTTTTTGTTGGAAAATTCTATATGACCTACCATTAGCCACCCTCCACCTTCATGGAGCTTAGAAACTGGACAGGGAGAAAGCCAGGCAATTGTGGTGGAGTGTGATAAATACTACGGAAGTTGTTCATGAGGCACATTGTGGGGACATCAGTCCCAGGCTTGTGTGTATGATTGGATGGTGTAATCACTATGAGCATCATAGAAGACTTGCCTGGAAAAGATGATCTCAAAGCTGATACCTGAAAGATTACAGGGAAGAGTCTTCTTGGTAAAGAAAATGGCACAGGCAAAGTCCAGAAAGTCAGAAAGAGCACAGTGTGTTTGGAAAACCAGGAGAAGGTGGGTCTGGGATTAGGAGGAAGTGAGTAGGGCAGGGTTATGCAAATACAGGGCAGATTTTGTATTCATTTGAACTTTTGATATTTTATTCAATATGAATTTCTTTGCATTAATTCTGATTTTTAAACATATTGCATTAAAATATCGTTTTTCTTATTTACTGAGGTTTTGCTGCTCCTTTCAATTTTGCCCCTGAGGTTAGTGCCTCACTTGCTTTACCTTAGTCCTAGTAGCTGGCCTTGGAGCAATATAGATTTCTGAGAGGCATAAGTAGTAAAAGATGAAGCTGGCATAGTACAGAGGTCAGATCTGGAGAAACTGTACGCCTCACTAAAGAATTGGACTTTATGTCTCAATTCTGCTTGAAGCTGTCCAGTGGTGCATGGTTGCCCTTGAAGAGTCCAATTTGGCTTTGCAAGGATCACACTGATTACAAGGGATTGAAGGGAGCAGCCTGGAGAAAAAAATTTTTCCTTGTTCCACTGACTGTTTCCAAAAGAGACCCTTGCTTCATGTTCTGGTGGCAAGCTGTCTGGGCTTGGATGTTACTATCCTCAATGGAACCTACGTGTAGTCCTTATTTCTCATTACCCATTTTCCTGCAATGTGCATATAAGGTGGATGCAAGATTAGCTCATTGATTAATGGATCATTGGGAGCCCCATCTTTCTCACACTGCTTTTTACATTGCAGAGGGTCTGTTAAAGAATATCAATGAGGTTGTTAATGTAGCAAACAGGATTTTCTGGTGGAACCAAAGCTTTGAGAATCAATAAAACATTAAAAAAGGTTAAACACTTTATTGGATAAGTCAGAACATATTCTTTAGTTAATGATACAGCTTTGAGGGAAAGTGGAATATGAAAAGGCAAGGTAATATCACTCTGTAATGGGAAAACACCACATAAAAGGACTATATTATCAGTCTGACACTTGAATTCAGTGTATACACTCATTATGACTAAATTTGGAATAGCAGGATGAGGTCTCCACAGAAAAACAGCAAGATAGGTGGGAGATAAGAATGCCAAGGGGCTCTGGTGCTTTCATTGGTTGTGTGACATCTATGCCTCAGTTTCCTCACTTGCAGATGGGGCTAATGTACCATGTTCTGCTTCCTCATGGGGATGTTATGAAGATCTGATGAAATGAAAGTTATCAAGTATCGTATGCATGTTACAGTTTTTGTCTATAATCACAATGAGTAATAATCTCAGTGAAGAATCTCTGAGCATGAAGAGGAAGTGGAGAAAGAAGCTACAGAGCAACGCAGCTGCACTGGTAGGGATCCCTTGTCTGGAAGCTCTGATTGGTTCCTTAATGAATAAAATTGCTGATTCCATTCATTTTCTCTAGGATTCTTATGAGTTTCTTATGCACTTCCATCTACAGGATCTCACTCACTTTTCCTGGAAAGCTTTCCTCTCTCCTTTTTATAGAAAACCCCACCCATCCTTAGGGCCCAGTTAAACCATAAGAGTGGGGGTATGTTCCTATCCATCTCCCCCACCTCCCCAAAGCTGGGAGGGGATTATAGAAGCATGACAGACCTTTTAAGAGTAGTTGACTCTAGTGATGTTAATTGGAAAATGTAAGTTCTTATTTAAGACATTGTTCAAGTGTAGAAGTTGCAAGATTTCTTAGAAAATAAAACAAAAAACCCCCACAGGCAAGTTGGAAAAAACGCAACATCACTAAGACTTCAGCTATGCCTTGCCCCTCCTAACGCTATCCCTCTGTGCCTATGAAGGGTGAGGCTCAGTACTCTCCTGCTTCCTCCAGGAAGCTCTCCTCAACCATTCCAGTCCACAATACCTCTGCACTCTTTAGGCACTTGCTGTTTGAATTTCACAACTTAGCCCTGAAATTGTCATGGTGCTGAATGAATCCCTGTGGTTGTCCAAGCACAAATCTTGGTTTTCTAAAGGAGACTGGGAGTTCTCTGAGGCAGGACTAAATCTTCTCTTATATGCAGTGAGGCAGGGCCAGGCCTTTCTAAGCACATGTTAAGCAATGGCCTAAAAGAACTCTAGTCCCCCCCAATGACTCTCTACTGAAAAAGGTACTGGAAGTATTGCTGCTACAAATCATGGCAGAAAGGTGGAGCTACCTTGTGATGCTGGAACATGTCAAGAAGCTGACTTCAGGTTGGGAAAGCAAACAGGGACATGGAGAGGCACTTCAGCTTTCCCCTAATAAGACAAGGATGAGATAAGCATTAGGTGCAACAAGGTCTGAAGTTGAAAGCAGGAGGACAGCTGCAGAGGAAGCTGCAGGATAATGTGAAAAGTCCTGGGAGAATGCAGCTGAGCATGTGAAGAAGCATGAGGGAAAGTGCCTCATTTCTGGATGGAAGAGGGGCTTAGAGGTGAGCAGCCTGCCCAGGATGGGAAGAGTCTCGAGACGCTGCTCAGCCTTATGTTCTTCTGCTTTAGTTCCCACTGGGTGCCCAGGTTTGGTCAGCTTGTTTAAAGGCAGGACACACCATCCCTATGGGTGGGGTGCATTCATTCATTTAGAAACACAAGTGATGTACCAGTGAGCAAAACAGACACAAATTCTGCTGTCAGAGAGCTCACGTTCTAATGGAGAGACAACAAACAAATAAACAAAAATAAAGTGAAATAAGCTCAGTGTTACAAAGGAAAGAAACCAGACTGGTGTTACTGTGATTGGAAGGTGAGAGGCCTTTCTGAGGAGGCCACATGGAAGCCAATGCTGAGTGATGAGAGGAGCAGAGACTGTAGCCATCTGGGAGAGAAGAGTCTTCGGATGGAGAAGAGCAGGGGATGAGGCCTGAGGCAAGGATGAGCTAGGTGTTTTCTGTGTTCCAAGGAACAGGAATGAAGTCAGTATAACTGGAAGGTAGAGAGAGGCAGAGAGAGAGAGACAGAGATGGAAAGACAGAGAGAGAGAGAAGAGGGGACGCCCAGGCACCCATTCCAGGGACAAAGGAAGGCAAATTACTCTGATTGCTGAGTGGAGGATGGTAAAACCGGCGAGTGATGATAGGGGCCTAGGCCATGGTGACTCCTCTCCTTCACCCACCTGGACCTGCCCCATTTGTAGTGCCCCCACTCATGAGCCGTGCCAGGCATTGCAGCAATGAGGGCTATGGTAGAACTTGGCCAAATCCCCAAGCCTCTGATCTCTAGCCTGCTCATCTGGAAAACAGAGTTGGTAACAGCATCTTCATAGGGTGCTGGTAAAGGACACTAGAACATCTCTGCACCAATCATGGGAACAAGAAGAACCTGATGCAAGGTGGCAGCTCGTGATTCTGTGCTCCACATTTCTCCTACATCATGGTGTTTCTGAGATCAGGATGTGGTGTATAGTTGTGTGCATTTAATGTACATTTGGGAAGGTCATTCAAAAATTAATGTCATCCTAGAATTGAGGAAATACAGTGTTATGCGGCCACTCTTCTCATGCTAATCTCTGTACCTTTGCCCTCCCCTCTACGTTCTGAAAGCTTGCCTTTCCGTCGGAAGCCCTACTTTTCCTAGCAGCCCTCCCTACCTCCCAGCCCATGGAGGGCATCCTGGGCCCTGCCAACTCTACAACCGCTTACCTTCTAGAGTCTCCAGTGTGAGGCTACCAGCCTTCCAGGGTCAGCCTCAAACTTCTTCACTGTTTTCCACCAATACTGAGTTCCCAGTGGGTGTTCAAGAAGCCTCTGATGAAGAATCCTCACTCAGGTATGTATCCTGAGAGCTGTTTCTGTCAGGAGCTGTGCTCCAGTCTACAGCTTTCCTGATGCTTTGCCAGTCTTTCTAGCTGCCAACATCAACCCTGCCTCCATCGTCAGGGGAAGAGTAGGGCCTCCTTCCTTCCTTGGTGGAGAGAGACTCATGAAGAGGCATTACTCCTGGACGGCCACCTCCACCTGACTCATGGGCTTGCTTTCAAGCTGTTCCTCTAGTGTCATTTCATGACAGTCTAATACACATCATATCAACAAGTTTCCTTTAAAGGCCCTAGGGGAAAAGGTCATGAGCTGCTGGCCACCTCCACCCCCTCTCTTTCCACAGAGATGGTTATTTGAAGATGCTCTCCATTGGTTCCCGTTAAAGTTGATGTGGTACGGAGTTTTCAATGATCAGGAAATGCTTCCTGCAAAAGGGAGTAGGCTGAGGAACAATATCCTCAAAGTGGGAGATTCAGAAGAAATGATGTAGAAAAAAACAGTTGAGTGTCATCCCTGACACTATATTCCCATATGGAAAAGCTAATCACAGTTTCTACTGCTGATGGGGGGGAAGTTTCAATCATACTGATGAGGTTGACATCATCTCTGCTTTCCTTTCCTGCCACGAATGTAGATGTGATGTTTGAACTGTGGCAGCCATCTTGTGACCATGAGCAATTATTATATGCCAGAAACTGTCCAGAGTTGTACCAAATCCTCATTGCAGTCCTATGAGGAAGGAGCCGTTATCCACCTCATTTTACAAGTAAGGAACTCAGGCCTCAGAGAGTGGAAAGCACATAAGTTTAGATAGTAGAGATGGTATTTGAACCCATCTAGCTCCAAGGGTTAGCACTATTAAATATGAACTCTACACTTTTCATAAAAGCTTGAGACAATGGAACGCAGAGAGGACTACAGCTTCATGGCAGCACTCTCTGTCTGTGCTGGGGTGCTGCTAAATTTCTCTCTTTCTTTCTCTGAGAACAGGTGGGATGAAAGTGGAAAACTGAAGCAGAGCATGTTGGGAGACTCCCTATGAGGTTGATACTTAATCATTTGTCTGTTGAACTCCAATGAGTGAGGGTGCAAATGCAGCCCAAGGTGTGTTGTTTTAGTAATAAATCAGATGTGAGTGCTTGCAATTCCTTAATTATGTATTTTTTTCTCAGGAAAAGTTTAAGGACCTCAGCAGGTGCTTGCTCTCTGGGCCTCATTATTGTTGACAAAGCCAGGATTTATGTGTTCAGAGCAGCATGTGGCAAAACGTGTGCAAGGGTTGGGAGGCTGCTCATGCTTCCCCTGCTATTAAAATGTCACCTCGGGGTAAATAATACGTGTTAACACACCAGACAAATCTCCCAGGCTTGCTTCTTTTGCCTAGTCTAGAAATAATCTAACAGTTTAAAAACAACTTCATGACTAAATGTGGTGAGTTATTTAACCTTTCTAAAAAATGACATTTTTACATCATTCATATTCTATCTCACTTAATTCCATTGTGAAACCTACAAATTATTAACATGAGACTGAGTCACTTTCAGTTTTCCAGGGATATGTTTTCCCAAATCATTGCCTTAAACAACTCTAATTGCTTTAGGAGTTGCTGATTTGGCTGGAACAGGGGAAAGAAACTTCTCCCTGGTGGCCTGGTTAACATTCCTTGGTACTTGTTGGTACTGGGTGCATCCTGTCCTTCCTCTTTCAGTTGTCATGGCTCCTGGAGATATGCTCAGTGGCCAACACTAGAATCTGGCTCAACAGAATACCTGTCCTTGTCTCTGCTCACCTGCTTCTCTGCTATAGAAGCTGGAAGGATATGTAGTCACTTTTCCAAACTCCCTTACATCTAGGTCATGTGATCTGGTTCTGTCTAATGAGATATAATTGTAAATCCTGGGAATGTTTGGGGGGAAATTTCAGGAAAAACTTTTGCTTTTCTGAAAGGAATAAGACAATAAGGCTGGTATTGCCCATTCTCTCCCTTTTCGCCTTAATGTGAGTATGATGTTTTTGCAACACGAGCCATCCTGTCACCAAGAGGCAAGACACAAATAGAAGAGAGCCACCATGCTAAAGATGATGAAATGAAAATGAACTTGGGTCTCCTATGTCATCATTAAACAGCCAAACTAGTGCCAGTAATTTTATATCTTTAGATTTCTTATTACTGAGAAAAACAATCTCTTATTTTTTAGCTATTATAGCTGGACTTTACAGCCTAACATATTTCTTTTTTTTTTAATAGTTTGTTGTCAATTTGGTTTACATATAACACTCAGTGCTCATTCCAACAAGTGCCCTCCTCCATGCCCATAACCTAACACATTTTTTTCACAAATAGTTTATTGTCAGATTGGTTTCCACATAACACCCAGTGCTCATCCCCACAAGTGTCCTCCTCCATGCCCATCTCTCCCCTCCCCCCCACATCCATCAGTCCTCAGTTTTTGTCAGCATTCAAGAGTCTCTCATGGTTTGCCTCTCTCCCTTTCCCCCACCATTTCCCCCCTTCTTCTCTCCCTTGTTCCTCAGTTAAGTTCCTCCTAATCCTCCTATACGTGCGAACATATGATATTTGTCCTTCTCTGCCTGACTTATTTCGCTCAGCATAACACCCTCAAGGTCCATCCATGTTGCTACACATGGCCAGATTTCACTGTTTCTCATTGCCATGTAGTATTCCATGGTATAGATAAACCACATCTTCTTGATCCATTCGTCTGTTGATGGACACTTAGGCTCTTTCCATGTTTTAGCTATTGTTGAGAGTGCTGCTATGAACATTGGGGTACATTTGCTCCTATGCATCAACATTTCTGCCTAACACATTTCTAACTGGTACTTATTCTGTGGGAAAACATATCTGGCTTAAGTGGTGACCTAGCTTCAAGCTGCAAGATATGGGCAATTCTGAAGAGGAATTAACCCTATATTTGTCCTTTCTTCCTCCCTCCATCCCTCCTTCCCTCTCTTCCTTCTTCTCTCTCTCCCTTCCTCCTTCTCTCCCTCTCTCCTTCCCTCCCTTCCTCCCTCTCTTCCCTCCTTCCTTCCTCCCTCCCTTCCTCCCTTTCTTCCTTCCTTCCTCCCTCCCTCCCTCCCTGCCTTCCTGCCTTCCTGCCTTCCTGCCTTCCTGCCTTCCTTCCTGCTATTGATTCACACATATACCCAGCAAATATTTATTTACTGTATTCAATGTGCTTTCCTGATGCTAGGGAACCAGCAGTAAATAATAGACAAGTCGCTTCTCTTCTTTTTTTTTTTTTTTAATTTTTTTAATGTTTTATTTTTTTCTAGGAGAGAGAGAGACAGCGTGAGCAGGGGAGGGTCAGAGAGAGAGGGAGTCACAGACTGAAACAGGCTCCAGGCTCCGAGCTGGCAGTCAGCACAGAGCCCGACGCGGGGCTCGAACCCACGAACCGCGAGATCATGACCTAAGCGAAAGTCGGACGCTTACCCGACTAAGCCACCCAGGCGCCCCAAGTCGCTTCTCTTCTGATGCATAGGCATAGATAGATAGATATCTATCTTGTCATTAGCAATAGAGAGTGTTATGCTAAGCGAAATTAGTTAGAGGAAAACAAATACCATATCGTTTCAATCGTATGTGGAACATAAGAGAAAAAACAGATGAACATAGGGGGGAAAAAGAGAGATAGATCATAGATAGATAAAGAGAGAGATTGATAATATAAATAAATATATAAGCGAGATAATTTCACAGCAGCAAGCGCTAAGTGAGAAACAAAACTGGGTGATGTGATCAAGGGTGAAGGGACAGGAGCGAGAGGCCCACTTTAGATGGAGTAGTCAGGGAAGTCCTTTCTGAGGATGTGACATTTTTGTTGAGCCAGAGGTGTCAGTCACACAAAAATCTCAATGAAGTGTTGCAGATAGAGGGAAGAGTGACTGCAAAGATACCCAGGAGAGAGGTCTTGACTTGCCAAGGAAATGGAAGGAGGACAAGGAAATGGAAGGCTCATGTGTGGCCCTGGAGGACTTGATAAGTCATTTATGAGGGGGCCTCCAGAAGACATGGACATTGGGGTCTTCTGGTCAAGTGGCAAAACTGGGGAAGCCAGTGTTGCTCTCTCTTGAGCCACAGCGTATTGACTATAGAGTGCTTGAAGGCCCTTCCTGGAGCCTGTGTCCCAGCAGAGCCCTTGAACCCCCAGTGACTCTCTCTTGGGCACCTAGTCATCTTGGTCCCCAGATCCATGGAGAAGATGCTGTACAGCAGTCCACTGAAATCAGTTGGGATTCTTAAGTTGCAAAGAATAGAACCCAACTTGAATTAGTTTAAACAAAAGGGAGAATATTTTGGAAGCATTTCCAAGGTACTCCAACCAAGGACTGAAGGAGCTTATCTACCAACTTCCCATCTATCTGTGTTTGACATCTGCCTTGGAGGAAATGTTAAATTTGCCTCGTTTGGCCATAAAAATCCACTGGCAGAGAATCCTTGTAAGAAGCAACTTTGGATTCTAAAGGTACGTGCTCAGGAGTTCAGGGGATGCAGTGCTACAACAATGCTCTCCTTTGAGTGCTCTCCTTCCTCTTCTTAGTATGTCAGTTATGGAGGCAACTAACCAGACAGCAGCCCAGCTTGGCTCTGTGTTTCTGTTTTGTTTTGTTTTGTTTTGTTTTGTTTTGTTTTACAATGGTATTATATCCTTTTGTTGAGTTACTAATTGCCTTAGAATAAGGGTTGGCACATTTTTCTCTATAAAGGGTTAGATATTAAATATTTTAGGCTTTGTGGACCATATGGTTTGTGTTGCAACTACTCTACCCTGCTGTTGTAGCATAGAAGCAGCCATTGATAATACATAAAGAAATAAATGTGTCTGTGTTCCATAAAACCGTATTTATGAAACAGACAGAGATTGGATTTGGTACATGAGCCATAATTGTCAAACTCTGTTTTGGAACATCTGTGTTCATGATGGGAGAGGTTAATATGGGGTTCTATTAAAAAAAACAACAACAACAATTTATTTCTTTAGGTGAGATAAAGAAACTTCTCTGTCAAGGGATGTCAGATGTATTCTGTGGCTCTGCAAGTTAGGGATGAGAGGGGAACTCCCTTTAGTGGTGGTGATGGATTCACTGAAAGATGAACTCTAAAGAAGTCACCATCATAAGGGTCATTATAGTCCAGTCCCTGTAGACATGAGTTTTACTTCTACCCTGTTCCCTTTCTATTTTTTAAAAAATTTTAATGTTTTATTTATTTCTCAGAGAGAACTACAGTGTGAGCAGGGGAGGACCAGAGAGAGACACAGAATCCGAAACAGGCTCCAGGCTCTGAGCTAGCTGTCAACACATAGCCTGATGCGAGACTTGAACCCACGAACCGTGAGATCATGACCTGAGCCGAAGTCAGATGCTTAACCAACTGAGCCACCCAGGTGCTCCTGCCCTGTTCCCTTTTTAAATTCCTTTCCAAATTCTCTGAGGAATAGATATGCTCTGGCCATAATTTCTCCCCTAGACCTTCCTACCATGCCATGTAGTATCATGCTCTGTGACCCTTCATAAATTGAAAGGATTGACTATTCCTACTTTCTTGCTGACTGTTATCCTGTTGAATTGGCCATCTCCTGAAAGCCCTGTAGAACTGTAAAACTTGTATTTGACATCTTTTGCACACCATTACCTTCTTGTCTTTTGATAAACTATATGGGTTAAATCTGTGTATTGGATCATGGAATAATGGCAGAACTAGAGACCATGGCAAATAAGTTGGCAGGTTAATCTCATTCCAACTGTGCCAGCCACCTGGATGGCTATAAGAGACAGTGATGAACCCTTCACATGTCTCAACAACAAGGCGAACACATGTGCGTGGATTTATGATATGGGTGTACAGTACCAAGGCACCCCTGTTTAAGGGTCTACTATATGCAGCACTTCCCAGTCTTGCCTGATATGGAACTATTAACCATGGAGCAGAACACAAGTTTGTAAACCATTATTCTACTCATCTTACATTTCCTGATTGATAGTGGTTGATTGCTCTGCCTCAAGGAACTCCTTATTTCCAAACTGATATATAAAACTGGAGAAATTTGGAAACTTCAAGGCACAAAGTCAGGCATACATTATGGTAAGTGGTGGAAAACCTGGCATAATTGAACATGTCCAGAATTAATACAGTGTTGTAAACTGCGAGGTATTAGAAAGATAGATTGGACTCCAGAAATGACACCCAGAAGCCTCCCCTCCTGCTGACTCTTTTGGGGATAGGTGGAGCCAGAACTGGAATGACATTGGAGAGGACCATGTATCTGGATGGAGGAGTCGTCTCTGAGACAGGCTGGAGGCACATTGTAACTATGTTGACTGATGGCCTTGTGAAGTTTGCAGTCAATCAAGGAATGCAAAGAAAACAGGCCTGTTCATCAACATGTGTTTATTTTTATTTTTTAAATAGTTTATTGTCAAGTTGGTTTCCATACAACACCCAGTGCTCATCACCACATGTGCCCTCCTCCATGCCCATTACCCCCTTTCCGCTCTCCCCTCACCCCCAACAGCCCTGTTTGTTCTTGGCATTCAAGAGTCTCTCATGGTTTGCCTCCCTCCCTCTCCCCAAATATTTTCCCCTTCTTCTCCCCCATGGTCCTCCGTTAAATTCCTCCTAATCCACCTATACGTGCAAACATCTGGTATCTGTCCTTCTCTGCCTGACTCATTTCGCTCAGCATAACACCCTCAAGGTCCATCCATGTTTCTACACATGGCCACATTTCATTCTTTCTCATTGCCATGTAGTATTCCATTGTATAGATAAACCACGTCTTTTTTTTTCTTTTGGCCAATTTGTTCATTTATTTACTTCTTTACAAGTAGTTTATTGTCAAGTTGGTTTCCATATAACACCCAGTGCTCATCCCCACAAGTCCCCTCCTCCATGTCCATCTCCCCCAAATCCCCCCCCCCCCCACACCCATCAGTCCTCAGTTTGTTCTCAGCATTCAAGAGTCTCTCATGAGATAAACCACATCTTCTTGATCCATTTGTCAATTGATGGACACTTAGGCTTTTTCCATGTTTTGGCTATTGTTGAGAGTGCTACTATGAACATTGGGGCACATGTGCTCCTATGCATGAGCACTCTTGTATCCCTTGGATAAATTCCTAGCAATGCAATTGCTAGGTCATAGGGGAGTTCTATTGTTAATTTTTTTGATTCGATTTCTTTTCTTTTATATATATATTTTTACAAATAGTTTATTGTCAAGTTGGTTTAACACCCAGTGCTCATCCCCACAAGTGCTCTCCTCCATGCCCATCTCTCCCCTTCCCCCCACATCCATCAGTCCTCAGTTTGTTTCTCAGCATTCAAGAGTCTCTCATGGTTTGCCTCTCTCCCTTTCCCCCACCATGTCCCCCCTTCTTCTCTCCTATGGTCCTCAGTTAAGTTCCTCCTAGTCCTCCTATACGTGCGAACATATGATATTTGTCCTTCTCTGCCTGACTTATTTCGCTCAGCATAACACCCTCAAGATCCATCCATGTTGCTACACATGGCCAGATTTCATTGTTTCTCATTGCCATGTAGTATTCCATGGTATAGATAAACCACATCTTCTTGATCCATTCGTCCGTTGATGGACACTTAGGCTCTTTCCATGTTTTAGCTATTGTACAGAGGGCTGCTATGAACATTGGGGTCCATGTGCTCCTATGCATCAGCATTTCTGTATCCCTTGGATAAACTCCTAGCAGTGCTATTGCTCGGTCATAGGGGAGTTCTACTGTTAGTTTCCTGAGGAACCTCCACACTGTTTTCCAGAGGGGCTGCACCAGTTTACATTCCCACCAACAGTGTAGGAGAGTGCCTGTTTCTCCACATCCTCACCAGCATCTAGGGTCCTCTGATTTGCTCATTTTAGCCACTCTGACTGGCATGAGGTGGTATCTCAGTGTGGTTTTGATTTGTGTTTCCCTGATGATGAGGGACACTGAACATCGTTTATGTGTCTGATGGCCATCTGGATGTCCTCTGTGGAGAAGTGTCTGTTCATGTCTTCTGCTCATTCCTTCACTGGATTTTTTGTTTTTCAGGTGTGGAGTTTGGTGAGTTCCTTATAGATTTTGGATACTAGCCCTTTATCTGATATGTCATTTGCAACTATCTTTTCCCATTCCATCAGTTGCCTATTAGTTTTATGGATTGTTTCCTTTGCTGTGCAGAAGCTTTTTATCTTGATGAGGTCCCAATAGTTCATTTTTGCTTTTGATTCCCTTGCCTTTGGGGATGTGTCAAGTAAGAAATTGCTGCGGTAGAGGTCAAGGAGGCTGTTTCTTGCTTTCTCCTCTAGGGTTTTGATGGTTTCCTGTCTCACGTTTAGGTCCTTTATCCATTTTGAGTTTAGTTTTGTGTATGGTGTGAGAAAATGATATAGTTTCATTCTTCTGCAACAACATGTGTTTATTGAGTGCCCATTGTGTACTATTCTAGGTACTGGGGATACAGCAGTGCAAGACAAAGTCACTGCTCACTAGAGTTCACATGCTATTGGGGAAAGTGCTACAAATAAACGAGTAAGTGTGGAATATGTCAGATGGTGAAAGGTGAGGCAGAATAAATTGGCTGAAAATGGGTGTGATGGGGAGGTTGCTTTTAACAGAAGGTATCCAGCAAAGGCCTGCCTGATAAGCTGACATTTGAGTAGATACTGGAAAGAAGATATGGTTATCTTGGACAAGGTTTTGCGAGGCTGAGGGAATGACAGGCACTGGACACTGGGGAGCATGGAGGCCAGCATGGTTGAAGCAGAGCCAGTGAGCTGAGAAGGAAATGAATCAGAACATCAAGCAGGGATCAGATCATACAGGGCCTCCAAGACTCGTTGAGGACTTTGGATTTCTGTGTAAGTATGAAGGGAAGCCAACAGAGGGTTGAGAGCAGGCAGTGACATCGTGTGCTCTATGTTCTAGAAGCTCCACTGCAGCTTCTGTGTGGAGACCCCATGACTGCCAGGGTTAACATAATGAAAGATCAAGGGGCATGGCCTAGACCACAGATCTGGAGGGGATGAATGTAGCCCAAATACAGAGTAAGTTTTAAAGCTAGAGCCAAAGTGTTATTGCCACAACCAATGAGATGGCTGTGTGGAGACAAAAAGGAATAGTCAAGGGTGACCGAAAGGATTGCCTGAGCACTTATTAGTCCTTTCATTCAGTCAGTTGGTTGACACATTATCATCAAGCACCTTATCCATACCAGTCTGGGGCTAAAACCATTTGGGAGTGGGGCTCCTGAGTGGCTCAGCTGGTTGAGTGTCCAACTCTTGATTTCTGCTCTGGCATGGTCTCATGGTTCGTGAGTTTGAGTCCCACATTGGGCTCTGCACTGACAGTGTAGAACCTGCCTGTGATTCTCTGTCCCTCTCTTTCCCTGCCCCCCCCTCAAATATATATAAACATAAAAAATTTTTAAACCATCTAGAAGATTGGCATGTTTCTTCTGTGGTGGAGCTTCCATTTTTAGCGGGAAGACATAGAGTGTGTATGAACAAACATATATTGAGATGGAGGTGAGTGCTATGAGAAAAACATGGGGTGAGACAGACAATGACCAAAGAGGGCATTGAGTTAGTTCAGCTGGCAGATGTCCTACTTAAGGAGGTGACATTGAGGCCAAGACCTAACAGAGAAGGAGCCAGCCAAGGGGTGGGGGGAGCGTGTATTGAAAAATGTGACCCCATGCAATGAGGAAAGGACTTGGCATGCTTGAGGCAGAGATGGGCCCAATATGGCTGGAACTTTGAAAATGAGACAAAGATACTTTTGGGTCCACTTCTGAGTTCTCAATTCTGTTCCATTGGTCTATGTGTCTCTTTTTGTGCCAATGCCATACTGTCTTGATGATGACAGCTTTGTAGTAGAGGCTAAAGTCTGGGATGGTGATACCTCCTGTTTTGGTTATATTTTTCAGTATTCCTTTGCGTATTCGGGGTCTTTTGTGGTTCCATACAAATTTTAGGATAGTTTGTTCTAGTTTTGAGACGTATGGTGGTGCAATTTTGATTGGAATTGCATTGAATGTGTAGAGTGCTTTAGGTAGTAATGACATCTTAACTATATTTATTCTTCCTATCCATGAGCATGGAATGTTTTTCCATTTCTTTGTGTCTTCTTCAATTTCCTTCATAAGTTTTCTATAGTTTTCATCATACATATCTCTTGGTATACAGCCAACTAATCTTTGACAAAGCAGGAAAGAATATCCGATGGAAAAAAGACAGCCTTTTTAACAGATGGTGTTGGGAGAATTGGACAGCAACAGGCAGAAGAATGAAACTAGATCATTTTCTCACACCATGCACAAAACTAAACGCAAAATGGATAAAGGACCTGAACGTGAGACAGGAAACTATCAACATCCTAGAGGAGAAAGCAGGAAACAACCTCCTTGACCTCCACCGCAGCAACTTCTTACTTGACACATCCCCAAAAGCAAGGGAATCAAGAGCAAAAATAAACTGTTGGGACCTCATCAAGATTAAAAGCTTCTGCACAGCCAAGGAAACAACCCAGAAAATTAATAGGCAACCAACGGAATGGGAAAAGATAGTTGCAAATGACATATCAGATAAAGGGTTAATATCCAGAATATATAAGGAACTCACCAAACTACACGTCTGAAACACAAACAACCCAGTGAAGAAATGGGCAGAAGATATGAACAGACACTTCTCCAAAGAGGACATCCAGATGGCCAACAGACACATGAAACGATGCTCAGCATCGCTCCTCATCAGGGAAATACAGATCAAAACCACACTGAGATACCACCTCACACCAGTCAAAGTGGCTAAAATGAGCCAATCAGAGAACTCTAGATGCTGGCAAGGATGTGGAGAAACGGGCACCCTCCTACACTGTTGGTGGGAATGTAAACTGGTGCAGCCCCTCTGGAAAACAGTGTGGAGTTTCCTCAGGAAACTAACAGTAGAACTCCCCTATGACCGAGCAATAGCACTGCTGGGAATTTACCCAAAGGAAACAGAAATGCTGATGCATAGGAGCACATGGACCCCAATGTTCATAGCAGTACTCTCCACAATAGCTAAAACATGGAAAGAGCCTAAGTGTCCATCAACAGATGAATGGATCAAGAAAATGTGGTTTAACTATACCATGGAATACTACATGGCAATGGGAAAGAATGAAATCTGGCCATGTGTAGCAACATGGATGGACCTTGAGGGTATTATGCTGAGCGAAATAAGTCAGGCAGAGAAGGACAAATATCATATGTGTGCACGTATAGGAGGATTAGGACAAACTTAACGGAGGAACAAGGGGAGAAGAAGGGGGGAGATGGTGGGGGAAAGGGAGAGAGGCAAACCATGAGAGACTCTTGAATGCTGACAAAAACTGAGGACTGATGGATGTGGGGGGGTGATGGGCATGGAGGAGGGCACTTGTGGGGATGAGCACTGAGTGTTATGTGGAAACTAATTTGACAATAAACTATTTGTAAAAACAAAGAAAGACAGAAAGAAAGAAAACATTAAAAAATCTTTAAAAAAATAAATAAATAAAAGAAAATGAGACAAAGATAGATTGCGATGAGTCCACATTGGTGGGCAGGGCAAGGACACCAAGGGTGAGAGGCTGGGCTTTATCCCAAGGACAGTGGGCCTGAGGAAGGACACTGGGCCCTGGATGAGTCTACAGAGGGAGGCCTATGGATTGAGTGGTGAGTGCCATGTGTGGCTGGCTCCAAGGCCTCAGAGAAGCTACTCTCCCTGTTTGGAGCTCCCAGCTTTCTTTGTACTGGCTACTTCCAGGAGGGGCAGGATGGCAATGAGCCCTGGAAACCTCTGAAGGTTGCTCTGATTTTTCACCTACAATATATTCATTAGCTTTCTGATACTATTTTAAATGCTATAATTAGAAAATGTTGGGTCTGTGTGAATCCGTGAAGAGTAATAGAGTGAAAAGAATAAGTAGGAAATTAACTATCATAGCTTAAACTGCTAATTGCTTCTGAGAAGATGGAGAACATAGAGATACTCACCTTCAGGAGCTTGTCAGATCTTAAGATTAAAGAAGATATTCACTAAGCTGGTAATAATCACTCTTAAAGAAAAAAAAAATTCCCTTCAAAACAGAAGGAAGAAAAAACAAATGAGGCTGTTATAGTTCTTTTTTTGTTGCCACACCAGTATCTTCAGGGCTCTGGATGAAAGGACTCTGTTGATGCATTCATTCTAAGAGCCAAGCTTCAAACCACTAAGGGAGGTGGCACAGGGTGGGGAGGACTGGGAAGGGGTCAGAAGCTTTTCAGTGACAGCCCATTAAGAGCCTTCTTAATGTTGTGACAGGCACTGCTCCTTTTTTCTCAGCGTTGCCGCTGCCATGGCCACCAGGCCACATCTCAGTCCTTCCTGCCTTAGCATTGTCCTGGCTGTGCTTGGGGCCCTCTCCTCAGCACGGGGGGCTTCACCAGCAGGGTCCACTCTAGACCTCGGGAGGGTCACATCCCTGAAGGACTTTTCCAGATGAGCTGCCTGCACACTGGTGGGAAGGAGGATATGTTCATCTAGCAACTCAAATCTATTTCCTTTTCTCACATTACACTGCCTCTGACACACTGTGAATTAATATGCATTTGAACAAATTCTGTAATTAGCTGTGAGCTCCAACCATATTACAGTGTTTGATCTTAAAAAGTCTCTTCATTGGTTGTATTTTAAATATACCTCAAGTTGGTATATCCTATCCTAGGGGGCTGGTGCCATTACTGGAGGCATGATTTATAGTCTCCTGTGAACAGCAGGCTCCATCTCCAGTTCCAGGATACTGTCTCCCTTGGGCCTCCTTTTTCACCATCAGACTCTCCTGACACCATGGGGGGAAGGGCTGGGCAGCCCTGTTTTAGGGACAGGGGAGACCTGATGACTAATCTTCGCCTGCCCCTCCATGGCTTTGAACAAGCCTCCTGCTGAAGGTGTTGTATCTGAGGCATGCCGGTGATCTCCTCTAGCACCACCTTCCTGTGGTGTCCCTGGGCCTGACCACTTGACTCATTTCCCTGAAGCTAGTGTCCAGCTGCTCCTCTACATGGCAGAAAAGTGTGATACATGCAGGAGAGGAGAGGCCCCTCCCTGGAAGGCACTCACATCCCTGCCTGCTCATGACCCTAATTAGCAGAGACACATCTGAACATGTCTGTGGCGCAGGACACCGCAGTAGCCTGAATCAGCTCCTCCCTAGCAATGGGCTGTCAGAATCCTCAACCTGTCAGCGGCAGAAGAAAGCAGATGGGTCCTTTTCCATTTGTGATCTCTCTGCAGCAGAAGGTCAGGCACATTTTCTACTTTTTTCTTCTCTGAGAGCATCTCTCTGCAGGTCCCTGGAGGAAGACTAGGGAACAACTCTGGCAAAGGTGTCCAAACTCTATCTCCCTTTCCCCCTGGCCTTGAGGAATTAAATGACATTGGTTTATTTGAAGAAACTTCAGGGGCTTCATTTGTCTCCAGAAACAACAGAGGATGGGAAGAAGAGAAATAGCCAGTGTCTTACTGCTGTTTCTCCAGCTGCTGATGGTCTTTCGGGTCCCCTTCAGAGCAGCTCAGAAGTGCTGAAACCTATAGCTCTCTTCAGAGAACTGCTGATATTGTAGAATGCACCATTATGTTGTGCAAGAAAGAATACATTTAATCTGTGACATAGTGCTTTGTTATCACTTGGAATTTTTCTTGTGCCCATATCGTGAAGAGTTCTTATATTATTGAAAATATTTAGAGATAGATATTTTTCATCCTGTGTTATTTTTCACAAACATAGCTAGGAAAATATAAACAAAATAAATTGCTTAAAATACTTCCCAAACTTCTATGTGTTCAGAATCTGAAATTTCTGAATGATGTTTTGATGAGAGTCTTTGATGTCTGTGCTTTTCTACACATTCTTGTCCTGGGAAGAGCCCCAGTGAACAGCATGTCTGGGATTTTCTTCCAAGCAAAAAGGACACTTTTCCTGCAAGTGTTGATGTCTGTAGATAGGCAATCACAAGGGTGCCACAACTCTGCCTGGCCCACCGTGGCGGTTAAGCCACTCCCCATTTCAGACAGTTTTAGAGTTGAAGAAATATGATAACACAGCATATCACCAGAAGTGTTATCAAGATGTAGGAGCAAGGGAATGGTGCAGGTGGTCATTGCTGTGAACAGGAGACATGAAGAGAGATATGGAAGGCTTCATGGAGAAGGTGGACCCGGAGCTGGGCCAGGACAAGGTGGAGAGCAAGTGGCAGGATGTTTTAAGTAGGAGCACTGGTAAGGTAAGTTTACAGAGGCTGGAAGCCCCATGAGCATAAGGGAGTGAGAGCCATGGGCTGTGGAGTTAGTCTGAGTGGAGGGAAAGCCACAGAAATTTCTAGTCAGGCAGTGCTAGGTGGAAAAGTGTTTTAGGAAGAATGCTCTGGGGTGTGGAGAGAGACTGAGGTTAAGGGCAACATTCAGGAGAGAGCTGAGGGGTGAGGATGAGAACCTGGAGCAGTAGGGGAGAGAATGGTCAGAGTCATGCTCATGGCTATGTCCCTGTGTGGCCTCCTCTGCCCCAGAGGTTCTGGGTTTGAGCCAGTGGCTCAGAACCTTGTCCCTCACTCCCTCTCCAGTCCTATGATCCACTCATGGGACCATTGTCCCGTCTAGCAGTTGAAGCTCCTGAGCTGGTGTTTCTCTGTCTTCTATAAACAGGGCAGCATGCTGCCTGCAGTGACCCAGGCCTTCCAGACACAAATGTACTGATGTGGGCTAAGAGTCAGCCACAGTCACTGGAAACTGCGTTTTCATCATGAAAACGGGATAACTCCTTCCTCTAGAGCAGTGCTTGACTGCACTGCAACAGGGAGGCTTATCCATGTGGACCTCCCCCCAGCTCATCAACCCGGGATGGGATCTGTGTTGTCCAGCGATGCCATCCCTTAAGGGTGACCAAGATACTACAAGCTAGACAAATAAGCTTAATCTCCACTGGCTGCCAGTGTGGGAAACAGGGAGAGGAAAACTGAGGAAGCTACAGGGGTGCTGAGTGTTTGAAGAGACTTCTAGCTCAAAAGAAGGTCACTAATGTAAGGATGACATGGTGGGGAGAACGCTCAGTGCTCCTACAAGCCCTGGCAGTGGCTGTCCCATCTAGATCAAGGCCACCTGAGGACTTGGTGCCAGCCCCAGAGGGCCCCCTCATCCCTGCACCCCAATTACTTTCTGTGGAAATCTACCTGCCACCTCATGGAGGCCTCCTTGTGTGTGCAGGCTCCTCTCTGAAATGACTAGATTGAAGCCATTAAGCCTAAGTCTGTTATGACTGAAGACAGATTTAATTCACCTCAGAGGTGAAAGCTAAGTACACTGATTAGCTGTGCCATCCTGTTCATGAAGAAGGGTGGTTGATGGGTGTGTTAACTGCTTAATTTTTAGATGGGTTTTAAAATAAACATCTCTTTAAGTTTTGAAGGCTTAATGAGTCATAAGATCATTCTAAATTACATGCTACTATAATATTCAATTTCAACACATGTCCCCACCTTTCACAGCATGCTGGCATCCCTTAACTCTTAGTAGTGAGGACTATATTTCATTGATGGAAGGAGGTAGTAGGGATTTGTTGAGAAGAAGTTTCCCTCAAGGAAGTTGTGTGCCATGTGCACGTGCAAGTATGAGCACCTGTACCTGTGCATGTAAGGTCAAGGTTTTGGGGAGTGGTGTCCTCATGCAGACCATTATTGACATTGTTTCATAAAGGGGAAGCAGTCACAGCTGTGCCTCTCCAAGTCCACCAGTGGGCACACACTGGGTGCACATGCAGGTGTTTGCAGACCCTGGTCCTGTATGAAATGCACATGATGCCATGATGCCTGTTGCTAAAACTGGCCTTGAAAATCCCCTTACATTCTGGCTCAGTGGAGTGCACAGGGCTCTGTATGTGCAGCACTGTGGAGTACTTCCTGGGCACACCATGCTGAAGGTACCAAGGACAGTGGAGACACAGCTGCGTGGCCTTGCTTCCTTACCAGGCACGAGGTTGCTCCAAGGCAGTGGGCATGGACATTTCTCCTGCAGGGTTTACTTTTCAGTTTGAATAGCATGCCCCTTGAATGTTAATTTCTGAAAATAGACCTGTTGCTTGATATCCAGATAAGATAGGACAGTGGGATTGCATCGTCTGCACTGAGTGAGAGTCTAAGGGTCTAGCATTCAGTTTGACATCTGGCTCACAGAAAACACTCAGCTAGATGTCATAACTGTTACAGGAGAGTGATAGTGATGAAGTGTCAGAGCTGGTGGTGACTTTAGAAATGAGGGAATGGAAGGGAGTTTTGGCAGAGGCAATGCTCAAACACAGGCCTGCTGGCTCCTGCCACACCATCAAGCTGCCTCCCTCACACACCATCTGCTGTCACCTTCAGCCTCTCTAGTTGATATTCCCTACCTTGTTATGGACAGACATGAAAATGACTGCTCGGTGTTGCCACATATTGTGGGGACTGTTTTGATTTAGGGGATGTGGCAATTGGTGAAGGGAAGTCTCATTGGAAACCCCCAACCCTATATTTGTCATCTAACATTAACTTATTATATTTATTGATTATTTCACTACTAGAATGTAAGCACCACAAAGGTAGAATTCTTTATTCTTTTGTTTTTCATTCATAGATTCTAAGAATCTAGAACAGTGCTGGCAAATAGTAGATGTTAACATTTGTTGAAGGAAGTGAAGTCAATAGCACATGCACACAAGGGTGTGCATGCATGAGTGAACACGCACGCGTGCACACACACATACACACACGATGGTGGAGGGTTGACTTTAGGGAATAAGCCAAAAATCTGCCAATTTAATGAGGCTTGGTAACCATTAGCTCCAGGGGAACAAGTAGTGTGATCTAGGTTGAAATCCCAGCTCTGCCACATGTAATTTACTTCTCATTCCTACTCTGGAGATGAGGAAACTGGGAGACTAATAATAAAAATATCAATCTTATAAGGTCCTTATAAGAATGAAGTGAAATAATGCACATAAATTAAGTATTGAATATTTCCTATGTTCTGTGACTACATAAGCACATTTTATATTTTATATTACCTTATTTAATATTGCCTTATTTAATCCTCATAAAGTCCTTGAGACAAATATAATTATTATCCTCCTTTTAAGAGATAAAAAACCCTGAGGCATAGAGAGGTTGAGTGATTGCTAAATATCACATAGTTAGTCAGTGATGGAGAAGGATTCAAACTCAGGCCATCTGGCTATAGAGTCTTTACTTTTGTCAAACTGGGAAATTTCACCTATATGAGCCCAACCAATTTCCAAATCCAAGTGCTCTTTTGGAGCTTCCTAGTTTTCCTAGGAAACGTTTTGCCATGCTGTTTTCTGCCATGTGGCTTCAATGTCAATATCAGCTGCCATATTTGTACATTCTGATCTGCTGCAAACTCTGATTGCCTTTTTATTCAACCAGGCACCATGTGCCTAATTCTTCTTAAAAGAAGGCCTTGAATATTCATGAGGAATATTCTTTATGACTATCACAGTTACTTTGTCTGTCACTGCTGTTCTCTGTAATAATTAGTATTAGCTACTGACTTTGTCAGCTGCTATACGGTCTCAAAGCCTCAAGGAGATTCTATATTCCTAATGAACTGCCATAATGATAGTGTCCTACATTTATCTCATTGGAATTGATGTCTCAAACATCCATAACGTGGGAGAGTGGAAAGCAGACCTAAGGTACTAATGTCTTTGGAATACTCCATCTAAGTGAGCATGGCATTTTCTGATTTCATGGAGGTTTCTTTGTGGATTTGCACTGATTTGCATTTGTGTGACTTACTTTGAGTTTGATTTCATGAAAAAGGGGCATGTTATTTCAGATGTATATGCATGTACACACAATCACATGTGGAGCCAAATTGACAGTCCAATCCCATAAGATCAGGGAAGGTTTCTCAGTAGAGACCTTTGCACTGAATAGAGGGGGAAAATTATAAGAGAAGAAGGGGAGGCCAGTATTACATGCATGTGATGAGGTGAAAAAGCCATCATCAAGGACAAAGGGAAGGATTTAGGTTGGAATAAAGAGAAGACTGAGACAAGACCAGTGATATGAAGGTGTCTGAACTTTGGAGAGGCAAGAGGGGACATAGCGCTTACCTAAGAGTTTACCTGCTGGACAGAGCCTACAAGGTGCACATCTCAACTTGAACCCTAGCTCACTGTGTAATCTAGAAAATTACTCAACCTCCCAAACCTCCCTTCTCTCATTGCTTTGAGCTTGAGAGATGTGAGACCTGTCATGGAACTGGCCCCTAGTGATTGAGGAAGGGTATGTGCCTGGTGCTCTACTACTGATGCTATTTGGGCATGCAGTGGATCTCAGGATTGCAAGGGGAGTTTTCCAGACTCAGGTATGAATACAGTGTTCTCAAAAAACAAAAAAATCCAGGGGTGCATGGGTGGCTCAGTTGGTTGAGCATCCGACTTCGGCTCAGGTCATGATCTCAGTTTGTGGATTCGAGCCCTGCATCCAGCTCTGTGCTGACAGCTCAGAGCCTGGAGCTTGTTACAGATTCTGTGTCTCCCTCTCTCTCTGCCCCTCCCCCACTCACACTCTGTCTCTCAAAAATAAGAGAATGTTAAAAACAAAAACCCCCAAAATCCAGGGTTGGAAGTAGCTTTATACCCTGAGGATGTGATCTCCTTGGTTGAGCTTCTCATCATGTTGTGATTTAGTGGTTTTATAGCCTTCAGGGTGCTCTGGAAAGCTGACACTGCAGACTGCAAGACTACATCATCTAGTTAGCTTCTTCTGTCCTTTCTCCCACCAATGCTGGCCAATGCTACCAAGCCTTCCTTCCAGTCTTCCAAACTTCTTATCTGTGACACATGCCACTTTGTCCAGCGCTACTAACTCTGTCCACAGAGCTGGTGGAAGGCACTGACCTTGGAAGACAGAATCTTATATCACCAAAGGAAAGACAGGCTTCTTCCTATTAAATTACCTTCTTCCAGTCTCTCCTAGTTCTGCAGATTAGCAGGGCAAGCTGCTTAAAATGAGCCATGAGCCTGCTGATAACTCTCCAGCCACTTCTCATGCCCTTAGAATCAATCCAGTTTGGTTACCTTAGTTTACATGCCCTATGTGACTGGTCCCTGGTGGCTTCTCCCTCACCTCTTCTCCTCCATACTCACTGCTCTCTTAACTGCTTCCCAAATTCCTTAGACTTGCTGAGATCCTTCCTGTCTCAACCCTTGCAGTTCCCTCTGCCAGAAACACTCTTCTCCCACTTTTTGCCTGGGTAGTTCTTTCTAATTCTCCTTCTATCCAGAGAGGGACATCAGGGAGACTTTCTGAGCAAGGTCTGTCAATGTTTTTCCACTCACAATGTTTACAAATATATACACGAATACAAATTGTGATGTGTTTATTTGTTTGACACCTGTCTCTCTGGCTAGTCTATAAGATCCATGAGGGTGGGGCTTTGTCTGTTTTACCTTTCATGGTACTTCCTGTGCCCAGTGCTGTCACAGTGCAAAAGGTGCAAAGTGCTCCTTTGTAAAGATGATTGATGTAACCACAGGAAAATTATTTTAGTACACTAATTTGTTAGAACAAGGCACATTATTACCATCTGCTAGAAAATTATTATAGTAAATATATTATTCTATGCTATTTATGATATGACTGTTGTTCTCTTAGATACAGTGTTCTTGTACAGTGCACAAACCGAGCAACTGTACTTGGCAACCCTCCCACCACCTACTACTGGTCCATGGACCATAACAAATATTTGTTAAATAAATCAATTAGTTAATGGGGAAGCTACTCTAGGACTAGGGTAAGATCAATGGATTTGGAACATAACCAACTGGAGTTTGGATCCTGATGTCTTTACTAACTTGCTGGCTTTGTCTGTAAGAAGGGGTTTATGATCCTGCCTTCCTCTCAGGTTTGTTATTAGAATCCAGTGAAATCAGTGTGCAGGGCTAACCTACATGGATCATAGGGCATCTGTGTAACAGACACAGTTGGTCCCACACTGTCTCCTTGCCCTCCTTCTGCCTTTGGTATAGGCTGCAACCTTCTTACCTCAGGCATCTTATCTAGTGCTTCAGCTGCTCTACCTCAGAACTTTCTCTGAGCTTTTCATTTACTCAACCCTTGAGGGCAGTGCAGGGTGAGATTCCAGTGGTGGGGGGGCGGTTGGAGGGTTGTTAATAGAACAGGGACATCAGTCATCAGTGGGGAAGCAGTGCCTGGATAAATGCCCAGCATCCCATTCTTTGGATAGACAATTCTGAAGTGCATGCCCTACAGCTTCCCAGACAGTCCCCAGCAGAGTAAGCCTCAGTTGCCCACAGTGGTAACCAGTTCAACACTGCTACTAGTGGCTCCTTTTCCTTTCTCCCTCCCACTCTCTTCTCCCTCACTCCAGTTTCCTGGGATCTAATTCTAAAGAAACCTACCATACCCAAGTCCTTGCCTTAGCTCTGTCTTCACCAGAAAAAACTAACATACCCATAATCAGGAAATCAGACTCTTAGGATCTTTTCTATTTTCTTTCACTGCAATGTCCTTGAGGAATAAGCTGTGCTATCAGCCTAGTCCTTGGGATACCAGGGACTTTCAGGACAGACGTGTAGTGTGTGTGTGTGTGTGTGTGTGTGTGTGCATGTGCCCAATGGGATCCTGGTGGAACTTGGGCTCCTTGTAGGGGAAGAGGGTCAGAAATGAGAGAAGAAGTGGAGGTAAGGGTGGAACCCAGGAGATGCTCTTCTGATGTTTTTGCTTTGGAAGTGGTTGTCAACTTCTGGAAGAATAGCCAGTTATTTTAGACTGGGAAACAGGTGGCAGGTTCTCTGAGAAGTGACTGGTCTACCTATTCTTTCTTGAATTTCCATATCAGCTATTGCTCCAGAAATACTACATAATGAAGCACCCCACAAGTCAGTGGCTTAAAAACTCATTTATTGCTGTAATTCATACTTATGGCACTGTGCTCCAGGCTGGGAAACTCTGCTCCATATGTCTATGTTCCTTCTTCTGGCCAACAGGTTAGCCTGTGCTCATCCTTCTCACAGGGAAGGCAGAGCCAAGAACAAGCCCTACTCTGCAAGTGCTTTTCATGTGGGTCATGTTTGCCAATATCTCATTAGCCAAAATAAGTCACATGACTGAGGCTGGATGGAGAATTACTTTCTGTGCAAGCAGATTAAATTCTAAAGGTGGACACAACAAGGGGGAAGAATTGGAGCTATTAAGCATTCTACCCTGGGATCGGGGAGGCTTTCCAGCCAGAGGAAGAGTCTTTTTCTACAAAGTGTCTTTACTTTCTGGGTCTATGACAGTGACATAGTCAATGCCAGGGAGTAGCCACTGCCTGACCTTTAGAACAAAGTTGTCCACCATTAACTTTAACCTGGACAAAGTCTGCTCCTGCTGGAACATCTTGCCATGCATCTGTTTAATTAGCATACCCACTGGCCTGAGATACAGGTGCAGCCCTTTCACCAACTTTTCTGATTAATTACCTGTCTGCCTAGCAGGAAACCCAGGACTCCCTGGTGCCCTCACCCTGACGCCTTGGCTTTGGACTCCAAGGGCCAGGAAGATGGGAGTCTTGACTAGTCACTGCTTATTTCTCTTAGAGACCCCTCCACTACCTGCCATTCCTGAGCTGACCTTCTTCTCCCTACTCTTTCCCTAGTTGCCAGTCTGGACTCTGTTTACTTCATGGGAGGTTCTTTTCTGGGACCCAGAGGCCTTTTGTCACCCATAGGCTCAGAAAGGGACATCTTAATTCTCCCAAGTGTCTTCATCCTGTCAGAACTCTGAATGCAAGGTCTTAATGCTTTTCCTCCCTTTGCCCCTTTGTGAATTTGCCATCTGTCTCCCCACCTTTTCTTCCCTGGAGGCAGTGTGCCACCAAATGTCCTGTTACACCTTTCCTCCGGGCCTCATCTTTCACCCCCCGTCCCCGAGGGGGCCACTCAAGTGACTTCTCAAAAAGACTTTCTTTCATTAGCTTGAGAAGCAAGCTGGCAGTGTTTCTTGAAAACAAGAACAACTATTTTTCATTTCACTGTGTTGGTGCATTTGTTTATGTTCTGCTTAAGGTTGTGTTTGAGCTCATGGCCCTGAGGTGAGGAAAGAAATGGAAAGCTACAGGTCTGGATTTCTCCCCTCGACACTTCCCCCCTGACCCCGGCCCAGATCTATGCGGCTGTGACACTCCGCACCGCACTCGAGAGAATCTTTTAGCTCATTTCCCTCTCACCTTTCCCAGGCCAGGGTCCAACTTGTTTTGGGTGTATGGCTGACCCCAAATGTACAGCCCTGCTCTCTGTCCCTGGGCTCTGAATTCCAAACATCCCCTACCCTCAAAACTGCTTTTAAAAAGCAGGATAGGGGCACGTGGGTGGCTCAGTCAGTTAAGCGTCCAACTTCAGCCTGTGTCATGATCTCACAGTTTATGGGTTTGAGCACTGAATTGGGCTCTGTGCTGACAGCTCAGAGCCTGGAGCCTGCTTCGGATTCTGTGTCTGCCTCTCTCTGCCTCTCTCCTATTCATGACCTATCTCTCAAAAATAAATGTTAACAAAATTTTTAAGAATAAATAAAAAGTAGGATAAAAATGAGGCTAGTGAAAGGAGGAAGTGTGGCCAGGGGACTTCAGAGCTGCAAACATTCAGGCATCTGCAACTGATTTAAAACCATTCTGATTTAGCAGCTGTCTTGGCACAGCTGGCCATCCTGGCATACAGCAACCATTGAGCAAAGAATGTATTTAATATGATTTGTGCAAGCAATGCTATGAAAGGACACTAACTAAAATATGGTCTTGGAGGTGGCAACAGCATGGAGTTTTGCTCTGTGTTGAGGGTTGGTTTCTCCTTCATCATTGGAGGGTGTCCGTGTGTGTCCGTGTGTGTGTGTGTGTGTGTGTGTGTGTGTGTGTGTGTGTGTGTAGCAAATTGTCTCAAAATTATAAAGATAGTGAATTTTGTCTGTCTGGGTCTTGAGTCTCCATTTTAAACTTCCTTCAATCCCAGATATCTCTGCATATCCAGTTATCTACTAATTTTTTTCTATCAATTCATTCAAACACCCATCCAGGGCTAATGACCATCCTTGTGCTAGATGGGGTAGATATAGGGCCTATCTTCAGGAGCTCACATTTTACCAGATAATGCCAATGCCCTACCTATATCCCCTTGGTCCATGAAAGAAGACACGTGCAGGGTTGGTGGACTGTTTCCATACATATCTATCATGAACCCTTGAATCTCTGTTTGGTCACTTTCTCTGGCCACAGATACCAATAGCCTATGGTATATGGGGTTCAGCCCATGGAAAGGGAAGCAGGAGGGCTGAGATGTTAACAAAGCAACCCATAGGCATTTAGGGGTTCATAAGGAGGGGGAATGAATTCCCCATATTCCTTGGTCTTTGGTAGGATAATATCAAAAATGTGTCCCATAGAGTCCAGAAGAACTGAGCCCCTTCATTATAGTGGTGACCAGCTCAGTGTTACCCACTTATTGGTTTCTCTCTTCCCTGTTTCACTTCCCCATTCTTTCACTGATTCTTGGAAAAACCTCCAAAGTTAACTGGAGCCTGAAGATGCAGGTTTGAATTCTGGATCAGCATCTCCTACATGTGTGATTTTTTGGCAAGCTACTTTGTCTTCTGAACTTGTTTTCCTATCTCTAAAATCTGTTTATATTATTAATTTTTAAATTGAGACTCAAATGAGGTAATGCATGTGAAATGCATAAAAAAGTACTCTCATTTATTCAATACATGTTCTTGGAGATACTACAATGTTCCAGGCTTATAGCTAACACTTACAGAAGACTTACCTGTTTGGGGCACTGTGCTAAGAGCTTCATGCACATTATTTAATTTAATCTTTTCAACATTCTGTGCAAAAGTACTGATATTATTGTCAAATATGAAAGTAAAAACCATCAGAAATTTAAAAAATAAAGCTGATTTCCTTCACCCTTCCCAGTGAGGGACTGGCTTAGGGCTGTGAATTCTCCTCCTGGAAAAACGGTCAGTGTGAATTGCCCTCTTGGAAGAGCTGGCTGGGTGTTTTCATTGGAACTACCTGTCTCTTATGTGTCCCCAGCCATTGTGAGCAGCCCCAGGAACTCCAGGTGGCCACCTTCTCACTGTATCCTCAAAGGTCTGTCCTCTGTGCCCACGCAGGTCAGGGTGTTTCTCTGCATCCAAATTCCCTCTTATTCACTGGGTCCTGGAAACCACATGACCTCTTCTTCATAAGGCTATTACTTTTAGGACATAAATGGCTTTTCTAACACACAAAAGAAGGCAGACAATTAGTCAAAAAGAAAGAGGAATTTATCCCAGATGAAAGAACAAGATAAGGCCATGTCCAAAGATCTAAGCAAAACATATATAAGTAACATGCCTGATGGAGAATTTATTTATTTATTTATTTATTTATTTATTTATTTATTTATTTTTACAAATAGTTTATTGTCAAATTAGTTTCCACATAACACCCAGTATTCATCCCCATAAGTGTCCACCTCCATGCCCATCCCCCCTCCCTCCCTCATCCATCAGTCCTCAGTTTTTGTCAGCATTCAAGAGTCATGGTTTGCCTCTCTCCCTTTCCCCAACCATTTCCCCTCTTCTTCTCCACCTTGTTCCTCCGTCAAGTTCCTCCTAATCCTCCTATACATGCAAGCATATGATATTTGTCCTTCTCTGCCTGACTTATTTCGCTCAGCATAACCCCCTCAAGGTCCATCCATGTTGCTACACATGGCCAGATTTCATTCTTTCTCATTGCCATGTAGTATTCCATTGTATAGATAAACCACATCTTCTTGATCCATTCGTCCATTGATGGACACTTAGGCTCTTTCCAGGTTTTACCTATTGTTGAGAGTGCTGCTATGAACATTGGGGTACATGTGCTCCTATGCTGCTATGAACATATGGGGTATATGTGCTCCTATACAGCATTTCTGTATCCCCTGGGTAAACTCCTAGCAGTGCTATTGCTGGGTCATAGGGGAGTTCTATTGTTAGTTTCCTGAGGAACCTCCACACTGTTTTCCAGAGGGGCCGTACCAGTTTACATTCCCACCAACAGTGTAGGAGGGTGCCCGTTTCTCCACATCCTCGCCAGCATCTAGAGTTCTCTGATTGGCTCATTTTAGCCACTCTGACTGGCGTGAGGTGGTATCTCAGTGTGGTTTTGATTTGTATTTCCCTGATGAGGAGCGATGCTGAGCATCGTTTCATGTGTCTGTTGGCCATCTGGATGTCCTCTTTGGAGAAGTGTCTGTTCATATCTTCTGCCCATTTCTTCACTGGGTTGTTTGTTTTTCAGGGTGTGGAGTTTGGTGAGTTCCTTATAGATTCTGGATATTAACCCTTTATCTGATATGTCATTTGCAACTATCTTTTCCCATTCCATCGGTTGCCTATTAGTTTTCTGGGTTGTTTCCTTGGCTGTGCAGAAATTTTCATCTTGATGAGGTCCCAATTATTTATTTTTGCTCTTGATTCCGTTGCTTTTGGGAATGTGTCAGTAAGAAGTTGCTGCGGTGGAGGTAAAGGAGGTTGTTTCCTGCTTTCTCCTCTAGGGTGTTGATACTTTCCTGTCTCGTGTTCAGGTCCTTTATCCATTTTGAGTTTATTTTTGTGCAGGGTGTGAGAAAATGATCTAGTTTCATTCTTTTGCATGCTGCTGTCCACGTGTCCCAATATCATCTGTTAAAGAGGCTGTCTTTTTTCCATTGGATATTCTTTCTTACTTGTCAAAGATTAGTTGGCTGTATACTTTTGGGTCCAATTCTGAGTTCTCAATTCTGTTCCATTGGTCTATGTGTCTGTTTCTGTGCCAATACCATACTGTCTTGATGATGACAGCTTTGTAGTAGAGGCTAAAGTCTGGGATGGTGATACCTCCCGTTTTGGTTTTATTTTTCAGGATTACTTTGGCTATTCGGGGTCTTTTGTGGTTCCATACAAATTTTAGGATAGTTTGTTCTAGTTTTGAGATGTATGCTGGTGCAATTTTGATTGGAATTGCATTGAATGTGTAGAGTGCTTTAGGTAGTAATGATATCTTAACTACATTTATTCTTCCTATATATGAGCATGGAATGTTTTTCCATTTCTTTGTGTCTTCTTCAATTTCCTTCATAACTTTTCTATAGTTTTCATCATACAGATCTCTAGTATCCTTGGTTAGGTTTATTCCTAGGTATTTTATGTTTTTTTGTGCAATTGTGAATGGGATCAGTTTCTTGATTTCTCTTTCTGTTGCTTCATTGTTGGTGTATAAAAATGCAACCGATTTCTGTATGTTGATTTTGTACCCTGCAACTTGGCTGAATTCTTAGATCAGTTCTAGTAGGCTTCTGGTGGAGTCTGTCGGGTTTTCGATGTAGAACATCATGCCATCTGTGATGAGTGAAAGTTTGACTTCCTCTTTGCCAATTCTGATGCCTTTGATTTCCTTTTGTTGTCTGATGGCTGATGCTACGACTTCCAGCACTATGTTAAACAACCGTGGTGAGAGTGGACATCCCTATCGTGTTTCTGATCTCAGGGGGAAAGCTCTCAGCTTTTCCCCATTGAGGATGATGTTAGCTGAAGGCTTCTCATAGATGGCTTTGATGATGTTTAAGTAGGTTCCTTCTATGCCGCCTTTCTCTAGAGTCTTTATTAAGAAGGGATGCTGTATCTTGTCAAATGCTTTTTCTGCATCTATTGACAGGATCATATGGTTTTTATCTTTTCTTTTGTTAATGTGATGTATCACATTGATTGATTTGCGAATGTTGAACCAGCCCTGTAACCCAGGAATGAATCCCACTTGATCTTGGTGGATGATTCTTTTTATGTGCTGCTGGATTCGATTTGCAAGGATCTTGTTGAGGATTTTTGCATCTGTATTCATCAAGGATATTGGCCTGTAGTTCTCTTTTTTTTGCGGATCTCTGTCTGGCTTGGGAATCAGAGTGATGCTGGCTTCATAAAATGAATCCAGGAGTTTTCCTTCGATTTCTATTTTTTGGAATAGCTTGAGAAGAATTGGGATTAATTCTGTTTTAAATGTCTGGTAGAATTCCCCAGGGAAGCCGCCTGATGGAGAATTTAAGGCAATAATCATAAGGATACTTGTGGGCTTGAGAAAAGAATAGAAGACATCAGTGAGGTGCTTACCACAGAGATAAAAGAGTTAAAAAAGAATCAATCAGAGATGAGAAGGGAATAAATGAGATTGGAAACAGGCTTGATACAATAAACAGCAGTCTAGAAGAAGCAGAGAAATGAATTAGTGACCTAGAAGACAGAGTAAGGGAAAGAAATAAGATGAATAAAATAGTAAAAAAAAAAGAGGGGCGCCTGGGTGGCTTAGTTGGTTAAACGTCCGACTTTCGCTTAGGTCATGATCTCGCAGTTCGTGGTTTCGAGCCCTGCGTCGGGCTCTGTGCTGACTGCCAGCTCAGAGCCTGGACCCTATTTCAGAGTCTGTGTCTCCCTCTCTCTCTGACCCTCCCCTGTTCACTCTGTCTCTCTCTCTCAGAAATAAATAAAACATTAAAAAAAAAGACACAATTATAGAAAAAGAGGAAGCTGAGAAAAAAGGAGATAAACTGATCCAGGAACACAAAAAGAGAGTTCGAAAGCTGAGTGATACAATCAAACAGAACAATATTTGTATCATAGGAATTCCAGAAGAGGAAGAGAGAGAGATGGCGCTGAAGGAGTCCTTGAACAAATTATAGCTGAGAACTTCGCCATTCTGGAGAAGAAAACAGACGTTGAAATCCAAGAGGCACAGAGAACTTCCCTCAGGCGTAACTTGAATCGATCTTCTGCATGGCATATCATAGTGAAACTGGTAAAATATAAGAACAAAGAGAGAATTCTGAAAGCAGCTAGGGATAAAAGGGCTCTAACATACAAAGGGAAACCTATCAGAGTGGTGACAGACCTATCTACTGAAACTTGGCAGGCCAGAATGGAAGGCAGGAAATCTACAACGTGATGAATAGAAAAAATACACAGCCAAGAATCTTCTATCCAGCAAGCCTGTCATTCACAATAGAAGGAGAGATAAAAGTCTTTCCAAATAAACAATAATTGAAAGAATTCATCACCACTAAAAAGCCCTACAAGAAATCCTGAGGGGGACTCTATGAGGGAAATTTTGTAGAAACACAAGTCACCAGAAACACCACCACAAGCATGAATCCTACAGACAACTCAATGACTCTAAACCCATATTTTTCAATAATAACACTGAATGTAAATGGAATAAATGCTCCAATCAAAAGACATAGGGTAGCAGAATGGATTAAAAAAATCTATCTATTTGCTGTCTACAAGAAACTTATTTTACACCTGAGGACACCTTCAGATTGAAAGTAAAGGTATGGAGAACTATCTATCATGCTACTGGAAGTCAAAAGAAACTTTGAGTAACCATACATATATCAGACAAACAGGACTTTAAAGGAAAGGAAGTAACAAGGGATGAAGAAGGGCATTATATAATAATTACAGGGTTTATCCATCAGGAAGAGATAACAATTATAAATGTCTACACACCGAAACGGGAGCTCCCAAACACATAAAACAATTAATCACAAATAGAAGCAATCTTATGGATAAGAATGTGCTAATTGCAGGGGACTTTAATACTCCACTTACAGCAATGGATAGATCAACTAGACAGAAAATCACTAATGAAACAATGGACTTGAATGACACATTGGACCAGATGGATTTGACAGATATATTTAGAACTCTACATCCTGAAGCTTTGGAATTCACTCTCTTCTCAAGTGAGCATGGCACATTTTCCAAGATAGATCACATACTGGGTCAAAAAGCAGCCCTAAATAATTATAAAATTATTGAGATCATACCATGCACCACTTCAGATCACAGTGCTATGAAACTTGAAATCAACCACAGGAAGAAGTCTGGAAAGCCTCCAAAAACACGGAGGTTAAAGGACACCCTACTAGAATGAATTGGCCAATCAGGCAATTAGAGAAAAAATTAAAAAATATATGGAAACAAATGAAAAGGAAAATACAACTATCCAAACTCTTTGTGATTTGGCAAAGGCAGTCCTAAGAGGAAAGTAAATTGCACTTCAGGCATATTTCAACAAACTAGAAAAAGCACAAATACAAAATCTAACAGCTCACCTAAAGTAACTAGAAGGAGAACAACAAGAGCATCCCAAACCCAGTAGGGGAAGATAAATAATGAAAATCAGGGCAGAAATAAACAATATAGAATCCAAAAAAACCTGTTGAACAGATTAATGACACCAAGAGTCGGGTTTTGAAAAAAAAAAATGACAAACCTCTAGACAGGCTTCTCAAAAAAAAAAAGAAAAGAAAAAGAAAGAGCACCCAAATAGACAAAATCATGAATGATAATAGACTTATTACAACCAATATTACAACCAATCCCTCAGAAGTACAAGCAACCATCAGGGAATACTATGAAAAATTATATGCCAACCATATGGACAACTTAGAAGAAATGGACAAATTCCTAAACACACGCTCACTACCAAAATTCACACAGGAAGAGATAGAAAATCTGAACAGACCCATAACTAGTGAAGAAATCGAATCAGTTATCAAAAACCTCCCAATAAATAAGAGCCCTGGGCCAGATGACTTCCCTGGGGAATTCTACCAGATATTTAAATCAGAATTAATACCCATTATTCTCAAGCTATACCAAAAAAAATAGAAATCAAAGGAAAACTTCGGGACTCATTCTATGAAGCCAGCATCACTTTGATTCCAGAGCCAGATAGAGACCCAGCAAAAAAGGAGAACTACAGGCTAATATCCTTGATGAATACGGATGCAAAAATCCTCAACAAGATACTTGCAAATTGAATTAAACAGCACATAAAGAGAATTATCCACCAAGATCAAGTGGGATTCATTCCTGGGTTATAGGACTGGTTCAATATTCACAAATCAATCAATGTGATACATCACATCAACAAAAGAAAAGATAAAAACCATCTGATCCTGTCGATAGATGTAGAAAAAGCATTTGACAAGATACAGCATCCCTTCTTAATAAAGTCCCTCGAGAAAGTTGGAATAGACGGAACTTACTTAAACATCATAAAAGCCATTTAAGAGAAGCCCTCAGCTAACATCATCCTCAACAGGGAAAAACTGAGAGTTTTCCCCCTGAGATCAGAAACACGACAGGGATGTCCACTCTCACCACTGTTGTTTAACATAGTGTTGGAAGTCCTAGCATAGCCATCAGACAACAAAAGGAAATCAAAGGCATCAGAATTGGCAAAGAGGAAGTCAAACTTTCACTTTTTGCAGACAATATGATACTCTACCTAGAAAACCCAACAGACTCCACCAGAAGCCTCCTAGAACTGATCCATGAATTCAGCAAAGTTGCAGGTACAAAAACGGTATTTCAATGTACAGAAACCAGTTGCATTTTTATACCCCAACAATGAAGCAACAGAAAGAGAAATCAAGAAACTGATCCCATTCACAATTGCACAAAAAAACCATAAATTACATAGGAATAAACCTAACCAAGGATATAGAAGATCTGTATGATGAAAACTATAGAAAACTTATGAAGGAAATTGAAGAAGACACAAAGAAATAGAAAAACATTCCATGCTCATGGATCAGAAGAATAAATATAGTTAAGATGTTATTACTAAGCAAAGCACTCTACACATTCAATGCAATTCCAATCAAAATTGCACCAGCATACTTCTCAAAACTAGAACAAACTATCCTAAAATTTGTATGGAACCACAAAAGACCCCGAATAGCCAAAGTAATCCTGAAAAATAAAACCAAAACGGGAGGTATCACCATCCCAGACTTTAGCCTCTACTACAAAGCTGTCATCATCAAGACAGTATGGTACTGGCACAAAAACAGACACATAGACCAATGGAACAGAATTGAGAACTCAGAATTGGACCCAAAAATATATAGCCAACTAATCTTTGACAAAGCAGGAAAGAGTATCCAGTGGAGAAAAGACAGCCTCTTTAACAGATGGTGCTGGGAGAACAGGACAGCAACATGAAGAAGAATGAAACTATATCATTTCCTCACATCCTGCACAAAAATAAACTAAAAAAGATAAAGGACCTGAACGTGAGACAGGAAACCATCAAAACCCTAGAGAAGAAAGCAGGAAGCAAACTCGACCTCCACCGCAGCAACTTCTTACTTGACACATCCCCAAAAGCAAAAGAATCAAGAGCAAAATGAACTATTGGGACCTCATCAAGATTAAAAGCTTCTGTACGGCAAAGGAAACAATCCATAAAACTAATAGACAATTGACGGAATGGGAAAAGATAGTTACAAATGACATATCAGATAAAGGGTTAATATCCAAAATCTATAAGGAACTTACCAAACTCCACACCTGAGAAACAAACAACCCAGTGAAGAAATGGGCATATGATATGAACAGACACTTCTCCAAAGAGGACATCCAGATGGGCCAACAGACACATGAAACGATGCTCAGCATCCCTCCTCATCAGGGAAATACAAATCAAAACCACACTGAGATACCACCTCAACCAGCCAGAGTGGCTAAAATGAGCAAATCAGAGAACTCTAGATGCTGGTGAGGATGTGAAGAAAAGGGCACCCTCCTACACTGTTGGTGGGAATGTAAACTGGTGCAGCCCTTCTGAAAAACAGTGTGGAGGTTCCTCAAAAAGTTAATAATAGAACTCCCCTATAATCTATCAATGGCTCTGCTAGGAATTTACCCAAGGGATACAGGAGTGCTGATGCAGAGGAGCACATGTACCCCAATATTCATAGCAGCACTCTCAACAATAGCCAAAACATGGAAAGAGCCTAAGTGTCCATCAACGGATGAATGGATCAAGAAGATGTGGTTTATTTATACGATGGAATACTACACAGCAATGAGAAACAATGAAATCTGGCCATGTGTAGCAACATGGATGGACCTTGAGTGTGTTATGCTGAACGAAATAAGTCAGGCAGAGAAGGACAAATATCATATGTTTGCACGTATAGGAGGATTACGAGGAACTTAACAGGGGACCATGGGGGAGAAGAAGGGGGAAATAATGTGGGAAAGGGAGAGAGGCAAACCATGAGAGACTCTTGAATGCTGAGAACAAACTGAGGACTGATGGCTGTGGTGGGGTGAGGGGGGTAATGGACATGGAAGAGGGTACTTGTGGGGATGAGCACGGGGGGTTATATGGAAACCAACTTGACAATAAACTATTTGTAAAAAAAAAAAAAAAAAAGAGTGTAATAGACGGGTGGGGGGAATACAAAAGCCAGTTGGCATTTGGAGAATAGGATGAACAGGTGAACAAAAAAAAGAAAATATTAATAAAATTGATAAACCTCTTGTCAGACTTTTCAAAAAGAAAAGAGATACAACTCAATAAATAAAACCACAGTTGAGAGAGGAGAAATAATAACCAACACCATAGAAATACAAATAATTATAAGAGAATATTATGAAAAGCTATATGCCAATCAATTGTACAACCTAGAAGAAATGGATAAATTTAAAATTTTTTTTTAAAAATGTTTTATTTATTTCTAGGAGAGAGACAGCATGAGGAGGGGAGGGTCAGAGAGAGAGGGAGTCACAGACTCTGAAACAGGATCCAGGCTCTGAGCTGGCAGTCAGCACAGAGCCCGATGCGGGGCTCGAACCCACGAACTGTGAGATCATGACCTAAGCGAAAGTCGGAAGCTTAACCAACTAAGCCACCCAGGCGCCCCAGAAATGGATAAATTTTTAGAGATATATAAAGTACCAACACTAAAACAGGAAGAAATACAAAACTTGAACAGATTGATAGCCAGCAGAGAAATTGATTTAGTAATCAAAAATCTCCCAACAATAAAAAATCCAGGGCCAGATGGCTTCCCAGGGGAATTCTACTTGAAGAGGAGTTAATAGCTATTCTCAAACTATTATAAAAAATAGAAAAAGAAGAAAAATGTCCAATTCATTCTATGAGGCACTAATACCAAAACTGGATAAAGACTCCACTGAAATTAGAACTACAGGTCAATATCCCTGATGAACATAGATACAAAAATTCTCAACAAAATACTAGCAAACTGAATCCAATGATATATTTAAAAAATCATTCATCATGATCAAGTAGGATTGATTCTAGGGTTGCAAGAGTGGCTCAATATCCTCAAATCAATCAGTTTTTTTATTTTTTATTTTTATTTTATTTTATTTTATTTTATTTTTTTAATGTTTTATTTATTTCTAGGAGAGAGAGAGAGACAGCGTGAGCAGGGGAGGGTCAGAAGAGGGAGACACAGACTCTGAAACAGGCTCCAGGCTCTGAGCTGGCAGTCAGCACAGAGCCCGACGCGGGGCTCGAACCCACGAACCGCGAGATCATGGCCTAAGCGAAAGTCGGACGCTTAACCGACTAAGCCACCCAGGCGCCCCTCAAATCAATCAGTTTAATCACATTAATAAAAGAAGGGATAAGAACCATATGATAATTTCAATACATGCAGAAAAAATATTTGACAAAGTGCAATAGCCATTCATGATAAAAACCATCAATGAAGTAGGTTCAGAGGGAACATACCTCAACATAATAAAATCCATATATGAAAAACCCACAGTTAAAATCATTCTTAATGGGGAAATACTGAAAGCTTTCCCCCTAAGGTCAGGAAAAAGACAAGGAAGTCCACTCTCACCTCTATATTCAACATAGTATTGGACGTCCTAACCACAGCAATCAGATAACAAAAAGAAACAAAAGGCATACAAATGAGCAAGCAAGAAGTAAAATTTACCCTATTTGCAGGAGATGATAACTCTATGTAGAAAATCCAAAGGGGGTGCCTGGGTGGCTTAGTCAGTTAAACATCTGACTCTTGATTTTGGTTCAGGTCATGATCTCATAGTTCTTGGGATCAAGTCCTGCAGCCTGTTTGGATTTTTTTTCTCTTTCTCTCTCTCTTCTCCACCCCTCCCCACTCTCAAAATAAATAAATAAACCTTAAAAAAAAAAAAAAACCAAAGCACTCCACCACAAAGCTGCTAGAACTGATAAACAAATCAGTAAATATACAGAAATCTGTTGCATTTCTATATACAAAGAATGAAACAGTAGAAAGAGAACTTAGGAAATCAGTCCCTTTTACAGATGCCCTAAATACTATAAGATACCTAGGAATAAACTTGACTAACAAGGTGAAACACCTGTTCTCTGAAAACTATAAAACACTGATGAAAGTAATTGGAGATGACACAAAATTGGAAGAATATATAATTCTTCCATGGATTGGAAGAACAAGTAATGTTATAATGTTCATACTACCCAAAGCAATCTACACATTTAATGCAATCCCTATCAAAATACCACTCGCATTGTTCACAGAGTTAGAACAAGCAATCCTAAAATTTGTATGGAACCACTAAAGACCCTGAATAGCCAAAACAACCTTGTAAAAGAAAAACAAAGCTAGGCATCACAATTCTGGACTTTAAGTTATAGTACAAAGGTATAGTGATCAAAATAGTGTGGTACTGGCACAAAAACAGACACATAGATAAATGGAACAGAATAGAAGACTCAGAAATGAACCCATGACTTTTGTCAATTATTCTTTGACAAGCAGGAATGAATATCCAATGGGAAAAGACTCTTCAACAAATGTTGTTGGGAAAATTGGACAGCAACATGCAGAAAATGAAGCTGGACCGCTTTTTTACACCACACACAATAATAAACTCAAAATGGATGAAAGACAAATAGGAGACTTGAAACCATCAAAATCTTAGAGGAGAACATAGGCAGTAACCCCTTTGATATCAGCTGTAGCAGCTTCTTTCTAGATATGTATCCTGAGTCAAGGGAATCAAAAGCAAAAATAAACTATTAGCACTTCATCAAAATAAAAAGTTTCTGCACAGCAAAGGAAAATCAACAACCTATAGAATGGGAAGAGGCAGCCTACAGAATGGGAGAAATTATTTGCAAATGACATATCTGTTAAAGGGTTAGTATCCAAAATATATAACTTATGTATACAATTCAACACCCAAAAAACAAATAATCCAATTAAAAATGGGCAGAAAACACAAATACACATTTTTCCCAAAGACATACAGATGACCAACAGACACATGAAAAGATGCTCAAAATCACTGATCATCAGGGAAATGCAAATAAAAACTACAATGAGATGTCACCTCACACCTCTCAAGAAAGGCTAAAATCAACAACGCAAGGAACAACAGGTGTTGGAGAAAGGGGAACCCTTGTGCACTGTTGGTGGGAATGGAAACTGGTGCACCCACTGTGAAAAACAATATGGATATTTTTCAGAAACTTAAAAATAGAACTACCCTATGACCCATGAATTGCACTACTAAGTATTTACCACCAAAATACAAAAAACTAATTCAAAGGTATACAGGCTTCCCAATGTTTATAGCAGCATTATTTACAATAGCCAAATTATGGAAAGAAAGAGCCCAAGTGTCCATTGGCTGATGAATGGATAAAGAAGAAATAGTATATACATATTCAATGGAATATTAATCAGACATAAAAAGAATGAAATCATGCCATTTGCAATGATGTGGATGGAACTAGATGCTAAGCAAAAGAAGTCAGAGAAAGACAAATATCATAAGATTTCACTCATATATGGAATTTAAGAAACAAAACAAACTAGCAAAGGGAGCAAAAAAAAGAGAGGGAGGCAAACCAAGAAGCAAACTCTTAACTATAGGGACCAAACCAATGGTAACCAAAGGGGAGGTGGGGGGGGGATGGGTGAAACAGGTGATGGGGATTAAGGAGTGCACTTGTGATGAGTGAGTGTTGTATGTGCAAGTGCTGAATCACTATATTGCATATCTGAAACTAATATTACAATGTGTGTTAAGTAACTGGAATTTAAATAAAAACTTAAAAAAATAAAAATATAAAGCTGATTTATGAACTCTGGGAGATAAGAAGGGAATACTCACCAATGAAATAATTCACCAAAGCCAGGGTTTTGAAATGCTGGGAAAGGTGGCACATGATTCATGGCATTTATTTTGATTAAGGATTGAAAACCTGAGTAAGGACCCACTAAGTACACAGGTCCAAATACAACTGGTTTAAAGAAAACCCATGTTTATTAACAGGAAGGAAACGTCAGATACCCAGTACAGGATCTGGCACTCTTGGGCCCTCAAAATCATGGTCCTTGTAGGGAAGGAAAAAGTTTCTTTCAACCCTTCTGGGTTCCATAGCCGGGTCTATGAAACAAACTGACAATAGAGAAATTAATAGAAAAGTTTTACAAATCAACTAATTTTTTATATTATGTTCATAGCAGCATCAGGAAAAAATAGTGAATTCCTAAAAAATCAGTGAATTTTGAGAGCTTTTATATGCCATGTTAATAGCAGAAGGGGGAGGGAAATATAGGCCATTTAGGGGGTGATTGATTTTTAGGAAAGATGAATGAGACTTTAGAATAATAGATGGGAAGTATGATAATTTGTGACAGTTTGTGGTGTCAGTTGCTGGTCTCATTTTTTTTGTAACAAGAGTCAATCATCCCTGGTGAATAAAACTCTTGGGGAGGAAATTAAAGACAGTTGAGGTCCTTCTGTAGGGTCTGTCTTTAGACAGAAAATGGGCATTTAGAGAAAGGCTCTCTGTATTTGCTGTTTTTCAAGGACCTTCAACTCAAAATGCTCACTATACCAAAGTGGCATAGTTTGAGGGTGTGTATCTTGAACTCCTCCATCTTGAACAACATAAGCTGGTGAAAACAGAGTTCAGGCTTGCTATGCACTGGGCAAGCTGCAGGACATTTTCTAATGCGAATATGAATGATAAAGCAAAGCAGGGCATTTTCTATTTATGTATCAACCTTGATTTGTAGTGGAGGAGACTGAGGCCAAAAGATAAAGAAACTTGTTCAAACTCACATAGGAGCTACAATTTGAATTCAGAATAACTTTAAGCCTTTTTTTTTTTTTTTAAAGCTTGTACTCCAAACCAGAATTCTGTATTTGTTACCATTTAAAAAGAAAGGGGTTTTTAGGCTTAGTCTGTGGAATCAAATTTCAGGCAAGAGGGCAAAGGTGGAGAAGACTTTTTTTTAGGGTAGAGAAAACTTCTCTGGATTCACTCCCTTTCTAATTTCTGGTATAGAGAAAACTTGACTGGCAGGGCTGGAATGAAAGGCTGACTAAAGTGTTGATCTTAGTGTGAGACTTGGACCAGACCTTGAGAAGCTGTGAAGAGCTCTCTAAAACCTGCCTGATGCTCCCTCCTCTGGTGGCAGCACCCTACTGCCTGGCTTATCTCCCTAAAAGCCCCATTTCTCTTCAATCTTTACCATTTTGAAAGCTACTTCAATAAGGAAAGTCAAGGCTGAGTTGTCAGCCTGGCTGCAAATCAAAATAATTTGACGCATTCATTTTTGGGATTTCATGTGGATCTTGATGTTCCCCAAAAGAAAATACACAAAATCTATAAAAGGGATAAAAAGAGAGTTTTTTCCCTTGGATGATCCATGTATGATATAAATTACTAAGGAATTAGCATTTCTACATAATATGAGCGGTTTGAGCAGTCAACAGAAAGTAATGAATCCTGTGTAATCAATACACAATAAATTCAGGGGTTGGAAAGATTCCATGAGAGAGGCTCTGGTGTGGAGGAAGAGGTCTGTCAGCAAGCTCTGCAGTAATTACCAGTGCACCTGGGAAGGGAGCTGAGAAATGATGGAAATAAACTGGAAAAGCAGCAACTCCAGAACCACAACATCCCTGGGAGATTCCTTGAAGATTGACTATAAATACCACAAGTAGAGTGTGCCTGGGTGGCTCAGTCTGGTAAGCATCTGACTCTGGTTCAGGTCATGATCTCATGGCTGGTGAGTTGGAGCCTGCATTGGGGTCTGTGCTGACAGCTCAGAGCCTGAAGCCTGCTTCAAGTTCTGTGTCTGCCTCTCTCAATACCCTCCCCCGCTCACTCTCTGTCTCTCAAAAATGAATAACTGTCAAAAAAATTAAAAGAAAAATAAATACCACAAGTTAGTGATCACCAGGTCTGACCCCCAGTGTGGCCTGTTTGGTTTGAGCTCTGGTTTTAGATTTGGGGTGGTTTTTGGTTTTGGTTGTGCATTATAATCAACTCGGGGTGGGGGTGCTTTTTAAAATATACAGATTCTCTGAGCCACATTCTCACCAATTCTGACTTAATTGCTCTCTGGTGGGCTCTGGTATTGGTCCATCTTTTTAAAAGCCCACAGGAGGTCCCAATATGCTGCTGATTGCCATCCCAGGGCTGAGGCTGAGTTGTGAAGACACAATCAAAAGGCCTTCCTGTGTAACAGATAAGGATTTCGCAGGCTGAGAAGGTGGGTGTGCAACAAATAGAACTTCTTTCTCTATAACTAGAATCCTCACATTTCCATCCTCGCATTTCCACTTCAAATTTAATTGTAACCACTCAGGGAATCTTGAAGTTTAAATCCTCCTTGTTTTGATCTATCAGTCAGTTTGGAATTCTGCCTCTCCTCAGGGAATTATCATAAGGGGCTTAGGTATGGTGCAGGTTGGGGGTGGTGAGGCAGAGTGAGGTGTAGAGGGACTGCATGGCACCTGTCACATCTGAGATGGGACTGGATCTTCTGGTACTAATGGTCCATATCTCCTGCAGTGGCCTCAGTTTGTTGTGGTCATGTGTCCTGTGTTCTCTCTCTGGGTTCCCTGACTGGCTTAGCACTTTTTGTGTTCCTCCTGGGGCCTGCTCTGGGTACAGGCTTCAGCAAAGGGGTCCTCAGATACAGCTGCCTAGACATCCTCTCACACTTGCACAGCCAGCTTCACAGAGAAGCCTCTATGCGGGGCTTGTAGACACCATCACTTGCCCCCTGGAAGTGGCTCAGGTCTGCTATGCTCTTAGGTGTTGTAAACCTCTTTGAGATTTCTATGGTTCCCCCTGTTCTTTTTTATTTTTTATTTAATTTATTTTTTAAATTTAGTTAGCATATAGTATGGTTCCCCTTTTCACCCACAGTTCTGATCTCAGGAAGGAAGAGATCTGGAAGAAGAGATCATTCTCAGGGACCCACACTAACTCATTCTAAAGCTCTTCTATTTTAACTCTCAACAAAATATCTACCTTATTCAGCTTAAGAAGGTTTCTGTTTGTTTTCTTTACTTTAAAAAATGTCCTTGTTGGGGCGCCTGGGTGGCTTAGTCGGTTAAGTGTCCGACTTTCGCTTAGGTCATGATCTCGCGGTCCGTGGGTTCGAGCCCCGCGTCGGGCTCTGTGCTGGCTGCCAGCTCGGAGCCTGGAGCCTGTTTCAGTCTGTGACTCCCTCTCTCTCTGACCCTCCCCTGCTCACGCTGTCTCTCTCTCTCTCTCCCCTAGAAATAAATAAAAAAAAATATTTAAAAAAAAATGTCCTTGTCTTGTGGCAGGAGAATTTGGCAAGGCATACATTCTTCCAAACCCATCTCAAGAAACTCTTTCTCACAAAGGTTTTCCTTCTGTTATACAGACTCACAAGATGTATTAAAACCTCAGAAACTAGTTGCCCTTGGGATAGAAATCATACAGAGAAGACATTCAAGGAAGTTAGGGCAGAGGAGGAAGAAGACTTGGTTAAAACTTGGCCCACTGTACCTGGTTAGAAAATCCACATCTGAAAAGAGGAGGGAGAAATTGGAGAGGCTCATGCCATGTCTCTGGAAGACCTGGTGCTGCCTATACTCAGTCACATTTGACTATCTTGTAAGGCCTCCCTCTTTGAGGAAGCCCTCCCTGCATCCAGGTGTCCTGCGTTATTCCCACCCCATGTCCAGTCACCCAGACATCTGCTGCTTTTCTCTGCTCCTCACTAACTGTCATGTGGAGGTATTTATATTGTTTTCCAGAATTACCATTAAATCTCCCATTACAATTTTTTTTTAATTAGAATGTGAGTCTCTGAAAAGGAAGGGCTGTGTTTTATTCAGCTTTTGGTCTCAGTTTAGCAAAGAGTAAGTCCTGAGAAGTAGGAGTGAATGTGTGAGATGCTTATGCTCTGTCCCCTCCATGAGACTGGGCAATCTGTTTCTTTGACATCATGTCCATTCCTGCAAAATGAGATAAACAACAACAATTGTATTGTGTCCTTAGTGTCTATTGGCTAAATTTAAACTTTGTTGCATATCCCATAAGGTCTGTGTGATCCAGCCCATGTCTGCCTGGCTCCATCTCCTAGCCTTGAAAATCTTGATCCTATAAACGTACCTTGCTCTTTCTTAATTCTGGGCTGCTGCACATGCTGTTCTATCTCAAATGTTTTTCCCTGTCTAGTTGACAGACTAGCACTCTCCCATTAGTCACCAAGCCTTATTTCAATGTGGCCTGTGTCCCAGAGCTTTCCTAGACTCATGTAGGCTGCTGTGAACATGCTGCCTATATGCTCTCTATCACTGGCCATCTCTACTTCTTCCCACAGTCCATCCTGTAGACAACCTCTTTTAGCCATGTTTCTATTTTGGTTACTGATGGTCACTTCCAAAATATAAGGTAATATACTCAATTTAATGATCTATGAATTTTAGGAAGCTATTGATACCCATATGTGAAGAAAGAAAAATGACAATTTAACTGCCTTTCTCTTCCTTTCAATGTTTGATCTTCATATTATTACTTTTATTACTTAAATGATTATATCTCTACATTTCTTGATGCATCAGTTTTGAGTGACTTGTGTTCAACTCCGCATTTCATATATAAGATGAAGGTCAGAGCCCTGCCCTCTATTATCATATTTTGTTATCTAAAAGAGTTGTGCTAGTGTAGATTCCTACCAGTGTAAAGATTCCAGATGGGATTGTTTACATTTATTTCTCTTGCAACATGATTGTGATTAACTTTCATGTATCTGCTGTTCTCCAAAATTTTAATCATTGAAGGCAGGGACAGAGGGGATTTATTACTGCAATTTAGGGGCTAGGAGGGCAACATTCATTCATTCAGCTATTAGAAAAATGAGCCCAAACTTGGAAATAGGTGAGAGATTGCTGGATGTTCTTTCAGTGCTGTGCTGTGCTGTGCTGTGCTGTGCTGTGCTGTGCTGGCACCTTTGATAGATTTTCTATGACTACAGCTCTGAAGGGGTGGAGGTGAACTTGTAGATTTTGGTCTGGTTGAGATGCAAATAATTTCTAACTGGTGGAAAAGATAACCACAAGGGTCATGGTTTATGGCCCTGAGGGCACTAACTAGTTTTGTATCTAACCTAGCAAACATATCTGTAATATTGTGATTTACAATAAGAAATATATATGTGGTCTTCATCTGCATTTCTGGCATAGAGGTCTTAAAAACCCTTAGGATTTCAGAAGAGATGAGAGCCCTAAAGGTGTCTTTTGTTTTGTTAATGAGGTGATGTAGAAAGCACCTAAGGATGGGGCTGGTTGCCAGTGAAACCAATCTTGTGATTAGAGGATTGGAACTTTCAGTCCTGTTTCCCTACCCCCTCCTCCACCCTACCTCCAGGGAAAAAGTGCTGGAGATTGAGTTCAATGTCCAGTGATCTAATCAATCATGTCTATGTAATGAAGCCTCCATAAAACTCCAAAAGGATGGGGTTCAGAGAGCTTCTGGATTGGTGAACACATGGAGATTTTGGGAGAGTGGTATGCTCAGAGAGAGTATGGAAGCTCTTCATCCTCTCCCCATACACCATAGAGAGGCCTATGCATCTCTTCCATGTGGCCATTCCCGAGTTATGTCTTTCTAATAAACTAGTAATCTAGTAAGTAAAATGTTTCTCTAAGTTCTGTGAGCCACTCTACAAATTAATTCACCCAAGGAAGGGGGTCATTGGAGGTTCCAATTGGAAAAGGTTGGATTAGAACCAATGACCCTCTTTCTTTGGTTGGATTATAACTAGTGGTTTGAAAGCATAGGTGACAGCCTGAACTTGAGACTGGCATCTGAAAGTAGGGGAGAGTCTTGTGGGACTGAGCCCTTAATTTGTGGGATCTAATTCTATCTCTGGGTAGATAGTGTGAGAATTGTATTGAATTGTAGGACACCCACCTGGGGTAGGAGAATCGCTTGGTTATAAGGGAAAAGCCCCAACCACTGTGATTGGGTACAGAACACTTAATATCCTAATGCTCTTTTATTAAGGTACCTAATAAAGATTCTCAGATTCTCATTTGATATGGTTTTAACATCTTACTAGTTCTCTCTTAATTATGAGTTAAATACAATCTTTGACATGTGCTTATTTTACATTTACATGAGACTCAAAATTTTCTTTTTGAAAATTATACTTTAACACTAAATGATATTATGTAGAAATAATAATCCCTCAATGGTTTATAAAAGGCATATAATTCAAGGCAAAACCCTCTTTTTCTTCTTTGTGCTCCAGTTATTATTTTACAAGAAGCAAGGACAAAGTCTACTTAATATTCTATTTCTCTGGTCATAGGTGACTAACATGGTTTTTGGAAGAAGGTTAATAGTCATGGTAGTGAAGAGAGTTCAATCTTAGGTGTTACAGAAATAGACCAACCTTTGCCCTTTCTGTTAAAGAGAACACTTGTCATCTCCCACATTCACCTTTTCCCTGGGTTTTCCTTTATTAGAAAGGGATCCTATGCCTGGGCTATCTGGAGCGGGATGTCACCACTCCCAGATTATTCCTCTTGGAATCCCAAGTGTCCATCTTGCCAATCCTGGACATTGTTTTACCCCTGGCTCACAAGGTTGATATAAGATTGTAGTTCTCAACTGTGGGCAATTTTGTCTCCCAGGGGACATTTGGCAATGCTTGGAGAAATTTTTAGTTGTTAGAACTTGAGGGATGCTATTGCAATCAGGAGGGTAGATGCCAGGGATGCTGCTAAACCATCTTATTCATAAGACAGCTAGCCACGACAGAATTACCTGGCTCAAAATATCAATAGTGTTATGGTTGAGAAATCCTATTGTAAGGAGGTTTGGGACAATAACTTCATGTTCTCTTTGCAGATGAACAAATGAAGGCTAAGAAAGGTTGGTTGCTCTGCCTAAGGCCTCACAGCAAGAGACAGAGTAGGGACCCAACCACAGTTCCTTTATGTCTGTTCTTTATTTTCAAGTGTATTGCTTCTTGGAACTAAGTAGGTGCCACTACAGAGAGTGGTGCAGCTCAGGTGATAGAAAAGGAGAGAGGTGGCTGCAGCAATTGGGAGAAGTGTAAGTATCCATCTAGTCTCACTTAACACTATGCCCAATGTCTATGCACATTTAGCAATCACCTCTGCTGCTGCTGGAACCTAGGAGCCAGCCATTAGTAAAGTTGTCACATCATGCCTTCTCTCCAACAATCTCTGCAGGTGATCACAGAGTGTGGAGATTTAGTGAGAACTCTTCTTTTGTTCATCTTAAAATGCAGTCCTGTCTGAAGGCAGTGGTGTGTATGGCAGAGATTGAAGAAAACTTCTCTGTGAAGTGGGAGAGGAGGTAAACAGGGATGAATTTAGTCTTCATAAACAAATGGAACCTGGCCAACACTACAAGGGCATGCATGATTGCCCTCCATCAAACAACCAGCATTAGCAATCAGTTCTGGGAGCTGAGTAGATGAAGAATAAAAATGAGCTGTTGGCTCTGGGGAGGTATGGGCAGCTCTTTAGAAAGATTAAAGTTACCCTGTGCCTTTCTGTTTCCTAATTACATTCCTTCTAGTTGATATCTCTGAATAGCACAAGAATCCACAGTAGCTGTGCAAAGCAAATAGGCCAGTATATTTTTCCACAGAAATTGTGGGGAAAAGGTTGAGCAAATTGGAGCAAGACTTTCTGACCCATAGCTGATCCTTGCACAGGCCCCGCACTTTCCCACCTCAGCACTTCTGTTGATTGCCCTACTCCCTCCCCCACCTCTACACCATCCACTGTGTGCCTGCATCTTCCTTACCCCCAACACAAAATCCTCTGTTCTCCAGTGATACCTCCTCTGTGAAGCCTGTCCTTAACTTCCATTTGGACATAATTATTTTGCTCCCTGAATTCTCATAGCATCTCACTTTATTTATTGTGAATCTTACAATTTTCTCTGTATTCTGGTTTTTCTGGACCACGTCTGATTCTCCCTAGTTTGTGATTCCCTAAAAGAAAGCATACAAAGATATTTTTGTAAGAAAGTAAGAGGATGGGTCCCACACACTCGAGACTACAACTCCAGGTGTGTCTCAGGAAATTGTTTTGAATCTCTGCTTGGCCAATTTCCCTGAGATTAGTCTGTGTGTTTTTTCTCCCTTTCCCTCCCCAGCAGGCAGCAGTTTTGCTGGATCCTCTCTCCTCTGTAGTAGGAACCACTTCTCAGCCTGATCTTCTGCCCCATCTTGCTCTCCCTAATCCTTTTGGAAGTCAGTCCTGAGATGATCCTCAGGGGCCACGCTCATTCCTACCCTCATTCCAAGTAGCTCATCAAAGCATTCCCTCCAAACAACGGGACTCTGGCTGCAGGAAAATGAATCCTGGTGAGTAGAAATTTCTCCCCAGGTTCTTGCTTTCCTCCCTTCTGCTAATATAGAGGTAGGGAGGTGATTTATTAATTTTGTACTTTCACTCCTACTTCTGTGCCAGCCCTTGACTTACACAGAGTAAATGCTTAAAATCCACTTGATCAGATGAATGAATGAGATAATTTTCTTGCTGGAATCTCTGCCAACATAGAACCCATTCCTAATTGAAAGGAACAGATATGGGCCTCTTCACCTATTGTTTCTCCCCTGTCTTTGCCATGGCTCTTGAGGATGCTTGCCTTATCTGGAGCTGAAGCTAAAAAGGACAGGAGAGAATAGAATTCTTTCCTGAAGAATTCTCCTGCCCAGGACATGAAGAACATATGGTAGCAGGAGAGATGCTGTGATCAGTAGAGTAGAAAAATGAAGAAGCAAGAAAGTCCTAAAATAAAACTTACAAACTTTAAGAGAAGAGAAACTTTTTGTTTCTTTTAGTGTGATACCCTAGACAGTGGGAGCTGTGAAAAGAAATTCTTTCTCCAGCTGAGTTTCAGCAGAATCTAAAAACTGGTGAAAAACTGGTGAACCATTAGGGAAAAATTGGTTCAGTTCCAGCAGTAGAACTTAACAGGAATATAGGCTGCTCATTAATACACTGTCTACCTATTTCCAAAATTGAAGAGTGTCTTTCTAAAGTTACACCATGCTTCAGTGTCATTCCAATGAATTTTCTTAGTCCTTGACATTTAATCACTCACAACTGCTTTTTACTGCCTCATTTACATTATCATCATGAACATAATATTATCATGCAATTAATGGTATAATATCTTGCAAAACTTACTATCTGCCAAGTAGGTGCTGGGTATTGTTTAAAATAGTTGAGTTGGAAATCAATGGGACATTAAAGTATTTTCTGGGAATTAAGAAAGGCAAGATATATTGAATTTCAATGGCTGCTAACTAAATCTTCCAACTCCTTGGTGAAACCTATTTTCCCATTATCCAAATTAAGTCTCCAGTTCAAAAATCAGTCTTGAGAAGCAAAATTAAATTGATTATACTTGAGGAACAAGAAAGGGTAATAAGAGTGGAGTGAATTCAACTATGTTAGCTTGAAATCTTTAGGTAATCATTGAACTTATTAAAAAGAAAAAAGAATTCTGTTAGGTACAAGAGAATTGCTTACAGCATAATATGTAACACTTCTGGTTTCCAGTCTGGTATGTAGGAGCTTAGAAGTTACCATTCTGTCCTAATTATAAGTAAAAAGTGAAACAAACTGAAAAATCAACAACTCTTCTTAGATATATCAGAGAAGTGAGGGCAAACCATATTTAAGAGTAGATCTAAAAGTAGGTCTTAAAAGTCCTCATCACACACAAAAAATTGTGATTATGTATGGTGATGGATGTTAACTAGACCTGTTTTGATCATTTTGCAATATATACAAATATTGAATCACTACATTGTACACCTGAAACTAATAGGATGTTAATTTTTAAAAAGAGTAGATGACATGCGAGAACAGATGGGTAATGTAAACATAGAGATGGAAATACTAAGAAAAAGAAATGCTAGAGATTAAAACACACACACACACACACACACACGCACACACACACACACACACAAAACACTGCCTCCCCCTGCCCTCAATTGGAGAGATGGACAGCCAGATACAGAGAAGTATCTGTATTGAAGCAGACACCTGTGAACAGAAACTTCCACGGGAACCAGTGGTGGGGGAGGAAATGCAAAACTGTAATTTGATAAATTGCTGGAGGCTCAATATGGACAATTCTGAGAGTTAAAAACACCAGGAGGACTCACTCATTTGGGCACCACACACTCCTAGGACCTTTAGGAGCAATACCAGGTCTTCACAGTGAATATCTGAGGAAAATCCCCTCCTGCTTCTGGCAGGGGTAGAAGAATTTTGCAATATAGAGCACTCTGTTCTTAACAAGGCCTGTCCTCAGGAGAAACTATTTTCCAGAGCTTACTCTCCTGGAGTTTTATTAGAGTTTAATTTGCTTGGGGGAAGGGAAATACCTAACTCCAGCTGCCTTGGACTGTCATGACTCACCAGTTCAGGGAGGAAACACTGAGAAGCACCGGTGAAGTTTACATTCTAGGCCCACAGTCTTATTAAATAACTGAGACCTAATCATAAGACTATAGAATCCTTCTCTTTCCCCCATACCTTACCACTACATTGCTTAAGGCCTATTTGCCACAGTTCCTTTTACAAAGTAAGTTTGTGCCCACTTTTCAACAAAAAGTTACAAGGTATAATAAAAGGCAAAAAAAAACCCACAGTATTAATCGAATAAACAAACACCAGAACCAGAGTCAGATGTGGAAGGAATGTTAGAAATATCAGACTAGTCATTAAAAAATTATGATTAACATGCTAAGGGCTTTAATGGAAAAAGTAGGGGATACAATGTACAGTATGGTGACTATAGTTAATAATATAGTTATCTCCATATTTACAAGCATCTTTGTCTGTAAGTCTCTTTTCCCTTCTACCCCTTCCCCAGCATTCTATACACAATTGGCAGCATCCTGTACAGTTCTTTACTTTGCCTTTTAATTTAATTGCACATCTTGGAATTTGTTCTAAGTGCATGTGTATAAAGCAGCCTCATTGTTTATAATAGCTGCAAAATATGTTATTATTTAGATGCACCATGATTGTTTTAATACTTCCTCTGATCATGGGGATTTAGGATGCTTTCAGTTTTTTGCTATTATAGGGCCAGATGCTACAATAAATATCCTTGTACACACCTTTTCCTGAATATGTACAAAAATATCTGAGGTATACATTTTTTGAAATATAAGTGCCAGGTCAAAGGGTTAATGCATTTAAAAATTCTGGTATTAGCCAAATAGCCATCAAAAGAGATTGTACGTGTTGGTATTCCCAACAAAGTGCTTGAGTAGCTACATACCTAATACGTACCTACAAGGGGTAGCCAAGTATCTATGTTTCTTTTTCCTTACTCAACAGGGTATTCAAATCTTATTTAAAAGAGTGAGCATATGATTTCATTCATATGTGGAATTTAAGAAACAAAAACAGATGAACATATGGAAAGGGGGGCAGGATGAGAGGGAAACAAGCTGTAAGAGACTCTTTAAATATAGAGAACAAACTGAGGGTTGAAGGCGGGTAGGTGAGTGGGAGATGGGCTAAATGAATAACGGGATATTAAGGAAGGCACTTGTTGGGATGAGCACTGTGTTATATGTAAGTGATAAATCACTGAACTCTACTCCTGAAAACAATATTACACTGTATATTAACTAACTAGAACTTAAAAATTTAAAGAACAAAAAAAAGAGTGACAAAACAACCTTTTATTTTAGACTTGATCTGACATTTGTGTTGAGGTTACCGTAAGACACTGGGACTGCAGTAAAAGTATACTGTTTTGGGGCGCCTGGGTGGCTCAGTCGGTTAAGGGTCCGACTTTGGCTCAGATCATGATCTCGCGGTTTGTAGGTTCGAGCTCCACATTGGGCTCTGTGCTGATAGCTCGGAGCCTGGAGCCTGCTTCCGATTCTGTGTCTCCTTCTCTCTCTGCCCCTCCCCTGCTCATGCTCTGTCTCTCTTGGTCTCTCAAAAAATAAAATGTAAAAAAAATATATATATATACTGTTTTATTTTGCCTGGGTCCAATTGTTTTCAAAACAAACTGAGATATCACTTTATATATTGTTGAAGAGTTTTACAGAGATGTAACTTAAGGGGTTTCTGAGAGAGATTGCTTGTTCTGAGTTTCAGAGAACACTGACAATTGGGGGTCTTCTATGGTCCATCTGTTTCACCTGCTCTCTCCAGAATCTTCTCTCAATGAAAAGGAAATTAGAGAGACTCAACCCTTTCACTGCTTTCTTACCAGTTGATTTGGATTCTTACAATGGGTTCAGGGTTCTTGCAAGGAACTGCCCTTCATTACAGGAAATACCCTAATTCCACTAAGCCAGGAGGTCAGGCCTTCAATGATCATGAGCATTAATAATTACTACATAACGTCATTACAGTCATTGATTTAGAAAAAAAAAAGCCAAATTTAATCTGTTTTGCACAGAAGGAGAGGGAATTCTGAGAGCAGGTGCAATTTGAATTGTATTATTTCATTACTTGCTCATCATGTTTGGCTGCTGCCAGAAGAGTAAAGATACCTCAGACTATTTTTTCTTCTTTCTTCTTTCTTTTGAGACTATTAACTTCATTTTGTGAGATGTCAATGAGACCCACATAACTCATTTAGACCCAGCCCGACACTCAGATATGTAATCATTATTTTCTTGGATGTTTATTGGATTTTGTGGACTTTTTAGACATAGTTCTATTATGTGTTTGATAAACGGAGAAGTCTGTGGGAGGGGAGACAGTGGCCTGTAGCCCTTCACTTCTGATGGACGATGAAATTAGTTCCTGCTCTGGAGATGAATAGGAGGAGATGCTATCAGCCTTTCTCATACTCCCTTCTAAGAAGTTTGGGGTCTATAACCACAATTGATTCCTTACAACAATTCCTGGAAAGTTTTGGGTGTGTGTTAAAGCTTTTAGAGATTCCCTGGATTCTGAGGATAACATATTTGAATGGTTCAGATACTGGCCCTTCCACGAATACCACAAATCTGAATACCTTGCACAAGTCACTGCTCCCCGCCCTTTATTAAGGAAACTGAAACGTAGTCACATGTTGAATAAACTCCTCTGCCTTGTACACCTCTGCAAGGAATAAAGACATTGTGTTTCATAAATGTTTTGAAAAATATAAAACATTCTATACTTATGTGGTTGCTACTTTTGATATTACTATCCTCTTCTTATGCCAATAGCATGGATCCCTGATGAACAGAAGAAGGATGTGGGAGATCTTTGTCTACACAGCTTCCTACTACAGAGTTTCCTGGGCCCAGTAGTTTAGACAGTGGCTACAATCCCTTCTTTCCAGGCTGTCAGAGTCCTTGAGGAGAAAGCCTGTCATGTGGCTGCCCCATCTGGGCAGAACTAACATAAGGTAATACTCTCAGACTTCTTGCTCCTCCTACAGGAAGAAAACTGTAGAAAATGTAGGATCAGGGCAGCTTGTCTGGCACCCAGGGTGACAAGGATGAGAGTACAGCCTGCTTTTGGAGGCAGTGGTGACAAGGCTCCTGATGTGTCAAACCCTAAGCCTGTGAATTTGGGATTTGGTCTCAGGTAACTTGTTGGATCCATGACCCACACAGGCCACTCAATGTGGCTTCTGCATACTGGTCTCAGGATGACCTGGCCTGGCTTCCTCAGGCTGTCATCTGGGAGGAAGCACTTCTTCCTCCTCTTTAAAGATGAAACAAACCTGCAAAGACCTCTGTGACCTATGGGGATCCATTAGCCCTGGAGGAGGTGTGTGTGTGTGTGGAGTTCCAGGCAGGGCTTATACTTTACATGTATTCTTTTGTTTGAATTTTAACACAGTCTTTGCTATAAGTACTGTTACCTATATTTAACACATGAGAAAATGGGGGCACAGAGAGATTAAATTGATCACCCAGATGTTACTTGACTAAAAAGAGATAAAGGCAGGATTTGAACTTATCGATTCCAACTCCAGAGCCCAGGCTTCTAATCGCTGTGCTGCTTCTCCTTCACACACACTTAACACATCTCTGGATACCCTGGTCCAGTATGCCTGCCCCAGAGCAGATGTTCAATATATTTGTGAATATAGTAGTAAAATTCAGATATAAAATGAATAGGTAAATATTGGTAACTCAAATGCTTCTTGTGGTAGTGACTTATGTGTTCACAAAGCCCAGGGGCACAGACTCGTTTCTCAGCTCTCTGCAGTTAGGTGAGGTCAATGGAATGTGAGCCCCTTTAGATCCTGCACATGAACTCCTACTACCCACCATACTTTCTTTTTCTTTCCTAGTCCATTGGGTTCATGCGCTAGACTCAGAGGACCCAGAACCGGGAAGACCACAAGATGGAAGGAGCTTGGGTAGAGGAGAGCCATTCAGGAGAGTAGCCTGATTGCGGGCATACATTAGACTTGTATCTGAGCAGGAATACCTTTTTTGTGTTATGTTATTAAAGTCTTGAGGTTTGTTATAGCAGTTAGGTACAACTAATACACTTCTTTAAGAAGGACTTGTTTTAGACTATTCTTTCCTTGTTTGGTTGTTTAGGAATCTTCATCTATGATCCTCAGTTTCATTTGCTATGTGTGCATGTGTGTGTGTGTGTGTCTGTGTGTGTGTGTGTTGTGAATATGTCAACTTTGGATACACAAAGCAAAGTTGTTCACTTATCTCCACTCTCTTCTGAAGTTCAAAATCCTGAAGTACCTATCTCTTTCTCTCATAACTTCCAAGACAGGTATCTCTACCAGATACTCAGAAATAAATGTTATACCAGTTTATACAATCCCCCTTTGAACAAACTTTCTTGCCAGCCAACTATGAAGCTGTATTTTTAATTTACTTTCATGGAAGCTCTTAGCAAATGGGAAAGGCCATTATAATGTTTGAACTAGTGGACCCCTCCCCTCATCAGCTTACTAAAATGGAATTCTAGTTCCCTCACTAGCTAAACCATAAGAGTGACTTAGTCTGATGCTGGTAGATAGAGAGGTTGGCTTTGTTATCCCCAAGTGATAGAAAGGGAAAATGAGAGAACTGAGGTGACTTGCTCAAGGTCACTTCTCTGGTAAGTGGCAGATCTTGGACTTGGACTGTCTGTTTGCTGCCAAAGCCAGGATTTGGGGTTGTATTGCTTTGCCTTACCTTGCTAATGCATGCTTGTTAATGTTAATGTGATCATTCTAGGAAATCTTTTCATGCACAATGTCACCTGGAGTGTCCCCACCAGTCTTCCTTATTTTTCTATCTGTTGTGACTTCATGTTCTTTTCACCCATCACCAAGACAAAAGGATGAAGCTGGCCTTCTGTTGGCTTATACTGCTCAGGCTGTGCAGCTCTCAATATTGGCTGTTCATTACAATGTCTTGGGGGTACTTATAAAAATACTGATGCCTGGGTCTCACCTCTAGAGATTCTGACAAAGGTAGGATGAGGGATGGGCATTGGTATTTTTTAGAAGGCCCAGGGTTAGGGGCGCCTGGATGGCTTAGTCGGTTAAGCATCCGACTTTCGCTTAGGTCATGATCTCGCAGTTCGTGGTTTCGAGCCCCACGTCGGGCTCTGTGCTGACTGCCAGCTCAGAGCCTGGAGCCTGTTTCAGTCTGTGACTCCCTCTCTCTCTGACCCTCCCCTGCTCACGCTGTCTTTCTCTCTCTCCTAGAAATAAATAAAACATTTTAAAAAATTTAGAAGGCCCGGAGTTTTTTAATGTGCAGTCATGAGTGAGAACCACTGTTTTAATGGGTGCCCATTAAAACATGGGAGGGGTGAGGAAGAAGATGCAATTCATATGTTTGAGTCTAATGAAATAGATTTTCTCCCAGGGAAGAGACTAGGGAGAATATACTTTGGTTAGCTGGCCAGAAACCCAATTCAAACTGTCCAAACAAAAGGATGGCTAATGTCATAAGACTGAAGGCCTTCAAGTTGGCTGCAGCCAAGTAACCTTCCAGGGTCATCTGGCTCTCTCTGTCTCCCTGTCTGTCTCTGCCTCTGCTTTCCCCTGTGTGCTGCTTCATAGACTGGCATCCCTTTGTGTCATCAGACATAGCTGCTTTAAAAAACATTTTTTAAAATGTTTATTTTTGAGAAAGAGAGAGAGTGTGTGTGTGTGAGAGTGGGGTAGGGCAGAGAGAGAGGGAGACACAGAATCTGAAGCAGGCTCCAAGCTCTTAGCTGTCAGCACAGAGCCTGGCATGAGGCTCGAACTCACGAACTATGAGATCATGACCTGAGCCTAAGTCAGACACTTAACCAACTGACCCACCCAGGTGCCCCCAGAGATGGCTGCTTTTAACACTCAGCTCACATCCTTCCAGTGTGGCAACCTTGCAGGGAAAGGGACTGCTCTTTCCAAATGTTTGTGTATTAATCCAAGGAAGGACTTGTGTCATGAATCCACTCAGGGACCATTCTATCCTTGTTGGCTGTGTTTGGCACTGTTGAAATAACCCACTAAAAAGACCCAAGTATGTCACTCCTTATACTGATGGAGCACTTTGTAGTTTCCAAACACATCCACATTCATTATGGAACTTGAGGTGAGTAGGGAGGATATTCTCATCCACAGCTTATACATTCTGGCCATGGAACCTTTGTTGCTATATCTATTATAAATCTATGACTCCACTCTGATGCTGGCCTCTCTGCATTCCTAATTGTCTCTTTTTGATAAACAGAAGTATATGGACCAATTTATCATGTTTGTCTTTTGTGGTTAGTGTTGTTTTGCTTTACTCAAGGTCATATAGAGATGAGTTTCTTTTGAGATGGAAGTTTAGGAAAGGCCTTCTGGGTAAGTACCACTTGAGAGGAACCCTCAAGGATGCTGAGGAGAGGGCCAGGTGCTCAGGTGCTCATCCTAGGCTGTATTGACTGCTCTGTTTGCTAGCCTTCTCCTCTAGTTGGATCCCTGTCTTTAGAACTGCAAATCCCTTTGTCCCTCAGGTTAGACTGGAGCAGAGAGGGTAGAGGAAAGCAATGTGTCAACAACATCATCTGTTCTCTGCATTAATGGATTATGCATCGGGCAGGAAACAACATCAAATGCAGGTGAAGAATTGCCTTAAGGTTGACAGAAGCAAAGGCATTGAGCTGAAGTAACATTTGCAGGACAACTTTTGGCTTCCCGGGCCAATTGAGAGGAAGGGCACACCTTCAAAGCACTGAAGAGAAAAAAAGGACAGCTCTCCTCCCCCTGCCCAATTTCCTAGCAAGTTTGACTTAAGAGGCTTTTGTGTGAAATGGAAATCAATAAAAATAGAACTGGAAAATATCTCCTGGTAAGGAGTGTATGAGTACATTCCATTAGAGATGTCACTTCTGGGGTGTTTGGCTCCAAGTCTGCAAGCAGGAGAGAGAACCTTGGGCCAAGTCCTCAATGCTGCACTTCTAATTTTTCTGACATTAGGCTAATTTGGGTTTGTTAATAGTGGTAGACAAGGGGACAGAGTGAATGTATAGTGACAGTACCATCTTCAGAAAAATCAATAATTCTCAAGACTGCCTGTGTTTTGGGGCCAGATCTAGGTCAAGGGGTAGCTGAGCCATGAGTCTGATTGCTGTCTACCTTGGTTGACAGGATTTTGGGGTAATGGGTGGCTAAGCATACAGGCTCTGGAGCCAAGACTCCCTGTTTGAATTTGGCTCTGTTATTTACATGCTTTGTGACTGTAGGCAAGTGACTACACTCTGTGCCTCAGTTTCCTCACTGCAAAGTCAGGATAAGACACTGGTAGTCTGAGTGGATTAAGTGAATTAATGCCTCTGTAATGGCATCGGCACAGACAACACAACAAATGTTATTCAATATTATTTTTTGTGTAGTCACAAGACCTACTAGAGCAAAAGTGGATTCCTAGATTCCCAAAGCTTCCTTAAGCTTCCATAACAACCATGGGAAAATTGTCAGAATATTTCAGGTACCCAAAAGCATGTTTGCCTGAAACACTCAGATAAAGGAGGCAAAAGTATGACACTGTAAACTGCCTTTTAAATGGTATGGGTACTTGCTGTTCTAATTTGACAATAAACTATTTAAAAAAAAATAAAAAATTGGAACAAAAGAAAAAAAATAAAATAAACGGTATGGTTACTTGCTTCAATTCCTGTTCACTTCATTCCTATGTTCACTCATAGGGACATGGCCTATGAACTGGAGACCACTGGAATTTTGAGGAATAACAGACAGCTTTAGGAAAACCCAACTCCCTTATAATCGGCTGCTTAGAAATCACATCTTTGGAAGGAGTTGCCATTCAGGTTAGATTGCAAAGCAACATTTATGCATCTATAGAAAATCTGCCCCTGGTGGTCTGAATTCCACCACCCCTTTGCCTTTTTAATATAACTATTGAAAATATGTTAACCTATAATAAACTTGAAGAAGATTTAATTAAATTAATTTGTATTAAAGTTACTAAATAGTTTATTTATAAATGTAGAAACATTTATTTCTTGGTATCACATCCTACGGTCTATACGACTCCTATTTTCTCTCAGTTGCATAAATGATCAAGAATGAACAAATAAACAAAGATTTCTCTAGGAACATGACTGAGTCAACAACCAGAGAGAATATTCTAGAATGCAAAGATTGAGAATTTATTACTGGAGTACTTATAATTTGAAATGTATTCCCTCATGTCATGAAAATTTCAGTTTCTTGGAGCCCCTTGGGATTAGTCTTAGTCAACTGCTTACACAGGACAAGCAAAGCAGAGGCGCCAACTTTAGTCTCAGAGGTGAGTTCAAATCTGTCACTTATTAGTTTTGTGACTTTGTTATTTAAACCATCCAAACCTCAATTTTCTCAGTTTCTAAAGTGAGACTAGTAATGGTTCATCTGGTAGGCTCTGTGGCTATTTGTGTAAAGAACTTGGTCCTGTATTTTGCATGTAATAGCTACTTAATAAATATTAGTTTATTTCTTTCTGTGGTAGGCAGAATAATGTCCCTATCCCCTCCACCCACCTCATGGCTACAACCTAATCCTCAGAACCTGTGAATATGGTACATTACATGGTAAAAAGGACTGCACATGTGATTAAGTTTAGGATCTTGAGATGGGAAGATTATCCTGGATTATCTAGGTGGGCCTAATGTAATCTCCAGAGTCCTGGTAAGAGGCAGCCACAAAGGTCAGAATCAGAGGGAAAGTGATATAATATGAAAACAGCAAGATTTGAAGATACTATACTGCTAGCTTTGATGATGAAGGAAGGGACCATGAGCTAAGAAATGCAGGTAGCCTCTAGAAAGTGGAAAAGGTAGAAAATGGATTTTTCCCTACAGCCTCTGGAAGGAACCATCCTTGACAATACCTTGAGTTTAGCCTCATAAGACCCAATTTTAGACTTTTGACCTCTAGAACTGTAAGAGAATAAATTTGTGTTGTTTTAAATCATTATGTTTGTAGTAATTTGCTACAGCAGCAAGAGAAAATTAGCACACCCTGTTTCCTGTTCTACAAAAAGAGGATTATTTTCCTTGTCTTGCCTGTGTCACACCAGAGACACCTATGTAAAAGTGCTTGGTGCTTGTAAACTGCTGTTCACATGTGAAGACTTGTTATTAATGGAGGAATGGTTTGCTGGGGTGCTCTCTAGCCACAGGGAACAGCAAGACACTAAGGACCAGCACTGGAGAGGAACAGGAGGCTTCCACCACACACAAGTTGCTGTGAAGAACATGAACATGAAGAAGATAAGTGTAGTACATAGTTGCTAGATGTTTGACTGTCTGGATTCCATTCCCCTGGGTTTTGTTACCAGTATCGGGCTTCATCTTTCTTGGGACTGCCAGTCAAGATTGTTCGAGTGCATAGGAATAAACTCATAGTCTGAGAATCTGAATTTAAATAGAGTGATTCAATAGGTCATTCATTACAGCTCTGACACCCTGGGCTTTGAGTTCTTTGAGTTACTTTTTTTTTTCTTTAGCCCATATGTAAATCTCTCTAGGCTCTCTTTCTTTTGTTTGTGATCAAAGAACTTGGATTCTACCCTCCATCTCGGGGGTGGGGGTGGGGGGCTGGTTCGAATGCCCTAAACCACTGAAACAAATACTATCACATGAGGACTGAGCAACATTTGGGCCACAAATGGGGATCACTCCTGCCAGAAGTCAACAGGTGACTGACATGCTAGAGGTACTACAGTTATCCACAGGCAGGAAGACTGTGCAGCGTGTCAGTCCAAGAATGCAGACTGTTTTACATGAGTCCACTGTTTTATTTTGCTCTAGACACACTTTTCTTCTGTTTTCTCAGTTCCCTTATCCATCAAAATTGGTAATGGGCTAGATCAATGGTTTGCAAACTGTGTTTGTCTAAACAAATATTTCCCCAGAAATTCCCAGGGTGAGAAAATGGGCAGGCAGGAGAGGCCCAGTGAGATCCCTTTAATTTCTTTATCCTTTTTATATTAAAGAGTTTTTTGTAAAATACTTTTAAACACCAAAGTTCTACAACACACAGAATTCCCTGAAGCATCATTCAGTTTAGACATTGTAAGGCCATGCTTCAACTCACTAGAAACTCTCCCAGAAGGTGTTTTTTTTTCCACTAAGAATATTTTTTTTGAATATTGGCTTCAAACAGTGTTAAAATGCCTTCTTTGCATAAATATTTTATCTCTAATTATCATTTGTTTCCAAATGTTTTTGGAACAATTTGGGGGAGGGGTATGGATATCCCATCAGTAGTGCCTGTCACTTTTTGAATTTGGCTCATGGGCAACCGTGCTCAGGAAAGATTCTTGACTGATCTCCCTCATCAAGGGGCCATTGGTCCACCACCTGGCAGCAGGCAGGTCCCAGACCTTTTTATTTACAAATGACCTACCCATACTTTGTCACAGTTAGTGCTCACACAGGCCTGTGAATTAGTATAATTTGACTGATAATGACTTGGATACTCAAAGAGGACAGTGAGCCTTTTCCAGGATCTTGCAGCTGGATGTCAGGGTATCTGAGTCTCACATTTGGGCCTTCTGGCTCCCAGCCTAGTGCTCTTCTCATTACACCAGGCTGCTTAGGGACACCACTTATTTGGATACAATAAGTCAAGTTCAGAAGACAGATGCTTAGAAGGAAGTGACTTGGAAATCATTGGAGGAAGGTGGTAAGGAAGAAGAGGGTTTGGACAAATCTCTGACCATACCAAGGCTTGAGAGTGGGCTAAGCAAAGAGAAACTAGCGATAAGATTGAGAAATGGATCCCTTACCAGTGGAAGTAAGAGCATTAGCTGCCCTAGAAGCCAAGGGAAGATCACATGTTGAAGAGGGGGCAGTGGCCACTGGAGAAAATGCTGCTGGAACAAAATGATTTCTGAATGCAGGGAAAAAGATGATTTCTGGAAGTGAATAGTTTTATTAAGATTTCCTTTTTTTATATGGATGACCAGTATATAGACCCCTCCTAAGAAAGATGCAGTTTTGTGGTTCATGGTGAGGAACTGGGAGTGGGTGTGCAGAGTGTGATGAGTTCTGCTGGGTCCTGTCTTTGGCTGCAAAGTTCAGAATTATATGGGCAGTCACCTTGGGTTTGCTAGGTAGACATGGTCTAAGACTTGTTCAAGGTCTTGTAACTAAAACCTGATGGAGCACAGCCTGGAGCCCAGGTAAGCTCTTTCTACAATAGCTTGAAAGAAGGCTTCCTAATCAACTTTTCTGGATAAGCTGACACCTGAGCCCTTTTTGGACCAGACTGATAATTCCCTAGTTTTTCTATTTACTTTGTGTCACCAGGACCACCTGAAGGAAGATATTTCATTAAAGGTATCTTTCATATGAGGAGGTTGTGCTAGAATCAAAGTCTCTTCTAGTCGAGCTACTCTATTGTTTTTGCCTTGTTTTTACTTAACCAAGTATGGGCCATTTGTATTTTTGTTCTGTTACAAAGTAACAGCTTTTAGATGACATTATAATACCATCTGTGTGTAAAACTAAGGAAGTTATTAGAAGGCCTTTAAACAGGAAGACAGAAAGATGCAGGGAGGAGGAGGAGGGACAGGAAAGGAGGAGAGGGGAGAGAACTGGAGGCACTTACCAGAAAAAGGTGGATAGATGCTGGGCAGGCAATTAACATATGTCCACCACACCCATGCTCATTATAAAACAGAAAAGAAGGAAAATTTCCCTACAACTTCCCCAGCTCCTTACTAGCCTTAGGAGAATCACTGTCAACAGTTTTTACTGTATTCCTCCAGATGTTCTGTATGCCTATATAAATATATTAATGATAGGGGATATTTTTCAGTAAGATCATTTATGCATGTTGTTATACAATCTTTTGTGGAACTTCATATATCTTGGTTATTTTTACTGCCTTACTAGTATAGCCCTACTTTATCTTATTTAATGTCTGTATTGTATTCTAAAGAACAAATATAGCCTAATGTATTTAAGCAGTGCTGGGCACAGATGAGTGATGACAATCCAATGCAGGCTTGGGGAGAGCCAAATGCCCCCTCATCTGGGGAAATGTCAGTATTGTCATGTCAGGGGAAGGACAGGGCTCAGCTCACATTGTCGAGGCCACGGTTTGCTGCCCTCTGACAAATCAAACTCCACAGAAGTGTCAGTGAAACCTCATTACTAGGGGTGTGTTAATGAGCATCCAGGGCTGCTATTGTTGCATAGCTCAAAAAAATTACAAAGATGTCACTGGCAGAAGCTCAAGTTCCTTTCATGGATGTCATCCCCTGTAAGAGGTCTGAAAGGATGGAAATGTTACGAACCTTAGTACTGTGCTAAGAGCAGAACAAATAAAAGGAAAAATCATCCACCAAAGATTCTTGCAACTCAAAATGATGCTGGAAGGACACTGTGACCTTATCCATGTGCAAAGCTACTGCTCAAAGTCAAACGCCAAAGCTTGCTGAGAGAGAAATAAAGAATCAATTATTAATGCAGCCCCATCCTTACTAGTGATTTTCACAGAGAACTAGATCTTTTAATCAAGGGATGGGAGATGGTGAGAGGGTAGAAGAAACAGTGGCAAACAAAGATCAAAAACTATTGCATTCATTTGCCACATATGTGCATTCATAGCTCAGCAGAAACAGTGTGCACAGACTGATGGGATTGTAAAATGGAAACAAACAAGAGACACTATCCTTGGCGATGAGTCAGTATCGAAGCTGTCTCTATGGGTTGTTTGACTAAGTGTGTAAATACACTTCCAACTTGCAGTCCTTTCCCCCTTTTCTACGTAACCTCCTCACAACTATTTTGGGACAAAAGGGAAATTGAAGGGCATCCAGATTAGGGATTCTCAACGTCAGCACTGCTGGCAGTTTGGACCAGAAAATTCTTTGTTACAGTGTTGTCTTGTGCACTGCAGAATGCTTAGCAGCATCTCTGGCTTCTACACACTGGATACATCATCCCCACTGTGATGAGGATAAAAATCTGTAGATGTTGCTAAAGATTCCTTGGCACAGAAACAGCCCCAGTAAAGGTCCAAGGAAATTGTTCTGAACACAGCATTTGAGGTGGTCCATCACATAGACCTTCGTTCTGGGATAGAGGGATGAAAGCTCTCTCTAGTTACCCAGTGCCACCACATTCCATCTTACCCCATCCAAACCACCTAAAAGAATGGAAACTGACCCACAGAAGCATCCATGCACAGAAGTCCAGTTGTGTGGAGGTCACAGTGGCATTTGGCTGAGATCCAGAATCTCCAAACACCAGAATCCTATCCTGGTACAATCTCTGCTCCATGGAACCCTGAGAGCCAGCAGGACATGCCAAATGAACTCTTCAGATGGGGGGTTGGCTCCAATCTGAAAGAGTGATCTAGGTAGGATTACTGGAAGGGCTTCTTTTACCAAATGTAACCCTAGTCTGTTTTTTTCCCTTTCTGGGCCCAGGCCCATTGACTACTCAAAGGTGAAGACATAGGGTTCCACATAGAAGCGAGGTGAGAGAAGCACGCAAGGCAGAGAGAGCTTTTCTCCCTAAGGTTTAGGACTAGCCTAATGTTCCCATTTAATTCAAGTGGAAACAGCTCCAGAGGACTGTACACCAGTTCTAGGGCCATAGAGAGCCCTTTCCACTCTGCTATAGTGATTTGGGTAGCAGACGGTCTCCAAGGATGGCTCCCATCAACTCCTCCTCTCTCTGTGCCTGCATGACCTCTAGTAGAGAATATTTCCTCTCTTTGAATTTAAGATGGCCTTGTGTCTTGTTTTGCCCAGTAGAATATGGCAGAAGTGACATTGTTCCAGTTCTAGGCCTAGACTTTAAAAGGACTGGTAGCTTTTTCATTTTCTCTTGGAAGTTATCTGTCATGTAAGAAGCCTTGAGACCATCATGCTAAGAGGGCTCACAGACTAGCAATACTGAGTGGCCATGTGGAAAGACAGAGAAGCTAGGCTAGCCTCCAGCTATCACAGCCATCCCACCTGAGGTGCTAGAAAAGTGAGTGAGTGAAGACACTGTATTGCACATTCCATTCCCAGACTCAACACATGGAACAGCAGAACCACCCACCTGAGACCACCTTAGATTCAGAATCATGGGAAATAACTTTTTTCTCTTTTAAGCCACTAAGTTTTGGAATGCTTTTTAAACAAGGACTCAGATCTTCAATCTCTTACCCATCATAACATTGGAAAACTTCATTTCTTAGTACTATGGCTCAATGGATTTTTTTGGACTTGAATTCTCTAAATCACCACTCCTTACTGAGGTCAGAATAGAGATATATAAGACCTATGTAGAAAGCCTTGGACTCCTCTTGGAAGGAAATAATTCAGACTAAGTTATAAATGATATATAACAGCATCAAACATCATCTCTTTCAAAAGAATTTGCATTTTGTCACTAGGAAAAAGACATTGAAAGAATAATCTCTGGTATGGCCTCTTAGGTGACAGTAGTAAGACCAGCAGGTTAGGCTGCAAGACTTAGATACTCTTTTTCTCTATTCATCAGATTATTTTAAATTTATATCTAAAATTCAGGTAAATTTTTTTTCTTTTATAGTTTATTGTCAAGCTGGTTTCCATATAAAACCCAGTGCTTATCCCAATAACGAAGCTCCTCCATGCCCATCACCTGATTTCCTCTTTCCCCCAAGCCCATCAACTCTCAGTTTGTTCTCAGTATTTAAGAGTCTCTTATGCTTTGCCTCCCTCCTTCTCCTTAACTATCTTTTCCCCTTCCCCTCCTCCATGGTCCTCTGTTAATTTTCTCCTATTACACGTATGAGTGAAAACATGGTATCTGTCCTTCTCTGCCTGACTTATTTCACTTATTATAACAACCTCGAGTTCCATCCATGTTGCTACACATGGCCAGATTTCATTCTTTCTCATTGCCATGTAGTATTCCATTGTATAGATAAACCACACTTCTTGATCCACTCATCAGTTGACGGACATTTAGGCTCTTTCCATGATTTGGCCATTGTTGAAAGTGCTGCTATGAACATTGGGGTACATGTGTCCCTATGCATAAGCACGCCTGTATCCCTTGGATAAATTCCTAGAGGTGCTGTTGCTAAATCATAGGAGAATTCTATTTTATTTTTTTGAGGATTCTTTACACTGTTTTCCAGATGGACTGCACCAGTTTACATTCCCACCAACAGTGTAAAAGAGTGCTTGTTTCTCCACATCCTTGCCAACATCTATAGTGTGATTTGTTCATTTTAGCAACTCTGACTGGTGTGAGGTGGTATCTCAGTGTGGTTTTGATTCGTATTTCCCTGATGATGAGGGACGCTGAGCAATGATTCATGTGTCTGTTGGCCATCTGGATGTCCTCTGTGGAGAAGTCTGTTCATATCTTCTGCCCATTTCTTCACTGGATTATTCATTTTTCGGGTGTGGAGTTTGGTGAGTTCCTTATAGATTTTGGATACTAACCCTTTATCTGATATGTCATTTGCAACTATCTTTTCCCATTCTGTCAGTTGCCTATTAGTTTTATTCATTGTTTCCTTTGCCGTGCAGAAGCATTTTTACTTGATGAGGTCCCAACATTTCATTTTTGCTCTTGATTCCCTTGCCTTTGGGGATGTGTCAAGTAAGAAATTGCTGTGGTGGAGGTCAAGGAGGCTGTTTCCTGCTTTCTCCTCTAGGGTTTTGATGGTTTCCTGTCTCACGTTCAGGTCCTTTATCCATTTTGAGTTTATTTTTGTGTATGGTGTGAGATAGTGATCTAGTTTCATTCTTCTGCATGTTGCTGTCCAGTTCTCCCAGCACCATCTGTTAAAGAGGCTGTCTTTTGTCCATTGGATAATCTTTCCTGTTTTGTCAAAGATTAGTTGGCCATACATTTGTGGATCCAATTCTGAGTTCCCTATCCTATTCCATTGGTCTATTTGTCTGTTTTTGTGCCAATACCATACTGTCTTGATGATGACAGCTTTGTAGTAGAGGCTAAAGTCTGGGATGGTGATGCCTCCTATTTTGTTTTTTATCTTCAATGTTACTTTGGCTATTCCAGTCTTTTGTGGTTCCATACAAATTTTAGGGTAGTTTGTTCTAGTTTTGAGAAGAATGCTGGTGCAGTTTTGATTTGGATTGCATTGAATGTGTAGATTGCTTTGGGTAGTAATGACACTTTAACTATATTTGTTCTTACAATCCATGATCATGGAATGTTCTTCCATTTCTTTGTGTCTTCTTCAATTTCCTTCATAAGTTTTCTATAGTTTTCATCATACAAATCTCTAGTATTCTTGGTTAGGTTTATTCCGAGGTATTTTATGGTTTTTTGTGCAATTGTGAATGGGATCAGTTTCTTGATTTCTCTTTCTGTTGCTTCATTATTGGGGTATAAAAATGCAACCGATTTCTGTATATTGATTTTGTACCCTGAAACTTTCCTGAATTCATGGATCAGATCTAGTAGGCTTCTGGTGGAGTCGCGTTTTACATGTAGAGTGTCATGTCGTCTGTGAAAAGTGAACGTTTGACTTCATATTTGCCAATTCTGATGCCTTTGACTTCCTTCTGTTGTCTGATGGCTGATGCTAGGACTTTTAGCACTAGCTAAAAGTGGATTAGAGCATTTAGTCCATTTACATTCAGTGTTATTATTGAAAAATATGGGTTTAGAGTCATTGTGTTCTCTGCAGGATTCTTGCTTGTAGTCTCTGGTGTCTTGTGTTCCTTGCAAGATTTCCTTCATAGAATGCCCTTAGGATTTCTTGTAGGGCTGGTTTAGTGGTGATGAATTCCTTCAGCTTTTGTTTATTTGGGAATACCTTTATCTCTCCTTCTATTCTGAATGACAGTCTTACTGGATAAAGGATTTTGGCTGCATATTTTTTCTGTTCATCACATTGAAGATTTCCTGCCATTCCTTTCTGGCTTGCCAAGTTTCAGTAGATAGGTCTGCAACTACCCTGATAGGTCTCCTTTTGTATGTTATGGTTCTTTTATCCCTAGCTGCTTTCAGAATTCTCTCTTTGTCCTAATATTTTGCCAGTTTCACTGTGATATGTCATGCAGAGGATTTATTCAAGTTATGTCTGAGAGGAGGTCTCTGTTCCTCTTGGATTTTAATGTCTGTTTCTTTCCCTAGATTGAGGAATTTCTCAGCTGTAATTTGTTCAAGTACCCCATCTGCCCCTTTCTCTCTCTCTTATGGAATTCCTATGATATGGACATTGTTCTCTTTGATTGCATCACTCAATTCTCAAATTCTCCTTTTGTGTTCCTGGATCAATTTATCTCTATTTTTCCTCAGCCTCTTCTTTTTCTGTAATTGTGTCTTCTAATCCATCTATTCTCCTCTCTGCCTCTTCAATCCGTGGGTTGGACACCTCCATTTTATTATGCACCTCATTTATAGCAGTTTTTAATTCATCACAAGTATTTAAAGGTCCATAATCTTTGTAGCAATAGCGTCTCTGGTGTCTACTATGCTTTTTGTAAGCCCAGCAATTAATTTTATGACTATCATTCGAAATTCCTATTCAGTTATGTTGCTTATATCTGTTTTGAACAGTTCTTTAGCTGTCATTTCTTCTTGAAATTTCTTTAGAGAAGAGTTCTTCCATCTTGACATTTTGTCTAGCTTTCTGTCTCCTGTTAGTTTTAAAAGCTTGTTATGCACTTTGCACCTGCAAGTATTGCTATATTAAAGGAGGCTCAGAGACTGTCAAGGGCCTGTCCATTCAGGAAGTTTGCTTTTAATGATGTCCCTTGGTCTCTCTTGTTGAGACTTTGATTATTTTATTTCTCTCCTCGTAGTGATATTTGGGACTCTCCACCATGTGTGCTTTTGTTTGTTTTTTGAGGTATCCCTGTGAGGCTCTCTTCTTAGTGGAATCTGTCTCTTCCTCCCAGACTCTTGACAGCTTCATAGGAATACATTTATTCCTAGGTATTTTACTATTTTTGATGCAGTTGTAAATTGTTAGTTCTAACAGCTTTTTAGTGAAGTCTTTAAGATTTTCTAAATATATTATCATGTCATTTGCAAATAATGACTTTTATTTCTTCCTTTCTGATTTAAATATTTTTTTTGTTTTTTGTTTCATACATTATTTTATTTATTTATTTATTTTTTACAAATAGTTTATTGTCAAATTAGTTTCCACATAACACCCAGTGCTCATTGATTTAAATATCTTTTGTTTCCTTTCCTTGACTAATTGCTATGGCTAGAATTTCCAATATTATATTGAATAAAAGTGGTAATAATGAACATCACTGTATTGTTCTTTATTTTAAAGGGAAAGATCTCAGCTTTTCACTATTATGAGCTGTGGGCTTCTCATATATAGCTCTTATTATGTTCTATTTATTAGAAATAAGTCATTATTTTCAAATGACATGATAATATATATAGAAAATCTTAAAGACTCCATCAAAAAGCTATTAGAACTAACATACAAATTCAGTAGAGTTGCAGGATAGAAAATCAATCTACAGAAATGAGTGGTATTTCTATACACTGAGAAACTATAAAAAAGAAAAATTAGGAAAACAATCCATTCCATTTACAACAGCTTCAAAAACAGTAAAATACCTAGGAATAAATTTAACCAATGAAGTGAAAAAGCCATACAATAAAAACTATCAAACATGTATACAGATAAAGGAAATTGAAGACACAAATAAGTGGAAAGTTATTTATTGCTTTTGGATTGGAAGAATCAATGTGATTAGAATGTCCATGCTACCCAACAAAATCTACAGATTCAGTTCAATCCCTATCAAAATATCCATGACATTTTTTCAAACAAATAATTCTAAAATTGGTAGAATTGGTATTCATAAAAGACCTCAAATAGCCAAAGCAATCTTAGAAAGAACAGACCTAGAGGTATTATGCTCCCTGGCATCAAACTATATTACAAAGCTATATTAATAAAAAAAGTATGGTATTGGCATAAAACAGACACACAGATTGATGAAGCAGAATATGAAGTCCAGAAATAAACCCATACATATATGGATGAGGATAATTAATTTTTGATAAAGGGGACAAGAATATCCAATGGAGAAGGCATATGAATGAATGGTGGTGGGAAAACTGGACAATCACATGCAGAATAATGAAACTAGACCATTATTTACACAGTACACAAACCTTAGCTCAAATTGAATAAAATACTTGAATATCTGACAAAATAATAAAATACCTGAAAGCATAAAATTCCTGGAAGAAGACATAGGCGATAAGCTCCTTAACATTGGTCTTAGTGATCTTTTTGTGGATTTGATTTTAAATCAGGGGAAATAAAAATAAAAAATAAGGAAATGGACTACATCAGACTGAAAGCTTTTCCCAGTGAATAAACATCATCAAAATGAAAAGGCAACCTACGGAATGGGAAAAGATATTTATTTGCAAGTCACTATCAAATGAGGGATTAATGTCCAAAATACAGAAAGAAGTCATACAATGTAGGAACAAAAAAGCAAGCAATCCAGTGGAAAAGTGGTCAGAGTACCTGCAGAGACATTTTCAAAAAAAGACATACAGATGGCTAAGACGCACATGAAAAAGTAATACGGATCACTAATTATTAGGGAAATGCAAATAAAAATCACAATGAGATATCACCTCACACAAGTTAGAGTGGCTACCATTAAAATGACAAGAAATAACAAGTGTTGGGAGAGAATGTAAAGAAAAGGGAACACTTGAACACTGTTGGTGGGAATGTAAATTGATGCAGGCATTATGGAAAACTGTATGGAGATTCCTTAAAAAGTTGAGACTAGAACTACCATAATATCCAGTTATTCAACTACTGTGTATTTATCTGAAAGATATGAAACACAAATTTGAAAAAAAAATATATGTGCCTTGATGTTCATTGCAGCATTATTTACAATAGCCAATATATGAAAACAATCTAAATGTCTTTTGTTGGATATATGGATAAAGGAGATGTGTTATGTAAATACAAAGGAATACTACTCAGACATAAAAATGAGTGAAATCTTGTTATTTGTGACAACATAGATGGACTTTGTCTGTATAACTTTAATGAAACAAGAGAAAGACGAAGTATTATTTCTCTCATATGTACAATCTTAAACAAAAACAGAAAACAAAGAAACAAGAAAACAAAACAAAAACAAAAATAAACTCATAAACGAGAACAAATTGGTGGTTGTCAGAAGAGAAGGAGGTTGGGGGATGGGTAAAAAAGGCAAAGGAAGTCAAATGTATGGTGATGGAAGGTAACTAGACTTTTGGATATGATTACTTTGTAATGGTACAGATTTCAAATTATGATGTACATTTGGAATTTCTATGTTATATATCAATTTTGCTTTAATGAAAAAAGTTTAATTTTTAAAAATATTTTTAACGTTTATTCCTTTTTGAGAAACAAAGAGACAGATGCCATGTCGGGGAGGGGTAGAGGGAGGGAGACGCAGAATCTGAAACAGGCTCCAGGCTCTGAGCTGTCAGCACAGAGCCCGATGCAGGGCTCGAATCCACAAACCATGTGATCATGACCTGAACCAAAGTTGGACGCTTCATGGACTGAGCCACCCAGGTGCCCCGATTCTATGAATTTTTCTTTCTTAAAATTTTTAAATTTTTTTCTAGTTGTAATAATTTTATTTTTTATTTATTAATTTTTTACAAATAGTTTATTATCAAATTAGTTTCCACATAACACCCAGTGCTCATCCCCACAAGTGTCCTCCTCCATGCCCATCCCTCCTGCCCCCCACATCCATCAGTCCTCAGTTTTTGTCAGCATTCAAGAGTCTCTCATGGTTTGCCTCTCTCCCTTTCCCCCACCATTTCCCCCTTCTTCTCCCCCTTGTTCCTCCATCAAGTTCCTCCTAATCCTCCTATACGTGCAAACATATGATATTTGTCCTTCTCTGCCTGACTTATTTCCCTCAGCATAACACCCTCAAGGTCCATCCATGTTGCTACACATGGCCAGATTTCATTGTTTCTCATTGCCATGTAGTATGCTGTGCAATAGATAAATCACATCTTCTTGATCCATTCATCTGTTGATGGACACTTAGGCTCTTTCCAGGTTTTAGCTATTGTGGAGAGTGCTGCTATGAACATTGGGGTACACGGGCTCCTATGCAATCAGCATTTCTGTATCCCTTGGGTAAATTCCTAGCAGTGCTATTGCTGGGTCATAGGGGAGTTCTATTGTTAGTTTCCTGAGGAACCTCCACACTATTTTCCAGAGGGGCTGCACCAGTTTACATTCCCACCAACAGTGTAGGAGGGTGCCCATTTCTCCACATCTTCGCCAGCATCTAGAGTTCTCTGATTTGCTCATTTTAGCCACTCTCGCATGAGGTGGTATCTCAGTGTAGTTTTGATTTGTATTTCCCTGATGAGGAGGGATGCTGAGCATCGTTTCATGTGTCTGTTGGCCATCTGGATGTCCTTTTTGGTGAAGAGTCTGTTCATATCTTCTGCCCATTTCTTCACTGGGTTGTTTGTTTCTCGGGTGTGGAGTTTGGTAAGTTCCTTATAGATTCTGGATATTAACCCTTTATCTGATATGTCATTTGCAACTATCTTTTCCCATTCCGTCGGTTGCCTATTAGTTATGTGGGTTGTTTCCTTTGCTGTGCAGAAATTTTCATCTTGATGAGGTCCCAATCGTTTATTTTTGCTCTTGATTCCCTTGCTTTAGGGGATGTGTCAAGTAAGAAGTTGCTGTGGTGGAAGTCAAGGAGGTTGTTTCCTGCTTTCTCCTCTAGGGCGTTGATAGTTTCCTGTCTCACGTTCAGGTCCTTTATCCATTTTGAGTTTATTTTTGTGCATGGTGTGAGAAAATGATCTAGTTTCATTCTTCTGCATGTTGCTGTCCAGTTCTCCCAACACCATCTGTTAAAAAGGCTGTCTTTTTTCCATTGGATATTCTTTCCTGCTTTGTCAAAGATTAGTTGGCTGTATACTTTTGGGTCTACTTCTGAGTTCTCAATTCTGTTCCATTGGTCTATGTGTCTGTTTTTGTGCCAATACCATACTGTCTTGATGATGACAGCTTTGTAGTAGAGGCTAAAGTCTGGGATGGTGATCCCTCCCGTTTTGGTTTTATTTTTCTGGATTCCTTTGGCTATTCGGGGTCTTTTGTAGTTCCATACAAATTTTAGGATAGTTTGATCTAGCTTTGATAAGTATACTGGTGCAATTTTGATGGGAATTGCATTGAATGTGTAGATTGCTTTGGGTAGTAATGATATCTTAACTATATTTATTCTTCCTATCCATGAGCATGGAATGTTTTTCCATTTCTTTGTGTCTTTTTCAATTTCCTTCATAAGTTTTCTGTAGTTTTCATCATACAGATCTCTTGTATCCTTGGTTACGTTTATTCCGGGGTATTTTATGGTGTTTTGTACAATTGTGAATGGGATCAGTTTCTTGATTTCTCTTTCTGTTGCTTCATTGTTGCTATATAAAAATCCAGCTGATTTCTGTACGTTGATTTTGTACCCTGCAACTTGGCTGAATTCTTGGATCAGTTCTAGTAGGCTTCTGGTGGAGTCTGTTGGGTTTTTGATGTAGAGTATCATGTCGTCTGCGAAGAGTGAAAGTTTAACTTCCCCTTTGCCAATTCTGATGCCTTTGATTTCCTTTTGTTGTCTGATGGCTGATGCTAGGACTTCCAGCACTGTGTTAAACAACAGTGGTGAGAGTGGACATCCCTGTCATCTTCCTGATCTCAGGAGGAAAGCTTTCAGTTTTTCCCCATTGAGGATGATGTTAGCTGAAGGCTTCTCATAGATGGCTTTGATGATGTTTAAGTAGGTTCCTTCTATCCCGACCTTCTCTAGAGTCTATTAGGAAGGGATGCTGTATTTTGTCAAATGCTTTTTCTGCATCTATTGACAGGATCATATGGTTTTTATCTTTTCTTTTATTGATGTGAGGTACCACATTGATTGATTTGCGAATGTTGAACCAGCCCTGTAACCCAGGAATGAATCCCACTTGATCTTGGTGGATGATTCTTTTATGTGCTGCTGGACTCTATTTGCAAGAATATTGTTGAGGATTTTTGCATCCGTATTCATCAAGGATATTGGCCTGTAGTTCTGTTTTTTTGCTGGATCTCTGACTGGCTTGGGAATCAGAGTGATGCTGGCTTCATAAAGTGAATCCGGGAATTTTCCCTTGATATCTATTTTTTGGAATAGCCTGAGAAGATTTGGGATTATTTCTGTTTTAATTGTCTGGTAGAATTCCCCAGGGAAGCCGTCAGGTCCAGGGCTCTTATTTGTTGGGAAATTTTTGATCAATGATTCGATTTCTTCACTCGTTAGGGGTCTGTCCAGGTTTTCTATTTCTTCCCGTGTGAATTTTGGTAGTGAGTGTGTGTTTAGGAATTTGTCCATTTCTTCTAAGTTCTCCAATTTGTTGGCATATAATTTATCATAGTTTTCCCTGATAATTGCTTATTTTTCTGAGGGGTTGATTGTAATAAGTCCATTTTCATTCATAATTTTGTCTATTTGGGTGCTCTCTCTTTTTTTTTTTTTTTTGATAAGTCTGGTTAGAGGCTTTTCAATTTTGTTTATTTTTTCAAAAAACCAACTCTTGGTTTCATTGATCTGTTTAATTGTTTCTTTGGTCCCTATGTTGTTTATTTCTGCTCTAATTTTTATTATTTCTCTTCTTCTACTGGGTTTAGGGCGTTCTTGTTGCTCTGCCTCTAGTTCCTTTAGGTGAGCTGTTAGATTTTGGATTTGAGCTTTTTCTAATCTGTTGAAATAGGCCTAGAGAGCAATGTACTTTCCTCTTAGTACTGTTTTTGCCACATCCCATAGATTTTGAATTGTTGTGTTTTCATTTTCATTTGTTTCCATATATTTTTTAAATTCATCTCTAATTGCCTGATTGGCCCATTCGTTCTTTAGGAGGGTGTTCTTTAACCTCCATGTTTTTGGAGGTTTTCCAGACTTTTTCCTGTGATTGGTTTCAAGTTTCAAAACATTATGATCTGAGACTGTGCATGGTATAATCTCAATTCTTTTATATCTATTGAGGGCTGCTTTATGTCCCAGTATGTGATCTATCTTGGAGAATGTGCCATGCGCACCTGAGAAGAAAGTAAATTCCCTGGCCTCAGGATGTAAAGTTCTAAATATATCCGTCAGATCCATCTGGTCCAATGTGTCTTTCAAGTCCATGATTTCTTTAGTGATTTTTCTGTCTGGTTAACCTATCCATTGCTGTAAGCAGAGTATTAAAGTCCCCTGCTATTAGCACATTCTTATCTATGAGATTGTTTCTGTTCGTGATTGTTTTAGATATTTAGGTCTCCCATATTTGGTGTGTAGACATTTATGAATGTTAGTTCTTCCTGATGGATGGACCCTGTAATTATTATGTAATGCCCTTCTTCATCTCGTGTGACTGTCTTTAATTTAACGTCCAGTTTGTCTGATATAAGTATAGCTACCTCGGCTTTGTTTTGATTTCCTGTAGCATGATATATATTTCTCCATCCCCTTACTTTTAATCTGAAGGTATCTTCCAGTCTAAAATGAGTTTCTTGTAGACAGCATATAGATGGATTTTGTTTTTTTATCCATTCTGCTACCTTATGTCTTTGATTGCAGCATTCAACCTATTTACATTCAGAGTTATTATTGAAATATGTGGGTTTAGAGTCTTTGTATCTTTTGTAGGATTCATGTTTGTGGTGGTGTCTCTGGTATCTTTGTTCCTTGCAACCTTTCCTTCAGAGCGTCCCCCTCAGGATTTCTTGTAGGGCTGGCTTAGTGGTGACAAATTCTTTCAATTTCTGTTTATTTGGAAAGGTTTTTATATCTCCTTCTATTTTGAATGACAGGCTTGCTGGATAGAGGATTCTTGCTGTATCTTTTACTGTTCATCACATTGAAGATCTCCTGCCATTCCTTTCTGGCCTGACAAGTTTCAGTGGATAGGTCTGTCACCATTCTGATAGGTTTCCCTTTGTATGTTAGGGCCCTTTTCTCCCTAGCTGCTTTCAAAATTCTCTCTTTGTCCTTGTATTTTGCCATTTTTACTATGATATGCTGTGCAGAAGATCGATTCAAGTTACATCTGAGGGGAGTCCTCTGAGCCTCTTGTATTTCAACGTTTACATCTTTCCCCAGGTCGGGGAAGTTCTCTGTTATATTTTGTTTCAGGACTCCTTCAGCACCTTTCCCTCTCTCTTCCTCATCTGGGATTCCTATGATACGGATATTGTTGCGTTTGACCGTATCGCTGAGCTCTCGAATTCTTCTTTCCTGTTCCTGAACCAGTTTGTCTCTTTTTTTGTCAGCTTCTTGTTTTTCTATAATGGTGTCTTCTAAATCACTTATTCTCCTTTCTGCCTCTTCAATCCGTGCATTGGAGGTCTCTAATTTATTATGTATCTCATTTATCGCATTTTTAATTCTTCATGCCTATTTTTATTTTCCATTCTGTCTGTAGCCATAGTTTCTTGATGTCCCCTATGTTTTTTTCAAGCCCAGCTATTAATTTTACCATTATTATTCTAAAATCTTGTTCAGTTATGCTACTAATATCTGTTTTCAGCAGTTCATTAGCTGTCATTTCTTCTTGGAGTTTCTTTGGAGGAGAGCTCTTTTGTTTCGTCATTTTAGTTAGCTTCCCGGCTCTTGTTGGTTTTAAAGACCTGTTGATGTTCTCTGTGTCTATGAGTGCTGCTCTATCCACGAAGACTCTTTGACTGTCCAGGGCCTATCCTTTTAGAGAGTGTTTTTTGAATGGTATCTCTTTGTCTTCCTTGTTGGGACCTTGGTTATTTTGTATTCCTACTTGTAGTGATATTTGGGACTCTCCACCTTGTGTACTCTGGCTTGTTTCTTGAGGTAGCCCTGGAAAAGAAAACAGACAGACCAACACACAGGGAGCAGGACCACACAAACGCACCGGCTAAATCAACTAACATGCAAAGTGAGTGGGAAAACAAAAAAGTTAAGAGAAAAGACAGAGGAGGGAGGGCGAATAATAGGGAGTATAAAATACATAAAAGGGTCAAAAAGCAGAAAAGAATAGGAAAAAAGAAAAAAACCGATGGACAGAGAACGGTTTAAAGCATATAACCAGATTTCCCAGGTAAAGTTAATTAGTATACAGTGCTGGTTGACGAGCATAGAGAAACAGAGAAGACAGGGCAGGGATGTGGCAAAATTGGAAATAGAATGAACAGGCAGAAGGGGTAAGAAGCTTTTTTCAAAGAGCTAAAGTGTAGAATATGGTTGGATAGGTGAGAAAAGGATGCTGGTATTATTCAGAGAAACTATATAGTCCAATTACTCTTGAGAGAAAGAGATGAAAATGTCGTAGTTGTAGAATTTACATCTACAGAATGGACTTGTGGTGATTGTTTAAGCAAGCCGGCAACCAGAGTTAATCAGGTCAGTGTCTGGGGAAAAAAAAGAGAAAAGAGAAAGAAAAAGAAGAAAAGAAAAGAAAAAAAAAGTGAGGAGGGCAGCTCTCAAGCAGGGATGGGCGTGGCATGATCCAATGCCTCAGGCGAGAGTTCTGCTTTGGTGGTTGTCGGGAGGAGAGTGACGGTGCTCTAGTCCCTTGTGAACCAAGCGCTGCACCTCGCTTTTTTGAGCATGTCAACTCCCCGTACCAGCGTCGCAGCCAAAGTTGGTTGCACTCTTCAACTCAGGCCGTCCCAATCTCCAAATCCCAGTCTGCTCGTCCTGCTGAAATTGCCTTAGACACAGCTTCCCAGGCAACCCCCTCAGGGCAATTCCAGGCCCCCTGCCAAGCTCTGGGCGTGGAGTCAGAATTGCTGCTTCCTTCTCTGGGTCAGGCTGGGGAGCATGGGTGGGGGCTTGCCTGCAGGGTGCAGGGAGCCTAAGCCCGCTGGAGTGAGGAAAACCAGGTCCCTCTATGGCTCATCACCCAAAACACGAACTCACAGGCAAATTTCCCAGTTTTTAGCTCTTTGCCTCCCTCTAGAGTTCCAGCCAGCCAGGAGCGTGGACGCCGGGTGTCTGCTCACGCGGTTCTTTCTGGGGACAAGCCGCCCGGGAGGACAATTGCGGCAGGCGCACCGATGCTCTAGAAGAAGCAGTCTGTGAGCTCAGCTCCCCCGGGACCAGTTGGCGCAAGGAGACCTGGCGTGGAGATATTTGGCACGTACCGTCTGTCTGTGCCCCAAGAGGAGGTTTTTCTGTTTTAGACTCTCTCTTTTTCCCCTCTCACTCCCTGTAGAGGGTAGAGGGGGATCGCCTCCCACCCTGAAGTCTCCGATCCCGGCCCAATTTTATCTTCCCCAGTTCGCACTCACGTTAGAAGGCTTTCTCAGTGGATTCTGCATCCTTTTTCTTCCAATCTCTCAGGTTTTGTAAGGTTCCAGTGGCTTCAGATCTTTTCCGTGTGATGTATGGGCGCGAGTGCAAGTACGGAGCTCCTTACTTCTCTGCCATCTTGCCCCTCCTTGTTCTATGAATTTTTAAATTAAATATATTTTTTCTTTTGTTTGAATTGGTTTCTGTTGATATATCTTGAAGTTCACGTATTCTTTCCTATCATCTCCTTTATGCTTTTGAGCAAACCCAATGAGTTTTAAAATTTCATTTATTGTATATCTTAATTCTAAAACTTCTATTTGATTTTTTGTATTTTATATATGGTATTATATAAAAAATATATATATTTGTATTGTATATATAGTATTATATCAAATATATATATTTGATTGTATTTTCTATATGTATTATATCATATATATAGTATTTTATATGTATTATTATATCAAAAAAAGTATATATATGTATTTGATTCATTTCAAGAGTGTTTGGCTTTAATGGTAGGATTATTAACAAAATCTTGGTCAGATAAATCCAACATTTGTGTTGGAACATTTTGGTGTGTGTGAGTTCCAACATCTCACTGTTGGCATCTGTTTATTTTCTTTTCCTATGTGATTTGAGAGTTCCTTGGTTCTTCATATGGAGTGTAGTTTTGGGTATATTTTGGACATTTTGAATGTTGTTTTATTCCATATTAGGCCTTATGGAGAATGATGATATTTTTGTTTTAGCAGGCAATCAACCTGATTTGGCTTAGGCTGTATATTGAGTTGTCTTCTATGAGATGTAGTCTTAATATTTGTTCCATTTTAAAAGACTGTGCATTCCTTTTTTTTTTTTTAAGAGTGTGCATTCCTATTTGGATTTATCTCACATGTGCATCACCCATTGGCAATGTGGGCAGTGGTCTGTTAGTTTATTATCAATGTCTTTGGTAGGCTAGTTAGGATCAGAATCATGTTTGTGTAGCTTGGGGATAATCCCAAGAGTTTATAAACTTGTTTATAAAAGAGTTTATAAAAGTGTTGTGTCCCAAGTTCCTCCGACTCTGAAATCTCCCTGGTACTTTCTGGTTTCCTGGGCTCTCCTTTCTACTTCTCCAGCTAGAAATCTGGAGTTTTATTTATCTAGTTTTCACACTCACTTTCTGAAATTACTCCATGAGCAGAGTCAATCTGTAGAGGAAAGAGTGGGGAGGGGAAGGAAGAAGGGTTTTTCCCACCTTCTTGGGACTATACCACTTCTGAGTGGATAGGAAGGCTCTTCTCTATCAGCTTCAAGTGTGTGTGCATCCTGGCTGCCACTGCTTTCACTACCAGGAGACTCCTTTCCCTTTCATTGAGGCTAAACTAAAGGGTTTCTTTTGGTGCTCTCTATGACCATAATAGTTTCCACCTTCAGATTTCAGGTTGCTTGAGATCTGGCCAGAAGTTGCCGAAGGGGGAGGTGCCTTGGGAGGGGAGAAATTGGTCAATAAAATGTTGAATAAAAGCAGAGATAGTTGACATCTTTGTGTTCAACATGATTTTAGTAAGAATGCCTTAAAACTTTCACCACTAAGCATAACACTTGCTGTAGCTTTCAAGTAAATAACTTTAATCTAGCCTTTTATTCCTAGCTTGCTCATTGTTAAGAAATATGTTATCATGTATATAAGATGAATTCTACTAAATGCTTTTTCTTCACTTATTGAGATAACCATATTCTGATTTGTTAATGTAGTGAGTTATTCTTAATAGATTTTCTAATTTGAAGCCCTCGTATTCCTAGGATATTCTCTTAAATTAGACATAAGTGAGATGATAAACTTTATTCCAGATTTTACATAAAAAAAGAATTAACCAAATGTGATGGCTAGTTTTATATGTCAACCTAACTGGCTCATGATATTCCTGGATATTTGGCTTAATATTATATCTGAGTGTGCACGTGTGTTTCCATATGAAATTAACATTTGTATTGGTGGACTCAGTAAAGCAGTTTATAGTTCCCAATGTGGGGGGGGGGCATCATCTCATCTGTTGAGGGCCTAAAACAGAACGAAAAGGTGGAAAAGTCTTTTCTTGCTTGATGGCTTGAGGTGGAACATTGATCTTCTCCACCCATCAACAATCCTGGTTCTCAGGCCTTTAGACTCGAACTGGAATCTACATTATTGGCTCCCTTGTTTCTCAAGGCTTTGGACTCAGATTGAATTAGACCACCAGCTTTCTTGGGCCTCCATATTACAGATGGTGGATCATGGGACTTCTCAGCCTCTATAATTGTGTGAGACAATCTCTTATAATAAATCATAATATATTATATTAATTACAATTAATGAATTCCATTAATTATTATATATATATATCTTATTGGTTCTGTTACTCTAGAGGACATTGACTAATAAACCCACTATCACATTGATGGTAATAAATGTTTTAGTTCAGAAGATTTACTATGTATAATAGTTTTTATTAATAATATTTTCATTGGAGTTTTAAATAGTCACAATGTTGCTTTTTACATTAAACTCAAACCAAACTTTATCCTTTCCCTAAGGTTGGTGGGAAGACATGAAGCTGGGCTCCTCTTCATGTTGCTGCCAATAAAGCTCAAAAGTTAGGGTACACAAAGGACCTCCACTTCTGGCTGTGACAGAGTAACTGGCACTAGTCTTTCCCTCCTTCCAAAATAATTATAAAATTGGACAAAATATGTGGAGTAACTGTTTGAAGGCTCTGAACAACATACAGTGCAGAACTGTGGTTATTAAGAGAAGGGAAACTCACAAGGTGAGTCCAAAGAGGTCCCAGCTTTCTTGCTGTTGGCCCCTTCTTGCTGCAATGCAGCAAGGTGGGATCCAAGTAAAAGCAGTGATCTCACTCAGCAGAGGATGCAGAGATTAGAGTTATTAACTATTGAAGTGGCTGGAATTTGTGATGGAGTTTAGAGGGAACTGAGCAGGTGGGGGCCAAAGAAGTCTGCATGGGGATTCACTTTGAGTCCTTGGCAGATGCTGGGCTCTTGGCCAAGGACATTTGGCCATATGATGGCAGCCATTCCAAGCTTCCCATCCAACTCTCATCTGCCTTCTCAGTTTCTCCACAGGGCAGGCTGTGGAGACCTTCCATCCTTCACATAAGCCTAACTCAGGTCCCCTCCATTCTGCTTCACCACACTGCTATACAGTTTATAGCAATGCTTTCTGAGGGGTGATCTCTGATGGTCTCATAGTCTTTCTGTTATGCTTCTCTTTACCCGCTATTAATTAATCTCAGCTATTAATTTCCTTTAAAAGATCTTCCATTACCATCTTGCCTAAAAAAGCATCTCTGTCCACTTACCCAGTTTTGTCTTCATTGCACCTATCATTACCCAACATTGTATTTTACCTTTTTTTGTTTCTCTATTTCCTCAACTAGAAATAAGTTCTATGAGTATAGATTCTTTGTTATAGTTCCTAACTGAGCCAAGGCAGACATTCAGAAGTTGCTCAATACATCAAGAAATGTACTTATTGCTTAAGCCAGTTTTATTTAGATTTTTTATTTCTTTTCATAAAAAGAGTCATCACTGAAGCAACAAACATAAATAGGCAGGGGAGATCCTGACCTTCATGTAAAATGGTGAGTGTAGATTTGGGTGGAAATGGGTTTCTTGTCTAATTCCACACACCAGATGTATTTGAGCCACAACTCTAGCCAAGCTATGAAATCTCCCTCTCTCCTCCAAAACAGAATCATAGGATCGTAGAACCATAAAGAAGTTGGAAACCATAGAGAATCACTTTTTTATGACAGATGATGAAACCAAAGTGTGATTTCAAGTGGTGTGCCCAGAGTTCCATATGTTATTTTAGGACTGGGACAGTTCTTTCTACCATAGCACCTGGACTTGACACTCTTCTTAGAGAAGTGATCTAGCTGAAAGAATCCAGTTGTTAATTCTATACCAGACTCCTACAGTCAGCCTAACTGCCTTCTGAGCATGTGTGAGAGAGAAATATGGTGAAGCACAGAGCCTACCTAGTGAGAATCTGACTTACATTTTCCAATAGGAGGTTAACTACTGCTGGAGGGAAGACTGCCACCTGCTGAGACTTCTCTTTGACCTCTGTTCAATTGCTTTATCTCATCCAGTTAATCTGCTTTGTAGATGGGCATGCACGGCTTCAGATGGGATATTTCTAAGTTTCCTGACATCTCTTGCATTTTTTGTCACAAAGAATGAATCATATTACTGAGATAATGAACCATTTAATAACTTGTGTGTTGATTTATCAGACGGTGCTAGAGAGGCCAATTTAAAAATATAAAGCCATAAGTCACCCAGTCACGGTGTCTGGTAGGCAGAGCAGCTTGGCTTTCTGACTGAAGATTGCTGTGTTAATCACGATGACGTTGGTCCTGGAAGGTGGTGCAAGGACTTAGGTGCTTGGTGCTCATCCCCTGGTGAGCCCATGCATCTAAGCAGTAATCATTATTTTTTACCATGTGCTGGGGGATGGGGAGAGAAAAAACCTAAAAAGTCAGAATATCTTCTTTTTACCTAAGGGCCTACGGCTGGTCTCCTGGGATTTTTGGGGAAGAAGGAAAGCTGGGAAGGAGTTGCTGATGCTCTAGGCAAATAGAAATCTCTGGTATTTTGCAGGCAAAGTAGTCCTGAAAGTGTTAATCCCCATCACTGACCTAGCCATGCAAGAAAGCTCGCAACCCATGTGTCACACACTGTGAGCATCCACATTCCAACAGGGTGTGTGAGCTCTTTTATTTTCTTATATAAGGAACCTTGTCTAAAGAAAAAACCCAGGGAAATTATTGAACTTAAGTGGTAGTTAGTACAGGTGCCAGGTTCTTATTACGCATAGTGATAAGTCAGGTATTATTCTTTTTAAAAAAATTTTTTTTAATGTTTTATTTATTTCTGAGAGAGAGAGACAGCATGAACAGGGGAGGATCAGAGAGAGAGGGAGATATAGAATCTGAAACAGGCTCCAGGCTCTGAGCTAGCTGTCAGCACAGAGCCCGACGCGGGTCTTGAACCCACGAACCGTGAGATCATGACCTGAGCCAAAGTCAGATGCTCAACTGACTGAGCCACCCAGGCGCCCCATGTCAGGTATTATTCTAATTAATGATTAATGAGGGGGAAACTGAGGCTCCAGAGTTTATGCAGAATTCCCATGGCTACATATCTCAGAGGGGTGGAATTAGAATTTAATTTATGAAAATCTGACTCTACAAACTAACTTAACCACCATGTTAGCTGCCTGCCTTCCTAGAAAAAGAGTTCCATTCAAAGGGAATAAATCATATCCACTTTTCTAACAGAAATATTGTTAAAAAAAGCTGTGCTGGTGTCCTGGATCTACTTTTAAAAAGAGAGACCGACACAACAACATTTCCAATCAAAGATTAAAAGATGAGAAAGTGAGTGAAAAGGAAGTGTTAGAAAGCCCCATGATGAGCCAAACACTGTTAAACACTTCAAATGCATCATGTCATTTATATGAGAGATTTTTCTTCTTTAAAAATGGATGCTCCTCCAAGGGGCGCCTGGGTGGCTTAGTCGGTTAAGCATCCGACTTTCGCTTAGGTCATGATCTTGTAGTTCGTGGGTTCGAGCCCCGCGTCGGGCTCTATGCTGACTGCCAGCTCAGAGCCTGGAGCCTGCTTCAGTCTGTGACTCCCTCTCTCTCTGACCCTCCCCTGCTCACGCTGTCTCTCTCTCTCTCCTAGAAATAAATAAAACATTAAAAAATAATTTTAAAAAATGGATGCTCCTCCTTGCTGAACATCACTCTCCCACCCTACTCCCTACTTTTCAATCTGGCTTCTCTCTGCAACACTACAGTTGCCAAGGTCCCCAATTACTTTCATGTTGCTGCCTCCAGTGCACACATTTTGGACTTCATCTTGTTTGATCTTTCAGCAACATTAAACAGCAGGCCACTTTTTCATTCTTGGAAACTGCTGCTCCCTGACACCATTCTTAATGATTCTCCTCCTATCCCTGTCCAGTCTTCTCAGTCTCTTTTGCTAGATCTTCCATTTCTCCAGCCTTAAAAATATTGCAGCTTTGTTCTGGACCCTGTTTACACAATTGCATTCTATCATCTAATTTAATCCCACAGTTTTCAATATCATATATGCTAACAAATGTCACTTTTATAGACCCAGGGCAGCTCTCTCCCAAGGAATCATACCTAGGAGGTGTCCACACACCTAAATGAGTACTGAAATTACATGTTTCAGAGATATCCCAAGATCTTACTTCAAGAACCTAGGAAAAGAAGAGCAAAAGAAACCCAAAGCAAGCAGAAAGAAATAATAAAGATAAGAGCAGAAACTAAAGGAATTGAAAACAGGTAAATAATAGAGAAAAGCAATGAAAACAAAAAGCTGATTCTTTTAAATAATCAATACAATTGACCCATCTTTAGTAAGGCTGATAAATATAAAAAGAAAAAGGTTCAAATCACCATTATCATATGAAACAGGAAATATCTTTGCAGATTCTTCAGTCATTAAAGGGATAAGGTTACATTCTTAACTTCAACTTAGAAGAAATAGACTAATTCCTTGAAAATCACAAAGTATTAAAACTCATCTTTTTCTAATAGGTTATATGAGTGTACAGAAAACCTATGGGTTTGCAATGTTGTCCTTTTATTCAGCTACTTTACTGAACTCTTGTAGATCTAAAAACTTCAGCTGATTATTTTGATTTTGTATATAGACAATCATGTCATAAATGAATTAAAATGCTTCATTTCTTCCTTTCAAATATTAAAATTTATTTCTTCTTTTCTTTTTCTTGTGTTTTCCAGGATCTCTAGAATCATGTTACATGGTCAAGATTGTAGTCATCTTGTGTTTGGCTTACTAGGAATATTTCTACTCTTACTTCCACTTTAAGGGTGTTATTTAATATAGTTAAGGAAATTTAAAATAATTTCATAGACAATAAAATATTTTAAAAGAGAAATCAGAATGCTTTTTTCTCTTGAGGTGACCACATGTCTTCCTCTTTTTAATGTAGTGTATTACATTGAAAAATCTCCTAGTGTTGCCATATTTTTGCATTCCTACTATAAAATACACTTGGATATTAATTATTACTCTTTAAAATAATTTTCTGATTTCTGTTGTATTAATTTCTGCTTTTATTTTTATTAATTCATTAGCTTGTCTTTCTTTAGGTCTATTTACTCCTTGAGTTGAATCCTTACTCTACTGTTGGCTTTTCCTGTGTCCTAATAAGAGCAATTACAGCCAACACCATCATTGAATATGGCTTTGGCCATATCTTATACATTTCTGTCTTCAGCACTCTCACTTTTGTTTATTCCTAGTTTGTAATGTCAGTTTTGATACACACTGTATTTAATTTTTTTTTTTTTTGAGAGAGAGACAGGGGGTGCAGAGGAAGAAAGAAAGAATCTTAAGCAGGTTCTATGCTCAGTGCAGGGCCCTGTGTGGAGTTCAATCTCATGACACTGGTATCATGACTTGAGTCGAAATCAAGAATTGGCTGCTTAACCAACTGAGCCACACAGGAGCCCCTTGATACTTCCTTTTGACCAAGATTTTTTATTTTATTTTATTTTTATTTCTAGGAGAGAGAGAGACAGACAGCGTGAACAGGGGAGGGTCAGAGAGAGAGGGATTCACAGACTGAAACAGGCTCCAGGCTCTGAGCTGGCAGTCAGCACAGAGCCCGACGCGGGGCTTGAACCCACGAACCGTGAGATCATGACCTAAGCAAAAGTCGGACGCTTAACCGACTAAGTCACCCAGGCACCCCTGACCAAGATTTTTAAAAAAAAAAAGATTTCAGTTTCCAAATGAGGTATCTGTGGCATATAGTTTTACTGAAACATTTCGGGGAATGTGGCCTTCATTATTCTTGCTGCTTGAATATTGGTAATTTATTTCCTTTGGCCTAATATAAGGTCAGTTAACAGAAATGTTCCACAGGTATGTGAAGATGTGAAGTCTCTTTACTGGGTGCAATTCATATTAGCAATACAGCTATACAGTTCATTGAAATAGTCACAGACAATTCATACAAAAAGTACAAGATAGATATTTAAGTAATTGACTTATTTAAGTCTTACATGGCCTAATCCTTTTTTTCTTTTTTCATAAGTTATTTATTTTTTAAATTTAAATCCAAGTTAGTCAGCATATAGTGCAACAATGATTTCAGGAGTGGATTCCTTAATCCCCTTTACCCATTTACCCCATCCCTCCTCCCACTACCCCTCCAGCGACCCTCTGTTCTCTATATTTAGAAGTCTCTTATGTTTTGCCCCCTCCCTCTTTTAATATTATTTTTGCTTCCTTTCCTTTATGTTCATCTGTTTTGTATCTTAAAGTCTTTATATGAGTGAAGTCATATGATATTTGTCTTTCTCTGACTAATTTTGCTTAGCATAATACCCTCTAGTTCCATCTACGTTGTTGCAAATACAAGATTTCATTCTTTTTGATTGCCGAGTAATACTCCATTGTGTATGTGGGTATATAGATATACCACATTTACTTTACCCATTCATCCATTGATAGACTTTTGGGCTTTTACCATACTTTGGCTATTGTTGATAGCGCTGTTCTAAACATTGGGGTGCATGTGTCCCTTTGAAACACCACAACTATATCCCTTGGATAAATACCTAGTAGTGTAATTGCTGGGTTGTAGGGTAGTCCTATTTTTAATTATTTGAGGAACCTCCATACCATTTTCCAGAGTGGCTGCACCAGTTTGCGTTATCATCAGCAGTGCAAAAGAGATCCTCTTTCTCCGCATCCTCACCAAAATCTGTTGTTGCCTGAATTGTTAGTGTTAGCTATTCTGACAGGTGTGAGATGGTATCTCATTGTGGTTCTGATTTGTAAGTCTCTGATAATGAGTGATGTTGAGCATTTGTTCATGTATCAGTTGGCCATCTGGATGTTTTCTTTGGAGAAATGTCTACTAAGGTCTTTTGCCAATTTCTTCACTGGATTATTTGTTTTTTGGGTGAGTTTTGATAAGTTCTTTATAGATTTTGGGTACTAACCCTTCATCTGATAATGTTGTGTGCAAATGTATTCTCCTATTCCATCAGTTGCCTTTTAGCTTTGATGATTGTTTCCTTTGCTGTGTAGAAGTTTTTATCTTAATGAGATCCCAGTAGTTCATTTTAGCTTTCATTTCACTTGCCTCCAGAGAAATGCTGAGTAAGAATTTCTTACAGCAAGATCAAAGAGGTATTTGTCTGCTTTCACCTCTAGGATTTTGATATCTTCCTTTCTTACCTTTTTCATCACCATTTGTATATTTATTTTTTAAAATTACTATTTTTTTCTTAAATAGTTTATTGTCAAGTTGGTTTCATATAACACTCAGTTATCATCCCAACAAGTGCCTTCCTCCATGCCCATCTCCCCCGTCCCCACCCCCCACATCCATCAGTCCTCAGTTAGTTTCTCAGCATTCAAGAGTCTCTCATGGTTTGCCTCTCTCCCTTTGCCCCACCAATTCCCCCCTTCTTCTCCCCCATGGTCCTCAGTTAAGTTCCTCCTAATCCTCCTACACGTGCAAACATTATATTTTCCTTCTCTGCCTGACTTATTTCGCTAAGCATAACACCCTCAAGGTCCATCCATGGTGCTACACATAGCCAGATTTCATTGTTTCCCATTGCCATGTAGTATTCCATCGTATAGATAAACCACATCTTCTTCATCCATTCGTCCGTTGATGGACACTTAGGCTCTTTCCACGTTTTGGCTATTGTTGAGAGTGCTGCTATGAACATTGGGGTACATGTGCTCCTATGTATCAGAATTTCTGTATCCTTTGGGTAAATTCCTAGCAGTGCTATTGCTGGGTCATAGGGGAGTTCTATTGTTAGTTTCCTCAGGAACCTCCACACTGTCTTCCAGAGGGGCTGCACCAGTTTGCATTCCCACCAACAGTGTAGGAGGGTGCCCATTTCTCCACATCCTCGCCAGCATCTAGAGTTCTCTGATTTGCTCATTTTAGCCACTCTGACTGGCATGAGGTGGTATTTCAGTGTAGTTTTGATTTGTATTTCCCTGATGAGGAGGGATACAGAGCATCGTTTCATGTGTCTGTTGGCCATCTGGATGTCCTCTTTGGAGAAGTGTCTGTTCATATCTTCTGCCCATTTCTTCATTGGGTTGTTTGTTTCTCGGGTGTGGAGTTTGGTGAGTTCCTTATAGATTTTGGATATTAGCCCTTTATCTGATATGTCATTTGCAACTATCTTTTCCCATTCCGTTGGTTACCTATTAGTTTTATTCATTGTTTTGTTTGCTGTGCAGAAGCTTTTCATCTTGATGAGGTCCCAATCGTTTATTTTTGCTCTTGATTCCCTTGCTTTAGGGGATGTGTCAAGTAAGAAGTTGCTGTGGTGGAAGTCAAGGAGGTTGTTTCCTGCTTTTTCCTCTAGGGCGTTGATAGTTTCCTGTCTCACGTTCAGGTCCTTTATCCATTTTGAGTTTATTTTTGTGCATGGTGTGAGAAAATGATCTAGTTTCATTCTTCTGCATGTTGCTGTCCACTTCTCCCAACACCATCTGTTAAAAAGGCTGTCTTTTTTCCATTGGATATTCTTTCCTGCTTTGTCAAAGATTAGTTGGCTGTATACTTTTGGGTCCACTTCTGAGTTCTCAATTCTGTTCCATTGGTCTATGTGTCTGTTTTTGTGCCAATACCATACTGTCTTGATGATGACAGCTTTGTGGTAGAGGCTAAAGTCTAGGATGGTGATCCCTCCCGTTTTGGTTTTGTTTTTCAGTATTACTTTGGCTATTCGGGGTCTTTTGTGGTTCCATACAAATTTTTGGATAGTTTGTTCTAGTTTTGAGAAGAATGCTGGTGCAGTTTTGATTGAGATTGCATTGAATGTGTAGATAGCTTTGGTTAGTAATGATACCTTAACTATATTTATTCTTCCTATCCATGAGCATGGAATGTTTTTCCATTTCTTTGTGTCTTCTTCAATTTCCTTCATAACTTTTCTATAGTTTTCATCATACAGATCTCTAGTATCCTTGGTTAGGTTTATTCCGAGGTATTTTATGTTTTTTTGTGCAATTGTGAATGGGATCAGTTTCTTGATTTCTCTTTCTCTTGCTTCATTGTGGGTATATAAAAATGTAACCGATTTCTGTACATTGATTTTGTACCCTGCAACTTGGCTGAATTCTTGGATCAGTTCTAGTAGGCTTCTGGTGGAGTCTGTCGGGTTTTCGATGTAGAACATCATGCCATCTGTGAAGAGTGAAAGTTTGACTTCCTCTTTGCCAATTCTGATGCCTTTGATTTCCTTTTGGTGTCTGATGGCTGATGCTAGGACTTCCAGCACTGTGCTAAACAACAGTGGTGAGAGTGGACATCCCTGTCGTCTTCCTGATCTCAGGGGGAAAGCTTTCAGTTTTTCCCCATTGAGGATGATGTTAGCTGAAGGCTTCTCATAGATGGCTTTGATGATGTTTAAGTAGGTTCCTTCTATCCCGACCTTCTCTACAGTCTTTCTTAAGAAGGGATGCTGTATTTTGTCAAATGCTTTTTCTGCATCTATTGACAGGATCATATGGTTTTTATCTTTTCTTTTATTGATGTGATGTATCACATTGAATGATTTGTGAATGTTGAACCAGCCCTGTAACCCAGGAATAAATCCCACTTGATCTAGGTGGATGATTCTTTTTATGTGCTGCTGGATTCGATTTGCAAGGATCTTGTTGAGGATTTTTGCATCTGTATTCATTAAGGATATTGGCCTGTAGTTCTCTTTTTTTGCTGGATCTCTGTCTGGCTTGGGAATCAGAGTGATGTTGGCTTCATAAAATGAGTCAGGGAGTTTTCCATTGCTTTCTATTTTTTGGAATAGCTTGAGAAGAATTGGGATTAATTCTGTTTTAAATGTCTGAACCACATCTTCTTGATCCATTCGTCCGTTGATGGACGCGTAGGCTCTTTCAATGTTTTGGCTATTCTTGAGAGTGCTGCTATGAACATTGGGGTCCATGTGCCCCTATGCATCAGCACTCCTGTATCCCTTGGGTAAATTCCTAGCAGTGCTATTGCTGGGTCATAGTGGAGTTCTATTGTTAATTTTTTGAGGAACCTCGACACTGTTTTCCGGAAGGCTTGCACCAGTTTACATTCCCACCTACAGTGTAGGAGGGTGTGCATTTCTCCACATCCTCATCAACATCATTAGTCTCCTGACTTGTTCATTTTAGCCACTCTGAGCAGCGTGAGGTGGTATCTCAGTGTGGTTTTGATTTGTATTTCCCTGATGAGGAGGGACGCTGAGCAACGTTTCATGTGTCTGTTGGCCATCTGGATGTCCTCTTTGGAGAAGTGTCTGTTCATGTCTTCCGTCCATTTCTTTACTAGATTTTTTGTTTATCGGGTGTCGAGTTTGGTGAGTTCTTTATAGATTTTGGATACTAGCCCTTTATCCAATATGTCACTTGCAACTATCTTTTCCCATTCTGTCGGTTGCCTATTAGTTTTACTGATTGTTTCCTTTGCCACGCAGAAGCTTTTTTATCTTGATGAGGTCCCAATAGTTCTTTTTTGCTCTTGATTCCCTTGCCTTTGGGGATGTGTCAAGTAAGAAATTGATGCGGTGGAGGTCAAGGAGGTTGTTTCCTGCTTTCTCCTCTAGGGTTTTGATGGTTTCCTGTCCTTCAGTCATTTTGAGTTTATTTTTTTGTATAGTGTAAGAAAGTGATCTAGTTTCATTCTTCTTCATGTTGCTGTCCTGTTCTCCCAGTACCATCTGTTAACGAGGCTGTCTTTTTTCCATTAGATACTCTTTTTTGCTTTGTCAAAGATTAGTTGGCCATACAATTTTTGGATCCACTTCTGAGTTCTCAATTCTGTTCCATTGGTCTATGTGTCTGTTTTTGTGTCAATTCCATACTGTCTTGATGACTACAGCTTTGCAGTAGAGGCTAAAGTCTGAGATGGTGATGCCTCCTATTTTGGTTTTTTTCTTCAATATTACTTTCGCTATTCAGGGTCTTTTGTGGTTCCATACAAATTTTAAGATAATTTGTTCTAGCTTTGAGAAGAATGCTGGTGCAATTTTGATTGGGATTGCATTGAATGTGTCTATTGCTTTGGGTAGTATTGGCATTTTAACAATATTTGTTCTTCTAATCCATGAGCATGGAATATTTTTCCATTTCTTTGTCTTCTTCAGTTTCCTTCATAAGTTTTCTGTAGTTTTCATCATACAGATGTTTTATATCTTTGGTTAGGTTTATTCCTAGGAATTTTATGTTTTTTTGTGCAATTGTGAATAGGAACAGTTTCTTGGTTTCTCTTTCTGTTGCTTCATTATTGGTGTATTAAAATGCCACAAATTTCTGTACATTGATTTTTGTACCCTGAGTCTTTGCTGAATTCATGGATCAGTTCTAGTAGGCTTCTAGTGGAGTCTGTTGGGTTTCCTATGTAGAGTATCATGTCATCTGTGAAAAGTGAATGTTTGACTTCATCTTTGTCAATTCTGATACAATTTATTTCCTTTTGTTGTCAGATTGCTGATGCTTGGACTTCCAGCACTATGCTAAAAAATAGTGGTGAGAGTGGACATCTCTGTCGTGTTCCTTACCTCAGAGGAACGCTAGCAGTTTTTCCCCATTGAAGGTGATATTAGCTGTGGGCTTTTCATTAATGGCTTTTATGTTGTTCAATTCAGTTCCTTCTATCGCGACTTTCTTGAAAGTTTTTATTAAGAAGGGATACTGTATTTTGTCAAATGCTTTTTTGCATCTATCGACAGGACCATATGGTTTTTATCTTTTCTTTTGTTGATGTGATGTATCACATTGATCGATTTGTGAGTATTGAACCAGCCCTATAACCCAGGATTGAATCCCACTTGATCATGGTGGATAATTCTTTTTATATGCTGTTAAATTCCATTTGCTAGTATCTTGAGGATTTTTGCATCCGTATTCATTAAGGATATTGGCCTGTAGTTCTCTATTTTTGCTAGGTCTCTGTCTAGTTTGGGAATCAAAATGATGCTGGCTTCGTAGAATGAGTCAGGAATTTTTTCCTTCCATTTCTCTTTTTTGGAATAGCTTGAGAAGAGTGGGCATTAATTCTGTTTTAAATGTTTGGTATAATTCCCTGGTAAAGCCATCTGGCCCAGAACTCTTATTTGTTGGAAGACCTTTGGTAACTGATTCAATTTCTTCACTAGTTATGGGTATGTTCAGATTTTTTATCTCTTCCCATTTGAGTTTTGGTAGCATGTGTGTGTTTAGGAATTTGTCCATTTTTTCTAGGTTGCCCAGTTTGTTGGCATATAAATTTTCGTATTATTCCCTGATAATTTCTTGTATTTCTGAGGGACTGGTTGTAATAAATCCATTTTTGTATGTGATTTTGTCTATTTGGGTGCTCTCTCTTTTCTTTTTGAGAAGCCTGGCCAGAGGTTTGTCAAATTTGTTTATTTTTTCAAAGAACGAACTCTGTTTTCATTGATCTGATCAATTGTTTTTGTTTTTTTTTTAATTCTGTATTGTTTATTTCTGCTCTGACCTTTATTATTTCTCTTCTTCTGCTGGGTTTGAGGTGTTCTTGCTGCTTTGCTTCTAGTTCCTTTAGTTGCGATTTTAGATTTTCTATTTGTGCCTTTTCTAGTTTCTTGAAATAGGCCTGGATTGCAATGTACTTTCCTCTTAGGACTGCCTTTGCTGCATCCCAGAGAGTTTGGGTTGTTGTTTTTTCTTTTCATTTGTTTCCATATATTTTTAAATTTCTTCTCTAATTGCCTGATTGGCCCATTAGTTCTTTAGCAGGGTGTTTTTTCACCTCCATTTTTTTGGAGGTTTTCCAGACTTTTTCCTGTGATTGATTCCTTTTTTTTTTTTTTAACATTTACTTGTTATTGACAGACAGAGACAAAGCATGAAGTGGGGAGGGGCAGAGAGAGAAGGAGACAAGGAATCTGAAGTAGGGTCTAGGCTTTGAGCTGTCAGCACAGAGCCTGATGAGGGGGTCAAACCCATGACCCGTGAGTCATGCCCTGAGCTGAAGTCAGACGTTCAACCAACTGAGCCACCCAGGTGTTCCTCCTGTGATTGATTTCAAGTTTCATAGCATTGTGATCTGAAAGTGTGCATGATATGATTTCAATTCTTTTATATTTATTGAGGACTGCTTTATGACCCAGCATGTGATCTATCTTGGAGAATATACCATATGTACTTGAGAAGAAAGTGAATTCCATAGCTTCAGGATGTAGAGTTCTAAATATACCTGTCAAGTCCATCTGTTCCAATGTGTCGTTCAGGTCCATTGTTTCTTTTGTGATTTTCTGTCTAGATGATCTATCCATTGCTGTATGGAGTATTAAAGTCCCCTGCAATTAGCACATTCCTATCAATAAGATTGTTTCTGTTGTGATTAATTGTTTTATGTATTTGGGAACTCCCAAATTTGGTGTGTAGACATTTATAATTGTTAGCTCTTCTTGATGGATAGACCCTGTAATTATTATATAATACCCTTCTTCATTTCTTGTTACTGCCTTAACTTTAAAATCCAGGTTGTCCAATATAAGTATGGCTACTCCAGCTTTCTTTTGACTTCCAGTAGCATGATAGATATTTCTCTATCCCCTTACTTTCAATCTAAAAGTGTCCTCAGGTCTAAAATGAGTTTCTTGTAGACAGCAAATAGATGGGTCTTTTTTTTTTTTTATCCATTCTGCTATGCTATGTCTTTTGATTGGATCATTTTGTCCATTTACATTCAGTCTTACTGAAAAATATGGGTTTAGAGTTATTGTGTCCTCTGCAGGATTCATGTTTGTAGTGGTGTCTCTGGTGCCTTGTGTTCCTTGCAACATTTCCCTTATAAAGTCCCCCTTAGGATTTCTTATAGGGCTGGTTTAGTGCTGATGAATTCTTTCAATTTTTGTTTGTTTGGGAAAACCTTTATTTCTCCTTCTATTCTGAATGAGAGACTTCCTGGATAGAGAATTCTTGGCTACATATTTTTTCTCTTTATCAGATTCAAGATTTCCTGCCATTCCTTTCTAGTCTGCCAAGCTTCAGTAGATAGGTCTGCAATTACCCTGATAGGTCCCCCTTTGTATGTTAGGGACCTTTTATCCCTAGCTGCTTTCAGAATTCTCTCTTTGTCGTTATATTTTGCAAGTTCACTATGATAAGTCATGCAGAAGGTTGATTAAAATTATATCTGAGGGAAGTTCTCTGTTCCTCTTGGATTTCAATGTTTTTTTCCTTCCCCAGATTCGGGAATTTCTCTGCTATAATTTGTTCAAGTACCCCTTCAGCCCCTTTCTCTCTCTTCTTCTTCTTTTGGAATTCCTATGATATGGATATTGTTCTGTTTGATTGAATCACTCAGTTCTCGAATTCTTCTTTCATGCTCCTGGATCAATTTATCTCTTTTTCTCAGCTTCTTCTTTATCTATAATTGTATCTTTTAATTCTCCTATTCTCCTCTCTGACTCTTCAACGCATGCAGTGGTCACCTCCATTTTATTGTGTACTTCATTTATAGCATTTTTTAATTCATCACAAGTATTTTTTAAAAATATTTTTATTTATTTCTAGGAGAGAGAGAGAGACAGCGTAAGCAGGGGAGGGTCAGAGAGAGAGGGAGACACAGATTCTGAAGTAGGCTCCAGGCTCTGAGCTGGAGCTCGAACCCAGGAACCACGAGATCATGACCTAAGTGAAAGTCGGACCTTAAACTACTAAGCCACCCAGGCGCCCCTCATCACAAGTATTTTTAAGGTATAATCTTTGTACTGGTAGTGTCTCTGGTGTCTTCCATGCTTTTTTCAAGCCCAGTAATTAATTTCATGACTATTGTCCTAAATTCTTATTCAGTTATGTTGCTTATATCTGTTTTTGAGAAATTCTTTAGCTGTCACTTCTTCCTGGAATTTCTTTAGAGGAGAGTTCTTCCATTTTGTCATTTTGACTAGCTTTCTGTCTCTTATTAGTTTTAAAGGCTTGTTATGTGCTCTGTATCTACAAGTACTACAATATTAAGAGAGGCTCATAGACTGTTGAGGGCCTGTCCATTCAGGAAGTATTCTCTTAATGGTATCCCTTGTTTATTTTATTTCTCTACTCATAGTGATATTTGGGACTTTTCACCATGTGTATTTTGGCTTTTTTCTTGAGGTAGCACTGGAAAGGAAAACAGACAGACATACAGGGAACAAAACACGTAAACACATAAACAAATCAAACAAAGAAGCAACCCGAAAGGGGGGAAAAACCCGAAACAAATACAACAAAATATAAAGGACGATCTAAAAGCATAAAAGCAGAAATCCCAGCTACAAATAAAGAGCAGAGTGGAGGCAATTCTGATGGAAGATCATGTACAAAGAGAGAAATGAGAGCAATGGGGAGAAAGAGAAGTTGAATATTGACCAGGCAGAGAGCCTAAAAGGCTTAATTCAGATAGAGAAAAAGGAGACTATGGCAGGAGGTGAGGAGAAAAAAACCCACGAGAATAATGCTACCCAGAGAAACTATATAGTCTGATTATTTCACGGAGAGAGAAAGGAAGGTAACAATGGAGATAGAACATGCCTAAAGCGAATGGATTATATATGCCTATTTAAGCAAACCTATAACCAGAGTTCCTGGTCCAGGTTAGGGGAGAGATAAGAACTATATAAATGAGAATACATCTGAATAGCAAGAATTGATAGAGAGTCAATCATGGCAATGCATCAGTTTTGATCTTGGGAGAGCTGCTTCTCTTTTTTTTTTTAATTTTTAATTGTTTATTATTTTATTTATTTATTTTTCTTAAATAGTTTATTGTCAAGTTGGTTTCTATATAACACCCAGTGCTCATCCCCACACATGTCCTCCTCCATGCCCATCACCCCCTTTCCCCTCCCCCACACCCCCATCAGCCCTCAGTTTGTTCTCAGTATTCAAGAGTCTCTCATGGTTTGCCTCCCTCTCCCCCACTATTCTTCCCCTTCTTCTCCCCCATATTCCTCCGTTAAGTTCCTCCTAATCCTCCAATATGTGCAAACATATAGAAGGACAGCCTTCTCTGCCTGACTTATTTCGCTCAGCAGAACACCCTCAAGTTCCAACCATGTTGCTACACATGGCCACATTTCATTCTTTCTCATTGCCATGTAGTATTCCATTGTATAGATAAACCACATCTTCTTGATCCATTTGTCCATTGATGGACACTTAGGCTTTTTCCATGATTTGGTTATTGTTGAGAGTGCTGCTGTGAACATTGGGGTACATGTGCCCTTATGCATCAGCACTCCTATATCCCTTAGGTAGATTCCTAGCAGTGTTATTGCTGGGTCATAAGGGAGTTCTATTGTTAAATTTTTGAGGAATCTCCATACTGTTTTCTAGAGGGGCTGCACCGGTTCACATTCTCACAAACATTGTAGGAGGGTGCCTGATTCTCCACATCCTCACCAACATCTATAGTCTCTTGATTTGTTCATTTTTTTAGAGGGGCTGCTTCTGTATCCAGGCTCCAGTAACAAAGCATCTACACAGCACAGATGGGCTGGTTTGATGTAGGCGGATCTTGACTCCACTCTGGGTCCCTGTGACCTACTTTGGTGGTTGTGGGGAGAAAAATGGCAACTCCTCAGTCCCTTCTGGAACCAGGTATTGCAAAACACTCTTTTGGGTCTGATATCCCTGTGCCACGGGCACAGCCAAGGTGGGTCCTTTTCTGTATTCCGCATCCAGCCTTGTTTCCAGATCTTATTCTATGTGCCTTAATAATACTGCCTGAAATGTAATCCTGCAAGCCAGCCACTTCCTATTGGGGATTGAGTAGGGGACTGGTTCCTCCTGAATCTGACTGTGACTGCTATCATTTGGCACCTGGCCCAAAAAAGCTCCACAGTCAGAGATAGTATCTCTCTCCAAAAGCCCTGCGGTTAGAGATGGGATGATACAATCCCTCTCCATCTCAGACCACATTTTTTCTCTTTTCCAGGGACTGTTCTAAGATTCCCCAGCTGCTCTTTTTCTAATTTTTGTCTCTCTGCAGAGGGGGATCCCTTCCCTATTTACTTCCAGGTCCCAGCCCGTTTTTATCTTCCCCAGTTCACGATCACACACCTCTGAGGCTGTCTTCTTAGTGAACTCTGTCTTTTTTCCTCCCAGACTCTTGTGGTTCAAAGTCCTTTGGCTTTAACTCTTCTTTGTCTGAGAGATGCAGGCAGGAGGTACGGAACTCCCTATTTCTCCGCCAACTTGACGCAACCTCGCCATGATGTCATTTTGGATCTTCAAGTACTGTACTGTTTGATAGCTACTCTGGTGCTAACTAAGCTATACAAGCAAGGCTAAGAAGCTCATCAGAAAGTCATTCTGAGATTGCTCCTATACATGATTTAGGCTGTTGAGTTTCTACACCATTAAGCACAACTCAGATGATGTTATTCTGGGCAAATTTCAGAATGGTCATTACTATTCCCTTACCATGGCCATAATCTTTTAATTAACTCATATTTTAGTACTCTCTTTCTATATATCTATCTTTGGCTCTTTTTCTCTGATTGTCTTTCAGTGAGTCTGTTGTAGGGGAGGAAAATTTGCCACCCCAAAATGTGTCTCTTTGGTATGTGGATTATTTTAGGCTGCTTATTTTGAAGAAATGGAAGGCTGAAGACCTTTGACCTTACCCCAACTATCTAAAAGAATTTAAGTACAGGATCTGCTCCAGGAAGGGAGCTATCACCATAGATAACTACCGTATAGTATGAAGTAGGTGTAGTAGACAGAATGGAACTTTAACAAAGTCTCTTTATTAAAATTCCTCTCTATGTCCCACTGTTTTTGAGTGGCTCAGCAGATATTTGTTTATTTTTTTGTTTACATGTTAACAAAACAAATGTAAAAAAAATTGTTTACATTTACTTCTTTTCTTCTTCATGTGAACTGTCTTCCTTACCTTTGAAGTCCCAGACACCTCCACTTTTCTCCTTACCTCTAGCTAGCATAGAAACCTCAATTGTCTGACTACCTGTACCTGATATTTTTATGAGCCCTCTTATATGTGTAATTACATTTGATTTTCTCCTGTTAATCTATCTCTTGTCAATTTAGTTCTTAGACCAGCCAAAAGAACCTTGAGGGATCTTTTTCTCCCCAACAGTGTTAACCATGCCAATCTTTTGAAGAACTCTAAATGTATAGCAGGTCAATTAGCACACAATGGCAGCTGTCTTTCTTTTCCAGCATCTCCAATGAGCAAGCAGTCAACCAGCTGCTCCTGACAGCATTGCTCTTTAAAAGGCATTAAACTACATCTGTGACCATTTTGAACAGTTTAAAACGGTACAACCCATTTTTAAACAATTTTATTTAACAGTTTATTGTCTGTATAGTCTTGAAAGGACACATTTACCTACCTTCTTTCAAAAAAATTAAGTGTTTTCTACTAAGAGAAAATGAAGACAATTATATAGCATGCTATTTTTTAATAAGACTTATGAGGTAGGAGGTGAGTCACTAGGGCATGTTCATTGCTCATACACGAAACTAGGAGAGGAATTTATGTTTCTTTTTATTATTTTCCCCCTTCATTTAAAGACAAATATCAAGAAGGTAAAAGGAAAGTGGACTTTTGCTCCCGTGTTTAAAGATCCCTCAAATGACTTCTCATCATAACTGGAATACAATATAACTTCTAAGATCTCCTTCCAAGGTTTGCCCCCTGACTGCCTCTTTGACTTTATCTCCTGAAACTCTCTTCATCTCGCCTGTTTTTCTGGCTTTACTGTTTTTTCTAAAACGGCCTAGTCATGCACTGGAACTAGCCTATATGGCTCATTGTGTGCATATTTTTTCGACTCTACGTTCAGTAACCTTGTGTTGGTAGCTCAAAATGACAGGAGTATTTACCCTATGGAAATTGGCAAATGCTACACATCACGAACTCTCCCTTCCCCCTCTTCCTCAACCCACTTGCCCATATCTAGCCAGTTGTTATACATTTACCAGCATACCACCCAATAAGTCAACTCCTTTTCTTCCTTAGGTTCTTTTCCTTAGGTTCCTCCACCTACGATGACACTCCCTCCTCATTTTAGCATACCACACTCCCTTCTGATATTTTTAAAGAGTTTTTTTTAATCCGTTTATTTTGAGAGAGAGAGTGTGAGTGGGGGACAGGCAGAGAGAGGGAGAGATAGAGAGAGAGAATCCCAAGCAGTCTCTGCCCTGTCAGCACAGAGACAGATGCAGGGCTTGATCACATGAACCATGAAATCATGACCTACGCTGAAATTGAGAGTCAGATGCCCAAATGATTGAGCCACTTAGGCGTCCCTCCTTTCTGATCTTTAACTTCCATACCTACCTCCTCTGGGAGGCTTTCCTTGACCACCGATTCACTCATGATCACATCTACCATTTATTTTTTATCACATCTACCATTTTAATTTCCTGAAAATGATTGTCAAAGTATACTCCTAAAAATGTTAAAAACACAATTCTTGTGTAGTTAGATATTGTGCATATGGTGTAGAGCCAAAAATTAAGTCCTCCATTAAGAGAAACCTCGGGCTGCACGTAGCCCCAGTCCTAGATAAACTAAACCTAAAACTTAACCAGCTTTTCCGCTTCTGGGCAAATGCCTGCGCTACGGGAAGCCATTACCTAACCAGCTCTTTCCGCTTCTGTAACAATGCTTAAGGCTTGCTTTCCCGCCGCCGGATTGCCCAAGCGACTAGCTTCATGTTCCCTCTGTCACTCCACCACACTACCCTGGCAACACCCAATCAGGAAAGGCCAGCAGCCACCCCCCACCTTGCTGAGGGAAGGGCCTGGAGAGAGAGATGTTAACCTGTTAGTCGCCAAACAAGACTTTAGACTCGCTCTCTGATAGGCTAAATTCAAAGGTATCCCAAATGTTGTAATTAGATCCCGCCAAAAACCTGATGGCGGGAACCAATCAGATACGGTATATGTTCACATTTAAATGTTAACCAATGGCAAACTTGTAACCATGGAAATCTCCTGTCCCTCCCCATGACTTGTTTACTTTTGTCTATAAAAAGGCTGCAAAGGCTTTGTTCAGGGCCTCTTAGCGTCACCGGCAACGAGTGCGCGGAGGTCCAGGTTCGAACCTGCAAATAAACAACCCTTGCCGCTTGGCTTTGACTCTGGTCTCTGGTGGTTTGATTTTGGGGGTCTTCCGATCTCTGGGCGTTTCAATGGCATCATTTTATTTAACTCGTTAATGTCAAATCTAGTTCAAAAGATGAATGTGAGAAAGTTCTGGGAAAAAAAGAAATGCTAAGATTGTTGAATTGGATTAAAACTGGTTAATATCCTGCAGGGCAATAAAATACTAACCTTTAGGGTTATTGCCTTTATTAGACAAAATGATTTATGACACTTTAAGTTTTATGAAATTGTAAAATATTTGGATCTCAGTCAATTGTGGAAATAGTCATTGGCCCTTATTAAGTTCTGAATACTTTTTCTTAGTCAAAGAAGTTATCAGCTAGTCATATGTATCTCTGTATTTTTATACGTATTTACCATGCTTGCCTCCCCATAGGAGATAAGCTTCTGGGCATCTGAAATAGTGCCTGGAATGGAGTGGACCCTCAATACGTAACTGTTGAATGAAGGCATAGTCTCTGTGCCATGGAAGGAAGATCCAGGAGGGAAAATCTACAGTGCCTAGTGGCTAAGGAGAAGCTGTGAATAACAGGGCTGATCTGAAAGCTAAGGGGACACCAGTACCCCTGGCCATCAGCATTGGCCTCCTTAGTCATTTTGGAAACTTCTTTTGTCAGCCTACAATTGAAGAGGAAGTGAAAAACGGGCCCCATCATATGTAGCCTCTCTGTATTTTGTTTTCCTCAGCTATGAAATAGGAGCAATCATAGTTAAGTCAATATAATATATATACTATACATAATAGGTAGAGGTAATATATACATAAAAAGCTAAATGCAAGGTCCAGTGCATAGTAAGTGCTCATTAAATGTTTTACATAGTATATATAGGAAGTAATAGCAGAGATTTTGTGGAGGTAGTGATGCCAGTCAGCATGTGAGGTGGGGTAAGAGAATACCTGGTACAGGGAAGGTCCTGAGTGATTACGCAGGTTGAAAGTGCAGTAAGGATGGTGAAAAAAACACCATAAACAGGTGACGTGAGCCTGTCTGATCTCTGTCTCCTAGACAAGTGTAGGAGTATTTCTTTAGAGTGCGGCTGCACAGGTTTAAACCTAAGCTCTGCAAATTGCTGGTTGTATGATCTTGGCTGAGTGAACTAAATTTTCCGAGCTTGGATTTCTCCATCCATAAGAGGGGGTGACAAGGACAAATGTAACCCTATGGGGCTTTTCTAGGGAATTATGTAAGATGATATATATAAGATGCTGCAGAAGTGATAGCCATTGATAATTGAGAAATACTCAGGTACCTTGTTTTTTCCTGTTCTTCCAAGAAAAGCTTGATTTGATTCAAAATATATGTAAGGGGGGGAGGGGCAAGATGGCGGAGAAGTAAGGAGCTCCGTACTTGCACTCGCGCCCACACATCACACAGAAAAGAGCTGAAGCCATTGGAAAACTTACAAAACCTGAGAGATTGGGAGAAAAAGGACGCAGAATCCACTGAGAGAGCCTTCTAACCGGTCTCAGGCTCAGAGCACCCGGCAGGCAAGCCTCCGCACATGTGCGCCAGCCTGACCCAGAGAAGGAAGCAGTGATTCTGACTCCGCCCCCAAGCTCGGCAGGGAGCCTGGAATTGCCCGAGGGGGTTGCCTGGGAAGCTGTGTCTAAGGCAACTTCAGCAGGGCGCGGGGACGGGGATTTGGAGATTGGAACTGCCCTGGGTTGAAGAGCGCAACCAACTTCGGCTGCGCCCCCAGTATGGGGAGTTTACACCCCCAAAAGAGCGAGGTGCAGCTCTTGGTTCAAGAAGGGACTGGAGCACCGTCACTCTCCTCCCCAAAACCGCCAAGGTAGAGGTCCCGCCTGAGGCATTGGATCACGCCACGCCCATCCCTACCTGAGAGGTACCCTCCTCCCTTTTTTCTCTTTTTCATTTTCCTTTTTTTTCTCCTTCTTTTGTTTTTTTTTCTTTTTTTTTTCTTTTTCTTTCTTTTTCTCTTCTTCTTTCTCTTTTCTCTCTTTTTTCCCCAGAACACTGACCTGACTAACTCTGGTCACCAGCTTGCTTAAACAATCACAACGAGTCCATTCTGTAAATGTAAATTCTACACCTAACAACATTTTCAGCTCTTTATCTCAGGAGTAATTAGACTATATAGTTTCTCTGGATAATTCCAGCATCCTTCTCTCACCTATCCAACCATATTCTACCCTTTACCTCTTTGAAAAAAGCTTCTTATCCCTTCTGCCTGTTCATTCTATTTCCAATTCTGCCTCATCCCACCCTGCCTTCTCTCTCTTTCTCTATGCTCTTCAACCAGCACTGCATACACACGGCTATTTAACTGTAGCTGGGAAATCCAGGTATATGCTTTAAACCGTTCTTTGTCCATCGGTTATCTTCTTTTTCCTTTTTCTTTTCCCCTTTTTTGACCCTTTTATGTACTTTATACTCCATATTATTCGCCCTCCCTGCTCCGTCTTTTCTCTTAACTTTTCGTTTTCCCTCTCGCTTTGCATGTTAGTTGAATCAGCCTGTGCGTTGGTGTGCTCCTGCTCCCTGTGTGTTTGTCTGTCTGTTTTCTTTTCCAGGGCTACCTCAAGAAACAAGCTAGAGTACACAAGGTGAAGAGTCCCAAATATCACTACGAATAGGAAAATAAAATAACTAAGGTCCCAACAAGAGAGACCAAGGGATACCATTCAAAAACACTCTCTGAAAGGATAGGCCCTGGAAAGTCAAAGAGCCTTCTTGGATATAGCAGCGCTCATAGAAACAGAGAGCATAACAGGTCTTTAAAACCAACAAGAGCCGGAAAGCTAACTAAAATGACGAAACGAAAGACCTCTCCTCCAAAGAAACTCCAAGAAGAAATGACAGCTAATGAACTGCTCAAAACAGATATCAGCAGCATAAGTGAACAAGATTTTAAAATAATAATGGTAAAATTAATAGCTGGGCTTGAAAAAAACATAGGGGACATCAAAGAAACTATGGCTACAGACAGAATGGAAAATAAAAATAGGCATGAAGAATTAAAAAATGCGATAAATGAGATACATAATAAATTAGAGGCCTCCAATGCACGGATTGAAGAGGCAGAAAGGAGAATAAGTGATTTAGAAGACACCATTATAGAAAAACAAGAAGCTGACAAAAAAAGAGACAAACTGACCCAGGAACAGGAAAGAAAAATTCGAGAGCTCAGCGATACAGTCAAACGCAACAATATTCGTATCATAGGAATCCCAGAAGAGGAAGAGAGAGGGAAAGGTGCTGAAGGAGTCCTGGAACAAATTATAGCAGAGAACTTCCCCGACCTGGGGAAGGAAGTAAATGTGGAAATACAAGAGGCTCAGAGGACTCCCCTCAGATGTAACTTGAATCGATCTTCTGCACGACATATCATAGTAAAAATGGCAAAATACAAGGACAAAGAGAGAATTCTGAAAGCAGCTAGGGAGAAAAGGGCCCTAACATACAAAGGGAAACCTATCAGAATGGTGACAGACCTATCCACTGAAACTTGTCAGGCCAGAAAGGAATGGCAGGAGATCTTCACTGTGATGAACAGTAAAAATATGCAGCCAAGAATCCTCTATCCAGCAAGCCTGTCATTCAAAATAGAAGGAGAGATAAAAACCTTTCCAAATAAAAAGAAATTGAAAGAACTTGTCACCACGAAGCCAGCCCTACAAGAAATCCTGAGGGGGACGCTCTGAAGGAAAGGTTGCGAGGAACAAAGATACCAGAGACACCACCACAAACATGAACCCTACAAAAGATACAAAGACTCCAAACCCACATATTTCAATAATAACACTGAATGTAAATGGGCTGAATGCTCCAATCAAAAGACAAAGGGTAGCAGAATGGATTAAAAAACAAAATCCATCATATGCTATCTACAAGAAACTCATTTTAGACGGGAAGATACCTTCAGATTAAAAGTAAGGGGATGGAGAAATATATATCATGCTACAAGGAAATCAAAAGAAAGCCGGAGTAGCGATACTTATATCAGACAAACTGGACTTTATTAATGACAATAACAAGAGATGAAGAAGGGCACTACATAATAATTACAGGGTCCATCCATCAGGAAGAACTAACAATCATAAATGTCTACGCACCGAATATGGGAGCACCTAAATATCTAAAGCAATCACAAACAGAAACAAGCTTACAGATAAGAATGTGCTAATAGCAGGGGATTTTAATACTCCGCTTACAGCAATGGATAGGTCAACCAGACAGAAAATCACTAAGGAAATAACGGACTTGAAAGACACATTGGACCAGATGGATCTGACATATATATTTAGAACTTTACATCCTGAGGCCAGGGAATTTACTTTCTTCTCAGGTGCGCATGGCACATTCTCCAAGATAGATCACATACTGGGACAAAAAGCAGCCCTCAATAAATACAAAAGAATACAGATCATACCATGCACATTGTCAGATCACAATGCTTTGAAACTTGAAATCAATTACAGGAAGAAGTCTGGAAAACTTCCAAAAACATGGAGGTTAAAGAACACCCTTCTAAAGAATGAATGGGCCAATCAGGCAATTAGAGATGAAATTAAAAAATATATGGAAACAAATGAAAATGAAAACACAACAATTCAAATTCTATGGGATGCGGCAAAGGCAGTGCTAAGAGGAAAGTACATTGCTCTCCAGGCCTATTTCAAGAGATTAGAAAAAGCACAAGTGCAAAATCTAACAGCTCACCTAAAGGAACTAGAGGCAGAGCAACAAGAACGCCCTAAACCCAGTAGAAGAAGAGAGAGAAATAGTAAAAATTAGAGCAGAAACAAACAACATAGAGACCAAAGAAACAATTGAACAGATCAATGAAACCAAGAGTTGGTTTTTTGAAAAAGTAAACAAAATTGACAAACCTCTAGCCAGACTTATCCAAAAGAAAAGAGAGAGCACCCAAGTAGACAAAATTATGAATGAATGAATGAACGAATGAATGAATGAATTATGAATGAAAATGGACTTATTACAACCAACCCCTCAGAAAAACAAGCAATTATCAGGGAAAACTATGATAAATTATATGCCAACAAATTGGACAACTTAGAAGAAATGGACAAATTCCTAAACACACACTCACTACCAAAATTCACATGAGAAGAAATAGAAAACCTGAACAGACCCATAACTAGTGAAGAAATCGAATCAGTGATCAAAAATCTCCCAACAAATCAGAGCCCTGGACCTGATGGCTTCCCTGGGGAATTCTACCAGACATTTAAAACAGAATTAATCCCAATTCTTCTCAAGCTATTCCAAAAAATAGAAATCGAAGGAAAACTCCCAGACTCACTTTATGAAGCCAGCATCACTCTGATTCCCAAGCCAGACAGAGATCCAGCAAAAAAAGAGAACTACAGGCCAATATCCTTGATGAATATGGATGCAAAAATTCGCAACAAGACCCTTGCAAATCGAATCCAGCAGCATATCAAAAGAATCATCCACCAAGATCAAGTGGGATTCATTCCTGGGTTACAGGGCTGGTTCAACATTCGCAAATCAATCAATGTGATACATCACATCAATAAAAGAAAAGATAAAAACCATATGATCCTGTCAATAGATGCAGAAAAAGCATTTGACAAAATACAGCATCCCTTCTTAATAAAGACTCTCGAGAAAGTTGGGATAGAAGGAACCTACTTAAACATCATCAAAGCCATCTATGAGAAGCCTTCAGCTAACATCATCCTCAACGGGGAAAAACTCAGAGCTTTCCCCCTGAGATCAGGAACACGACAGGGATGCCCACTCTCACCACTGTTGTTTAACATAGTGCTGGAAGTCCTAGCATCAGCCATCAGACACCAAAAGGAAATCAAAGGCATCAGAATTGGCAAAGAGGAAGTCAAACTTTCATTCTTCGCAGATGACATGATACTCTACATCGAAAACCCGAGAGACTCCACCAGAAGCCTACTAGGACTGATTCAAGAATTCAGCCAAGTTGCAGGGTACAAAATCAATGTACAGAAATCGCTTGCATTTTTATACACCAACAATGAAGCAATAGAAAGAGAAATCAAGAAACTGATCCCATTCACAATTGCACAAAAAAACATAAAATACCTCGGAATAAACCTAACCAAGGATACAAGAGATCTGTATGATGAAAACTATAGAAAACTTATGAATGAAATTGAAAAAGACACAAAGAAATGGAAAAACATTCCATGCTCATGGATAGGAAGAATAAATATAGTTAAGATGTCATTACTACCTAAAGCACTCTACACATTCAATGCAGTTCCAATCAAAATTGCACCAGCATACTTCTCAAAACTAGAACAAACTATCCAAAAATTTGTATGGAACCACAAAAGACCCCGAATAGCCAAAGTAATACTGAAAAACAAAACCAAAACGGGAGGTATCACCATCCCAGGCTTTAGCCTCTACTACAAAGCTGTCATCATCAAGACAGTATGGTATTGGCACAAAAACAGACACATAGACCAATGGAACAGAATTGAGAACTCAGAGGTGGACCCAAAAGTATACAGCCAATGAATCTTTGACAAAGCAGGAAAGAATATCCAATAGAAAAAAAGACAGCCTCTTTAACAGATGGTGTTGAAAGAAGTGGACAGCAACTTCTGTCATTCATAGAAGAATGAAACTAGATCATTTTCTCACATCTCACACAAAAACAAACTCAAAATGGATAAAGGACCTGAACTTGAGACAGGAAACTATCAACGCCCTAGAGGAAAAAGCAGGAAACAACCTCCTTGACTTCCACCACAGCAACTTCTTACTTGACACATCCCCAAAAGCAAGGGAATCAAGAGCAAAAATAAACGATTGGGACCTCATCAAGATGAAAAGCTTCTGCACGGCAAAGGAAACAATGAATAAAACTAATAGGCCACCAATGGAATGGGAAAAGATAGTTGCAAATGACATATCAGATAAAGGGTTAATATCCAGAATCTATAAGGAACTCACCAAACTACACGCCCGAGAAACAAACAACCCAATGAAGAAATGGGCAGAAGATATGAACAGACACTTCTCCAAAGAGGACATCCAGATGGCCAACAGACACATGAAACGATGCTCAGCATCCCTCCTCATCAGGGAAATACAAATCAAAACCACACTGAGATACCACCTCACACCAATCAGACTGGCTAAAATGAACAAATCAGAGAACTCTAGATGCCGGCGAGGATGTGGAGAAACGGGCACCCTCCTACACTGTTGGTGGGAATGTAAACTGGTGCAGCCCCTCTGGAAAACAGTGTGGAGGTTCCTCAGGAAACTAACAATAGAACTCCCCTATGACCCAGCAATAGCACTGCTAGGAATTTACCCAAGAGATATAGGAATGTTGAGGCATAGGAGCACATGTACCCCAATGTTCATAGCAGCGCTCTCCACAATAGCTAAAACATGGAAAGAGCCTAAGTGTCCATCAACAGAGGAATGCATCAAGATGATGTGGTTTATCTATATCATGGAATACTACATGGCAATGAGAAACGATGAAATCTGGCCATGTGTAGCAACATGGATGGTCCTTGAGGGTGTTATGCTGAGCAAAATAAGTCAGGCAGAGAAGGACAAATATCATATGTGTGCACGTATAGGAGGATTAGGAGGAACTTAACAGAGGACCAAGGGGGAGAAGAAGGGCGGAAATGGTGGGGGAAAGGGAGAGAGGCAAACCATGAGAGACTCTTGAATGCTGACAAAAACTGAGGACTGATGGATGTGGGGGGAGGGGGAGATTGGCATGGAGGAGGACACTTGTGGGGATGAGCACTGGGTGTCATGCGGAAACTAATTTGACAATAAACTATTTGTTAAAAAAAAAAGTATATATGTAAGAGTTTAGTGAGTTTCTTGGTTTTCTATTGATAATGGTTTTTTCTTATTTGAAAAATTTATTTTGTTATTGTTGAGGAATATAAGCTATGTTATTCTTAGTTCTCAACTCTTGCACCTATATCTACTTGAATTTCATTTGCCAAAATTGAATTAGAATGGGAGAAATATTGTCATAAAATAAGATGTCATCTATGCCTCCACAGGAAGTGTTTTGATTTGATTTTCATCAGGGATCAGTCTTTGACAAGATTCCCTATGTGGTTCTCAGATGAGCCCCCAAATCCCATATTTTGAGGAAATGAACGAACAACTCTAGAAGTGATTTGCTGCAGTCACTTGACTGGGTTGGAGTGCAAAAAGAATACTAAGAAGCTGTAGAGAAATCAAAAACATTTTAGTGGTCTTTACCCTGGTAGAATGCTATTTGGACTTAGAGCCAGAAGTCCAGTATCTAAAAAGGGAAACCCTATGATATATTCATTAACCAAAATCCTCAAGTACCTGCTTGAACCTAGAGCTCTCTCTCAAATCAGAACCTGAGGTGAGTGCTTTTGTGTATAAGTCATTTATTGTGGGAAATGATACCAGGAAACAGGAGTGTGGGGACTAAGGAGAGCAAGAGAGGAAGAAGGAAAGCATCCTCAAGTTGAAGGATTTTCAGATTGATCACTACTATGGAATCCTCCCAGGACTCTCTGAGGAACTGTGCATGTAGAATGCATCTCTCTAGGGCCTTAAGAAAGGAGTGTCAACCATCACCTCTCTGAGTGTCCCACTGTTGAGAGTTGCCCATGGCTGTTAATGCTCTCCAATGTTCAGGCTAAGGTGACCATCTTGTCACAAGTTGCCTGAGGTTGTCCCAGTTTTAAAACGGAAAATTCTGCATCTTGGGAACTTCTTTAATCCTAGAGACACCAAAGATGGTTGGTCATCTTAGTACAGAATAGTTTGCTTGGGTTTTTGCAGGGCCTATAATTGGGTGTCAGAGGGTGAACTACTTCCAGCAGATAGTGGGAAGAAGACAGTGCAGCTGAAATAAGGAGCTATCAGGCTGTAACTTCCTAAAGCCAGTTGGCACACAATACTTGGAATAAAAGGTGGGCCACATGGGTATGAAGTGGCACAAGAAGTACCCAGGACAGAGCCCCATAGAGAGAAGGAGAGTCTAGCAGGAGGGGAAAGTGAAAGTTCCTTTCTGACATGAGGGTGAAGGTGTAATCCCAAGAGGCCAGATCTTGGACCAGAGGTAGGTACTCTAGGGAAGGAGATTTTTGGCTCTAAATAAGAAAGAATATTTTAAGAGTTCCAAAATTATCAAAATGTCCTGATTAATATTATCTTCTCCAGTTGCCTCATGAGAAACATGGAAAGGAACTGATGTGTTCAAGATCACCCAAGGGGTAAGAGCAGCGATAGGACTAGAACCTTAGACACCTGACTAGCTTGAAGTCAGGAGATGTGAGAAAAAGAACAAGACTACTTCATAAGGGAGTGAGTTTCCTGTTCCTGAAGGCATTCAAGAGTGTCTGGGCTTTTTGGCCTGACCACTGTGGGAGACAATTTACACTTTGGGTGACTTTAAATGCCTTCTATCCCAGAATTTTGTGATGCAATGATGCATCAGAGTAGAGTCTCCAAAAGCACAATATCAGAATAGTGATGGGAAGATAAATGAACAGTTAGAATTAAATAGTGCAGATTTGACCACAGTAGGGGGCACAGCCCAATGCTTATTCTTTCTACCCTTTTTGCCTTGACCAGTTCAGTATATGTATGAAAAGTTTGAAGTATGAGTGATTTACATGTACGTATGTGTAGGCATGTGAATGCATACAAATGAACTTTGTGTGTGTATATATGTCTGGGCATGCATGTGAACATGCAAGCATGCATGTGTGTGTTTAAGTGTAGAAAGGGGGAACAGAATGGAAGTGCTGAACTCTGTTCAGATAATTGAAAGTCAAGTGCCATCAAAGAAAAACTAAATCGTTTATGTTGTAAATATTAAACTCTAAAAGAGTTTTCAATATAAACGTAGGCCAAATGTCTGGTGACAGGCCTTTTCTTTTCTTTTTTTTTTTAACTAGAAATCATCACAATTAATCTTTTTTTTACAAATAGTTTATTGTCAAGTTGGTTTCCATATAACACCCAGTGCTCATCCCCACAAGTGTCCTCCTCCATGCCCATCTCCCCCCACCCCTCACACCCATGAGTCCTCAGTTTGTTCTCAGCATTCGAGAGTCTCTCATGATTTTCCTCTCTCCCTCTCTCCCACTATTTCCCCCCTTCTTCTCCCCCACGGTCCTCCGTTCAGTTCCTCCTAATCCTCCTATACGTGCAAACATGGTATTTGTCCTTCTCTGCCTGACTTATTTCGCTCAGGATAACACCCTCAAGGTCCATCCATGTTGCCACACATGGCCAGATTTCATTCTTTCTCATTGCCATGTAGTATTCCATCGCATAGATAAACCACATCTTGATCCATTCATCCGTTGATGGACACTTAGGCTCTTTCCACGTTTTGGCTATTGTTGAGAGTGCTGCTATGAACATTGGGGTACATGCGCCCCTATGCATCAACATTCCTATATCTCTTGGGTAAATTCCTAGCAGTGCTATTGCTGGGTCATAGGGGAGTTCTGTTGTTAGTTTCCTGAGGAACCTCCACACTGTTTTCCAGAGGGGCTGCACCAGTTTACATTCCCACCAACAGTGTAGAAGGGTGCACATTTCTCCACATCCTTGCCAGCATCTAGTGTTCTGATTGGCTCATTTTAGCCACTCTGACTGGCGCGAGGTGGTATCTCAGTGTGGTTTTGATTTGTATTTCCCTGATGAGGAGGGATGCTGAGCATCGTTTCATGTGTTGTTGGCCATCTGGATGTCCTCTTTGGAGAAGTGTCTGTTCATATCTTCTGCCCATTTCTTTACTGGGTTGTTTGTTTTTTGGGTGTGGAGTTTGGTGAATTCCTTATAGGTTTTGGATATTAACCCTTTATCTGATATGTCATTTGCAACTATCTTTTCCCATTCCATTGGTTGCCTATTAGTTTTATTCATTGTTTCCTTTGCCGTGCAGAAGCTTTTCATCTTGATGAGGTCCCAATCGTTTATTTTTGCTCTTGATTCCCTTGCTTTTGGGGATGTGTCAAGTAAGAAGTTGCTGTGGTGGAAGTCAAGGAGGTTGTTTCCTGCTTTCTCCTCTAGGGCGTTGATAGTTTCCTGTCTCACGTTCAGGTCCTTTATCCATTTTGAGTTTGTTTTTGTGTAAGATGTGATAAAATGATCTAGTTTCATTCTTCTATGAATGACAGAAGTTGCTGTCCACTTCTCTCAACACCATCTGTTAAAGAGGCTGTCTTTTTTTCTATTGGATATTCTTTCCTGCTTTGTCAAAGATTCATTGGCTGTATACTTTTGGGTCCACCTCTGAGTTCTCAATTCTGTTCCATTGGTCTATGTGTCTGTTTTTGTGCCAATACCATACTGTCTTGATGATGACATCTTTGTAGTAGAGGCTAAAGTCTGGGATGGTGATACCTCCCGTTTTGGTTTTGTTTTTCAGTATTACTTTGGCTATTCGGGGTCTTTTGTGGTTCCAAACAAATTTTAGGATAGTTTGTTCTAGTTTTGAGAAGTATGCTGGTGCAATTTTGATGGGAATTGCATTGAATGTGTAGATTGCTTTGGGTAGTAATGACATTTTAGCTATATTTATTCTTCCAATCCATGACCATGGAGGTGACAGACCTTTTCAAAGATGCAAATGGAACAAGCATTTCAATTCTAATTTTCACAAAGTGGATTTCAGACTCAGGTCCTGAAGTCCCTTTTTTCCTGCTGGGAAAGAAAATTTTTTCTCTGTAGTGCTCAGCAGTTCTCAGAGAGGCTTGCTCCGTCATCTAGGCCTTTGGAACTGGAGTTTTTGGGATGAGGGAAAGGCAGAAGGTAGAGACACAGAGAGACCAGGTATATAGAGCCAGTGAAGGCAGGGTTCATTTCTGCTCCTTACTGTATTTTTCCCTTCTTGCAGTGTCAAGTTCAGATTGTTATTTATGTTGACCAGCCCTTGGCAGTCTCTCTCAGCTTGTGTTCTAGCTGTAAAGCAGGGATGAGAACAGAAAACTCCCTGCTTGCTTCTTGGGGGTTGAGGGGCTAAATGTGATCATGGAAAATGGAAGTCCTTTGTGAACTGTAGAGTGCTCTATTTATAAATGCCTAGCTCATCATATTTGACATGCTAGATTCCAGTCCATACCACACAATGCAATGAGAGATTTGTGTTGTTTCCTGTGATAGTTTATTTCCACAAATATTGAAAGAGTTCTGAAGCTGGAGACAAACAAAACCCCTCTCTTTTCACTACTCAACTTGTTGATTAACTCTGTATTTAAATATTGACATTTACAGTTTTAACGTTTACATCATCCATTCATTTTCATGTGTTGGTAAAGGACAAAGTCACCAAATTAATTTTATTACAAAAATGGCATATTTACCAACATCTCTATTTTCTGTAAAACCAGCCATGGAAAGCAAATAATTGTTTTTCAGAGCTATCTAACTGCTTCCGACCTACCGGGCAGTCGCACTCATCTTGTGGGGAGATTCCAGAGGCTGGGTCTCTCAAAAATGGAAATATGCCTTATCATCTTGGGAAAAGCCTTCCCAAGATAACCAAAGCTTTTGGTGGGATGAAAAGGGCCAAACATTTCTGGAGAAGGCACTCACAACTGTTTGGTGCAAGGAAAGGTCTTAGTGATTATTTTCATTAGCAAGCCTCCTTATTTATGATACTGATTTGCAGCTAATTAATTTTTTCAGCTTTTTCATTTTTCTTTAGAAATGTCTCATAGTTCTGTTTTGCCTCATTAGCCATCAACACTAAATCATCAGCACCATTATTAGATCCAAGAAAAGCAGGTCAGAAGGTTTCCTCATTGGTTTAGAATCCTGAGGCAATTTAGACATAATATGGGAATCTGATGACAAACCTTAGAGAGTCCACTTTTTTGCTCATTCAGGGGCCACACAATTCCGTGTGATATATGTCTGGCTGCCTTTATGCTACATGAAGTAGTAGGGCAGGGGGAGTGAAGAAAGAGAGAAAGTAAGTGCCCTCATAGTCTTCACAGCACAGATCATTGAGGACACTGGGCAATTTGACAAGTTTTTTTTAGTAGGGTTCTTATGACTCAGGGATGTTTAGTGATGGTCCCCAAACAAAAGCACTTTATTAAGAAATAGTAAATAGCATGTTCTGTTGGCCACCTTCCCGCTCCTCCTCCCCTATTCAAATTCCTCACTGTTTCCCACACTTGCTTCCCTCCATCCTTTATCCCATTCCCCCACCTCCTCCTACTCTGGCCTAACCTTTTTTTTATCCCTTACTTCTTCTACACTGCATTTCTCAGCCCTGGGGGGAGGCTCACTTGAGGCTCAGGGCAGAGTTTCAAGGCTGTCTATGACTATTGTATTCTACTTGTTAAATTAAAAACATCAATGTTGTTAAATTTTATTAAAATAGAACATCATTTATACTGGTATTAACACAGCAGCATTCCTTTGACCATTTGGTATAAGATGATGTTCTTTAAACATACACTTCTGTTCCTTCTTTGTGCTGTTTCTTCTGCCAGAAATGCACGTTTGTCATGCCACCTCACTTGCTAATTCTATCCATGCTTAAGACTCAGTTTTGTTGTCACTTCTGGAAGCTTCTCCTGATTCCACTGGCTGAATCAGTATCCCCATAGTTCTTGGGTGCGTTTAATTATTGAAGTGTAGTTGACATGCAATATTATATTAATTTCAGGTGTACAAAATTGTCATTCAATATTTATATACATTAGAAAGTGATCACCACAAAGTCTAGCTACCATCTGTCACCATACCAAGTTGTTACAATATTAACTATATTCCCCATGCTGTTCATTGTATCCCCATGTATTATTTATTTCATAACTTAAGATTGTACCTTTTAATCCCTTTTCTCTATTTTGCCCGGTCCTCATCTCCCTCCCCTCTGGCAACCACTAGATTATTCTTTGTGTCCATGAATCTGTTTCTGTTTTGTTTATTTGTTTTGTTTTTTAGATTCCACATGTAAGTGAAATCATATGATATTTGTCTTTCCCTGTCTGAATTATTTCACTTAGTATAATACTCTTTGGGTTCATCCATGTTGTCATGAATGGCAAGATTTCATCCTTTTTGGGTGCACTATTTTATCACCCTAGTGCATGTCATTTCATGCTGTATTATCTGTTTATGTGTCTGTCTCCCACATTCTACTGTAAGGTCAGGCACTATGTCATATTTATCCTTGTGTCCCCAATCTCAGCACAGGTCTGGCCATATAATAGATAGTCAGTGAAAGTCCTTTAGATTGGTATTGATATAGCAATTTCAAATACAAAATGATGGATTCAAATTCACGAAATAAGAATTCTTGCTATTTATTTTCTCAGAGTCAGAGAATTATGGACACTGAATTTACTGAGGAGGGCTCTGCTAAAGGCATGGGTATTCCGTCACCATCAAAGATACAGTTTCCTTTATTCTCACACATGGGGCTCATGGGAGCTCTATGCTTCTGTTACAGCTCACAGCTCTGTGATTACGAGATCCTCTCTTGCCTCTTGATTTTCTCTCTAAGCCTACAGAGGATGACAAGAGAAACAATAGCTAGAGAGAAGTTGCTTGTAGAAAAAGATGGACAGCTGGAGAAACCTTGCCCTTCCCCTTCTCATTGCACCCTGTGGAGTACACACCTGGAAGCTGCATGAGATGATTACTGCTGTGTGGTACAAAGACATCATCTAACCTTTGATTTCATGTCTGAGATCAGATTACACACATTCATAATGACCACAGCTGGAGCAGAGCATCTGGGAAAGCAGATGGCATTGGGGTATTCTCTCTCCAGTCTGGGAAATTTTTACTGCATCTGAAACCTTGGTAAGGATGGAGGTGTCTTATTCTGAGTTACCCCAGAAGTAAACCTCAAGACAAGAATTTGAGTGCAAGCAGTTTATTGGGGAGATGAACCCAAGAAACACTGATAGGGGAGGGTGGAAGTGAGTCAAAGAAGTGAAGACAGCTAACTAGGGTGAATAATGGAGTTTCCACTGTACAATTGTAGTTTAATCTTTTTGGGAACTCTGGGAGAGAGGGTGGAACTCTCAACCTCAGAGTTACCCTGCTGGATGAATGAAGGAGCTGGGGAGTGTAGCTGTCAGCTATGTTAGTCAGTAGTTAGTTGAGTGTTCCTCCTGGGAAGCTCAATTCCCCAGCATTTCTGGCCTGCCACATATATGGGCAGAATGGGCTCCAGAGGCAGAAGAAAACCCTCAGGCAAAGGAAGGCAGTCTGACTCTTAGAAGTTGGGTGGGTAGGCATGGAAATGCTAGATGTCACAGGGCCATGAGTGGGGACCCCACAGATGTCTGCTGCAGAAAGAGTGCAACAGTGAGCTCCTGTGGCCTAGCTGGCATATTTTGTACCACCCCTGACTTCCAGTTGGAAGGCTGGCAGTATTGCTTGATGGAAGGGTCAATTCCAGGCTTTATGAAATTTCTACAAACAAATGGCTCATTTCAATCTTAATTGTCAGACTGTCAGAATTTATGAGAGCAAGGCATTAAAGTGTTCTTATAAAGTACTTGATAATCTAGCTTCTATTTGGGCAGTACTGACATTGGGGCTTAAAAAATGCCACGGACTGTTGGTGGGAATGTAAACTGGTGCAGTTTCCAGTCCCTCTGGAAAACAGTGTGGAGGTTCATCAAAAAAATTAACAATAGAACTCCCTTATGACCCAGCAATAGCACTGCTAGGAATTTACCCAAGGGATACAGGAGTACTGATGCATCCACATGCACCCCAATGTTCATAGCAGCACTCTCAACAATAGCCAAAACATGCAAAGAGTCTAAGTGTCCATCAACTGAAAAATGGATCAAGAAGATGTGGTTGGGGCACCTGGGTGGCTCAGTCGGTTAAGCGTCCAACTTCGGCTCAGGTCATGATCTCACGGTTCATGGGTTCAAGCCCTGTGTCGGGGTCTGTGCTGACAGCTAGCTCAGAGCCTGGAGCCTGTTTCAGATTCTGTGTCTCCCTCTCTCTCTGACCCTCCCCTGCTCATGCTATCTCTCTCTCTCTCTCTCTCTCTCTCTCTCAGAAATAAATAAAACATTTAAAAAATAATTTTAAAAAATGTGGTTTATGTATACAATGGAATACTACATGGCAATGAGAAAGAATGAAATCTGGCCATGTGTAGCAACAGGGATGAACCTTGAGGGTGTTAAGCTGAGTGAAATAAGTCAGGTAGAGAAGGACAAATACCATATGTTTGCACATATAGGATGATTAGGAGGAACTTAACTGAGGACCCTGGGGGAGAAGAAGGGAGGAAAGTATTTGGGGAGAGGGAGGGAGGCAAACCATGAGAGACTCTTGAATGCTGAGAACAAACTGAGGGCTGATGGGGATGGGGGAAGGGGAAGGAGGGTGATGGGCATGGAGGAGGGCATTTGTGGGGATGAGCACTGCGTATTATATGGAAACCAACTTGACAATAAACTATTTAAAAAAAAAAGAATGAAATCTGGCCATGTGTACCAACATGGATAGAACTTGAGGGTGTTATGCTGAGTGAAATAAGTCAGGCAGACAAGGACAGATGCCATATGTTTGCACGTATAGGAGGATTAGGAGGAACTTAGTGGAGGACCATGGGGGAGAAGAAGGGGAAAAATAGCTGGAGAGAGGGAGGGTGGCAAACCATGAGAGACTCTTGAATGCTGAGAACAAACTGAGGGCTGATGGGCATGGAGGAGGGCATTTGTGGGGATGAGCACTGGGTGTTATATGGAAACCAACTTGACAATAAACTATTTAAAAATATGCCATGGAGCTCCTCAATTTATCTATACCACTCTAATTTTATAAAGAATAATTCAATAAGTGAGTTATTATGCAAGCTATACAATGAAATGCAATTATATTGTATTAGAACCAAAATGTGCATCTCAGTGCAGCCATGGAACTTCAAAGTGAAGGCATTGGAAAAGGTTTGTAGGAATCAGAAGTGTCAGAAGGCTGACCAATCTGCTCTCAGTTTTTTGTTTTTTTTTTTACAAATAGTTTATTGTCAAATTAGTTTCCACATGACACCCAGTGCTCATCCCCACAAGTGTCCTCCTCCGTGCCCACCCCTCCTCCCCCCCACATCCACCAGTCCTCAGTTTTTGTCAGCATTCAAGAGTCTCTCATGGTTTGCCTCTCTTCCTTTCCCCCACCATTTCCACCCTCCTTCTCCCCCTTGGTCCTCTGTTAAGTTCCTCCTAATCCTCCTATACGTGCACACATATGATATTTGTCCTTCTCTGCCTGACTTATTTCGCTCAGCATAACGCCCTCAAGGTCCATCCATGTTGCTACACATGGCCAGATTTCATTGTTTCTCATTGCCATGTAGTATTCCATGGTATAGATATACCACATCTTCTTGATGCATTCATCTGTTGATGGACACTTAGGCTCTTTCCATGTTTTAGCTATTGTGGAGAGTGCTGCTATGAACATTGGGGTACATGTGCTCCTAAGCCTCAACATTTCTGTATCCCTTGGGTAAATTCCTAGCAGTGCTATTGCTGGGTCATAGGGGAGTTCTATTGTTAATTTCCTGAGGAACGTCCACACTGTTTTCCAGAGGGGCTGTACCAGTTTACATTCCCACCAACAGTGTAGGAGGGTGCCCGTTTCTCCACATCCTCGCCGGCATCTAGAGTTCTCTGATTTGCTCATTTTAGCCACTCTGACTGGCGTGAGATGGTATCTCAGTGTGGCTTTGATATGTATTTCCCTGATGAGGAGCGATGCTGAGCATCGTTTCATGTGTCTGTTGGCCATCTGGATGTCCTCTTTGGAGAAGTGTCTGTTCATATCTTCTACCCATTTCTTCACTGGGTTGTTTGTGTTTCGGGCATGTAGTTTGGTGAGTTCCTTATAGATTCTGGATATTAACCCTTTATCTGATATGTCATTTGCAACTATCTTTTCCCATTCCGTTGGTTGCCTATTAATTTTCTGGGTTGTTTCCTTTGCTGTGCAGAAGCTGAATCTGCTCTCAGTTTTTAAAGCTTTTGCCCACACGTGGACATTTATTTACTGGGATTCGTCAAGAAGAGTTTTTGTGCTGTGCTTTTCTTTGCAGATTATCCCTTCTTAATGATGAGTTCTTTTGGGAAATAATACATATGTTCAGTTGTAAAAGCTACTGTAGGATGTTATACTGTTGCTTAATATTTAAGCATTTGCTAATCTTTGGGGATCAGAATGAACACTCCATGCTAATTAAAAAAACAAACATCACATTTGTATTGCACTGTATCAATCAACTGAGATAGTACTGTCAAAAACAATTTGTACACTGTGAAGTGCTTACTCTGATTTCTCAGGCTTTAAATCTTAGCTCACAGTCCAGCCAAGATATGAGTCACTGACAGTAGAGGTGTGAGATCTGTCTGTTAAGGCTCTGGGTGAAGAACGCAAGCCTGGAAGGAGGACACTAGTTGGGGGTTGGGAAGTAACCTCACTTCTGGCTGGGGATCCATAGGAGAATGGTCCACACTCATGGTCATATCAATCCTTTGGGGCCTTGTTCAGCACAGAGCCAAGGGAGCCAGCTGTGTTTTAGAGGAGGTCACATGTAATTACACCATTGCTTTTATGCTGTTTTCCGACAGCTTAGAATACTGTAATGTATTTTTAATCATGAACACATGCCCATAGATCCTCAAAAGAGTGGATGAATTTGAAATTAAAATTTAAAAACCCAATAAATAGACCTAATCAGCTTTTCTTTTCAAACACATTGTGTTGGAGTGCTGGACAATTTATTTTATTTCTTTTCTTTGCAAACTTGCTCATAAAAATTTCCTTTACTTTCATTATCTTCCACTTTGTCAGTAATCATCTTTTTCCAGCTCTCCCTTACAACCTTTCCAAAGCCCAGGACTTTTTTTTTTTTTTTTTTGGTGGGTTTTTTTTTTTTAATATTGAAACAAATCAGAAAATTATAAGAATTGTACAAAAATTAAATAACCCTTGGGTCTAAGCAGGTGACATCTGCACATCGTCTTCTTCCACAAACACCACCTTCCCGCACAGGGAGGACAGCGCTGTCCCTGTCCCTCCTGCGGGACGGTGCCTGTTCAGAGCACAGGCTGGAGGGAAGGGCAGAAAACAAGCCTCATTCTAGACACGCACACACACAAGCCTTCGTCTCCACGGTCCCCAAAATCCAGGGGTTTCTCAGTCTTTCTGGCGGCGGGGATGGTCTCACCTTCTGGCTAACGTTCCATTAGGAAAAACCCGGGTCTGGAGAGGAGAGGCGGCGCCTTAGCTTTTCCTGCTCCTGAGGACCCGTTCTCAGTGTGGGCGGCTCGCCCTGCCGCCCTCTGGGCAATAAACCCGCCTGGAGGCTCCGGAGGCCCACGCGTGGACGCCCGCCTTGCCCGCTACTGCGCGGCCTGCCGCCGTTGGTAGTTGCTGTAGGCCTCCTCGAACATGGCCTTGCAGGGGAAGCGGGCCTTGAGCTTGGAGCAGATGAGGAAGGAGCCCCCCATCTTCCTGTGCAGGGAGTAGGTTTCCTCCGGCGGTGGGATGAGGCGGTGCTTCAGCATGATGGGGATCAGGCCGTGGATATTCTTCGTGGTGCTCTGCGTGCCGAAGTCGAAGGGCTCCTCAGAGTCGAAGGACTCCTCAGAGGCGAAGGCCTCCCCGAGGATCAGGATGGCGTCCAAGTGCGCATCCTCCATGGCCTTGACCTCATAGCCGGTGAGGAACTTCATCTCTATGGACTTCTTCGGCACCGCCTCCCTGTCCCTGTCGGCCGCTGCCCGACACAGAATTATTTTTTGGCCTTTATATTTAAAGGTGACTGAAGCAAATGCACAGCTCAGTGCAGCTCAGACCATGTTTGATTTCAAGTCGAATCTTCCAAGAAGACCAACTACATGCCCAACCCTGGGCTTAGCAAGTTGAGGTCTCATGACACTCCATGGGATGGGAAGCTATAGTCTCTGTCCTCAGGATGCTCACTTTTAGAGAGACCAAGCCAGCATGTCCCCTTTATCAGGAAAGCAACAGCTTTTCCATAACCCACAGTCAATTATCCCCTAGGTCACACCTGGCCTCTAAATGGCAAGGAGGCTGGAATGGAATATTGAGCTTTCTTCTCTTCAAAGCTAAGGAAGACAAGGAGAAGGGATCTAGGAATGGGTCTTGAGTAAACTCACTAAGGAACGAATGAACTAACTAATTAACTAATTATATGTTCCAAAATAAGAATAATGCCTGTTTTTTTTTTTTAAAGATTATTTATTTTGAGAGAAAGAGAAAGTGCACACATGAGCAAGTGGGAGAGGGACAGAGAGAGAGAGGGAAAGACAGAATCCCAAGCAGGCTCTGCACTGTCAGTGTGAGGAGCTGGTTACAGGGCTCAAACTTACAAACCATGAGATCATGACCTGAGCCAAAATCAAGAGTCCGACACTTAACCAACTGAGCCACCTAAGTGTCCCAATGCCTGTTTTTTTAAATGAGAAAACCTAGGCTCAGAGTAATGAAATATTTTGCCTGTTGTCACACAATTGGTAAGAAAAGGAGCAGAATTTTGTGTGACTATGTCTGACTCAAGAGTCTGCCCTCTGAATCATTCTAAACATCTGCTCCCTGTGTTCCTCCCCTCTGGATTACTGTCTTTGCCCCCAGGTATCATTGGAAGATTTTGACCTAAATATTGTACATTTTTAGGTGTGCTGGTGTTTGGAAGACAGTCTACTAAGTCTTGGAATTTCTGTCATAGAGTCTTTGCTTATTTGTTCTTCCCTCCCTCCCCCTTCCTTCCTTCACAGATTTATTGAACACCTGCTATGTACCAGACATTTAGGTCTGCCACTCTGCCTAAACACTCAAGTGCTTGCTGAATAAATAAATAGTTGTTGTCTGGTATAATTCTTCTGCCTCTATGTAGAGAACAATAGACTTGTTTGTCTGAAGTACAGACCATTATTCTCATTTCTAAGCCTCTGTTCTGAGAGTATCAATATGGCAGTTTTCAGAATGAAAAAAGAAGAAGAAGCCAGTCCTTTCAGTGGTATTAAACTTCTTAAACGACAAACCTGTAATTTGTAGAGGGAAAATGATTCCCTGACTGCATCTTGTATCCTTGAGTTCCAAATTACAAAGTTCTCACTGAAATTGGTTTCTGCCCAGGAGGAGATAACGTCAGTCAAGAAGGCTGCTTTTTGATCAACACTGCACTTCCACCGACAGAGCGTGGCTGCCCCCGGCCCTGCCCAAGTTAAACAAGACAGCACGAAGGGCAATTTCCATTTCTTGTTGAGGCCTTCAGTGAACATACCAAAAGAGAAGAGACAATGGAAGGATATGGAGGTTGTTAAAATGCTATTTTATTTTCAGCTGAAGTTAGAAGTTACAAGTCAGTTTTTGAGGACTTTCAGATACTTGTGGTAATGACCACGGGCTCACCTGACATTGCTAAGGCATTTAGTGAGACTCAGGCACACTAGTCACCAGGACAAAAGTGTTATTTTATAAAATGAGATGATGGCTATTGACTCATGTTAAAAAAATGGAAACTGCTGAGAAGCTTTGACTCATATTGAAGTTCACTGTAATCTATCTAATTATTACTCACAGAAATCATCTCATTGATGCTGGAGGGTTTCCACAAAGGAAATAAATGGACCCTGAAACCATTACTGAATCTCTTGCTAGCATTTGGAAAGAATCATTCTTTTTGAGGAAAGGTCACTCTTCTTTCCAGACCCTCTGCCTTTTTCTACACACAGCTTCTGCCACCAGTGCAGTTCCCCATGTGTTTCAATGCTCCTCCATGTCATGAATGCCTTTGTGTCCCTGAGAGGGAGCAAGGGCAACTTATCTCAGCTCTGCAGACAAAGAAATTGATTTCAGAGAGATTCAACACTCAACTGACACTCATTTCTAGCCTCCTGGGGACACAGAGGGCCTAAGAGTCCTGATTTACTCTGTACTCATTGCTCTTCTGGCTCCAGTGCTCTTGGGACTATCAGGAAACACCTCTCCACCTTTTATTCCAAAATGGTGTGAGCACGTGCAACCTCCTCAAAGATGCAAGAGCCTGTAACTTGCTCAATAACCCAGATTCTGCTGTTTATTTAATAAAATCTGCCCCCTGAGAAGCTGAAGCCAAAAGCTAAGACAAGAGGCAGATGGTGCTAAGCTTTCCTTTGAGGATGCTCTTTCACTTTAAAGCTATGAAATATTCAAGGCTATCTTGAGAAATGACCTTTAAAATTTTTTTTAAAGACCATATTCTCTCTCTTCTTTATGCTTTTAAATGAAGGGAAAAACACTTAGGAATGCAGACATGAGCTTTAAGTTTGCAGCTTAGGAATGTTCTCAGACAATAAAGACTTTCAATTTTAATGTTCTTTATCATCTATCAGGATCCTGAATTCTTTGCCATCTTTGGTTTAGCAAAATCACCAACTTTTTCTTTATGTAAATAACCCCTGTCTCACCTCTCACACAAGTCTGCATGAACATACATACCCCTCTACGTGCCTGCTCTTGATTTAAAAATCAGAGCATCACACCATTACAATACATGGGTCAAATGTTATCATGGCTGGTAAGCTGCCTTGTAATGTGTAAGATTCCTTTTTTCTTCCAGTGGGATTGTTTGCATCCCAAAGGAAGGAATACTCTATGGACATTTCTTGCTTTCTGTTGTTCCAAACAGAGTGCTCTGTAATGAAGTTGGTTATCTCACTTGAGCTACCTTTGTACCTTTCAGTGTGTCAAATATGTCCCTGCTTACAATCAGCTTCTATCACATTATGGACAAACTCTTAGTGGAATTGCTCATATTGACCACGTTTTCCTGTTCTTAAACACAAGTCAATTTTATTTCAGGGCGTATCGTACGTGCTGCTTCCTGTACTCCTATCTCCTCCAACAGATTTTTACAAGGCTAAATCCTTTGCATCCTTTGGATTCTTTGCATCAATCAGCTCTAATATTTTACATTTTTAGAGATACCATCAGTGACTGCCTGTGTTAGTTTAAGGAAGTATTAGAAAACTTAAACTGGCTTAAATAAGAGGGAACTATATTGGCTGATGTACCAGGTGCCCAGAGACAGTGAGGGTTTCAGGGTTAGTTGACCCAGCAGTTTTACCATGACATCAAGGATGCAGGCCTTCTCCAACTCTCTGATCTACAGTGTTGGCTTCATCCTAAAACTGATTTCCTCCCAACATTGACAACTATGCTACATGCTCTCTCAGTCGCATTTAATAGGAAAGAGAACCGGCTTTATTGTGCTCTCTTAAGAGCAAGAAAAAACTTCCCCCAAATTCTTTGGCAATATTCTAATATGTCACATGTCCATTCCTGAGCCAGTCACTGTTCAGGGAATGTGATGACCTTTAAAACAATCAGGCCCTCTTTAGGCTGAATTTAGCTCTCCACACTGAATTGATGAAGTGGAATGGATGTGTGGCATTCCCTTACCATACACCTTACCTTATCCTAAGAGGTAGCTACCTCTGGTAGGTAGAGGAACTACCTACCAGAATTGCTTGGGAACCTTAAAATGACCAACTCCCAAGCTGCCCCTTAACTAGTTAGGTTTAATTGGTGTGGGCCTGGGCCTGTGGTTCCCAAACTTGGTTGCCCATCGGAAGTACCTGAGGACTTCTACCCTGACAGACATTCTGATGTAATCAATATGGGCATTTCCAGGTGAATGTGCAGCCAAGTTTGGGAATTGTTGTCCTAAGCATTGATGCATACATGTATCCACATATAGTTCAACTTATACATATTTTATTTTTAAGTTCTTTAATAGTTTTTTTAAAATCTTGGATGAATTCTTTCTTTTTTTTTACAAATAGTTTATTGTCAAGTTGGTTTCCATATAACACCCGGTGTTCATCCCCACATGTGCCCTCCTCCATGTTTTATTGAGATGTAATTTACATGCTATGAAATCCACTCATTAATAAGTGTATAATTTGGTGGTTTTTAGTATGTTTTTGAGCTGTATAAGAATCACTATAATTTTAGAACATTTTCATCATCTCAAAAATAAGTCTCTTGGGGCGCCTGGGTGGCTTAGTCGGTTAAGCGTCCGACTTTCACTTAGGTCATGATCTCGCGGTTTGTGGGTTTGAGCCCCGCGTCGGGCTCTGTGCTGACTGCCAGCCCAGAGCCTGGAGCCTGTTTCAGTCTGTGACTCCCTCTCTCTCTGACCCTCCCCTGCTCACACTCTCTCTCTCTCTCTCCAAGAAAAAAAAAATAAGTCTCTTAACTATTAACTACCCCCACTTCCTTCCACCCCCCATTCTAGCCCTAGGCACATATTGATCTACTTTCTGTCTTTATAGATTTGCCTATTCTTGAGATTTCATATAAATAGAATTATACAATATGTGTTCCTTTGTGACTGACTTCTTTTAGTTAGTGTGGTTTCTAGGTTCAAACATGTTGTAGCAAATATCAGTACTTCATTCCTTTATATGGCTGGATAATATTCCAGCATCTGGATATACCACATTATGTTTATTTGTTCATCAGTTGATGGGATGTAGATTGTTTCCTCTTTGTGGCTATTATGAATAATGTTGCTATGAACATTCATGTACAAGTCTTTGTGTGGACATATGATTTCATTTCTTTTTGGTAGATATCTAGGAATGAAATTTTTGGGTCATTTGGAAACTGCATGTTTAATTTAACTCCTCAGTTATTGAGGAACTGCCAAACTGTTTCCCAAAGCAGCTGCAGCATTTTACATTCCTACCAGCAATGTATGAGAGTTCCAATTTCTATACATCATTCCCAATACTTATTATTGTCTATCTTTTTAATTATAGTAGATATGAAGTGGTATCTTATTGTAGTATGTATTTCTGTAATGACTAATGACTAATGATGTTGAGTGTCTTTCCATGTGCTTATTGGTCATTTGTAAACCTTTGGAGAAATATCTATTCAGATACTTTGCTTTTTTAAAATGTTTATTTATTTTTGAGGGAGAGAGAGAATGAACAGGGAAGGGGTAGAGAGAGACAGACACACAGAATCCAAAGTGAACTCCAGGCTCTGAGCAGTCAGCACAGAGCCTGATGTGGAGCTCGAACCCATGAACTGTGAGATCATTACCTGAGCCAAAGTCAGACACCTACCCAACTGAGCCACCCAGGCATTCCATTTGTCTTCTTCTTCTTGAGTTGTAAGAGTTCTTTATATATTCTGAATACAAGTCCCTTATTAGACATATGACTTGCAAATATTATCTCCCATTCTGAGTTGACTTTCACTTTCCTGATGGAATCTTTTGTCCAATTTATCAAGTTTTTCTTTTATCACTTGTGTTTCTGGTGTTGTATCTAATAAATCATTAGACATTAGCATAGTTTTGAAAATCTTCCCATGTGATTCCAGTATAAAGCTAGGGTTGAGAACTCTTGTCATACATCACTGTGTCTATAGGTTTTCAGACTTTCATTACTTTGCTCTCTCACATTGCCACAAAGACAACCAAAGGTACTTGGTCTATAAAAATATTTTGTTTATTTATTAGTTTTCCTGTTTATTTTCTGTCTTTTCCCAATGTCAGCTCCAAAATCACAAACACCTGTGTGGCTTCTTCTTGTAGTCCCAGGATGGGGTCTAGCATCTGGAGTGTATCAGTTGAATGGATAAAGGAATGGGCCTATTGAGCTGATTTTCCCACTGCCATCCTCCCACACCATCCTCCCAACAGGCTCCTTGCCCTTTATTTCCAGTTTCTGTTGTTCTGCTACCCTCTTCATCCACACCAGAGGTGGAAGTCTTCCTCATCCTCTACATCTAATCAGTAACCAAGTTCAATGCGTCTCCCCTGGAGAGAGCTGCTATTTACACATACACTGCACTGTATTGCCATCGTTCCTTTACTTTTCCGTCTTCCTCACATTTTTGTGAGTTTCTTGTGAGCAGAGATAGATCCCTCCTGGCTTCCTATCCTTAGCACTTTATTCAGCATTGGGCATAAGCAGGAGCTTAGCAAGGCTTTTAGATTTAATCATATGCTAGGGATTTGACATCTGAATCTGTAAGTTAGAACCAGGAATTGAGAGACCTTTTTTAAAAAAATATGATTTATTGTCACATGGGTTTCCATTAAAAAAGCTCTTTTTATGGCAGCCGTAGGTCTGTCCTTTTGCTCTGATGAGAGCTGAGTGACAGATTCTCTGATGAGATGTTGGTGGCTGTGAAGAGGTGGAAGATGGTGTTAAGGCTGGAATTCTGATGTACAGGGGAGACCTTCTAATGACTGGGAACTTAGAAAATATCAAACACTTACCAAGAACATCTGGTGAACTTCTCTGAAATGACAGTGAGATGTAAAAATTAGCACATGAATAAAAAGTGTCCCTATGATAAATGATCAAAATTAACCTCACTATAAGGCATGACCTTTCTGACACAAAGGAAGAACAGTATGGATGGGTATGCAGGAAAGGTCTGCGTGGGCGAAAGCTGTTTGCCTTGGAAACCACAGCATTCCAACATGTCAGGTCCTAGTGGAGCCTGACAAAGAGAACAACTAGCTTAGAATCAAAGGTTCACTTCTTCCATTTTTAATGGGCCTCTTTGAGGAGAATCAATTCAGCCAGAACCTCTTCTGGGCCTGAGGAGGCAGAAGGTGGGAAGCTCACCGAGTCAGGATTTTCTCTGGTGGTTTTTAAAACACAGAAGGATTTGGCTTCATTTTGATCAGAATAAAGAAAATGATTTCACCAGGCAAACAAGCTATTCTGCATATGCTTAATTTCCATGATGTGATATATAATTGTCAGGTTTCTCTCTCCTCATCCCCAAAAACTAACAGTCAGGGAACTGTTAAGGATGATTCCTCTGTTAAGCTGAAGTAGGGAGATGGCATGTTGCAGTTTTAACAGCTGCTCAAAATACCCTGCTCAGGCTCTAGTAAGCAGGTGTTTCTGCAAGCACCTGCAGCTTTGCACCTGGGGGCTTCCATTCTTAGGACAAGCCAGAGGTGCTGGGAGTGAATAGCCTGCAGCAGCCCATGTTAGATGGGATTTGAAGGATAAATACCCCAGCTTTCCCACCTCTGGGAACTGGGGGAAATGACCCTGAGGCACATTCCACATGGTTTCACAGAATTTTCCAGAGGCCTACTGTGGTGACCAGTTTGATAGCATGTTCTCTGTCACCTGCCTTCTCTCCCTCTTTCACTCCTGGGTTCACCTCCCAGGCAATCCTTGCCCTTAATTTCATGTCCCAGAGTTGCTTCCCAACAGTACATCATCTCCCCTTATCCACATGGGATATGTTCCAAGACCCCTAGTGGATGCCCAAAACCACAGATAGTACTGAACCCCGTATGTACTTGAAATGCATTTTGGCAATGGGTGGATGTCGCCCTTACTCTTGGTCAACCTCCAGTCTTTTCCCCGTGTGTCTGATGGGATTGTCTGCTGTGTCTGGTGTGTGAGAACAGTCTCCTAAGCAGGAACCCTAAGTCTCTGAGAGGTAAGAGTGCCTGAGGAGATGTGGCTGGTGCAGTAGAGCAGTGTAAAAATTTAATGAGCTTGCTTTTGACACCATTATTTGTCTTAGCAGATTTCTTGAGTGAGCAAGGCCAAAAGCCTTATGCAGATTAACTTCAAGGATGACTCCAGTCAGCAAAAGCTGTGGCTGTGACTGTCCAAATTTAGAGTTAACCTTTGGCTGAGCCTAGGTTTTATAATCTGTGACGGCCATCTCTGGGAGGGAGCAGGTTTTTCTTATTGAGAGACAAATAAAGAGAGAGAGAAAAGCTTTCTGATTTTGCTCATTTCGTTTTTAGGAGTGTAGGGTTTTGGATTTGGTTGCCTGCCCCAAATGAGAGAACAGATTGTTTCTCTCTAGACCATCAGAAAGAAGATGTAGAAAGTTTGGCTTTTGAATTTAATGCTCTAGAATATTTTGATTTTTAAAGAGAAGCTAGAAATTGAATTTTTTATGTGAAATGTCTCCATGATTAAATGTTAGCTCCTTTCTCCTTCTCTCCCTTCGTTCCTTCGTTCCTCACTTTCTCCCTTCCTTTTTTTCCTTCATTTTTCTCCTTCCTTCCTTCCTTCCTTCCTTCCTTCCTTCCTTCCTTCCTTCCTTCCTTCCTTCCTTCTTTCTAAAACTATACAGGCCAAGTCAGAATTAATACAGAACAAAACAAAATAAGTCCGTGGTCTGATTCAATACTTGGGTAACCAGTTTGTGACCTCTGACCACTACAGTTAAGTTGGTACACTGGAACAGTATAAGTGGTAAATGACAAACTTACTTTTGTGCAGTAAAGGGATGAACTCCATTCATTCACAGATGCTTGCTCTATGCCCACTACTATGCCAGGCCTTGAGATCCAGGAGTGAATGAGAAGCAGTCCCTGCCTGCAAAGGCCTCTCATCTACTGGAAGCACAGCTTAGTTTAAGTGTGTGTGGCTAAAGTAACAGCACTCTCTTTTAATTTGGTTTAAGCATAAAGGAGAATTTATTGGAAGGAACCCATGAACCTGTGGGTCTCAGAGAACTCACGGGCAGCTGGGCCTCATGAGAACCTGGAGTCAGCTCTGTAAAATCAGAACACTCTCTTGGGGGCACCTGGGTGATTCAGTCAGTTGAGTGTCCAAATTTGGCTCAGGTGAGATCTCAGGTTCGTGGGTTTGAGCCCTGATTCATGGGTTGAAGCCCTGTGTCAGGCTCTGTGTTGACAGCTAGCTCAGAGCCTGGAGCCTGCTTCGGATTCTGTGTCTCCCTCTCTCTCTGCCCCTCCCCTGCTCATGCTCTCTCTCTCTCTCTCTCTCTCTCTCTCTCAGAAATAAATAAAACATTAAAAAATTTTTTTAAAAAGATCACTTTCTCTTGAACCCTCATAGTTTCCTAGGTTGTTTGTTTGTTTGTTTCCTCTCTCTTTCTTAGGCAGGCTGGCTTTCTATCTTAGGCAGGCACATGGACAAACATGGTCTCTGCATAACTCCCGATATATATTTTTTCTGTTCAAGCTACAGATCAGAGGGACTGGAGCTGAGCTTCCTCCAGATTCCCAGGAAAGAGTCTTGAGTGGTACTGTCTCTTTGTCCAGTCATATTCAAACATGGCTTCTAGGGACCCATCCTTGTGATAGGTGAATTTTCATAGAAAGAGGACACTGTGGTCTGAAAGAGGCCTCCTACAGAAGGAAGGATACTTCATTCATTTAGTACCTGACATTGATCTAGCCTCTGCTAGAGAGCATAGCCAATAACACAAATACAACCTTACCTCCTTCAGGGAGCTTACATTCTCTTGAGAGTAGAAAGACAGGGGTGCCTGGGTGGTTCAGTTGGTTAAGCATCTGACTTTGGCTCAGGTCATGATCTCACAGTTCATGGGTTCAAGCCCGCATTGGGCTCTGTGCTGACCATCAGCTCAGAGCCTGGAGCCTGTTTCGGATTCTGTGTCTCCCTCTCTCTCTCTGACCCTCCCCTGCTCACGCTGTCCCTCTCTCTCAGAAATAAATAAAACATAAAAAAAGACAAAAAATAGAAACAATAAATCAATTTGTCATAGGGGTGAGTATAGTGAATTGTTTAGGGGGAGATTGAGGAGGGGCTGTGGAGGGAAGTTCTGCAGCTCTCAAGGAGGTGAATCAGATAAGGGATCTTGAGGAGCTGACTTTTAATCTGAAATATGACAGGTAAGAAGGAGCTGGAGTAGCATGGTCAGATTTACGTTTTAGACAGATGACTCTGGAAGAAGGAAAAAAAAGGATCTTTCTCTCCATGGTCTCCGGAAACAAAGCTCACTAAATGAACTTGCTGACAAGGAAAGGAATTTTACAAGGTTGCATACCAAGGTGACATTGTCATCTTCAATCAGCCCTGGCTTATTTGCATCTTTGAGCAATAAAAATCAGCTCTTATCTATATAACATTTTAGGGTTTGTAATGCATTCTCACCTCCAATAACATATTTACCCTCCAAGCACTACTTTGGGGTAGGCAGTGCATGTAATCTGTCTTTATTTCACAAGATACTGGGACTAACAGAGACTGTGTCATTTACCCCAACAAGTAGGTGCAGAGCTAAGACCTCCCCACCAGGTAATTCTATCAAGTTATATAACTAAGTAGGAAAGTGCCACATTAGTCCAGAATCATCATGATTTTCCCCTGTGACTCTTGTTCAGTGGAATTAGTAGGAATGTGAGCCGGGCTACTTTTCTTTCAGGGTATCTTAGCTTAGCAACGGGACCCCAAAACCTTAACATTTTCTTCTCCCAAACCCCTATGTCCAAATCTTTAAAAAAATCTGTTTTTTTAAAAAAATGCTTATTTATTTTCTTTTGAGAGAGAGGGAAAGAGAGAGAGAGAGCAAATGGGGGAGAGGCAGAGAGAGAGGGAGAGAAAGAATCCCAATCAGGCTCAGAGTCTGACATGGGGTTTGATCTCATGAACTGTGAGATCATGACCTGAGCTGAAATCAAGAATTGGATGCTTAACTGACTGAGCCACCCAGGTATTCCCTATCCCCCAAATATTTTTTTAAATACTTTTATTTCTCCAGGGTAACTGATTCTGGAAGCTCAAGCTGTGTTATGTGCCTGAAAGATAAGAATGGCCTCCACACCCTCTCATTTCCTGCACATCCTGATTTGTGTACAAAATGTCACTGACTAAGTATTCTTTTTTAATTAAGAATGTTTGTTTTTATTATTATTATTATTTTACAAATAGTTTATTGTCAAGTTGGTTTCCATAAACACCCAGTGAGCATTCCCACAAGTGCCCCTCTCCGTGCCCATCTCCCTCTCCCCCCCCACACCCATCAGTCCTCAGTTTTTGTCAGAATTCAAGAGTCTCTCATGGTTTGCCTCTCCCCCTTTCCCCCACTATTTCCCCCCTTTTTCTCCCCCATGGTTCTCCGTTAAGTTCCTCCTAATCCTCCTATACGTGCAAACATATGATATTTGTCCTTCTCTGTCTGACTTATTTCGCTCAGCATAACACCCTCAAGGTCCATCCATGTTGCTACACATGGCCAGATTTCATTGTTTCTCATTGCCATGTAGTATTCCATGGTATAGATAAACCACATCTTCTTGATCCATTTATCTGTTGATGGACACTTAGGCTCTTTCCATGTTTTGGCTATTGTGGAGAGTGCTGCTATGAACATTGGGGTACATGTGCTCCTATGTCTCAGCATTTCTATATCCCTTGACCAAGTATTTTTTTAACCAGAGCAGAATTTCTTGAAAATTCATCTCCCTGGGCCTCTCCCAAGACTCAGTGATTTGGGGGTACTTTGGGGGGAAAAAAGGCATATGCAGGCAGGGTTTTTGTGCAGGGCTAGGCTGGCATCTTAACAGCTCTGTTTCATGTAGACTGTAGATTGGTATATTTAGTTGATCAATTCTCCACTAGATGGCAGTAAAGTTCCATTTAACGTCCAAAGGACACTTAAACCTGCATTGTAACTGCAGTTTTACAACAGGTAAAGGCAAAATGTGTCTTGAGGAAGGGGGACCTTTTTTTGTTTTTGTTTTTGTTTTCTAATCTGCACTAAATTATCCTATGAATTGGTGGTTACCTCAGACTTATGTCTTAGGACAAAGTATTGGTGAAAACCCCCGAAACCTGCATTTCTAAAAATGTGTTGTTTTGAAGAACACAAGTTCCACAGGATGTTAATAGGTTTGTGAACAAAGTGTGTGTAGTCAAATATGTTTAGCTCTGAGGAATCTTGCAGCAAGGACACTGACAGAATTTGTGAAAATCAGTTTGGTCAGTGTGCCTCATGAAGCTATTGCAAGGATGGTGTCTGCATTTTGCTGATCTGACCACTGCCAGAATTCTCTTTGGGAAGTACTCTGTAAGAGTGATTCTACTGAACTGCTAAGAAGAAGTTACTGTGGAACCGTGTTGACTGCAGTAGGACTAATTTAAGACACAGTATCCCTTGCTCTCCAAATCTCTCTAGTTCCCAAGTTCCCAGAGTGAGGATTTGGATGGCAAGTTCAGATAGGAAAGGCTAGCACCTGATCTGAGTCTGTTTGGTTCCTGAATTTTCAGAGAGTGGGAGGAGGGAGTTCATGTAGGGAGGGATGTACCTCATACTTTTGGCTCCTGAGTTCTGATGATCAGAGGTGGCAGAATGAGAGGTGCCTGCATTCTAAAGGGAAAAGGAGCAGGGCTCTTCTAAGAACCTCGCTTTGTGGATGTTCAAAATAATAGTCTGGACAGATGGAGAAAGCTGCTAATAGGATAGCTTTCATCCTTCCCAAGGTCAACAGGCTTCCTTACAAACAGAGGGGTGGGGGTAGAACAAAGAACCAAGTAGAAGGCCCTGAGAGGAACGACCTGACATATAAGGAACCATCCTGCAGGTGTCTCATCTGGGAGGGGATCTGAGACATACTGGAGAGGGGGCAAAAGAGAAGGAAGGAAGGAGAGAGAGGGAAGGATGGACACAAATAGGGGGAGGAGGGAAATAAAGAAACTTCCTACACTTTTTAGTTTTTCAATTTGGAGGAGAAAGAGATCATGATTGAAGGGGTAGTGGCAATGAAGGAAGCTACCTCTGGATAGGTAATCAGACTTCACAGCCAGATGGAGAATAATTAATATTCTGAAAAGTAGAAACAAACCAGTGAGAGCTGAGGTCTTTGGGTCAGGCTTGGAAGACCGGGTGCTGGAGGAGAGTCATCATAAACTAGTTGGCCCCAAGGAGGAGAGATCAGAGGCCCTGGTCCAAGAGAGCATCTACGAAGGAGGGCTGTGAGCACCACTGCCCCATCCATCTGGGCAGAGAGGTATTTCCACACAAGGAGCATCCATCAGTAAACCCTCTTCCTTCTGAAGCTGACTGTGAGTAACTTGTTTGCCTCTCACTCTGGTTTCTTATGAATGACAAGCAGAAGCATACACCACACATTTAAACAAATAACAAATAGCAGTGCAATTTTATTCACAGGACTGGATGGATAGGGGCCCCAGCCTACAATGTGTGTTGCAAATGACTGCTTGTCATTTGTAAGATGATTTTTATGACAGATAGACAATTGTACAAAATTTAATAGTTGCCATATATTTTACTGAAAATTAAAAAGGCCTGAAACCTTTGTTTTTTTTCTTTTCCCTTTTTATATAAAACACATCATTTTTTGAATTAAGCCAAATATTTAAAAAGTGGTTTGATTTAAATCAGTTAAAATTTTTTTCTAGGTAAATAGAGCAGAGTGTATGCAGAGATATGGACAAAATTGTGAAGGTGGTTCGCCAGTGGCTATAGTTTGGGAAACACCAGACTAGAGTGGTAGAAAGGCCCTGGGCTTTGGATCCTGACAAGTCTGACTTGTGTTACTCATTTAGCTGTGTGACCTTGGGCAAATTATTTAACTTCTCTGTCTCAGTTGCCACATTTGGAAACACTAAAGGCTATCTGATATTGATTTCCTGCCAAGTAGCAGGCCCTGTTATGTTTGGGGATCCCTAAGGAGTCTCTCAGATGTTCTTACAAGCTGGCTTGTCAGGGCCTTGCCCTTTCAGCTTTGACTGGGGAACTGGAGCAGGAGGTAGTGATGTGGGTGTGTCCTTGGCCTGTAGAGTTGCACTGCCATTGTGTCTCTCTGTGCCACACAGACCCCAGCCCCTTCAGAAACAGCTTCCATGACACAGGTAGGAGTTAGTGCTGTGGCTGCTACACATCCATGTCCCAACATATGGGACATGGCTTCCCATCCTGGTGCTCACCTTGGTACATGGCTGTGTATTCTGTTTTTGTCTATGAGAGCAACTCATGTCCCTTCCACGAATGACACAGTTGTATTGAGAGAAGAGGATTCTACTGGGATTAGGAAACCATTATTTCATCCAGCCTCTGTAACTTCGGGCATGAAATATAGCCAGTCAGTTAAGAGCACTTAGTAGCTATATAGTTTGGGTAAGTGACCTATCTCTCTAAGAATCACTTTACAGAAAGTATGAATCCAAAATTTACCCTCACATCAGCAGTAGACAAGTGTGCTTGTTCCTGTGTGATCGTCAACACTGGACATAGTTTTATTTATTTATTTATTTTTAAAGTTGGTTTCCTTATATAACACAAGTTGGTTTCCATATAACACCCAGTGCTCATCCCAACAAGTGCCCTCCTCCATGCCCATCACCCCCTGTCCCCCCGCCCCGCCCCCATCAGACCTCAGTTTGTTTCTCAGCATTCAAGAGTCTCTCATGGTTTGCCTCTCTCCCTTTCCCCCACCATTTCCCCCCTTCTTCTCCCCATGGTCCTCTGTTAAGTTCCTCCCAATCCTCCTATACATGCAAACATGGTATCTGTCCTTCTCTGCCTGACTTATTTCGCTCAGCATAACACCCTCAAGTTCCACCCATGTTGCTACACAACACTGGACATAGTTTTAAAAGTCTTTGCTAATTTGGTATTATTTTAATTTTTATTTATTTATACTAGAGTTGTTGATCTTTTTTTCCCCATATGTTTGTCACTTTCATCTCTTTGGTGAATTATTTTTGTCCTTTGTTCCTCCATCCCCTGCCTGCCATTGGGAGTGTTCCTGTATGTATGTATGTATGTATGTATGTATGTATGTATATATGTGTATATATATATATATATATTTTTTTTTTTTTTTTTTTACAAATAGTTGATTATCAAATTGGTTTCCATATAACACCTGGTGCTCATCCCCACAAGTGTCCTCCTCCATGCCCATCTCCCCCGTCCCCCCACACATCCATCAGTCCTCAGTTTGTTTCTCAGCATTCAAGAGTCTCTCATGGTTTGCCTCTCTCCCTTTCCCCCACCATTTCCCCCCTTCTTCTCCCCATGGTCCTCAGTTAACTTCCTCCTAATCCTCCTATACGTGCAAACATATGATATTTGTCCTCTGCCTGACTTATTTCGCTCAGCATAACACCCTCAAGGTCCATCCATGTTGCTACACATGGCCAGATTTCATTGTTTCTCATTGCCATGTAGTATTCCATGGTATAGATAAACCACATCTTCTTGATCCATTCATCTGTTGATGGACACTTAGGCTCTTTCCATGTTTTCGCTATTGTGGAGAGTGCTGCTATGAACATTGGGGTACATGTGCTCCTATGCATCAGCATTTCTGTATCCCTTGGGTAAATTCCTAGCAGTGCTATTGCTGGGTCATAGGGGAGTTCTATTGTTAATTTCCTGAGGAAACTCCACACTGTTTTCCAGAGGGGCTGTACCAGTTTACATTCCCACCAACAGTGTAGGAGGGTGCCCGTTTCTCCACATCCTCGCCAGCATCTAGAGTTCTCTGATTGGCTCATTTTAGCCACTCTGACTGGCGTGAGGTGGTATCTCAGTGTGGTTTTGATTTGTATTTCCCTGATGAGGAGCGATGCTGAGCATCGTTTCATGTGTCTGTTGGCCATCTGGATGTCCTCTTTGGAGAAGTGTCTGTTCATATCTTCTGCCCATTTCTTCACTGGGTTGTTTGTTTTTCGGGTGTGGAGTTTGGTGAGTTCCTTATAGATTCTGGATATTAACCCTTTATCTGATATGTCATTTGCAACTATCTTTTCCCATTCCGTTGGTTGCCTATTAGTTTTGTGGGTTGTTTCCTTTGCCGTGCAGAAGCTTTTCATCTTGATGAGGTCCCATTCGTTTATTTTTGCTCTTGATTCCCTTGCTTTTGGGGATGTGTCAAGTAAGAAGTTGCTGTGGTGGAGGTCAAGGAGGTTATTTCCTGCTTTCTCCTCTAGGGCGTTGATAGTTTCCTGTCTCACGTTCAGGTCCTTTATCCATTTTGAGTTTATTTTTGTGTATGGTGTGAGAAAATGATCTAGTTTCATTCTGCATGTTGCTGTCCAGTTCTCCCAGCATCATCTGTTAAAGAGGCTGTCTTTTTTCCATTGGATATTCTTTCCTGCTTTGTCAAAGATTAGTTGGCTGTATACTTTTGGGTCCACTTCTGAGTTCTCAATTCTGTTCCATTGGTCTATGTGTCTGTTTTTGTGCCAATACCATACTGTCTTGATGATGACAGCATTGTGGTAAAGGTTAAAGTCTGGGATCATGATGTCTCCTGTTTTGGTTTTATTTTTCAGTATTCCTTTGGCTATTCAGGGTCTTTTGTGGTTCCATACAAATTTTAGGATAGTTTGTTCTAATTTTGGTTCCTGTATATTTTTTGTAGTGACTCTTAAGAAAGTAACTTTATGGGGCATCTGGGTGGTTCAGTCGGTTGAGTGTCTGCCTTTGGCTCAGGTCATGATCTCATGGTTGATGAGGTCAAGCCCTGCATCGGGCTCTGTGCAGACAGCTCAGAGCCTGGAGCCTGCTTCAGATTCTATGTCTGTCTGTCTGTCTGTCTTTCTCTCTCTCTTTGCCCCTTCCCCACTCATCGCAAACATTTTAAAAAAATTTTAAAGTAACTTTTTACTCTGTTTAACATTGCTTATCAACATATACATATACATATATATGTGTGTGTGAGAGAGAGAAGCTGTTTTAAAGGCCATGTCACCATTGGCTGTCATTTTGAATATATTTTAACTGAATGATTTTTATTCTAGTTGTTCTAGTCATATTTCTTTTTTTTCTGTCTGACTAGTAGTTTTTCCTCTAACAGCTTAAAAAAATTTGACCTACCACATAGATTCTACAGTTCACATTTCATTATATTTGCTTTATCTCATATTTATCTGTGTAGTCATTACATAAATTTGGACATAGTGGATTTTACATTGCTGATTGGTGGATTTTATTGTGCTCCTTCCAGGGATGTTTGATGTAGCCCTGACAATTAAATTACTGTCATTAAGTTACCTGAAGTTTACCGTGACACTTAGAGACTGGTGAAGCTTTGTTAGGTTGGGTGGAGAAGAGCCTTTCCAGGTTATTTTATCTCTACTACTAGTGTATGCCCCTCTGTGCTCAGACTGAATGCCCTGGATCTTAACAAAACTCTCCCCTCCTCCTGTGGAGCTGGAACATCCCCTAAATCGGGGTGAGCTCCCTTGACACTCTATTTCCAGCCTTGTAGGGTTTCTTCCTGCACAAATGAGAGTTAGTGGTTAGCAACAGACTAGAGGGCACCCTTATGTAGAATTTTGGAATTCTTTGTGTAGTTTCTTCTTATCTGGTTCTCTGTCGTGTAAATTCCAGAAGGCTCAGCCTCATTGAATTTAATCTCTGAAGAAAGCAGACAGAATTAACTGAGAATTATTAAACCCTACTTTAAAATTGTTGTATGTCATTATCTATAGAAAACTGAAGAAATTATTCAGTGAGGATCTGCTATCACTGTACAGTTTCTTTTTACTACAATTGTAGTGAAAACACTTGTCCTGGTATGGTTCACCTTTGTCTTATGCTGTTTTGTTCAGGTTCTGCTGCTATTCCTCTATCTCTCATTTTTCTTATATCCTCTCAATTCTGAGTGTCTCTTTATTTAGACGTCTTCCTTTTTCTTTAAAAATGTTCATCATAAATAGCTAAAATAAAACACAAATAAAAGTAGAGGGCACAACTACTTCCCCAATGTGAAGATCACTCATCTTCAACATTTACCAACAGTTAAAGGCTCTTCATCCTAATTCCAGAGGATTGTCAGATTTTACGTCTGCAATTCCTCTAAGGCAATAGTTAACATTGGCTGCGTATTAGAATCACTGGGAAAACTTTTAAAACATCTCTTCCTAGGCCACATTCAAGATCAACTAAATCTGGATCTCTGGTGGTGGGACCCTGGCATTCTTACTTTATAAAGCTCCCCAGGTGATCCCAGTGTGCAACCAATGTGGAGAACCACTGCTCTAAGGTCACCTTATGAAGGGTCTCCATCAGCGGCATCCCCTGGGATGTCTTGCTTCCTTCCAATAGGGTGTGCAGAGAGCTGTCCACGAGTCACTGATGATGGGTGACCAAGTCTGGCTGTGTTTGTGGGAGGCAGTTGCTCAGCTGTGCTCAATGACTAAATAAATACCTTTAATTGAGAAGTCTCTGGATGCTGTCGTTTGTTGATGTGATGGTAGGGAGAAGTATTTGTTCAACGTTTTTTGGTGGGAACTGCTACTTCCTAATTAGGTTTGGGTGATGTTAGGCTGAAACACAGGCACCAAAGAGTGTTCTTAATTAGAGCAATCAGCAGCCTCTCTAGCAGTTTGATGCTAATGTGTAGGGTTTTGTTTGTTTGTTTTTGTATTTACATTTTCTTATTTTACTTTGAGTCTTTAAGTAATTATGTGAGGTAGATATCATTTTAGAGATGGAAAAAGGATACATGATATTAGAGATCTGTGCTCAAGGTCATGGACATTGTTAATAGACTACAAACCAGGACAAGTTCCCAGGTTTTTTCTGCTTACACTAGTGCTCTCCCTTACATGGAGTGTTTCCTTTGGCAAGATATGAGTGTGCTATAGATCCTGGGGAGAAATCTTGGGATACTACAGGTAATTCTGGTGTTCAGTGCAGGAATTTCATTTATGTGGCCATGAGTTCTCCTTGTTCAGGGCTGTCTCAATGGCACATTTGTACTATTATTGGTCAGAATAACCCTGGTGGGATTTAGGAAAAGATGTAAAATAAGTTTGAAGGAAGATGGCCTTATCAACATCTACAGGAGAGATAAGCATGCTAATGCACTGCTTTGGGAGAGTAAATTCAGCCATTTTGGAGGGGAATTTGGTAGTATCTATTGAAATAAATATGTAATTCCTATGACTGAGCAATTTTACTTGTGGGTATCTACTCTAGAAAAATACTCACTGGTGCCTTGGGCTGGAAGTGTGAACAAGGCTGCTCATCACGAGCATTGTTTGTAATAGTAAAAGTTTTGAAAGAAGTGTTCACTATTGAGGGATGTTAAATAAATAATGGCATAAAATGAAGTAGGTTGTCCACTTAATGTTAAGTAAATAATGGCATAAAATTACTGTGAAATACTATGTACAAGTATTATAATAATAAGATTTATTAATAATAAACAATAATAACAATAATAAGATTTATGTGTGCTAATTTGCAAAGACTTCTAAGACATAATGTAGAGAAAAAAAAGGAAAGTTGTAGAAATGAAAATACAATATGAAATAATTTATCTAAGACAAAATGAAAAAGAAATAAAATAACACATATATGTAAATGCATTAAGAGAGTCTGGAAGGAATATACACCGCATTGGTAATGGTAGTTATTTCCAAAATGGAGAGAGGAGACTAGTCTTGGAGATGGTTGGTTAAAAGGTACTTTAGCTGAATGTTTACTATTATTTGAAAAATTGATGTTTTAGTGATTTAAATGAAATACAGTTTCCTTGAAAAACAAGTGAACACCTCTTAAACCAAACTGGTCTTTTATTAAGTGCAACCTGTAAAGACATTACCTCTTGAGAAGTGAAATCCTCTTGTGAACTCAGTAGAGCCTATTTCATTTTTCCCTTTCAGACCCATCTTACATTTAATTTGGCTCAAGGGCCATGAAGCCATACTTAAGAGGATCAGGAACAATCTAGTAATTGTCTTGATTTTAGCAAAAAGTCAAGTGTGATTTAACAGGCAGATGACACTTGACTTTTCTAGAGTGCTGTTCACAGGGGTTCTTGGTTTATGCTTTGTGCTCTCAGAAGGATAGGTGGGGAGCCATGGCATATCACACACCTGCAGGCCCAGTTGTGCCTCTGTTACTGAACTCCAACCTTGGTTTTGATTGGAAATAAATTTCAGCTTTATTCATAAAGCTAGCAACTTGGGGAGGAGGCAGACTCTGGTCCAAAAGCCAACTCCAAGGTTTCTGCCTGGCTAAGGAGTTTGGCATAGTTAATTAGGAAAGGGAATGCAGTGCTCTGCAACTTTTCTTGATTATGTGTATACTCGATGGTGCCACCTACAAATGTAATCTCAATGCTTGGAGTTGTGCAAGGGTGTATGATGCTTATTCTGTGATGTGCTGGAGAACACTGTTCTTTCCGCAAAGGAGAGCAAGGTATACAGATACATAGAGAGGTTATTAAAATCATTTTCATGACCTAAAAAATAAAAACATTTTGCTAGAAAAATTGCTAAGCTCATCAGAAAACTGAGGTGACTTCAAACAGATGTGCTGGCCTCTGCAGCCTGAGAATGTTTTGGTCTTTCACTCCTCAAGGCCAGTGGTCCCTCTCTCCTATGGATCAAGGGACTTAGATCAGCAAATAAGGAGTGTGTTAACTTAAAGCAAGTTGACCCTTAAGACTGAATGGAGTGCTTTTACCACAAGCCATTGATGTAGTCTTTACAATCTTGTGGGTTTGTGGAAATTAAGGTTGGGCTCATGACAGGGTGACCAGGAGATAATATTGCTAACTCTCATCATGCCCTTGGGACTATTGTCCTTGTTTGTCCTTCCACCTGAGATGATCTCTCAGCTTCTTTTTGTTTAGCTACCCAAATTCTGAGTTTCTATTCAGTCTGCTCATTCACTGATTTGAAAAATATATAAGCTTCTTGAGAGCAGAGAATCTTGTCTGTTTTGGCCACTGAAGTATTTTAAACACTTGTCATAATGTCTGGCACACAGTCAGCAAACATTTGTTAAATGAATGAATGAAATCTTTATCCAGTTCCTGCTGTGCATTTGGATTGTGCAATAAGGACACAGTGGTGATCATTCCCTGCCCTGGGGAACTCAATATCATGTCAGATGGACATGATGAGCAACTTACTTCATCAAGAAGAGGAAAATCCTCCTTAAGGAAGTGACATTCTTTTCATAGAAACTGAAGGATTAGTAGAGTTAGCCATAAGACAAACTGGAAGGGAATTCATAGCACAGGGAAAACCAAATATAACGGTCCTGAAGTAAGTATAAGAAATAACAGAAATAGAAGTAAACCCAGTGCTGGGAGGAGGCTGTCAGATGGTAAAAGATCAGGATGTGGAAATGGGCAGGAATGAGTCCTGCAGCCTTTGCATGTCTTGAATTTTGAGTTTCCATAATAAAGGGCATAGTACATATTTGCCATATAGTAGATCCAAAATGAGATTTATGTTGTGTTTAATTTCACTACTTTTAGAAATACTCCACTCACCCATAATTTTTAAAAATAGTTTATTGTTAAGTTGGTGTCCATATAACCCAGTGCTCATCCCAACAAGTGCCCTCCTCCATGCCCATAACTGTCTTTCCCCTCTCCTGCACCCCCATCAGCCCTCAGTTTGTACTCGGCATTCAAGAGTCTCTCGTGGTTTGCCTACCTCCCTCTCCCGAACTATTTTCACCCTTCTTCTCCCCCATGATCCCCCTTCTTCTCCCCCATGTTCCTCCTAATCCATCTATATGTGCAAACATATGGTATCTGTCTTTCTCTGCTGACTTATTTCGCTCAGCATAACACCCTCAAGATCCATCCATGTTGCTACACATGGCCAGATTTCATTCTTTCTCATTGTCATGTAGTATACATAAACCACATCTTCTTGATCCCTTCGTCCGTTGATGGACACTTAGGCTCTTTCAATGATTTGGCTATTGTTGAGAGTGCTGCTATGAACATTGGGGTACATGTTCCCCTCTGCATCAGCACTCCTATATCCCTGGGGTAAATTCCTAGCAGTGATATTGCTGGGTCATAGGGGAGTTCTCTTGTTAATTTTTTGAGGAACCTCCACACTGTTTTCCAGAGGGGGTGCACCAGTTTACATTCCTAACCAACAGTGTAGGAGGGTGTTTCTCCACATCCTCGCCAACATCTATAGTCTCCTGACTTGTTAATTTTAGCCACTCTGACCAGCGTGAGGTGGTATATCAGTGTGGTTTTGATTTGTGGTTCCCTGATGATGAGGGATGCTGAGCAACGTTTCATGTGTCTGTTGGCCATCTGGATGTCCTCTTTGGAGAAGTGTCTGTTCATGTCTTCTGCCCATTTCTTCACTGGATTATTTGTTTTTCAAGTGTGGAGTTTGGTGAGTTCCTTATAGATTTTGGATATTAACCCTTTACCTGATATGTCATTTGCAACTATCTTTTCCCATTCCGTCAGTTGCCTATTTGTTTTATTCTTTGTTTCCTTTGCTGTGCAGAAGCATTTTTACTTGATGAGGTCCCAATATTTCATTTTTGCTCTTGATTCCCTTGCCTTTGGGGATGTGTCAAGTAAGAAATTGCTGCAGTGGAGGTCAAAGAGGTTGTTTCCTGCTTTCTCCTCTAGGGTTTTGATGGTTTCCTGTCTCACGTTCAGGTCCTTTATCCATTTTGAGTTTATTTTTGTGTATGGTGTGAGAAAATGATCTAGTTTCTTTCTTCTGCATGTTGCTGTCCAGTTCTCCCAACACCATCTGTTAAAGAGGCTGTCTTTTGTCCACTGGATACTCTTTCCTGCTTTGTCAAAGATTAGTTGGCCATACATTTGTGGATCCAATTCTGAGATCTCAATTCTATTTCATTGGTCTATGCATCTGTTTTTGTGCCAATACCATACTGTCTTGATGATGACAGCTTTGTAGTAGAGGCTAAAGTCTGGGATGGTGATACTTCCCGTTTTGGTTTTCTTCTTCAATATTGCTTTGGCTATTCGGGGTCTTTTGTGGTTCCATACAAATTTTAGGAAAGTCTGTTGTAGTTTTGAGAATGCTGGTGCAGTTTTGATTGGGATTGCATTGAATGTGTAGATTGCTTTGGGTAGTAATGACATTTTAACTATATTTGTTCTTCCTATTCATGAGCATGGAATGTTTTTCCATTTCTTTGTGTCTTCTTCAATTTCCTTCATAAGTTGTTTATAGTTTTCATCATAGAGATGGTTAGGTTTATTCGTATGTATTTAATGTTTTTTTGTGCAATTGTGAATGGGATCAGCTTCTTGATTTCTCTTTCTGTTGCTTCATTATTGGTGTATAAAAATGCAAACGATTTCTGTACATTGGTTTTGTACCCTGCAACTTTGCTGAATTCTTGGATCAGTTCTAGTAGGTTTCTGGTGGAGTCTGTCGTGTTTTCTATGTAGAGTATCATGTCGTCTCTGAAAAGTGAAAGTTTGACTTCTTCTTTACCAATTCTGATGCCTTTGATTTCCTTTTGTTGTCTGATGGCTGATGCTAGGACTTCCAGCACTATGTTAAACAACAGTGTTGAGAGTGGACATCCCTGTCATGTTTCTGCTCTCAGTTTTTCCCCAATGAGGACAATGTTAGCTGAGGGCTTCTCATAGGTGGCTTTTATGATGTTTAATAACTTCCTTCTATCCCGACTTTCTTGAGGGTCTGTATTAAGAAGGGACACTTCATGATCCATTCATCTGTTGAAGGACACTTAGGCTCTTTCCATGTTTTAGCTATTGTGGAGAGTGCTGCTATGAACATTGGGGTACATGTGCTCCTATGCATCAGCATTTCTGTATCCCTTGGGTAAATTCCTAGCAGTGCTATTGCTGGGTCATAGGGGAGTTCTATTGTTAGTTTCCTTAGGAACCTCCACACTGTTTTCCAGAGGGGCTGTACCAGTTTACATTCCCACCAACAGTGTAGGAGGGTGCCCGTTTCTCCACATCCTCGCCAACATCTAGAGTTCTCTGATTTGCTCATTTTAGCCACTCTGACTGGTGTGAGGTGGTATCTCAGTGTGGTTTTGATTTGTATTTCCCTGATGAGGAGCGATGCCATGGAATACTACATGGCAATGAGAAAGAATGAAATCTGGCCATGTGTAGCAACATGCATGGACCTTGAGGGTGTTATGCTGAGCGAAATAAGTCAGGCAGAGAAGGACAAATATCATATGTTTGCACGTATAGGAGGATTAGGAGGAACTTAACAGAGGACCAAGGGGGAGAAGAAGGGGGGAAATGGTGGGGGAAAGGGAAAGAGGCAAACCATGAGAGACTCTTGAATGCTGACAAAAACTGAGGACTGATGGATGTGGGGGGGAGGAGGGATGGGCATGGAGGAGGGCACTTGTGGGGATGAGCACTGGGTGTTATGTGGAAACTAAATTGACAATAAACTATTTGTAAAAAAAAAAAAAAAAAAAGAAGGGGCACTTCATTTTGTCAAATGCTATTTCTGCATCTATCGACAGGTTCATATGGTTTTTATCTTTTCTTTTTTTTTTTTTTTGATGTGATGTATCACATTGATTCATTTGCAAATATTTAACCAGCCCTGTCACCCAGGAATGAATCCCACTTGATCTTGGTGGATAATTCTTTTTATGTGCTGTTGCATTCAATTTCCACGTATCTTGCTGAGGATTTTTGCATCTGTATTCATCAAGGATATTGGCCTATAGGTCTCTTTTTTTGCTAGATCTCTGTCTGGCTCAGGAATCAAAATGATGCTGGTTTCATAGAATGAGTCTGGAAGTTTTCTTGATTTCTATTTTTTGGTATAGCTTGAGAAGATTGGGTATTAACTCTGATTTAAATGTCTGGTGGAATTCCCCTGGGAAGCCATCTGGCCTAAGGCTCTTATTTGTTGGGAGAGTTTTGATAACTGATTCAATTTCTTCATTAGTTATGGGTCTGTTCAGGTTTTCTACCTCTTCTGGTGTGAATTTTGATAGTGAGTGTGTGTTTAGGAACTTGTCCATTTCTTCTAAGTTGTCCAGATTGTTGGCATATAATTTTTCATAGTGTTCCCTGATGATTGCTTGTATTTCTGAGGGGCTGATAGTCATAAGTCCATTTTCATTCATGATTTTGTCTATTTGAGTGCTCTCTCTTTTCTTTTTGAGAAGCCTGGCTAGAGGTTTTTCAATTTTGTTTATTTTTTCAAAAAACCAACTCTTCGTTTCATTTATCTATTCAACTGTTTTTTCGTTTCTATATTGTTTATTTCTGCCCTGATTTTTATTATTTCTCTTCTTCTACTGGGTTCGGCGTGCTCTTGTTGTTCTCCTTCTAGTTCCTTTAGGTGCACTGTTAGATTTTGTACTTGCGCTTTTTCTAATTTCTTGAAATAGGCCTGGTCCACTCACCCTTAATTTATTTCAACCTACAGTGATGTCTCCAATTTGCAGTGTCATTGTTGTGTCCATCACATCATATTATTTATGTGTGTGCATATTTTTCTCAAGTGACCCTCACAATCCACAGCTCCATTTGATTTTGGTGGGCCTGTCACTCAGGTAGATCCCTTTACTCTTTGGGGAGGGGGTACAGTGTTCATACTGACCAATCAGAGTGTCCTGTAGTCTGGCTCAGTGAGTCTTGTGGGAGAGAAAGGGCAGGTGACTCAGAAACAGCAGATCAGAATTTATTTGAGCAATTGACATAGACGTGGAGAAGAGAAGGGCTCTTTCCTTCTTTAGTATTATAATATTACAGAAAAGCAGATCCCAGCCAGGATATTCCAGAGTTTCTCTTTGCTTTTCCTTCTGTTTCTTGGCTCTGCTTCCTTCTGTGAGAGCTTCATGCTTAAGAAGTTTCTCTTTATGGGACAGCAGTGTTTTGGTGCCATGTTTGCATATCCAAATCCAGTTGTGTCTAAGCATGAAGCATGAAAAGGGACCAGTGGATGTATAGGAATACAATTCATTGCTTCAGTTTATTTTTTGATTGTTGATCTTATCTCTCCAGATAGGTAGTAGGTACCTAAAAGACAGATTACAAGTCCAACACTTTTGTTGTTGTTGTTGTTATTCATTGTGCCCAGTGTACTACTAAACATACAGCAGTTGATCAGACTATCTGATGACTATCTGCTGACTAACAAAAAAAAACTACATCACAAAGTTTGGTAACAATATGTTGGATCATTTTACTCTTGCATTAATCAGTGGGCAATGAGCAGTTCAAAATATAGGTTCGTGTTTCAACTTTAGAGAGACTCCATGAGCTGAAAAATTGTCCTTGGTTAAATGATTTGTTTGTAATATTGTTTTTCCCACTCACCAGGTAATAATATGGAAGTGAAGAAAGCACAGAGATACAATGTAGGTTTTTTTGTTTGTTTGTTTTGTTTTGTTTTTTATTTACAAATAGTTTGTTGTCAAGTTGGTTTCCATATAACATCCAGTGATTATCCCCACATGTGCCCTTCTCCATGCCCATCTCCCCCCTGCCCCCACACACCCATGAGTCCTCAGTTTATTCTCAGCATTCAAGAGTCTCTCATGGTTTGCCTCTCTCCCTTTCCCCCACCATTTCTCCCCTTCTTCTCCCCCATTGTCCTCCGTTAAGTTCCTCCTATACGTGCAAACATATGACATTTGTCCTTTTCTGTCTAACTTATTTCGCTAAGCGTAACACCCTCAAGGTCCATGCATGTTGCTACACATGGCCAGATTTCATTCTTTCTCATTGCCTAGTGGTATTCCATTGTATAGATAAACCACATCTTCTTTTCTTTTCTTTTCTCTTTTTTACAGATAGTTTATTGTCAAGTTGGATTCCATATAACACCCGGTGCTCATCGCCACAAGTGCCCTCCTCCATGCCCATCACCCCCCTCACCCCCACACCCATGAGTCCTCAGTTTGTTCTCAGCATTCAAAAGGCTCTCATGGTTTGCCTCTCTCCCTTTCCCCTACCATTTCCTCCCTTCTTCTCCCCCATGGTCCTCCATTAAGTTCCTCCCGTTCCTCCTATAAGTGCAAACATATGATATTTGTCCTTTTCAGCCTGACTTATTTCGCTCAGCATAGCACTCTCAAGGTCCATCCATGTTGCTACACATGGCCAAATTTCGTTTTTTCTCATTGCCATGTAGTATTCCATCGTATAGAGAACTCACATTTTCTTGATCTCTTTGTCCGTTGATGGACACTTTGGCTCTTTCCATGTTTTAGCTATTGTTGAGAGTGCTACTATGAACATTGGGGTCCATGGGCTCCTATGCATCAGCATTTCTGTATCCGTTGGGTAAACTCCTAGCAGTGCTATTGCTGGGTCATTGGGGAGTTCTATTGTTAATTTCCTGAGAAACCTCCACACTGTTTTCCAGAGGGGCTGCACCAGTTTACATTCCCACCAACAGTGTAGGAGGGTGCCGTTTCACCACGTCCTCGCCAGCATCGAGAGTCCTCTGATTTGCTCATTTTAGCCACTCTGACTGGCATGAGGTGGTATCTCAGTGTGGTTTTGATTTGTATTTCCCTGATGAGGAGGGATGCTGAGCATCGTTTTATGTGTCTGTTGGCCATCTGGATGTCCTCTTTGGAGAAGTGTCTGTTCATATCTTCTGACTATGTCTTCACTGGGTTGTTTGTTTTTTGGGTGTGGAGTTTAGTAAGTTCCTTATAGATTTTGGGTATTAACCCTTTATCTGATATGTCATTTGCAACTATCTTTTCCCATTCCGTCGGTTGCCAATTAGTTTTCTGGGTTGTTTCTTTTGTTGTGCACAAGCTTTTCATCTTGATGAGGTACAAATAGTTTATTTTTACTCTTGATTCCCTTGCTTTTGGGGATGTGTCAATAAGAAGTTGCTGCGGTGGAGGTCAAGGAGGTTGTTTCCTGCTATCTCCTCTAGGGTTTTGATGGTTTCCTGTCTCACGTTCAGGTCCTTTATCCATTATGAGTTTATTTTAGCGTATGGTGTGAGAAAATGATCTAGTTTCATTCTTCTGTATGTTACTATCTAGTTTTCCCAACACCATCTGTTAAAAAGTCTATCTTTTTTCCATTGGATATTCTTTCCTGCTTTATCAAAGATTAGTTGGCTGTATACCTTTGGGTCTCCTACTGAGTTCTCTCTTCTATTCCATTGGTCTATGTGTCTGTTTTTGTGCCAATACCATACTGTCTTGATGATGACAGCTTTGTAGTAGAGGCTAAAGTCTTTTGGTTTTATTTTTCTGGATTCCTTTGGCTATTCGGGGTCTTTTGTGGTTCCATACAAATTTTTGGATAGTTTGTTCTAGTTTTGAGAAGTATGCTGGTGCAATTTTGATTGGAATTGCACTGAATGTATAGATTGCTTTGGGTAGTAATGGCATTTTAACTATATTTATTCTTCTTATCCATGAGCATCTTTTTCAATTTCCTTCATAAGTTTTCTGTAGTTTTCATCATACAGATCTCTTGTATCATTCGTTAGGTTTATACCTAGGTATTTTATGTTTTTTTGTGCAATTGTGAATTGGTTTCTTGATTTCTCTCTCTGTTGCCTCATTATTGGTGTATAAGAATGCAATCAATTTCTGTACGTTGATTTTGTACCCTGCAACTTGGCTCAATTCTTGGATCAGTTCTAGTAGGCTTCTGGTGGAGTCTGTCAGGTTTTCGATGTAGAGTATCATATCGTCTGCGAAGAGTGAAAGTTTGACTTCCTCTTTCCCAATTCTGATGCCTTTGATTCCCTTTTGTTGTCTGATGGCTGATGCTAGGACTTCCAGCACTATGTTAAACAATAGTGGTGAGAGTGGACATCCCTGTCATGTTCCTGATCTCAAGGGGAAAGCTCTCAGTTTTTTCCCATTGAGGATGATGTTAGCTGAAGGCTTGTCATGGATGGCTTTTATGATGTTTAAGCAGGTTCCTTCTATCCCAACTTTCTCTAGAGTCTTTATTAAGAAGTGATGCTGTATTTTGTCAAATGCTTTCTCTGCATCTATCAACAGGAACATATGGTTTTTATCTTTTCTTTTGTTGATGTGATGTATCACATTGATTGATTTGAGAATGTTGAACCAGCCCTGTAACCCAGGAATGAATCCAACTTGATCTTGGTGGATGATTCTTTTTTTTTTTAATGTTTTATTTATTGCTAGGAGAGAGAGAGAGAGAGAGAGCGTGAGCAGGGGAGGGTCAGAGAGAGAGGGAGTCACAGACTGAAACAGGCTCCAGGCTCTGAGCTGGCAGTCAGCCCAGAGCCCGACGCGGGGCTCGAACCCACAAACCGCTAGATCATGACCTAAGCGAATGTCGGACGCTTAACCGACTAAGCCACCCAGGCGCCCCGGTGGATGATTCTTTTTATGTGCTGTTGGATTCGATGTGCAAGGGTCTTGTTTAGGATTTTTGCATAGGTATTCATCAAAGATATTGGCCTGTAGTTCTCTTTTTTTCCTGGATCTCTGGCTTGGGAATCAGAGTGATGTTGGCTTCATAAAATGAGGCCGGGAGTTTTCCTTTGATTTGTATTTTTTGGAATAGCTTGAGGAGAATTGGTATTAATTCTGTTTTAACGTTTGGTAGAAATCCCCAGGGAAGCCATCAGGTCTAGGACTCTTATTTGTTGGGAGATTTTTGATCACTGATTCGATTTCTTTACTAGTTATGGGTCTGTACAGATTATCTATCTCTTCCCGTGTGAATTTTGGTAGTGAGTGTGTGTTTAGAAATTTGTCCATTTCTACTAAGTTGTCCAATGTGTTGGCATATAATTTTTCATGGTATTCCCTGATAATTTCTAGTATTTCTGAAGGGTTGGTTGTAATCAGCCCATTTGCATTCATGATTTTGTCTCTTTGGTTGCTCTCTCTTTTCTTTTCGGGAAGCCTGGCTAGAGGTTTGTCAATATTGTTTATTTTTTCAAAAAACCAACTCTTGGTTTCATTGATCCTTTCAATTATTTCTTTGGTATCTATGTTGTTTATTTCTGTTCTGATTTTTTCTATTTTCTTCTTCTGCTGGGTTTAGGGCGTTCTTCTTGCTCTGCCTCTAGTTCCTTTAGGAGAGCTGTTAGATTTTGGACTTGTATTTTTCTAATCTCTTGAAATAGGCCTGGAGAGCAATGTACTTTCTTCTTAGGACTGCCTTTGCCTCATCCCATAGATTTTGAATTGTTGTGTTTTCATTTTCATTTGTTTCCATATATTTTTTAATTTCCTCTCTAAATGCCTGATTGGCCCATTCTTTCTTTAGTAAGGTGTTCTTTAACCTCCATGTTTTTGGAGGCTTTCCAGACTTCTTCCTGTGATTGATTTCAAGTTTCAAAGCATTATGATCTGAGACTGTGCATGTTATGATCTCAATTCTTTTGTATTTATTGAAGGCTGCTTTATGTCCCAGTATGTGATCTATCTTGGAGAATGTGCCATGCGCACTTGAGAGGAAAGTGAATTCCCTGGCCTCAGGATGTAGAGTTCTAAACATATCCGTCAGATCCATCTGTGTGTCTTTCAAGTGCATTGTTTCTTTAGTGATTTTCTGTCTGCTTGACCAATCCATTGCTGTAAGTGGAGTATTAAAGTACCCTCTTATTAGCACATTCTTAACTATAAGATTGTTTCTGTTTGTGATTGTTTTAAATATTTAGGTCTCCCATATTTGGTGCGTAGACATTTATGATTGTTAGTTCTTCCTGATGGATGGACCCCGTAATTATTATGTAATGCCCTTCTTCATCTCTTGTGATTGTCTTTAATTTAAAGTCTAGTCTGTTTGATATAAGTATAGCTACTCCTGCTTTCTTTTGATTTCCAGTAGCATGATATATATTTCTCCATCCCCTTACTTTTAATCTGAAGGTGTCTTCCAGTCTAAAATGAATTTCTTGTAGACAGCATATTGATGGATTTTGTTTTTCTTTCCATTCTGCTGCCCTGTGTCTTTTGATTGGAGCATTAAGCCCGTGTACATTCAGTGTTATTATCGAAATATGTGGGTTTAGAATCTTTGTATATTTTGTAAGATTCATGTTTGTGGTGGTGTTCTGGTTTATTTGTTCTTTGCAACCTTTCCTTCAGAGCGTCCCCCTCAGGATTTCTTGTAGGGCTGTCTTAGTGGTGACAAATTCTTTCAATTTCTGTTTATTTGGAAAGATTTTTATCTCTCCTATTTTGAATGACAGGCTTGCTAGATAGAGGATTCTTGGCTGCATATTTTTTCGGTTCATCACATTGAAGATCTTCTGTCATTCCTTTCTGGCCTGCCAAGTTTCAGTAGATAGGTGTGTCACCACTCTGATAGGTTTCCCTTTGTATGTTAGAGCCCTTTTCTCTCTAGCTGCTTTCAAAATTCTCTCTTTGTTCTTATATTTTGCCATTTTTACTCTGATATGCCGTGCAGAAGATTGATTCAAATTACGTCTGAGGGGAGTCCTCTGAGCCTCTTGTATTTCAACGTTTACATCTTTCCCCAGGTCGGAGAAGTTCTCTGCTATAATTTGTTCCAGGACTCCTTCAGCACCTTTCCCTCTCTCTTCCTCTTCTGGGATTCCTATGATAAGGATATTGTTGCCTTTGACTGTATCGCTGAGCTCTCGAACTCTTCTTTTATGTTCCTGGATCAGTTTGTTCTCTCTCTCTTTTTTTTTGTCAGTTTCTTCTTTTTCTATAATGATGTCTTCTAAATCACTTATTCTCCTTTCTGCCTCTTCAATCCGTGCATTGGACGCCTCTAATTTATTATGTATCTCATTTATCACATTTTTAAATTCTTCATGCCTATTTTTATTTTCCATTCTGTCTGTAGCCATAGTTTCTTTGATGTCCCCTATGTTTTTTTCAAGCCATCTATTAATTTTACCATTATTATTCTAAAATCTTGTTCAGTTATGCTGCTGATATCTGATTTGAGCAGTTCATTAGCTGTCGATTTCTTCTTGGAGTTTCTTTGGAGGAGAGCTCTTTCGTTTCATCATTTTAGTTAGTTTTCTGGCTCTTGTTAATTTTAAAGACTTGTTATGCTCTCTGGACCTGTGAGCGCTGCTGTACTCAAGAAGAATCTTTGACTGCCTGGACCGCTCATTTCAGAGAGTGTTTTTTGAATGGTATCTCTTGGTCTCTCTTGTTGAGACCTTGGTTATTTTATTTTCCTACTCGTAGTGATATTTGGGACTCTCCACCTTGTGTACTCTGGCTTGTTTCTTGAGGTAGCCCTGGAGAAGAAAACAGACAGACAAACACACAGGGAGCAGAGGCACACAAACACACAGACAAATCCAAGTAACCTGCAAACCGAGAGAGAAAACGAAAAAGTTAAGAGAAAAGACTAAGGAAGGAGGGTGAATAATAGAGAATAAAAAATACATAAAAGTGTCAAAAAGAAGAAAAGAAAAGGAAAAAAGAAGAAAACCAATGGACAAAGAACAGTTTAAAGCATATAACCAGATTTCCCAGCTACAGTTAAATAGCCGGTGTATGCAGTGCTGGTTGAAGAGCATAGAGAAAGAGAGAGAAGACAGGGCGGGGATGAGGCAAAATTGGAAATAGAATGAACAGGCAGAAGGGATAAGAAGCTTTTTTCAAAGAGCTAAAGGGTAGAATATGGTTGGAGAGGTGAGAGAAGGACGCTGGAGTTATCCAGAGAAACTATATAGTGTAATTACTCCTGAGAGAAAGAGATGAAAAGGTCGGTAAGTGTAGATTTTACTTCTACAGAATGGACTTGATGTGACTGTTTAAACAAGCTGGTGACCAGAGTTAATCAGGTAGTGATTCCTGGAAAAAGAGAAAAAGAAAAAGAAAAAAGAATAAGAAAAAGAAAAAACAAAGGAGGGGGGAAGCTCTCTAGTAAGGATGGGTGTGGTGTGATCCAATGCGTTAGGTGGAAGTTCTGCCTTGGTGGTTGTGGGGAGGTGAGTGGGGGTGCATTAGTCCCTTCTTGAACCAAGCGCTGCACCTTGCTTTTTTTGGTGTGTAAACTCCCTGTGCCAGGTGGGTCAAGCTCTTTAACCCAGGCAGGCTAGTTTCCAAGTGCAGTCTGTGCGCCTGACTGCAACAGAGGCAGACACAACCTAGCAGGCGACCCCCTCAGGGCAATTCCAAGCCTCTTGCATAGCCCTGGGGGTGGAGCAAAAGCTGCTGCTCTCATTCCTCCAGGTAGGGTTAGGGAGCATGGGCGGGGGTTTGCCCGCAGGGCACGTCTGGCCCGCTGGAGATAGGGAAACCAGGTCCCTCTGTGTCTCTGTCACCCTAAACATGAACTCGCAGGCAAATCTCCCAGTTTTAAGCCCTTTGCCTTCCCTCCAGAGTTCCAGCCAGCTTGGAGCATGGAGGTATGTGCATGGTTCCTCCAGGAATCCAGCCGCACTAGGAGAACAAAGGAGCGGTGCCTGCGCGCGTGCAGCCCCTCCGGGACCAGTTGGCACACGGGGATTTGGCACCCACGGTCCTTCTGTGCCCCGACTGAAGGTTTTTCTGTTTCCCAGCGACAGGGACCATATCTTGAGTAGTTTTGAACTCTCTCTTTTTCCCCTCACTCCCCGCAGAGGGGGATTGCCCTCATCCCTGGAGTCTCCGATCCCAGCCCGATTTTATCTTCCCCAGTTCACACTCACATTAGAAGCCTTTCTCAGTGGATTCTGCATCCTTTCTCTCCTATTCTCTTGGGTTCTGTAAGGTTTCCTCTGGCTTCAGATCTTTTCCGTGTGAGATATGGGGGCAAATGCAATGCACGGAGCTCCCTACTTCTTGGCCATCTTGCCCCTTCCCCGGCATACAATGTAGGTTTTAAGGAAAACAGTGTAAGACTCTTGTTTGGCATCATGCTACATGTAAGGTATTTTATATTTTCAATTCTTCCTTTTTTGGAGACACATTTGTACTTCAGTGTCTCTAATATATTGGACAAAATATGTTTTGGGGGCAAAAGGAGTTGATCATACTGGTACTGTTCAATGACATGCTCCATGGCCTCCTGAGATGTGCTGTGTCATCCTCTCCCTTGGGTTTGCTCTTGTACCTCTGTCAGTGTCACTGGCTTTTGGCCCTGGAACAACAGGAACGGGGGAAGACAGTTAATGTATTTGCTTATTAGCATCCTTTTTTTTTTCTTTTTTACAAATAGTTTATTGTCAATTTAGTTTCCACATAACACCCAGTGCTCTTCCCCACAAGTGCCCTCCTCCATGCCCATCTCCCCTCCCCCCGACATCCATTATTCCTCAGTTTTTGTCAGCATTCAAGAGTCTCTCATGGTTTGCCTCTCTCCCTTTCCCCCACCATTTCCACCCTTCTTCTCCCCCTTGGTCCTCTATTAAGTTCCTCCTAATCCTCCTATACGTGCAAACATATGATATTTGTCCTTCTCTGCCTGACTTATTTCACTCAGCATAACACCCTCAAGGTCCATCCATGTTGCTACACATGGCCAGGTTTCATTGTTTCTCATTGCCATGTAGTATTCCATGGTATAGACAAACCACATCTTCTTGATCCATTTGTCCGTTGATCGACACTTAGGCTCTTTTCATGTTTTACCTATTGTTGAGAGTGCTGCTATGAACATTGGGGTACATGTGCCCCTATGCATCAGCATTTCTGTATCCCTTGGGTAAATTCCTAGCAGTGCTATTGCTGGGTCATGGGGGAGTTCTACTGTTAGTTTCCTGAGGAACCTCCACCCTGTTTTCCAGAGGGGCTGTACCAGTTTACATTCCCACCAACAGTGTAGGAGGGTGCCCGTTTCTCCACATCCTCGCCAGCATCTAGAGTTCTCTGATTGGCTCATTTTAGCCACTCTGACTGGTGTGAGGTGGTATCTCAGTGTGGTTTTGATTTGTATTTCCCTGATGAGGAGGGCTTATTAGCATCCTTGATTACTGATGTTGATTTTATTTTTTTTTGCATTGTGTATACAAATCAAATTGTTAGAATATATCTAAGCAGCTGGTTCTTCTATATCCAGGAAAGACTGCCATTGTTTGGGAAGTTCAGGGCAGTGGATTTTATTTTTTAATTAATTAATTATTTTTTTAATTTACATTCAAGTTAGTTAGCATGTAGTTCAATAATGTTTCAGGAGTAGGTTCCAGTGATTTATCCCCTATGTATAACACCCAGTGTTCATTCCAACAAGTACCCTTTACCCATTTAGCCCCTCTCCCCTTCCACAACCCCTCCAGCAACCCTCAGTTTGTTCTCTATATTTGAGTTCTTATGCTTTGTCCCCTTCCCGTTTTTATATCATTTTTGCTTCTCTTCCCTTATGTTTATCTGTTTTGTAGCTTAAAGTCCTCATATAAGTGAAGTCATATGAAATTTGTCTTCCTCTGACTGACTTATTTTGCTTAGCAGAATTCACTCTAGTTCCATCCACATTGTTGCAAACAGCAATATTTCATTCTCTTTGATTGCTGAGTAATACTCCATTGTACATATATACCACATCCTTTTTATCCATACCTCCATCGATAGATATTTGGGTTCTTTCCATACTTTGGCTATTGATGATAGCACTGCTGTAAACATTGGGGTGCATGTACCCCTTTGAAATAGCACACTTGTTTCCCTTGGACAGATACCTAGTAGTGCAATTGCTGGGTTGTAGGGTATTTCTATTTTTAATTTTTTGAGGAATCTCCATACTGTTTTCCAGAGTGGCTGTACCAGTTTGCATTCCCACCAGCAGTACAAAAGAGATCCTCTTTCTCTGCATCCTCATCAACATCTATTGTTGCCTGAGTTGTTAATGTTAGCCATTCTGACGGGTGTGAGGTAATATCTCATTGTGGCTTTGATTTGTATTTCCCTGATGATACATGATGTTGAGCATCCTTTCATGTGTCTGTTGGCAATCTGGATGTCTTCCCCGGAAAAGTGTCTATTCATGTCTTTTGACCATTTCTTCACTGTATTATTTGTTTCTTGGATGTTGAGTTTGATAAGTTCTTTATAGATTTTGGATATTAACCCTTTATCTGATATATCGTTTGCAGATATCTTCTCCCATTCCATTGGTTGCCTTTTAGTTTTCCTCATTGTTTCCTTTGCTGTGAAAAAAGCTTTTTATTTTGATGAGGTCCCAAAAGTTCATTTTTGCCTGTTTCCCTACCCCTTGAGACATGTTGAGGAAGAAGTTGCTGCAGCCATGGTCAAAGAGGTTTTTGTCTGCTTTCTCCTTAAGGATTTTCATGGCTTCCTATCTTACATTTAGGTCTTTCATCCATTTTGTTTATTTTTTGTGTATGGTGTAAGAAAGTAGTCCAAGTTCATTTTTCCGTATGTCACTGTCCAGTTTTCCCAGCACCACTTGCTGAAGACATTGTCTTCATTTCATTGAATATTATTTCCTGCTTTGTCAAAGATGAGTTGGCCATACGTTTGTGTGTCCATTTCTGGGTTCTCTATTCTGTTCCATTGATCTGAGTTTCTGTTTTTGTGCCAGTACCATACTGTCTTGACTGTTACAGGTTTGGAATACATCTTGATTTCTGGAATTGAGATGCCTCCTGCCCTGGTTTTTTTGAGGATTGCTTTGGTTATTTGGGGTCTTTTATGGTTCCATACAAATTTTAAGATTGTTTGTTCTAGCTCTGTGAAGAATGCTGGTGTTATTTTGATAGGGATTGCATTGAATATGTAGATTGCTTTGGGTAGTATCAGCATTTTAACAGTATTTGTTCTTCCAATCCATGTATGGAATATAGGGCAGTGGATTTTAAATCTCGCCGACCTCATGAAGCTATATTCTTACAAGTGAAAACTAGACCACAACTTCAAATGTCCCTTAAGGGATGTAAAACAGAAAGCCTGTATGGATTGCTCAGACAAGCCTGCCAAGCAACATGGGCAGGGAAGCTATAAGGTGAATGGTGGGAAACTCTGTTTGGGGTGCTTGTCCAGCCCTTGGCAGCTCCTTTCACTGAGAACCCACCCCATTGGCAGAGTGCCCAATAACCCTGCTGCTCCCACTTCACATCTTCTCTTTCTTCATCCCCTCATCTTCATCCTCCTCGCCTTCATCCTTGTCTTCCTCTTCCTTTATATGATAGGCACTATTTAAAAAATTAAAAATTAAAAATAAAATAAAATAAAGGTAGGTGATGTCTGTGTCTTGCTGACATGTTTTGTTTGTCCCAAAAATTTTGAAAAAAAAGAAAAGTACATGTGTTTTCTTTTTTTTTTTTTTGCATTTTCTTATTTGACCATTTTTTTGGTTTTTATTTTATTTTGTTTTTTAATAGTTTATTGTCAAGTTGGTTTCCATATAGCACCCAGTGCTCATCCCCACATGTGCCCTCCTCCATGCCTATCACCCCCCTTTCCCTCCCCTATTAGTCCTCAGTTTGTTCTCAGCATTCAAGAGTCTCTCATAGTTTGCCTCCCTCCCTCTCCCCCACTATTTTTCCCCTTCTTCTCCCCCACGGTCCTCCATTAAGTTCCTCCTAATCCTCCTATACATGCAAACATATGGTATTTGTCCTTCTCTGCCTGACTTATTTCGCTCTAAAATTTTTGTGGCACCACAAAAGACCCAGAATAGCCAAAGTAATATTGAAGAAGAAAACCAAAAAGAGAGACATCACCATCCCAGACTTTAGCCTCTACTACAAAGCTGTCATCATCAAGATGGTACGGTACTGACACAAAAACAGACACATAGACCAATGGAATAGAATAGAGAACTCAGAATTGGACCCAAAAGTGTACAGCCAACTAATCTTTGACAAAGCAGGAAAGAGTATCAATTTAAAAAAAGACAGCTTCTTTAACAGATGATGCTGGGAGAACTAAACACTACATTTGTTTTCAACAATGAAAAATGAGATTCACAGAGACGTCCTGATTTTCAACTTACTATTTTTTAAATTAGCAGGTGTGACAATCCTTGCCTGGGGCTGAGCACTTAATGACTTCTGAGTGTGTCCTCTCTGCTCACCACAGCCCAAGCACTTTTCATAGCCTCTACTGGGCTTTCCTGTTGATGTTCCTAGCCTAGCCTCTGTGAGTTTTGCAGTTTATGCTTCTGTCTTAAAACACTGTGTCCAGTTTGGATCTGGGATGTGAAGATGTTGGAGGGAGACGAGCAAGAGAAGTCTAAAAGGATTTAAATTTAATCGAATATATTTTTTTTATATAGGAGAAAGACACTATAAATTTTTGTTAATGTTTTTTTTTTTAATTTATTTCTAGGAGAGAGAGAGAGACAGCGTGAGCAGGGGAGGGTCAGAGAGAGAGGGAATCACAGACTGAAACAGGCTCCAGGCTCTGAGCTGGTAGTCAGCACAGAGCCCGACGCGGGGCTCGAACCCACGAACCGCGAGATCATAACCTAAGCGAAAGTCGGACGCTTAACCGACTAAGCCACCCAGGCGCCCCTAATCGAATATTTTAAAAGTAATTTTTCTTGCTATTTTCTTAGATAAAATAAAATTTGATCACTGGGTCCTGATCACTTGTCTTGGTTCCCAGTGAGAGCAGCCCTAAGCAACAATTCAGGCTGTTATGTGTCACAACGTCCTGCTTCTGCTTCTACTGCTGCCACTGGCTCTGCAGACCAGGAGTCCCCATGCATAGTGTCAAGTAACAGAAGAAAGGATAGAACATGTGTCCTGACTGGACTAGGTCCATGGAAGTCTTGGGTTTTTTTTTTTTACCAATGACTACAGGAAGAACTAAGTAACATAAGCTGCATATGTGGGAAGTCAGAGCTGTCTTGACTTTGACCAGTAGAAGCAGAGACAGTCAACAGAGAGTGAAGTTCCTCTCTTCCCCACTGGCTGGCTGTATTGAGATGCATTTCCATGTGGCCTCTCTGAAGAGGTCCTAAGTGAATGAGCAGTCAGATGTGTTTTGTTGTGGAGCTATAACAGCTTGAAATTGCACCATCTAGTATTTGTTTTCCCCTTTTCCCTGCCTTACTCGGTTTTCCTCATTCTTGCTTCTCTGGGAATGAACCTCCAATAAAGCTTTAGTATGTAAGCTTGCCACAGGCTCTGCTTTCCAGGAAAACTAGAATAAAGTGTATGTGCTCATCTTAGGCAACTTGTAAAATCCTGAAAAACATAAAGAAGTCAATAAAAATAATTCACCCATAATCCTTCCATCCAGTGATAACCACTGTGAATATATTGAGGTATTTGAGGTTGCTGATTCTCCTCCTCCTCCTCTCTCTCTCTCTCTCTCTCTCTCTCTCTCTCTCTCTCTCTCTCTCTCTCTCTCCTCTCCTTCCCTCTCTCCTCTGTCATTTAAACAGTTGAGATAGAAAATTGAGGCTGGAAGAAATGGCCTGAAAATTAGGGCTGAGAGAGGACTTACTACTTGTCTTGCTGCAAGGAAAGAGATTTTATAATGAAGATGCTGAATAAAAAGATAAAAAATTAAATAGCAAAATTAGAAAGAGAGATTAGATGCATAAAAGAATGCCAAGATTGCCAGAAGCATTCTGCATTGGAAGGAATTTCTAGGAAGGAAGACTGTGTGATCCCCAATGAGTGAAGCAAGCATGGGGCTATGGGGGGAGAATAACAAAAACCATGACATGAAGTGCTTAGGGTAGCACCATTCTGGCAGAAGAGAAACTATCTAGAGAAAAACTCAGAAGACAAGCACCTGATGGAAAAGAAGAGGGAGAAACAAGAGAAGGATAAACAATGCAAATTGAGGGTATTGGGTTTATAAAAATCTCATATATGATTAATTGTCTTTGAATTTTCATTAGAGGTTGTTTGGAAATGGGGAAAAGGAACTGTAAACAAATATGTATAATATGTAAATACATTTATAATAAGACATAGGTCTGAGAATGTAAAGTGTTCAGGAAGGTGTAAATAATAGCAATGCAGCCCAACACTGAGCTAAATAGTTCCTCATTGGTATTGTTTGCTAATCATTTCTGGAGGTGACTCAGGATGGATGGCAATAAAATTTTGAGGGAATGTATTTTTGATTGACCCCCAAAATGATTTTGCTGCAAAATTCAAATGTGGTGAGCATAATGTGGAGTTTATATTCCTCAAGAGAACTCTACAGACTTTCATATCCCATTTACATCAATAGCAAGATAATTTATCTTGATTACAGGGAGTACTGAAGGAAGTAATTGTCATGTGCTGCTTATTATAGTGCTTCCAAATAAATTGAAAACTCCAAAGACATAGAGGTTTTAAAACCAGCCATACGGCATGCACAATAGCATTTGTTTCAATAATCAATAGTAAATGATCCATGAATTAGAAGGCTTTCTTGGAGTGATCGTAATTGTTTTTATTCCTTTCTTTTCCAGATCATTAACAATCAGCTTGAAAAAAAGCATGGCTAAACCTGGGTGGCCTTTTCTCAAGAACGGGCTGCATCTGTGTGCCTGAGCCCTGACCACTGACCATTGGGCCAATGCAGAGCCTTCTTGGCATCTCGTACATAGCACAGCGAGGGTCCCTGTCAGCTCCTGTCCTCAGGTGTAAACACACACTTTGTGCACTGTTTAAAACTTTTTTGAATTCATTGCCAAATATTTAAAAATCAAGAGATTCCACATGAGAAAACAGACTTATGGTTTCTTTTTAAAAATTAGAAAATTGGCTATATTAGTCCCGATTCTTCTATGACAATCTGCTAAGGCTGGGTGGCTATCTCTTCTCTAAATGGGGAGCTCTGCAGGGAGCATATTCCACATCCTTCCTGCTCTACTTATTTTTTCTATTTTTCTAGCTTCTGTAGTCACTTGAACTTGGCAATATTATTCTATTCCCACCAGCTTTTATCCCTAAATCCCCACTATTATGGGCTGAACTGTGTCCCTTCCAAAACCCACATGTTGAAGTCCTACCTGCAGTACCTGAGAATGTATTTGGAGATAGATAGACCTTTTGAAGAGTTAATTAGGTAAAATGAGGTCATATAGATGGGTCTAATCCAACATGACTGATGTCCTTATAAGAAGAGAGTAGGACACAGACACACACAGAGGGAAGACCACGTGAAGATGGAGGGAGAAAGCAGTCATCTGCAAGCCAAGAACAGAAGTCTCAGAAGAAATCAACTCTGGTAATACCTTCATCTTGGACTTCTAACATCCAGAACTGTGAGAGAATCAATTTCTGTTCTTTAAGCCACCCTATCTGTGTTATGTAGTGGTAGCCATAGTAAACTGACACACCCACTCATCACTGTGCTCAGCAAAATGAGGGCTCTTCCTCATGGCACATTCTTCTAAGAAGTGGGAATGTGAGTAACAAGCCGTTATCATCGTTGTGCTCATTGTCATCTTATCATCACTTCCTAGCCTGTATTTAGCCTTTTGGTCTTTGCCAAGCTCTTTGACATACATTTTGTCAGAATATTCACTAAATAAACATGTGAGACTAGTGGTATGTTCATGCCCATTTCTTCAGATGAGAAAACTGAGACTGGGGAATTTTCAGGGCCCAACCCAGGATGCCTACCTCTCCCAGTTCAGCAAGTTCCTGAAGTACCAACATCTCACTTGCTTCCCCTGAGGTAGAGAGGAGAGACTTGAAAAGCTTCAGACAGTTTCAGAAATCTCTAATGGATTGCTCTATGGTGTGAGGGCCCTGAGAACCTGGGACATAGTCAGGAAATCTTGCTCCCTGACATTGACACTTCTAAGAGACTGTGCATAATGGTGGGGTACAGCCTCTGAGAGATAGTGAAACTCATCTGCAAATGAAACAAGGTATTTGTCAAGTCTGCAGCAAAATGACCTTGGTGTTGACATCCTTGGGGGTTGTTTCTGGGATATGTCTGGGGGAGGAGGCTCTGAGTGGTTTGCAGATGTTAGGGGGACCCCTTGGTGGAAAGAAGTGGCCAAGAGTCTTGATGGCCAAATTCTCATCCATCCTTGACCTGGGCTGAAGCCAACCCTGCCAGCAGGACCCAGATCTAGATGGACAGCTGGTCAGAACAATCTGCTGTGTGTCCCTTTCTCCTCAGTCGCATCTGAGTCCTGTAGATGTTGGCTTCTTTCAGGGGACTGTCTCATTCAGTCCATGAGCAGTGATAGGAGGTGGTATAGAGAGCCAGGGAAATGTTCCAGCTGTTTTGACTTGTCATTCATGAATTATGCAGTTGTTGGGTACTTCTTGTGTATGCCTCGCATCCTCTCAGCTTCACCTGACTCTAGCCATAGCTCAGGCAGCCACTTCTGTGGGCCTCTACTTACTTTGCATGGAAACTACCTCACCTCAAACATGTGATCTTTTTCTAAAGGCTTTGGAAGATGGGGTTCTATTGTCGGGGGAGCTTACAGTTTTGCAGCTGTGCAGTGACCCCACTCATTACCCCTACACTCACTCCCCCCACTGTTCCCCAATTCTCCATTTTCAGAACCCCTTCCCTTTGGGCTCCCCTCAAAATCTGTACTTCATTTTATATAAAAGGGCTCTGTGCTCCCCCCTCCTCTGTCTAGCTAAGGACTCATTGATATGGTCACTTCATTATAAATCATTATGTTATCATATTATTTGTATGATCTAAAATGGCCCATCCTCAGCCTACTTTTGGTTGCTAAAAATGAGAAGACAACTAGACATTTAAAATCCTTCACTTTGTTCCTCCTCATCAGTCTTGGAGAGAGGAAAAAAGCCATTTAGAGATTTGCTTTTCTGTGTGATGTGAATTATGTCACTCTTCCTTCACTTTCAAATCTTAAGAAAATTTTCCACTGGGCGTATTTGTATTAAAATTCAGTCAGTTTCACTTAACCCTAACTAAAATTCACCAAGTGCCTATTCTTTACCAGGTTTCATTCTCAAGTAAGTCACAATGAAGTAAACTGGAATTTTCCAGACAGAGCCATAATGCTAATGACAATAATGAGTGCAAGTTGCTTAGGAAGCACCAAGGAGGGACTGAGAGAGAAGTGGGGACTGGGGAGGCTTTAGCTTCATCTTGGGAAGTTGCCCCAGTGCCTGGGCCTTCCCCATCCCCAGCAGTCTCAGCAGGAATTGGTATCACTTCATCTCTTCCTTCTTTACCCCTAATCACTGTCTTTTCTGGAAGAAGAGGGGCTGTGAGGTCTTTGCTATGCTCAGTAGGCTGACATTGGTCTCCATTATTCCTGTTCCATTATTCCTCTGATGTTGAGATTCCATTTCCTGGGGCTGGTGGTAGAGGTAAGTGGAGCAGAGAAAAATGCTAATTTTCATAGTTTGGGGAGAGATTGTATCCCATCCTTTGGGAGGTCAACTGCTTTTAGATCCACTTGGCTGCTTTTCTGCCTGGGAAATGGCTCCTCTGTGGGTTAGGAGGAAAGTCTGAATGAGGAAGAAGATGTTCAACTCCTCCCATGGATACTGCAAAAGTCAGGGCTACCAGTGTAAGGCACAGGAAGGCCCTTTAAGTTCTCCCTCTGGGGCCTTAGCCATGCCGCAAGACCCTTCCTTCAGCTTCTGACACCTAACAGAGGAGGAACCACTGAGGGGGCAGTACGGATATGTTTGGTGCATCTTGAGACCCTGGGCATGGCCTATCCAGTATCTGAGCCTGAGAGGCCTAAATAAACTTAACCAGCTTTTCCACTTCTGAACAAATGCCTGCGCTACGGGGAAGCCATTACCTAACCAGCTCTCTCCGCTTCTGTAACAATGCTTAAGGCTCGCTTCCCCGCCGCCGGATTGCCCAAGGGACTAGCCTCAGGGCGGCAGCCACTCCCAAAAGGCCAGCAGCCACCCCCCACCTTGCTGAGGGAAGGGCCTGGAGAGAGAGATGTTAACCTGTTAGTCGCCAAACAAGACTTTAAACTCGCTCTATGATAGACTGAATTCAAAGGTATCCCAAATGTTGTAATTGGATCCCGCAAAAAACCTGATGGCGGGAACCAATCAAATACGGTAAATGTTCATATTTGAATGTTAACCAATGGCAAACTTGTAACCATGGAAATCTGTCCCTCCCCATGACTTGTTTACTTTTGTCTATAAAAAGGCTGCAGAGGCTTTGTTCAGGGCCTCCTAGCGTCACCGGCAACGAGTGCGCGGAGGACCGGGTTCGAACCTGCAAATAAACAACCCTTGCCGCTTGGCTTTGACTCTGGTCTCTGGTGGTCTGTTTTTGGGGTTCTCTCGAATTCTGGGAGTTTCATATGGGGGCTCGCGCGGGATATTTCCCCTCCAGACCCACCAGACCCCAAGTCAACGGGTTGTTCCTAAGACCGATCGGTAAGTGAGCCGGCTCTGTCTGTCTGTTTGTCTCAGTGTCAGTTTCTGTCTTATCTGTTTGTTTCGGTTTCTGCCGCGCGGAATCTGCATCGGGGACTGTACTGGCTCTGGCGGACGTGCTATAGAGCAGTCGGTAGGGACTGAGGAGACGTCCTACGGTGCCCATCTGGTGAGCCGGTTCAAGGCCGGCGGGTGAGCCGGTTCGAGGCTGGCGGGCGCACCGGTTCGAGGCCGGCGCCTTCTTCTGGGGGCGCACCGGTTCGAGGCCGGCGCCTTCTTCTGGGGGGCGCACCGGTTCGAGGCCGGCGCCTTCTTCTGGGGGGCGCACCGGTTCGAGGCCGGCGCCTTCTTCTGTTGGCTAGCCTTCTGTGTTTGTGCGCAGCGAACTCTGTTATCGGTCTCTGTGTCTCTGTGTCTGTGCGCAGCGAACTCTGTTATCGGTTTCTCTGTGTCTGTGTCTGTGCACAGCGGACTCTGTTATCAGTCTCTCTCTGTGTATGTCTGTGTCGAATTGTCAATTTTCTCTCTTGGTGTTTATTACCTTGTGACTGAGACTGACGTTATGAGACAGACTTCATCCAAACCCCTAGACTTAATGTTAGCCCATAACCTCTCAGTGACTGTTAGGAAGGGTCCATTTTAAACTTACTGCTGCACAGAATGGCCCACTTTCAATGCGAAATGGCCACCGGACATCATGGTTTGGGCTGATCTGGTTGATAACCCACCCCCTTGGATTAAAAGTTTCTTGCCTCCACAGAAACCTGACACCCTGGCGGTGACTAAAAAGCACCCGCCCTCCCGGGCTTTGGAGCTGCCGAAAAAGAAAACTGAACCCTCTGCGCCGCTCTCCCCTTTCTTACAGGGCAGAACGGAGGAAAAATTAACTTCTCCCCCTCCTTAGGCAACCTCCTCCACAGGACCCAGCAGGGACTCAACTGTCTTGCCCCTGAGAGCTACAGGCCCCCCCTGATAATCGGGGCAACCAGCCCCACCATTACTGGCCCTTCGCCACAAATAATCTGTGCAATTAAAAATCTCAAAAAGCTCCGTTCTAGGAGAATCCCCGTGCCATTATTAACCCCTTAGAAACTGTTCTGTTCACTCATCAGCCACCTGGGATGATTGCCAGTAATTGTTGCAGGTTCTGTTTATGTCGGAGGCCGCGCCGGCTCCGACAGGTCCAGGAGTCCCTGAAGGATGGACGGCGTCGGCAAAAGAGAATGAGAGAGCCCTGAGATTCTTTCTGATCACCAGGCAGGCATCTCTGTCCTGTCGGTTTTGATGTCTTTATTTTAAGGTTCAACGATAATATAACATCAGAAGACAGAATTTTTACAAGGGCTAATTATTTGTAAAATGTATATTAGGCTTATTCCTAAATTGCTTGAATGAGCCTTTTCCTTGATGCTGAATGTGCAAGCACCGTGGGGGCCATAAATATGTCAGTCTTTGCGTCTGGGTTATGTTTTAGTTACTCTTATCTATCCTCATCCCAGCTGCCAGAATAAGGGAAAATGTTTGTGGAATGTGGGCCTTGAGGAAGGGGCTGCTATGCTTCAGCAATTAGCAAAGATAAATGTAGTAACTTATGTTCTGCCCTTATCTGTACCTTAACTTTGGATTAGGCTCTTTGTCTCGGGGCCAGGCTCAATTGTAACTCTTGTGTTCTTAACCCCCTTTATTGTCTAAGTCTTGGGTCTGCAAGGCCCATAGGAAGGGCCTTTTGACGATTGCCCACGGAGCTTTCGTCTAAAGTCTCTTTTATAAAGGCAGGAATGTACTTTTCCTTATGAGGTATCTATGTTTAGTCTGTGTTCAGAATATGGGTCTGATATGGAATATTATGAGGCCTGGTCAATACCAGTAGGCTTATTTCCAGCACGAGCCAGTAGTACAATAGTAGCAGAAGGAGATACCAGTTTTCATTTCTCATGGCTGAAGCTATGCAAACACTGACATTTCCTTGCTGTGACTGCCGTCCAGGGGAGGCCGGTGCGGCTCCCGGCATGTTCAGTACTGAGAAATGGAAAATAATCCAGTCTGAACCCAGAAAATTGGTTCCTGGGCCCACTAGAGTTCCCACTCCTGACCAGGCTCAAAATGACGCTGGGGTTCCCCTGGCGGGGCCAGACTGGAACTACAACTTGGCTGAAGGTAAGGAGAGTCTCTTAGTCTACCGCCAGACTCTGTTGGCAGGTCTCAAGGCTGCAGCTCGCAAGCCTACATTGTCAGTCAGGGACCAGAGGAAAGTCCAGCAGCGGTCCTTAAAAGAATAATAGAGACATTCCGCCAGTGCACTCCTATAGATCCAGAGGCCCCAGCAAAACTTAGCTGCGGTGGCCATGGCTTTTGTCAGTCTGCTCCCAACATTTGGAGAAAACTTCAGAAACTAGAACGTCTAGGGAAAAGAACCTCCAAGATCTAGTGGTCGTGGCAGAGAGGGTACACAGCAGCAGGGACAGTGCATAGGACAAGCAGATAAAGGCTGAAAAGAGACAAAACCAGGGTCTAGCCAAGATGCTACTCGCGGGAACTGCGGAACTGGAGGACCGGAAAAGACGCCTCAGACAGTTGGCTCCAGGAAAAGAAGGTAAGGACAACTCCCAGCGGCTCGAGGGGCGCCCCCAATTAAGCAAAAATCAATGCGCCTACGGCAAAGAAAAAGAACATTGGGCCAAAGAATGCCCCAAAAATAAATCTGAAACTCTCATTCTAGTAATGGGAAATGACAGTGACTAGGGGAAACGGGGTTCGGCACCCCTCCCCAAACCCAGGGTAACCCTAAAAGTAAAAGGACGATCCACTGAGTTCCTAATGGACACTGGGCTCGACATTCTGAGGAGCGCGCGGTAGGGACATCAGGGCATGAGGGCCACGGCACCGGCCCCAAGCCAGCTGCCTGCACCCCCGTGGCTCCCACATCCCCGGAGCCATACGCCCAGCCCCAGCCTGGGCAAGGTCTCCGGGGGCGTCTCCGCCCAGCCCGTGGCCTCAGCAAGGTGCACTCACCCATCGCCGACCACCACGCCCTTGAAGGCTTGCCTGAAACGCTGCTGACACCAGATGCGCGGGATTTGACCTTGACTCTAGCAGCTTAAGCTCCTCGTCATTGCGGATGGCTAGCTCCGGGATCTCCACGGTAAAGTAATGGCCCTTAATAAGGAAAAACACCTACCAAGGAGCTGAGGAACCACCGCCCGCCGAGCACTCCCAACCAAACGTGAGACTGCCCAGATCAGGAAAAAAAAAAAATTCCTGAGAGACATCTTCATAAGATATGGCTTTCCTCAGATGATAGGGTCAGACAACGGACCTGTATTTGTGTCCAAAGTAAGCCAGAATTTAGCCATGGCCCTGGGGATTAATTGGAAATTACACTGTGCATACAGACCCCAGAGTTCAGGACAGATAAAAAAAATAAATAGAACTCTAAAAGAGACCTTAATTAAATTGACCTTGGAGACTGGCGGAGACTGGATAGCTCTCCTCCCTTTTGCATTCTAACTCCTTTTGAAAACATGTCTGGCCTGAATTGCATGACTTCTATCAAAATAAAATACATAGTTACTAAACATAGGTTTGAGTTTTCAGCTTCCTATTGCAGAAAAAGTAAGACTATTTAGACCTTTTAAAAAAAGTGATTTAAAAATTCTAATGTAAACACCTCTCAATTGGTTACTAGGTCCTCAATTGGAGACTAAGGTTTCCCAAGTTAAAATTCTGCTAAATGTACTTAAGACTGATGGAAAGCAACCCTGTATATAAAAAACTGAGAGATCCATAAAAAAAGGATATAAAAAATGGAAATACATTTTTATTGAGGGTAAAAGAAAGTAATTTTGTCCTAAATAAGACTGGTTGCTTAGAGAGAAATGGCTTTGGGACAAAGTTTAAAGGCAAAGGAAAGATGTAGAAGGTCTGTGAAAGGAAATCTTTGAAAAGGAATTTTATATGTGCTCAGGATAGACTGGTTGAAATGAATGGAATTTGAAAAGTACACTGGTATAAGGTTAAAACTCTGCTTTTCTCTCCGGTCAAAAGACAAAGTTTTCTTGGATTGTAAATCTACTCTTGATAAGACAATGTATTGCCACTTTGGTTGAATAAGATTTATAATGATCTGTAATCCTATTTAGGATAATCGCCGGGGACTAGACCTGTTGTTCCTCCAACAGGGAGGCCTATGTGCAGCCCTAAAAGAAGAATGTTATTTTTACGCTAACCACTCTGGCGTTGTTAGAAAATCAACGGCCAAAGGCAGAGAGGGCCTCGCCAAAAGAAAACGGGAACAGCAGGAGGGATGGTTCACGTTCTGGTTTAACGAATCCCCATGGCTCACTGCTTTACTCTCGGCCCTGGCCGGCCCCCTTGTACTACTCCTCTTACTTCTGACCATAGGCCCCATTGTCTTCTACAAACTGTTAAACTTTATCAGAGATAAGCTCAATACAATCCAGGTAATGGTACTAAGGTCACAGTACCAACCCGTAGATACTGGAGACTTATCGTCCCTTTAGTCAATGGGACCCAAGATTGGCTCCCCAAGTACCAAAGAAAAGGGGGGAATGAGAGGCCTAAATAAACTTAACCAGCTTTTCCGCTTCTGGGCAAATGCCTGCGCTGCGGGAAGCTAATACCTAACCAGCTCTCTCCGCTTCTGTAACAAAGCTTAAGGCTCGCTTCCCCGCCGCTGGATTGCCCAAGGGACTAGCCTCAGGGCGGCAGCCACTCCCAAAAGGCCAGCAGCCACCCCCCACCTTGCTGAGGGAAGGGCCTGGAGAGAGAGATGTTAACCTGTTAGTCGCCAAACAAGACTTTAAACTCGCTCTATGATAGACTGAATTCAAAGGTATCCCAAATGTTGTAATTGGATCCCGCAAAAAACCTGATGGCGGGAACCAATCAAATACGGTAAATGTTCATATTTGAATGTTAACCAATGGCAAACTTGTAACCATGGAAATCTCCTGTCCCTCCCCATGACTTGTTTACTTTTGTCTATAAAAAGGCTGCAGAGGCTTTGTTCAGGGCCTCCTAGCGTCACCGGCAACGAGTGCGCGGAGGACCGGGTTCGAACCTGCAAATAAACAACCCTTGCCGCTTGGCTTTGACTCTGGTCTCTGGTGGTCTGTTTTTGGGGTTCTCTCGAATTCTGGGCGTTTCAAGCCCATGTGTTACCACTTTAAAAGAGGGCAGACGGAAGGCCTATTTAAGCAACTTTGTTTGCTCCCATTTAGTTCCTAACATTCTGGGGCTCTGGGACAGGTCTGAAGTAAAATGTGATAGAATAGGGGCGCCTGGGTGGCTTAGTCGGTTGGGCGTCCGACTTTCACTTGGGTCATGATCTCGCGGTTCCAGGGTTCGAGCCCCGCATCGGGCTCTGTGCTAGCTGCCAGCTCAGAGCCTGGAGCCTATTGCGGAGTCTGTATCTCCCTCTCTCTCTGACCCTCCCCTGCTCACACTGTCTCACTCTCTCTCTCCTAGAAATTAATAAAAAAATATTTTAAAAAATGTGATAGAATAAATGCAGAAGTATAATGCAGAAGTGAACTGAGATGAGAAGAAGGTGGAGGGCAGAAGAAAGAGAAGCAAAAGGGGAGGGCACAGAAGAAAAACCAAAGGGAGAGACAGTGGGGGGAGAGAGAGAAAGATGGAGAGAGAGAGGGGTGAATGAACAATAGAGGGAGAATATAATGAATGACAGAATATAATGGGAGGCAGAACTATCTTCCATTTTTTTAGATTCTGCCCTAGCTTCTGCTCTCTATGGTGATGGGATTCAATGAGAGGAGGGAGGGAGATGGTTGCCTTTGCTCTTCCTGGAAGGAAGCAGCTCCAGTTGCAGAAGTTGTCACAGGGCCTGGTCTGGTGATCTTCTTTCCACTGGGCCTGCCTGTGGCTATTTGCAAGTTTTCTTTCTACAGAATTTAGTGCCTTGCTTTTGTACTACTTATCACAATTTACAATTGATCATCAAACAAATAGACATAAAAATAAATCTATGTGTACCCATGAAGGCCCTAAGCTCCATGAGGATAGTGACCATATCTACTTTACTCTTTGCTATAAACCCAGAACTGGAATTATGTGTTACCTGGTAGGAGATCAATAAGTGATTGTAGTGTAAAAACTGCCTTGGGCCAAAAGGTGAGGGGCTTGCAAATGAGGAAATACCAACCATTGTTTGATCTCAAACCCTATTTGGGTAAAAGGTCAGGGGGTGAGCAACCTAGCTCCTCCTGGCTGCAGTAAACCCCTGAGATGTAAATCTTTAGTGAACATTATGATTAGAACCGTCAAACATGTTCTTCAAGCAACTGTTAAGTAACCCCCACCTCTAACCACAAAATTCTCGCTTCTGTACACCGGCTTCGCCCCTCTCCCTATATAAACCCCAAGCTATGGCTCAGCGGGGCGCTCTTCTGAGGACTTTTCGGGTGCTCAGGAAGGGCCGTCCAGCCGGACTAAAAATAAACCTAAGTAACCAACTCCTTTTGTGTTTTGTGGGCTTTGTCCTCGGTGATTCTCCTTTGAAAGGGAGGTCTAACAGTAGAATGGATAAAAGAATGAGTGAATGAATGAAGGGTTAGGATGTTGTCTAATTTGTCTTTGTACCTTTAATGCTTAGCCTTATGCCTAGCATATGGCAAGTGCTCACTTAATGATAGTTGGAGTGAATTAAAGGCTAACTGGCTGGATAGAAGATTGGAATATTGGGGGGTGAGGACAGACAGATGTGTAAGGGCCAAGCTTAGCCCTGAACTTTGCCAAGACACTACCTCCCAGGCTCTAACTAGTTAATTCACTTGACATCCCTTTCTTCTTTAATTCTACTTCCCTTTTTCTGATTTGAAAGTGGCTGACTTTGGGGAAGAGTTTTGAGCTCTCTGCCCATTGTAGAAACAATCCTTGGGCTGTCTCACCATCAGAGCCACCTCCTGGGGGGCTTGGTGCCTTGAGGAGCTGAGGCTGGACTGTGATATGACCCTGAATCTACTGGAGTAGTAAAATATGTTTCCACTCTGGGGATTTTAGTGCAGGACTCACCCTTCCTACAGGCAACTTGCTCATAGTTGATTTTTTTAGTTCTTTTGATTCACAAGTAGTTGTGCCTTGGGCACTTCTTTTTTATTAAAATTTTTAACGTTTATTTATTGAGAGAGACAGAGTACCAGTGGGGGAGAGGCAGAGAGAGAGAGGGAGACACAGAATCTGAAGCAGGCTTCAGGCTCTGAGCTGTCAGCTCAGAACCTGACGTGGGGCTTGAACCCACGAACTTTGAGATCATGACCCGAGACAAAGTCAGGAGCTTAACTGACTGAGCAACCCAGGCATCCCAGGACACTTCTTTCTTGCTATCCAGTGAGTGAGATATCACTTTAGCTATCTCTGGACAATGAGACAGAGAGGCTGGATTGGGGTGGTGGTAGGAAGAGAGCAAAGGAGAGAAGTGGGTATCAAAGCCAAGTCCTTACTTCCATCATGGTGTCTTCCTGGCCTGGACATGAGTTTGTCCTGGTTCTCTTAAGCAGTATTTGTTGTACCCGAATCGCGAGTCCCAGAGACCTCCAAGGAGCCGGCACCGATGCAGATACAAAAGGGTCTTTATTACAAGCTCGAGCAGGGGCTCACCAGCCTGTCGGTGTCATGGCAGCAAGGTGAAGCAAAGAACAACAGTGAACAGGGTTTTTAAGGAGTAAGGGATGGGGGTGTTACAGTACATGTAGCATCATCACATAAGCACCAATTACAATTACAGCTTTGACCATTCAGTATCTGTGAGGTGTTCATTACTTTTGGTGGGACCCAATCATGACCTTTGAGAATCCTTTGAAAATGACCAATTGTGAAGTGAGTTCAAAGGGCCCACGTGGGGTTCAGACAAGTGGTGAGAAATTGGCTAGTTTGTATCTGCAGTTCCCAGCCTTGACTCAGACCATAGGAATGTTTCTTTTTTTTTTTTTCCTTTTTGATTAACTGAACTGAGGGCGGTCCGAGGATGGCTTTAGCCTTGAACAGTCTGAGGCTTTTCCTGGGACTGGGACTGGGGCTACATGCAGCTCGAGGTTTCTCTTAATGGAGGACTTAATTTTTGGCTCTTCATATTCACATGATTGAGTCCTGACCTTTCTTTGCAGAAAAAAGTCACACCAGTGAAATTAAGGCAGACATCTAATATTCATGAAGTTCTGATTACCCACAAATTGGATAGTGTCTTAAAGTATATGGTGTCAGAATTGCAAAGAGTTTTGATAAATATGTATATCTATGGGCTCAAACAGAAGTGAAATAAAGTCTAGTTGCTGAATAATTCCACATGAAGATGTAAAACAGAGCTTGCCACAGCCTATTCATCATTGGGTGTGGGGTTCGGGTGAGTTGTGATTATCTAAAATAATTACACATGGCATGCAACATTCATGAAAACCAGCAGACATCCTTGTAAATTTGGGATAGGGAAGGGCTTTACTTTGAAGCATGGCAAATTCTCAAACTATTATTTAGCTTTTTGTAGTTCAAGTTTGAGTCACTATTCATAGGTGCTAATTAGGGTATTCATAATGCCTGTTGAGGGCTTATTAGGTACCTAGTGGAATTGAAAGTTTTTCTCCCAAATGGCAAATGAACTAGATATTGTTAAATAAAACATTATGAACCAGAAATTGATTATCACTCACACTTAGCTTGCATTTACTTTTTCTTTCATACTCAATATTATTTGGAAGAATAATGCATTTAAACATATCTCCCCACCCCCAAATTTCTGCCAAAATCTTTCTTTAATTAAAAATACATCTTGTATGACTGAAGGATAATTTAATCCACAAAATATGGATTACTTTTCTTCTTCAGACATCTGTGTATAATGTTTATTAAAGTAGCAGTCTCATCTGCTCTCAAATGCTTTCCTTTCAGTGTTTTTTGGCAATGGGCAAGGAAATTTGCAGCTCCCATTTGGGGGCCAGTAAACAAATCTGAGACCTGGAGCTTCTCGTATGCTATCACTTTTGCTGCAAAAGAATGTTTTGCATTGCAGAGAATGAGGATGAGGGTCTTCCAAAGTTTCCACAGAGCACAGAGTGGTCCTTGGGACCTCCGGCTCACTCCTTTCTCTAGCCTCCACACTGGGTTTTCTGTGTCCACTGTTTCTCTCCTCTCAGTTCCTCCTGGACAGACTTACTACATACATTTTTTTTTCCCCGATGTGCGACTTTCATCATGTCCCGTGCAGGAATAAAATCAACTTTTAAAGATCCTTATCCTTTTATTTATGGTGCTCTGGCAAAACTTCTGCTTCCTATGTAGAAACAGGCCCAGGACCTTCACCTCTGTGGCTTTGCTTGGATTTTCCACGCCCTAGAAGTGGAAGGCCATTGCCTCTGCCCAGTGCTAGACTCAAACCCTCCATTGGCATCCCTGGATCTTTGCTACAGAACCTATTTCTTCTCCTTAGTGGTAATGTCCTCTAGTCAAAGACTGCCAGGAACACACCCATAGATGATAGGTTAGGTCTTTTCCTAGATTCAGTAAGGGAGAGTGCTCACCAAAGGGAATGGTGGGGTGTCACAATAAGAGCATATAAGAAGAACTATATTAAAGTTTGGCTTTTGGTTGGGTAATTTGGGGGAGGATATAAGGAAATGGGTGTTCTGGATTGGGTGCTGTCAGAAAGCAGGAACAATTTTATGATTGGGCATCTTAATAATTGTAATCAATAGGGAGGGCAGACTAGAGGTAGGACAAAGCTATGCTTGGTAAAAAAAAAAAAGTAGTAATCATGTTAGTCAAGAGAAGGTGATATTAAGTGTCATGTGGATTGTACAGTATCCTTGTTTTTGTCTAATTTTATAATCTCAGAGTGGCCTTGTCTGATGTTGTTGTTCTGTGAGATTGTTTACATCCACCAGGAAAAAACCATGATCTAACTGTCAGACCAGTTTCCAGATTCCATGTTCTGCTTTGGTTTTCTTATTTCCCACAGAATACTCAAGTAACACTTTCTTTTGTCACCCCCCACCTCATATTTTATGCAACAGTCCTTATCCCATGGCTTTTTTCTTCACCTGATTCTATGAGCTCCTTGAGGCCAGGGGTCAGACTGATCCATTTCTATCCCTTGCAGCGTCAAGCCTGAGGCTTTTACTCTGCAAAAGCAGACACAATTAAGCAACTCAAAAAATGGGTGGGAAAACTATTAAGGGCTAAAAGGGTCCGAGCCTCACCAACCAATGGCAACTGGGAGGGGTGGTATTGTCAACCATTATTTCTCCTCTACATCTTTTTTTTTCTTTAAAATTTTCATTGATTTTTAAATTTACATCCAAATTAGTTAGCATATAGTGCACCAATGATTTCAAGAGTAGATTCCTTACTGCACCTTACCCATTTAGCCCATACGCCTCGCACAACCCCTTCAGTAACTGTCTGGTCTCCATATTTGTCTCATGTTTTTGTCCCCCTCTCTGTTTTTATATTATTTTTGCTTCCTTTCCCTTATGTTCACCTGTTTTGTATCTTAAAGTGCTCATATGAGTGAAGTCATATGATATTTGTCTTTCTCTGACTAATTTCATTTAGCATGATACCCTCTAGTTCCATCCACATAGTTGCAAATGGCAAGATTTCATTCTTTCTGGTTGCTGAGTAATACTCCATTGTGTATACAATGGAGTGTGTGTGTATATATATTTATATAGTAGGTATTGTATACACACACACACATCACATCACATCACATCTTCTTTATCCATTCATCTATTGACTGACATTTGGTCTCTTTCCATACTTTGGTTCTTGTTGATCATGCTGCTCTAAACATTGGGGTGCATGTGTCCCTTTGAAACAGCATACCAGTATCTCTTGTATAAATACTTAGTAGTACAATTGCTGGGTTGTAGGGTACTTCTATTTTTAATTTTTTGAGGAATCTCCATACTGTTTTCCAGAGTGGCTGTACCAGTTTGCATTCCCACCAGCAGTACAAAAGAGATCCTCTCTCTCTGCATCCTCATCAACATCTATTGTTGCCTGAGTTGTTAATGTTAGCCATTCTGACGGGTGTGAGGTGCTATCTCATTTGTATTGCCCTGATGATGAGTGATACTGAGCATCTTTTCATGTGTCTGTTGGCAATCTGGATGTTTTGTTTGGAGAAGCGTCTGTTCATGTCTTTAGCCCATTTATTCACGGAATTATTTGTTTTTTGGGTGTTGAGTTTGATAAGTTCTTTGTAGATTTTGGATACTAACCCTTTATCTGATATGTTGTTTGCAAATATCTTCTCCCATTCCATCAGTTGCCTTTTAGTTTTCCTCATTGTTTCCTTTGTGGTGAAGAAGCTTTTTATTTTGATGAGGTCCCAAAAGTTCATTTTTGCTTTTGTTTCCATTGCCTCCGAAGACGTGTTGAGGTAGAAGTTGCTGTAGTCATGGTCAAAGAGGTTTTTGCCTGCTTTTTCCTCGAGGATTTTGATGTCTTCCTGTCTTACATTTAGATCTTTCATCCATTTTGAGTTTATTTTTGTGTATGGTGTAAGAAAGTGGTCCAGGTTCATTTTTCTGTCTGTCATTGTCCAGTTTTCCCAGCATCACTTACTGAAGAGACTGTCTTTACTCCATTGAATATTATTTCCTGTTTTGTCTAAGATTAGTTGGCCATACCTTTGTGGGTCCATTTCTGGATTCTCTATTCTGTTCCATTTTTAAAATTTTTTTAAAAAATTTTTAATTGTTTTTTTAAAATTTATTTCTGAGAGAGAGGTAGCATGAGCAGGGGAGGGTCAGAGCGAGAGGGAGATACAGAATCCAAAGCAGGCTCCAGGCTGTGAGCTAGCTGTCAGCCTAGAGCCCGACGCAGGACTTGAGCCCACAAACCGTGAGATCATGACCTGAGCTGACGTCGGACGCTTAACTGACTGAGCTACCCAGGACCCCTCTATTCTGTTACATTGATCTGAGTGTCTGTTTTTGTGTCAGTACCATACTGTCTTGATGGTAATACATCTTGAATTCTGGAATTGTGATGCTTCCTCCTTTGTTTTTCCTTTTTGAGGATTGCTTTGGCTATGTGGGGTCTTTTGTGGTTCCATACAAATTTTAGGATTGTTTGTTCTAGCTCTGTGAAGAATGCTGGTGTTATTTGGATAGGTATTGTATTGAATATGTAGATTGCTTTGGGTAGTATTGACACTTTAACCATATTTGTTCTTCCTATCCAGGAGCATGGAATATTTTTCCAAATTTTTGTGTCTTCTTCAGTCTCTTTCATAAGCTTTCTATAGTTTTCAGTGTATAGATATTTCACCTCTTTGGTAAGATTTATTCCTAGGTATTTTATGGTTTTAGTGCAATTGTTAATGGGACCGATTCCTTGATTTGTCTTTCTGTTGCTTCATTGTTCGTGTATAGGAATGCAACTGACTTCTATTCATTTATTTTATATCCTGCTGCTTTGCTGAATTCATGAATCAGTTCTAGCAGTTTTTTGGTGGAATCTTTTGGGTTTTCCATATAGAGTACCATGTCATCAGTGAAGAGTTAAAGTTTGACCTCCTCTTGGATGATTTGGATGCCTATTAGTTCTTTGTGTTTCTGATTGCTGAGACTAAGACTTCCAATACTATGTTGAATAACAGTGGCAAGAGTGGACATCCTTGTCTTGTTCCTGAACTTAGGGGGAAAGCTCTGTTTTTCTCCATTGAGGATTACATTAGCTTTGGATTTTTCATATATGGCTTTTATGATTTCAAGTTATGATCCTTCTATCCCTACTTTCTTGAGTGTTTTTAATCAATAAAGGATGCTGTATTTTGTCAAACGCTTTCTCTGCATCTGTTAAAAGGATCGTGTGGTTCTTGAACTTTCTTTTATTGATCTGATAAATCACATTGGTTACTTTGTGGATATTGAACCAACCCTGCATCCCAGGTATAAATCCCACTTCATGATGGTAAATAAATTTTTGATGTATTGTTGGATCTGGTTGGCTAATATTGTTGAGGACTTTTGCGTCCATGTTCATCAGGGAGATTGGTCTATAGCTCTGTTTTTTCGTGGGGTCTTTGTCCAGTTTTGGAAACAAGGTATTGCTGGCTTCATAGAAAGAGTTTAGAAGTTTTCCTTTCATTTCTATTTTTATGGAACAGCTTCAAGAGAATAGGTGTTAACTTTTCCTTCAATGTTTGGTAGAATTCCCCTGGAAAGCCCTCTGCCCTGGACTTTTGTTTTTTGGCAGATATTTGATTACTAATTAGATTTCTTAACTGGTTATAGGTCTGTTCAAATTTTCTATTTCTTCCTATTTCAGTTTTAGCAGTTTATATGTTTCTAGTAATTGTCCATTTTTTCCAGATTTCCCATTTTATTGGCATATAATTGCTTATAATATTCTCTCTCTCTTTTTACAAATAGTTTATTGTCAAATTAGATTCCATATAACACCCAGTGCTCATCCCCACAAGTGCCCTCCTCCATGACCATCACCCCCCGCCCCCCACACACCCATCAGGCCTGTTTGTTCTCAGCATTCAAGAATCTCTCATGGTTTGCCTCTCTCCTCCTCCCCACTATTTCCCCCCTTCTTCTCCCCCATAGTCCTCGGTTAAGTTCCTCCTAATCCTCCTATACGTGCAAACATATGGTATTTGTCCATCTCTGCCTAACTATTTGGCTCAGGATAACACCCTCAAGGTCCATCCATGCTGCTACCCATGACCAGATATCATTCTTTCTCATTGCCATGTAGTATTCCATCGTTTGGATAAAACACATGTGCTTGATCCATTCGTCTGTTGATAGACACTTAGGCTCTTTCCGTGTTTTGACTATTGTTGAAAGTGCTGCTATGAACATTGGGGTACATGTGCCCCTATGCATCAGCACTCCTGTATGCCATGGGTAAGTTCCTAGCAGTGCTATTGCTGGCTCATAGGGAAGTTCTATTGTTAATTTTTTGAGGAACCTCCACACTGTTTTCCAGAGGGGCTGCACCAGTTTACATTCCCACCAACAGTGTAGGAGGGTGCCCGTTTCTCCACATCCTCACTAGCAACTAGAATCCTCTGATTTGCATCATTTTAGCCACTCTGACTGGTGTGAGGTGGTATCTCAGTGTGGTTTTGATTTCTTTTTCCCTGATGAGGAGGGATGCTGAGCATCGTTTCATGTGTCTGTGGGCCATCTGGATGTCCTCTTTGGAGAAGTGTCTGTTCGTATCTTCTGCCTATTTCTTCACTGGGTTGTTTGTTTTTCAGGTGTGGAGTTTGGTGAGTTACTTACAGATTTTGGATATTAGCCCTTTATCTGATATGTCATTTGCAACTATCTTTTCCCATTCCATCAGTTGCTATTAGTTTTATGGAGTGTTTCCTTTGCCGTGCAGAGGCTTTTAATCTTGATGAGGTCCCAATCGTTTATTTTCGCTCTTGATTCCCTTGCTTTTGGGGATATGTCAAGTAAGAAATTGCTGTGGTGGAGGACAAGGAGGTTGTTTCCTGCTTTCTCCTCTAGTGTTTTGATGGTTTCCTGTCTCACGTTCAGGTCCTTTACCCATTTTGAGTTTATTTTTGTGTATGGTGTAAGAAAATGATCTAGTTTCATACTTCTGCGTGTTGCTGTCCAGTTCTCCTAATACCACCTGTTAAAGAGGCTGTCTTTTTTTCCATTGGATACTCTTTCCTGCTTTGTCAAAATTAGTATACTTTTGGGTCCAATTCTGAGTTCTCCATTCTATTCCATTGGTCTGTGTGTCTGTTTTTGTGCCAATACCATACTGTCTTGATGATGACAGCTTGTAGTAGAGGCTTAAGTCTGGGATGGTGATACCTCCCGTTTTGGGTTATTCTTCAATATTACTTTGGCTATTCAGGGTCTTTTGTGTTTCCATTCCCTCCCCTTACTTTCAAACTGAAGGTATCTTCCAGTCTAAAATGCATTTCTTATAGACAGCAAATAGATGGATTTTTTTTTAATGTTTTATTTATTTCTAGGAGAGAGAGAGAGAGACAGCGTGAGCAGGGGAGGGTCAAAGAGAGAGGGAGTCACAGACTGAAACCGGCTCCAGGCTCTGAGCTGGCAGTCAGCACAGAGCCCGACGCGGGGCTCGAACCCACGAACCGCGAAATCATGACCTAAGCGAAAGTCGGACACTTAACCGACTAAGCCACCCAGGCGCCCCTGGATTTTGTTTTTTTATCCATTCTGCTAACCTATGTCATTAGATTGGAGCATTCGGTCCATTTACATTCACTGTTATTATTGAAATATGTGGATTTAGAGTCATTGTGTCTTTTGTGGGATTCATGCTTGTGGTGGTGTCTCTGGTATCTTCTTTCCTTGCAACACTTTCCTCAGAGTGTCCCCCTCAGGATTTCTTGTAGGGCTAGCTTAGTGGTGACAAATTCTCTCAATTTTTGTTTATTTGGAAAGACTTTTATCTCCCCTTCTTTTCTGAATGACAGGCTTGCTGGATAGAGAATTCTTGACTGCATTTTTTTTTTCTGTTCATCACATTGAAGATCTCCTGCCATTCCTTTCTGGCCTGCTAAGTTTCAGTAGATAGGTCTCTCACCACTCTGATAGTTTTCCCTTTGTTAGTTAGGGCCCTCTTCTCCCTAGCTGCTTTCAAAATTCTTTCTTTGTCCTTATATTTTGCCATAATTACTATGATATGTCGTGCAGAAGATCGATTCAAATTACATCTGAGGGGAGTCCTCTGAGCCTCTTGTATTTCGACATTTACTTCCTTCCCCAGGTTGGGAAGTTCTCTGCTATAATTTGTTCCAGGACTCCTCAGCACCTTTCCCTCTCTCTTCTGGGATTCCTATGATACGGATATTGTTCTGTTTGACTGTATCGCTAAGCTGTCAAACTCTTCTTTCACGTTCCTAGATTAGTTTGTCTCTTTTTTCTCAGTTTCTTCTTTTTCTATAATGGTGTCTTCTAAATCACTTATTTTCCTTTCTGTGTCTTCAATCCGTGCATTGGACACCTCCAGTTTATTACGTATCTCAATTATCACATTTTTTAATTCATCATGCCTATTTTTAAGCTCCATGTTGTTTGTAGCCATAGTTTCTTTGATGTCCTCTATGCTTTTTTCAAGCCCAGTGATTAATTTTCTGATTATTGTTCTAAAATCTTGTTTTATATCTTATATCTGTTTTGAGCAGTTCTGTAGCTGTTGATTTTTCTTGGAATTTCTTTGGAGTAGAGCTCTTTTGTTTCGTAATTTTGGTTAGCTTTCTATCTCTTGTTAATTTTAAAAACTTACTATGTTCTCTGTACCTGTGAGTGCTGCTGTACCCAAGAAGACTCTTTGACTGTCCAGGGCCTATCCTTTCAGAAAGTGTTCTTTGAATGGTATCTCTTGACCTCTTTTGTTGAGACTTCGGTTATTTTATTTTCCTACTGGTAGTGATATTTGGGACTCTCCACCAAGTGTCCTTTGGCTTGTTTCTTGAGGTAGCCCTGGAGAAGAAAACAGACAGACAAACACACAGGGAGCAGAGGCACACAAATGCACAGACAAATCCAACAAAGATGCAAACCAAGAGCGAAAACAAAACAGTAAAGAGAAAAGAGGGAGGAGGGAAGGCGAATAATAGAAAATAAAAATATATTAAAAAGTCAAAAAGAAGAAAAGAAAAGGAAAATAGAAGAAAACCAATAGGCAAAGAACAGTTTAAAGCATATAACCAGATTTTCCAGCTACAATTAAATAGCCAGATGTATGCAGTGCTGGTTGAAGAGCACAGAGAAAGATGACAGGGCGGGGATGAGGCAATATTGGAAATGGAATGAACAGGCAGAAGGGATAAGAAGCTTTTTTCAAAGTACGAAAGGGTGGAATATGGTTGAAGAGGTGAGAGAAGGACGCTGGTGTTATCCCGAGAAACTATATAGCCTGATTACTCCAGAGAGAAAGAGATGAAAAGGTAGGTAGGTGTAGAATTTACTTCTACAGAATGGACTAGATGTGAGTGTTTAAGCAAGCCACTACCAGAATTAATCAGGTGAGTGCTAGGATTGGAAAAAAAAAAAAAAAGGCGGGGGAGGAAGGCAGCTCTCTAGCAGGGATTGGCGTGGTTTGATCCAGTGCGTCAGGGGGGAGTTCTGCCTTGGTAGTTGTGGAAAGAGAGGCAGCGCTCCAGTCCCTTCTTGAAGCAAGCGTTGCAACTCATTTTTTGGGTGTGTAAACTCCCCGTGCAGGGGCCGCAGCCAAGGTGGTCGCGCCCTATATCCCAGACCGGGTTTAGTTTCCAAATCCCAGTCTGCATGCCCCAGTGAAATTGCAGTAGACACAACCTTCCAGGCGATCCCCTCAGGGCAATTCCAAGCCTCTTCCCTACCCCCTGGGGATTGAGTCAGAAGCCACTGCTCCGTTTCCTCTAGGTCGGGTTGGCGAGCAAGGATAGGGATAGACTGGGAGTACTTCCTGGCTCCGGTCAGCTGGAGAGCAGGAAACTGGGTCCCTCTGTGTCTCGTGACCTGAAACATGAACTTGTGGGCAAATCTCCCCGTTTTAAGCCCTTTGCCTCCCCTGTAGGGATCCAGCCGAGCCAGAAGAACAAAGGCGCAGTTGGTGCACGGCCCCTCCAGGTTGAGTTGGCGTGTGCTGGGAGTTGTTTTCCCGGGGACTGTTTGGGACTAATCTGTCCAGCTTAGGGTCAGCTGGAGAGCAGGAAACCGTGTCCCTCTGTGTCCCGAGCGGAGATTTTTCTGTTCCCCAGTGACAGGGACAGTGTCTTGAGCAGTTTTGGCCTCTCTCTTTCCCCTCTTACTCCCCACAGAGGGGGATCGCCCCCATCCCTCTGTGTCTCTGGTCCCAGCCCGATTTTATCTTCCCCAGTTCGCACTCATGTAGAAGGTTTTCTCAGCGGACTCTGTCTCCTTTTCTTCCTTAACTCCTGGATTCTTTAAGGGTTCCTATGGCTTCAGGTCTCCGTGCGAGATATGGGGGCTAGTGCGCCCTACTTCTCCGCCATCTTGCCCCTCCTCCGCTCATAATATTCTATTATTGTTTGTATTTCTGCTGTGTTGGTTGTGATCTCACCTCTTTTGCTCTTGATTTTATATATTTGGGTCCTTTCCTTTTTCTTTTTGATCAAATTGGCTAGGGTTTATCAATTTTTGTTAATTCTTTCAAAGAACCAGCTTCTGGTTTCATTGATCTGTTCAACTGTTTTGTTTGTTTGTTTCAATAGCATTGATTTCTGCTCTAATCTTTATTTCCTGTCTTCTGCTGTTTTTGGGTTTTATTTGCTATTCTTTTTCCAGCTCTTTGAGGTGTCAGATTAGTTTGTGTATCTGAGATCTTTCTTCCTTCTTTATGACTTCCTTTTCTGTGTCCCCAAGATTTGGGGCTGTGATGTCATCATTTTCATTGGCTTCCATGTACTTTTAACTTTCCTCTTTAACTGCTTGGTTAGGCCATTTTTTCTTTAGTAAGATGATCTTTAGTCCCCAAGTATTTGTTATCTTTCCAAATTTGTTCTTGTGGTTGATTTCGAGTTTCATATTGTGATCTGAAAATATGCATGGTATGATCTCCATCCTTTTGTACTTGTTGAGGGCTGATTTGTCTGTCAGTATATGGTCTATTCTGGAGAATGTTGTATATGCACTGGAGAAGAATGTATTTTCCACTACTTTAGGATGAAATGATCTGACTATATCTGTTAAGTCCATCTGATCCAGTGTGTCATTCAAAGCCATTGTTTCCTTGTTGATTTTCTGTTTAGGTGATCTGAACATTGCTGTAAGTGTGGTGTTGAAGTTCCCTACTATTATGGTATTACTTTCAATGAGTTTCTTTATGTTTGTGATTCATTAATTTATATATTTAGGTTATCCACATTTGGGAGCATAAATGTTTACAATTGTTATGTCTTCTTGGTGGATAGACCCCTTCATTATGATATAATGCCCTTATTCATCTTTTGTTACAGTTTATATTTTAAAGTCTAGATTGTCTGATATAAGTATGACTACTCCAGCTTTCTTTTGGTGACCATTAGTATGATAGATGGCTATCCATCCCCCTACTTTCAATATGAAGATGTCTTTAGGTCTGAAGTGGGTCTCTTGTAAACAGCATATAGATGGATTATGTTTTCTTATCCATTCTGTTACCCTATGTCTTTTGATTGGAGCATTTAGTCCATTGACATTTAGAGTGAGTACTGAAAGATATAAGTTTATTGCCATTATGTTTCTTGTAGAGTTGGAGTTTCTGGTGATGTTCTTTGGTCCTTTCTAGTCTTCGTTGTTTTGGTCTTTTTCTTTCCTTTTTTCTCCCCTCAGAGAGTCTTTCTTAAAACTTTATTGAAAGGAGCTTGATTGATTAGAGAAAATAGGGAAAAGTTAAAATTAAAGAATTAAAAACAAAAACACCACACACACACAAAATCAAATAAATGATGTTAGATCCAAGTCTAGTTATTGAAAGGAGCTCGATTGGTTAGAGAAAAAAAGGGAAAAATAAAATTAAAGAATTAAAAACAACACACACACACACACACACACACACACAAATCAAATAAATGATGCTAGATCCTAGGTGTTTTGGTCTAGTTATTGAAAAGAGCTTGATTTGGAGCGTCTGGGTGGCTTAGTCGGTTAAGCGTCCGGCTTTCGCTTAGGTCATGATCTCGCGGTTCGTGGGTTTGAGCCCTGCGTCGGGCTCTGTGCTGACTGCCAGCTCGGAGCCTGGAGTCTGTTTCAGTCTGTGACTCCCTCTCTCTCTGACCCTCCCCTGCTCACGCTGTCTCTCTCTCTCCTAGAAATAAAAATTTAAAAAATTAAAAAAAAAGAAAAGAGCTTGACTTATTAGAGAAAAAAGGGAAAAAATTAAAATTAAAGAATTAAAAACAACACAGAGAAAATCAAATAAGTGATTCTAGATCCTAGGTGTATTTTGGTCTCATTATAGAGCTTGATTATTTAGAGAAAAAAGGGAAAGGAGCTTGATTTTAAGAGAAAAAAAGGGAAAAAGAAAAGAAAAAAAAGGAAAACATTTGAAAATTTGAGAAAATTAATATGATAAAATAGAATAACTTGAAGTGATGGAAGTAAAATAGAATTTGAAATATTTACAAAAAACTAAAAATATTTAGTTAAAAAAAACCAAAGGAAAATATTTTTAATAAAAATAAAATTTTTATCTTTCTGTATTCAAATAAAAGAAATGAAAAAGAAAGAAAAAAGAAAATTGAATAGATGGACCAGCGAACAGACTGAAATATGATTGATATTACACTATTTCCCCCTTGAAATCAAACTATGAAGTTCTTCATAGTCTTCAAACTAAGTAGGTGGAGAGATTTGTGGTGTTACTGAGGAGTGAGGTTGGCCCAGTTGGGCAGGGCTTAGTATAATGTCTCTGGATGGCTCTGCTTAGCTTACTGGGGTAGATAGCTGTGGTACCTGTAGGTGTCATACACATGTGTGGGTAGAGTGAAAGTGGCGTCATCCAGCCACCCAGTCCAGTATCAGAACTGTGTGCTTTCCCCCACCAGGAATTGTGCACCCCTCCTTTGTCTCCAGTTTCTGCCCACTCCCTGCTTTTACACTGTCTGTGACCATGCCATCCAGTTGTCAGGTGGCACCTCCCTCCTGAGTTTTATCTGAGATGCAGCTATGTTTTTCAACCCCTCATTTCTGAGGGACTGTGGGTCAACACTCAGATCCTCTCCGGGAGGGTCTCACTGAGCAATGGCCTGGTACCCACTGCACCCAGGAATGCTAGCAAGACCTTGCTGCTGTGAACATCCAGAGACTTGCAGCTGAGTGCCAGCCCACCCCAGAAAAAGTTCACGCAATCATGTAGCAGAAGTTTTTCTGGGATTATGAAAAATCACAAGTGGCGCAAGGAAGGCCCAAACCCACTCTGCTCCTTGAGGATTCACCCTTCCCACCAGAGCACTGTCAGCTATTGAGCTGCAGAGTTTCAGACTCTGTGCTCCCCCTGTTTACAGAGTCTTAATGGAATTTAAACCCCTTCCTTTCTCCTTTCTCTTAGTTCAGTCCCTGCAGCTATTTCCATTTTTCCACTTTCACTCCAGCTGCTTTTGTGGGGGGTGCTTTTCCCGTACTCCTCCTCCCACCCCATGTCTCTTTCCTCTCTCTGCAAGCAAAAACAGCTCCCTGCCCTCTGCCGCTCCTCTAGCCCCCAGTTCACCTCTCCATGCCATGTATCTCCTGAGTTCTGTAGTTCAGGTTGTGCAGATTGCTGTGTTAATCTTCAAATCAGTTTTCTAGGTGTTCAGGATGGTTTAGTGTTGATCTGACTGTATTTCATGTGTGTGAGATGGAAAAAAGACTTTCATGCTGTTCTGCCATCTTTGCTCCTCTGCCTTCTTTAATTTTTTTAAACATTTATTCATTTTTTTAAAATATATGTATTTTTTTTCATCAGATGACCAAATTTGATTTTCTTGAAGTGGACATTCAAAGCTCTTTTGAGGAGGAAATGATTCCTTTGAGAGACTCATGCCTTTGATGCTCTTACCAGGCTTGGCTTACTGTATTGGAAAAAATTAGGACCACAGCCTTGGTGAAGTTTGCTACAAGTAACTGATCTTTTCCCTAGTGGTATTTTGTGACCTATGCTGATTTCTGTTAAGCTAAAAAAATATGCCATTGAAAGTTTTGGATGATTTCTGCTGATTCAAGGTAACATTTGTTCATTTTTGAGAGAGAGATACAGAGCGTGAGTATGGGAGGAGCAGAGAGAGAGAGAGGGAGAAACAGAATCCAAAGCAGACTCCGGGCTCTGAGCTGTCAGCACAGTGATCCATGCGGGGCTCAAACTCACTGACCATGGGATAACGACCTGAGCTGAAGTCAGACACTTAAGTAAGTGAGCCACCCAGGTGCCCTACTCCTCTCCATCTTGACATAAATGGGGCTGATGGATAATTTCTGTTTGCCCCTCCTGATGCACTTTCTGCTCTTCACTCTGCTGGGATCCGAGGAAGCTGTAAGGATTTAATCAATGGGCTCTCCTGTCCTCTGGCTTTAGGTTGGTTTTGGCCAATAGGAAGCACAGTAGGAGACTGGAGGGAAGAATGAGAAAGGATTGGGAATGTATTGCCATGATTTTCTCCTAGCTTGGCCACAGTTGGCAGTGACTGTGTCTTGTGGGTGGCACCGCCTATGGTACTCTCATGGGTTTAGTGAGCATTCCCTCTCTTTGCCCTTGCTTTGGCTCTGTACACATCTCTGTAAACAACCTCTTTGTTAAATTTTCCTTGAGATCTTTATTTAAGTGCCATCCATTTCCCATGTTTCTAGTCTGTGTCATCAAGGACCGATATAATTAGGTCTTCACATTAGTGTAGGGGAGAAGCACTGGCTTGGGTCATACAGCCAGAAAGGAGTGAAAATGGGATTGGAGCCCCAGCCTCCTGGTATCTAATTCATGACCTCTTTCTTGACCCTCTAATTCACAGTGGGGCTAGTTTATCTAGAAATCAGCTTAAGTGGCTTCTTGTACTCTAGATTGGTATTTTTCAAACTGTGGAGTCATGAAACTGGTTTAGAGAGTCATGAACCAGCATTAAAAGAAAATAGGCTTGAAACAAAGTGCATCCCACACAGTGGAGGTAAGTATTGTTTTATTAAACTTTGGCTTCAGTGTGTGTGTGTGTGCGTGTGCGTGTGCATGTGTGTGTGTGTTTGTGTGTGTGTGTGTGTGTGTGTGGTCTATGTGTGATATTTGTATACAGTTAAAATGTAAAATGTATCTCTTACTGTGGACCACAGTAAGTTAGAAAGCCCATGTTCTTAGAGCAGCAAAGCCTTCTTAAGGGTGATGGCCCTCCAGCCTTAGCAGGAGTGGACCATGTTCTTCATTTACTGTGAACCTCCAGTGATGAATTTCCCAAATGCCTGGGACCAGAGAACCTTCTGAATCCAAAGAGCATACCATGGCCCTACTGTTCTGAGGGATGCACCTTGGGAAATACTGTTCTGGGAGAGGTGAATCAGAGAGGAAATCCAGGGCCTGTGCTTCAGGTGACTCTGTGCTGATGGAAGCAAACTAAGGAGGCAGCCAGTCTAGGAGGAGGAAGGGAGGAGAAGGAGGGGAAGTGTTGGCCTGTGGGCTCCATATCCATGCAGTTAGTTGGGTAGGCAGTGGGGGGCCCTTACAGAATCTTAGAATCCCACACGCTGATCCAGGCTATTATTATCCTTGTATCTCCAGCACCAGCACAGTAGGTTGGCACTCGACAAATATCTGTTGAACAAATGAATCTAGCGCACTGTTCCGACTCTCTAAGGAGGCAATGTATTGTGATGGAAAGAGAATAGGCTTTGGAGTCATACCACTTGCCAGTTTGCTGCTTTGGTTATGTTATTCAATCTCTCTGAGCTATAGTTGCTTCATAGGCAAAATGCAGAAAACAATATCTCCCTCACCATTGTCTTGGGACATTGTGTAAAAGCCAGGAAGAGTACCTGAACATTATGGGTATCCTGGCAATATTATTTTTCTTCTCTCTCTTCAAGTCCTATTTCTTAAATTCCTTTCATATTTTTATCACTTGTTTATTGTCTGTTATCTGCCTGCATGCCTCTAGGGACAAGAAGATCACAAACTGATATTATTAACTCTTTCCAGTTTGGGGGGCTAAAGACTGTGTCCTTGTAGTCCACATTAATTGTTCTGGTTTTATTCCTCTAAGCCTTGTACTGTTCCTTAAGGAGACTAAATATTAAGAAGGAAGGGGGAATGAGGAGTGAAAAGTGATTTTTTGATTTTTCACTTTTGACTCTCCCTCCCACTCAGATCAACCTGGAATGTTGGTATTCTGTTCCTTCACGTTTTCCAGCTCCCTCTCCATTCCTTAGTATGATATGGAACAGAGAGCATAGAACCCAAGGTAGGACAACTTTGGTTGCTTACTTCAGGGAAGGTCTGCAGATGTAACCCTGGCTCAAGGTCCAGGATGTCTCAGAGGCTCTCTAGAAAAGACAAAGGCATGTCCAGCTCCAGAATTCCATCTCTATGTCTATATCTATGAAGCCCCTTTAAACACCTCTTGTACTCCCATGTTCCTTGTACAAACCTCTCCTATTCTGTTGGCAGTTCTTAAGCTCAAATTCTGGTCCAATGTGTCGGTCTTATTCTGTTCCGGAAAGCAATGATGGTTGCATTAATATTTGTTGAGGGACTGGCCTAGTAAACAAATAAGTGAGTGGAGGAAACAGGTCTGAACTCTAGGTGGTGCTGGGAGTCTGGGTATTTCTGGATTCTGTGGTATATACAGTGGTCATACTGTGTTGTGTTGTTCCTTGGAAGGTTTTAGCTGAGCCCTTCTTAGAACAAATGGGTGATGTTCTTGGACAGCAAGTTGTACAAAAAGCAGGAGTCCTTTTGATGTTTCCCCTTTCAACCAAAAGGAATGTCACCCCATAACGAAATGACCTAAGAACTCAGAAGGCTCTTTGTGAAACTCCTTGGTCTGTATGGGAGGAAAAAGGAATTGTTGATTGATAGTGGCAGTTAATGTTGGCAAAGCTTTTTTTCATGTTTGGGTCGATGGTTGAAGTGGTGCTCAGCCACATCTTGCCTTGTGAGTTTTCTTCTTGTTCTTCCTGGAACTGTTATCTGATTTGCCGTGCTTCATAATCTGGTCTCTCACATGAGGCTGGAAGTCCCTTGCTGGCAGACAGGGGCCATCTCTATATTTTCCAATTAGACCCAATGGGCCTCTCACGTGGTTGGCGTCTACTTGGTGTTTGCCAGATGAATAGGGTGTTTAAAGGTGAGCAATATTTCAATCATTTTGACTTTTTATTTTTTATTTATTTATTTATTTTTTAAATGTTTTATTTATTTCTAGGAGAGAGAGAGAGAGACAGCGTGAGCAGGGGAGGGTCAGAGAGAGGAGTCACAGACTGAAACAGGCTCCAGGCTCTGAGCTGGCAGTCAGCACAGAGCCCGACGCGGGGCTCGAACCCACGAACCGCGAGATCATGACCTAAGCGAAAGTCGGACGCTTAACCGACTAAGCCACCCAGGCGCCCCTCATTTTGACTTTTTAGAAGGGCTTGTGGCTGGAAATCTTGCAGTATTTTTCTGTGTTTATTTTCCAGGAACAAGAAGAGAAATAACACACAGTAGTATCTATTGACAGCAAATCAAGTGTCATTATGGTTGTCCTGATGGCAGGCTGTTTCTCATTTGCCCAAATTACCAATCCCATCATACCATGACGATGTTAGATTGTTTAGAAAACAGATGACATATGTTATCATGCTAAATAAGCTGAAACTGTGCTAGAATGGAGACAGAAGGTGTTTGTTCATTTTTAAGTGAAGCATGGCATTCTGGAATGACTTATTATGGTGGGGAAGGAGGACACTGAGGGGAATGAGGCATGGTTGTGGTAGTAGGCTACAAATGAAAGCACATGCTTGTTCCCCAAATAGAGATGCATGACATCTGACTCTTTTATTACCTGAGGGGAGAATTGGTAAGTTTGGGCAGAGGAGTCTTAGTTTTCAGGGAGCATTAGAATTTCTCCTGAGCCTCTGATGTTCCCATATAAATACAGGTATTAAGTAAACTTTAATTTAGCACCAGAAACATGGCAACAAAGAGCTGGCCACATTGCCCTGTGCTACACCCTTCCTTGGCTTCCTATGGTTCTCAAGGGTTTGGTGTTTATCCTAACACAGTTCAACGCCTCCTTGTGCCCATCCTCTAAGATCCCCTTGTGCTACTTCACTCCTTGCTTATCAGGGCCTGTCCTGTAGCTCTCTGTTGATATTCCTTCTCAGAAAGTGACAGCATGGTTCTCAGCTCTGGCCAAGCAGTCAAATCAGCTAGGGGGCTTAAAAAGTCTAAGCACTCAAGTTGCAGCCCAGGCCAGTGAAATATGACTTTATGGGGGGGATTGGACTCAGATGTCTTATTTTATTTTTTTATTCTTTAGAATATAATTTATTGTCAAGTTAGCTTATATGCAGTGTATACAGTGTGCTCTTGGCTTTGGGGGTAGATTCCCATGATTCATTGCTTACATATAACACCCAGTGCTCATCCCAGCAAGCACCCTCCTCAATGCCTATCACCCATTTTCCCCTCTCTCCTACCCCCCATCAACCCTGTTTGTTCTCTGTATTTAAGAGTCTCAGATACCTTTTTAAAAGCTCTCTGGTGATTCCAATGTTTAGATAAGACTGAGAACCACCCTCTGGAGATCATGGTACAGGCAGTCCAAAACTCCTTTTGTGACCTCTTGGATCTGTCCATGTGGACTGCAGAAGGGGCAAGATTTATCAAGAGTCCTCTATGACTCCACACTCTGGGCTTGCTCCATGAGAACCCCTCCTCAGCTTGCCACCTTGTCTCTGCCCTAATTCTGGGAGAGGTCTCCATGTGATGCTCCCTCTGTTGATTCAGCCCATGGATCAGACATCTCAGGCAGTGGAGGCCTCCCATGTAAGGAAGAGGTAAAATGTCTTATTTAATGTCGTTGAGACAGCAGAAGAAGCAGGTGTAGGCACTGAAGCTTTGGAATTTTCCAGTGGGAGTGTGGCAGAGAAAGAAGCAGTATTAGATTCACCAATTCATTTGGAAATTCCATGATGGGCAGAACACGCACCTCTAATTTCATTTCAAACTCACTCAAGCGTTTACTCCCTTTTTATGAAAACTCCACTTCTCATTAAAATTACCAGTTTAAAATTACAATGTTCTGTTGAGAACATCTAAGAAATGACCTTTCTTCATTCTAAATGCTATAAAAATTAAGTTTACTAGGCTGTAGGCTGCACTCATGGGATAGGTTTTTTTTTTTTTTTTTTTTTTTTTTTTTTGTTAATGTACTGGATATTGCTTTCAAAGTTCTCTAATTGCCTAAATTAATAATGGCTTTTTTCTTTGGTTCCTGTAAGGGACAAATGAATTTGAATCTCTCTAAAGAATTGAATCTCCAGCTATCTCATTCTGATTACTTTTTGTGTTTATCATAGAATTTGAAATGATCTGCAAGGTCATCTCTTTCTACCCACTCCCAACTCCCTCAGCTCTACCCCTTCTCTCTAGCCTCTAGTGCTAAGAGTTCAGTTGGATAAAAGATAGGAAAGTCCTTAGTCTCTTCTATCCTCAGATTGACCACTAACCCCCATAGACTGAACATTGTTCATTACATTGGACTTGATTTTACTACACAAAGAAAAAATTCTCCTTAGAGAAATTACAAATACACAAACAAAAATGAGCATATTGTATTTATTGTTAAATGAACTATTCAGTCTCACCATACTTTCAAAAATATCTGGCTCTTTTATTTTTTTTTTTAATGTTTTTTTTTATTTATTTCTAGGAGAGAGAGAGAGAGACAGCATGAGCAGGGGAGGGTCAGAGAGAGAGGGAATCACAGACTGAAACAGCCTCCAGGCTGTGAGCTGGCAGACAGCACAGAGCCCTATGCGGGGCTCTAACCCACGAACTGTGAGATCATGACCTAAGTGAAAGTCGGACGCTTAACCGACTAAACCACCCAGGCGCTCCTGGGCTCTTTTAAAAATATGGATGGACCTTGAGGGTGTTATGATGAGCGAAATAAGTCAGGCGGAGGACAAATATCATATGTTTGCACGTATAGGAGGATTAGGAGGAACTTGACGGAGGAACAAGGGAGAGAAGAAAGGCGGAAATGGTGGGGGAAAGGGAGAGAGGCAAACCATGAGAGACTCTTGAATGCTGACAAAAACTGAGGACTGCTGGATGTGCGGGGGAGGGGGGATGGGCATGGAGGAGGACACTTGTGGGGATGAGCACTGAGTGTTATGTGGAAACTAATTTGACAATAAACTATTTGTAAAAAAAAAAAATATGTATGTCATGACCAGTACAACCTTAACTAAAACACAAATATACTGCTTAAAAAACAAAACACAAACCACACAGTAACAATAAAACTCTGTCTTCAGTCTGCTCAGGAACAGGCACAGCAAAGAGGCTGAAACTATTTTTTTAGATGTGTAAGATGTTCATGTTAAAGGAAATAGAGTATAGTTATTGACTTTGAAATGTATAGCCATTTGCTTAATTCAGAGATTGAATCTTTGCTAAAATGGGCAGTTAGGCTGATGAAAGAAATTGACTTGTACCACTTAATGAGCAATTTCATCTTTTTAATATAGAAATAACTGGTGCTGTGGACAGCCTTTTATTCTTTTGAGAACCCAATAACCAAGAAATCTTTCAAATGATCATTATACAATGAATGCCCTGAGGCTTTGAAAAATATTTATTTTTAAATTATCATAAGCTCAAAATGATTCACCAATGCAAAAAAAAAACAAAAAAAAAGCAATTAAATGCTAGGCTATAAGTTCCAGCAGATTTTCCCTGCTGAAAATAATTGGACAGATATTTTTTTCTTTATTTTAACTTATAGTGCCCAAAGAGCTTTAATGATCTTATTGCTTATGGATATGGAGCTTAAATATATTTCTTATCTTAACTTTGATGCTGGTGTAACAAGATTATAGAAATGGCATAATGTGATTAGAAGTATAGTTTCATTAATGTATAGCATACCAAATTAATATCTTCTAAAATTTTCTAAATATCAGCACTAGTTTCTGAATTTAAGTTTTGGGTTGTAGGAGGGAATCTTTGGCATAGACCATACATGGTGAAGATATTTTCTATGTGCTCTTTACCTTTTCCAGCCTCCTTTCAATTGTGTATGTGTGTGTGTGTGGGGGGGGTATACGATTAGCTCTGACAAAAAGGCTATAAGCAGAAATACCAAAGCATTTAAGTAACAACTGCTCCACACCCTCCAGCTCTCTACTTTCTGCTGTGGTTACCTAGAAGCCAAGTTTTGGGACAGTGATGCCCCAAGTGTGATGGGTCAAGTCCTCCAAATGTGAATTATTGAGTTACTGCATGCAGGATGGTTCTCCTTCAGGACTGTCTGGTTGGCATCATTATTGCATTACCAAGGATTCAACTTTTAGATTTTTAAACAACCAAGATTTTAGGGTTAATCTGTTACTGCACAATAACATGGGCTATCCTGACTGGTAATCTCATTGCAGGGTTGTTGAGAGGAGCTAATAGAGCCCAGAGTCCTCTTTCCACAGTGCTTGGTAGTTTTCTTGTAAAGAAAGACTTGTTTTTACTGAAGGATCACCAAACCTGCACAGCCAGGCAAAATATCCACTGATTTCTGTGGAGAGTTTAGATGGTTAATTCAAGGAGAACCAGCTCACCTTGTGTTTCTCTTCACAGCAGAATTTCATGTTCCCACCTGCCTTGACTAGGTAGTCTGATTCATTTCCTTAGGGGCACTCTGCAGCCCATGGTGTGGATCCTCTGGAGATCACCCTTTAGGAGACATAAGTAGGTTTGCAACAAGAGGTTCTGGTCTCATGATAATTGCCTCTCCTACCTACCACTGCTCACAAGGCTATCAGGTTCAGAAGCTAGAGACCCATGATGAGTCTCCAGGGCACTCAGATGACCTGCCATCTTGGAGAGGCTACATGTGCACACGTTCAACCAAAGGTCCTTCCCGCCAAATTATTTACCAGAATCAACTTTGTTTTCATGTCTAAATAATTTTATTCAATATCCTCTCCAGTAAGGAACAGAAAAGCTGTTTGACTTCACCCTTAGTGAGAAGAAGATAATATATCTGCCTTCCCTTTGAATTCAAATGGGTTTGGTTCAGGTTCTATGTAAATATGTGTTCTCTTCAACCTTTCTTCCAATTGAGAGGCTTCTAAGGGAATCTGAATTTAGCCATTAGTAACTATGAGAAAAGTTTTGATTTCATAAGTTATTTTAAAATTTTATAGCAGGCTTAGTTCACAATTTAATTTGTTGCTATCCTTAATATAGATATAGAGCTTTCTAGAACAACATGATTTAGAAGTAAACCAATACTAAAACTACAAGTTACATGCTTTAAAATTTTTCTTCCTTGTTGTTAACAACTAGGTAACGACGGAGCAGAAAAATTTAAAGTATGATGATAAAGAGTATGAGCCCCAAAGTCTGAATAACCTGAGTTCAAATCTAGTCTCCCTCGTTTACTGTGTGATCTTAGCCATGTTACTTAACCTCTTTGCATTTCTCTATCTATAAAAGGGGTTAACCAGAAAGCCTTCCTCAGAGAGATGTCATTTAGACATTGTCTTTGCAATATATTTAGAAGTGATCCTTGAATATGGAAACACTGACAGCTGCTTTTATCATTATTATTATTTTGGAAAGAAAGGAAAAAAGTATAGAATGGTTTATGATTTGTTGTCATGGGAAAATGAGGGAGTAAAAGGTCCCCACCATTATTCATCTTTCATGATTTCTTCCCATTCTGATTGCAATAATGAAGACAAAATGTGCAGAAACCCCCTTCTGTGTGTGTGTTGTTTGTATGTGTATGTGTGTATATATACACATATGCACATACACACAAAAGGGTGCCCTCCAGAGCCTGGAAGGGGCAGGGAAGGTGTCTGCTTTTTTCAGTAGGTCTGAAGGCTGCTGTAGGTGTAATGAGCAGTGATTAATTACCTGTTCAGTAACTCCTGGGCTGAAGGGAGGGGGAGCAGCAAATAAGATGTGGTTATCCCTCTTGTATTTAGATGAGGTGGTTGGGGTGGGTGGTGGAACAGCAGGCATGTCAGTAATTATCACAAGGGGGAAAGGCCTCTTGCTAGTGACAGACAGAGTAGGGATTGGGGAACAGGAATGGGACTATACCTTGTCAGCTGCATATGCCTTGTTACTCTGGGGAGGCAGCTAAGACAAGATCTACACTTGAGAAGAAACTCCTCAAATCTCGTTTCTAGTCCTTTTCATGGTGTTAGGGGTATGGGTTGATTGTCTCATTGGGGGGATCTGTCTAGACCTGCGCTGGGAGCATGACAAGACAGGGGTGTTTTTCTGGAGCCTGAAATCTCATGCTGTATTGCAATGTTGGAATGCAATTTTCAGAGACTTGAGGCAAAGTGCAGTATAACCCTGTGTGCCCTTAGAATGGCAGGAAGTGGCAAAAATCAGCCTGGGAAATCTTGTTTGCTGTGCAATGGCAAGAGTGAGACAGGTGTGCCTGTTCCTGTGTGTTAAGTTTTATTACTCCACAGGCGTAAAGGATGTGATGTGGATGAATTTTCAGGCTAGCATCTGTCAACTGGAAGGGAAACACAGTCAGGCACCTTATTAATCACGCAGGGATTTGCCAAGTGGTAGATGAACCAGGCCAGGAGTTTTCCAATACTGATCATACCATGAGGGAGACCTTTTTCAGGTTGTACAGAGGTGCCACTGCCTGAAGCTTTGGATGCAGTTGCTGGAGAATTAACCTCATGCAAGATCTATTTACATATCTTAAAAGAGTATGGATAATAAACTCTCCATGACACACAAGTCACCATTATGTGGCATGCTACATTTAGGAAAGGACTTTTATTGGGGCGCCTGGGTGGCTTAGTCGATTAAGCGTCCGACTTTCGCTTAGGTCATGATCTCGCGGTTCGTGGGTTCGAGCCCCGCGTCGGGCTCTGTGCTGACTGCCAGCTCAGAGCCTGGAGCCTGTTTCAGTCTGTAACTCCCTCTCTCTCTGACCCTCCCCTGCTCATGCTGTCTCTCTCTCTCTCCTAGAAATAAATAAAACATAAAAAAAAAAAAAGGAAAGGACTTTTATTTTTGGTGCCTTAATGATTCTCACACAAATTTATGAGCCCTCCAAGCAGGCATTGCTGCCCAATTCAGTGGACATCAAGAGAGTCTTGTGTGAGTACTGGACTTACAATTGGACTGTGCAACCACAGTGAGTAACTTACTATTATGTGCCTTTGTTTCCCCATCTGCAAAGGTCTGGACTATTGACACTTCCAGGTAGGAAAACTCTTTGTTGTGCCATACTGTGCACTGTAAGGTGTTCAGCAGCATCCCTGCCCTCTACACACTAGAGGCCAGTAGCACCCCCTCCCCCAATAGTGACAATCAAAAACGTCTCCAGACATTGCCAAATGCCCCCTAGGGAGTAATTTCTGGTCTAAATAATTCCATATTAATGCATTAGGTGATTTGGATTTGTATTTTTCTACACATCTGCCACTGAGAGTTCTAGAGACAATCTGCTGTATCAAAGATTACCTTGCAGTCAATTTTAATGAGCATTTTTATAAGGATAGCTGACATTTATCAAGTATCTATCATGTCCTTGGCATCTGCGGGGCATGTCTTATATAGATGTGGGTATTAGTTGTTGTTGTCATCTCCATTTTATTTATTTATTTATTTATTTATTTATTTATTTATTCATTCATTCATTTATTTGTTTAAGTTTATTTATTTTGAGAACCCCTCAGAAATACAAGCAATTATCAGAGAATACTATGAAAAATTATATGCCAACAAATTGGACAACTTAGAAGAAATGGACCAATTTCTAAACATATACTCACTACCAAAATTCACATGGGAGAGAGTGAGAGTGCACATGAATGGGGGAAGAGGGAAAGAGAGAATCCCACACTAACAGTGTGGAGCCTGACATGGGGCTCAAACTCATGAACCATGAGATCGTGACCTGAGCCAAAATAAAGAGTTGGGCGTTTAACCAACTGACCCACTCAGGTGACCCACCCATTTTAAAGATAGGTAAGCAAAGGCTCAGAGATGACATGCAGTTTTAGTGATGTAAACTGTGACTCAAGTCTGCATCTGTATGGTTCTGTAAACCCTTACTCATTTTAATGGTGGTACATTTAAGGGTGTGGATTCAGGAGCCAATTGCCTGGGCTCAAATCCTGGCAGATTAGTATTGTAACCTTATGTGGCCTATTTTACTTCCTACCAACACTGTGAAGTCACTATTATTAGCTTAATGTTACTTATGGAGAAATTGAGGCATTGAGAGGTTAAAAAAATTAATGTTTATGAAATATTTAGAACAATGCCTGGTATAAAGTGAGGGTTACATAAGAATTAATTTAAAAATTACAACAAAGAGCCTCTCTATTCCTGGTTCTGTTAGCACCTGTGGAGTCACAATGATGATAAAAGACCTGGTTTCTGGCTACTTGGAGTATCTAGTGTGTTGGCAGTGTGAATGTGGTCCTACAGCACATGGATGCTCTTCCTGGTGCCCTTCTGGTACCTTTGACCACGCTTCCACATCTGTGTTCTTCCACGTCTAATAGCCACACCCATATCTCTCTCTTCAGTGACCCACCTTTGGGCTTTATTCACAGTTACAAGTGTTTGAAGTGACGTTCTGGGGAACTCATCTTTCTCCAACCTGGCCTGTAGCAAGAGTGCCGGGGTATGAAACTTTAGATGTTTTAATTCAAATCAGGATAAACTCTAAGATGTAAGTCATATGCCAGAGTTACATTATAGGATCAGGTAGAGAGTGGCTCTTATCCTGAAATTGTGTTCTTGGTTTCTCCCCCTCTGTTATTTTCCCATTCCCTTCCTGAGTCTCTTGGAACATTACAAAGTCTTAATCACATATCTGACTTTTGGGGAGCCTGACCTCAGACAGGATCAAAGAGCGTCCTGAATAGAAGGGCCACTCCTCTACTCTCTCTGGTTCACACACTTTGTTGTGTCTGCTGTCTAGGAAAATGTTTGGTAAGCAGGATTTAGTTGAAGACAAGAGTTTTGAACTATGTGCTGTGGACCCTGGGTGCCATGGGTGTCTGGAGAAAGGAGGCCATTATGGACCAGCATGGTGGAGTCCTCCTTTGGAATTTGCTTAAAATATATTGAACCTGAAGTGAAATCTCACAGTGGCTATCTCAGAAAGAAGTGATGATGGTGGCTGAGCTCTGGTTCCACTCTGTGAGCGTTTTTGGCCCTGAAGGCTTGCCCTCCTTCTCCAAGCACAGCCCCTTCTGCCACAGCGACTCTTGAGGAGTTGGCATGATTTCACTCTCCTCACTAACATGATTAATGCTGAGGGGCTGTGGATACTTGGGGCTCAGGTTCCCCAGCCTCATCACCACAGCTAGGAAGGAAACGTGGGCAAACTCACTATATAATTCAAGGGAAATGGTGGTGAGTTCTTTGAAAAGGTAAAAATCCTTTTCATCACACGCATGTGAATGCATCTGCTCTGGGTCACAAAGCCCACAGTTGGGATGGGGAAGGACTTCAGGGTATGCTGAAGGTCATACTCATATTTGTGTTAGGGATTGAGAGGCTCGCATCTCCATACACTCAGACTATGGCTGTTATCTTCACAGTCCTGATTCTATTTATTTACTTACTTGAAGTCCTAATATCAAGTTTCCTTAAGCTATGGCACTAATGACACTGAGCTCATTTTTCTCTTTTTCTTTCATTGTCCAAAACATATACCATATGCCAGGCATTGGGTTACAGGCATAGAACCATGTAAGAAGGATGCCCTTCAGGCCCATGTCAGTGCTTGAGATTTCCCTGTGAATGTACGTATCCAGGAATGTGGGGAGTCATAGAAGGCCTTCTAGAAAATGCTCTGGAACCAGACTTTCAACCACTGGTGATGGTGATAAAATTGTGGCTCACAGAGCAGTCCCACTTGAGTTTGGCTTGGTTTGACTAACACACTGTTTGGAACATTTTCAATTAGCTGCCAACATTTACAGGTTGGGGTTTCAGATAACACCCGGATTTCCAATGTGTCCTGAATATATACATATATTCCACTTTGGATCTGAGTATAAACTGCTTCATTTAAGTCAAAGCATGATCATGCGGGCTTACCCTGGTTCCCACAACTGTCTGCTGTCCTACACCTGATCTGCCTCACACTCTTTCCTGCTTGGCGGTTGTAGGCAGTGTAGCATCATGACCAAGAGCATGGGCTCAGCAACCAGTTTGACTGTGCTCAAATCCTTGCCTTTCAACCTCCCTGCCATGTGACCTTGTCTAGTTATTTTATCTTTCTGTGCCATAGATTTCTTATCCACAAAGTGAGCCTAAGAATAGAGTCCATCATAGGGTTATTGAAGGAATATATGAATTATTATTTATAAACAGTTTAGAACTGCACTTGGCACATTGTCAGCACTCAATAAATATTACTTATTATTGTTGTTGTTATTATTATTCTACCCAGTATCAGACTGTGATTTCAGTTAGACAGCCATTCTGCATCACTGTCTCCTTGGGACTTTGGTAGGATTTGTAAATAATGATGAGCTTGTTTGAGCTACATCCTAGGTTCCTAGAAAAGATAGATAACCTCTCTGAGTTAAAATCCCTCTTTGGGAACTGAGGGGTGACTGTATCATATGGATTTATGTCTTGATGCCAAAGGGGACTTGAAAGCATGGAGCTGCCATGTATAAGCTCAGGAAATATCCATGGTGAAGACCCAGGTTAAAAAAAAATGGCTTCCATCAAAATCCTCGAGGAGAAATCAGACAAAAACCTCTTTAACTTTGGCTGCAGCAACTTCTTACTCAACATGTCTCTGGAGGCAAGGGAAACAAAAGCAAAAATGAACTATTTGGACCTTATCAAAATAAAAATCTTCTGCACAGCAAAGGAAGCAATCAGTAAAACCAAAATCCAGCTAATCGAATGGGAGTAGATATTTGCAAACGACATATCAGATAAAGGGTTAGTATCCAAAATCTATAAAGAACTTATAAAAACTCAACACCCAAAAAAACAAATAATCCAGTGATGAAGTGGACAACAGACATGAATAGACATTTTTCTAAAGAAGACATCCGGATGGCCAACAAACACATGAAAAGATGCTCAACATCAGTCATCATCAGGGAAATACAAATCTAAACCACAATGAGATACCATGTCACACCTGTCAGAATGGCTGACATTAACAACTCAAGCACCAACAGAGGACCTCTTTTGCACTGCTTTGTGGGAATGCAAATTGGTGCAGCCACTCTAGAAAACAGTATGGAGATTCCTCAAATAATTAGAAATAGGACTAACTACCCTATGACCCAGCAATTGCACTACTAGGTACTTAGCCAATAGAGATAGGCATGCTTTTTCAAAGGGACATATGTACCCCAATGTTTATAGCAGCACTGTCAACAATAGCCAAAGTATGGAAGGAGCCCAAATGTCCAATGGAGTATTACTCATCAGTCAAAAAGAATGAAATCTTGCCATTTACAATTATGTGGATGGAACTAGAGGGTATTATGCTAAGCGAAATTAGTCAGAGAAAGACAAATATCCTATGACTTCACTCATATGAGGACTTTAAGCTACAAAACAGATGAACATAGGGAAAGGAAGCAAAAATAATATAAAACAGGGAGAGGGACAAAATATAAGAGACTCTTAAATATGGAGAGCAAACAGAGGGTTACTGGAGGAGTTGTAGAAGGGGAGATGGGCCTAATGGGTAAGGGCCATTAAGGAATCTACTCCTGAATTCATTGGTGAACTACATGTTAACTAACTTGGATGTAAATTTAAAAAAATAAATTAAATTTGAAGAAAAAAATGGCTTCTACCAACTTGCTCTCAGAAGGATCAAAGAAAAACCTGCTTCTGGAAATGGACAAATCCTTTTCCTTACAGAGCTGTCATCTGTTTTGCTCCTGGAAGAAAAATAAAGGAAGATAAGAAAAGGCAGCAGAGACTGGCAGCTTGTTCATTGCTATTCCAGCAGCATCCCTCCTTGTGCATCTGCATCCATTTCATCCCACCCTAGTCAGTATATTTTCACCAGGCACTGATGCAAAAATGTCTATGTACTGCAATTTTATTGTAGTCAGGCAGCATTTACGGATTTGACTTTCAACTGACCATGGCAGGAAGTATAGAAGCAATTATAACCAACACCTGCTCTATCTGTGCTTCGGGCAGTCAGTGACTGATTCCAGGCCTTTGGAACAAGTGTGTTTCCTATAGGCTCAGAATAATAAAAGTGACACCTCACTTCCCCTCTATCTGAAGGAGCTCATGGCACTTTACTCTGAAAACCCTCAAATTATTGGCATTTCTTTTAGTGAAGATATCAAATTAGTGACTGGAAAGGAAAATGTAGAAGATGGTTATTGTCAATGTTAAAAGACAAATTTAAACCACTTCCACAGACCATGTTTCATAAGTACAAATTATTTGACTAGAGAAAACTATCAATCTAAATTTGAACAGAATCTGAATTTAGACAATGTTGTAACTATGAATGTGCCAAGATTAAGACTGGAGAAAGGATACAGTTTTTATAGCAGTGATTTCCACCCAGGATGTGTCTCACTATTGTACAAGATGATTTTTGATTCCAGGCAAATCTCTGTTTTCCACTTGCTCAGTGCTTTGCCAGCTAACTGAAAGATTCTGGGAGGGTGGGAATTTGGGGGCTGGGCTGACCTCAGGAAATCATGTTTAAAGGGCTTTTTTTTTTTTTTTACTCAGAAGTGGGACAGGTTCACAGCTGTTCTGTGTAATAATAACTCCCAGGCTCTTGCTTCTGAGCCTTGGCAGACCTGAGTCCCAAGAGGCAAATGAAAGTGAGCAACACCTCAAGGAGCTTAGGGCACCTTAGGGCACCTCTTGGCTGCTATCCTGCATAGCTCCATTTAATTTAAGCCCCAGTTTTACTCTCTCTCTGTTTCACAAGAAGCATTAAAGAGCTATACAGAAGACAGATGGGCCACAGGCCCCTATGTAGACACCTAGGGGCCAGGTGAGGCAGAGGAGGGGAGAACAGCAGTACAAGGGCTTCTGGCTGGAGACTGAATGCTTGTTTTAGAAGCCAGCTCCTGTAAGCCACAGGGTTGGTTGTTAGCATCAGGCCTGGGAGATCCCACTGTGGCTTCTTATTGGCTGGGGACCAAACACCTCCTGGGTCCAGAATTTGTTTCCCATATCCCTGAATCTCAAAATAAGAGACTAAAAGTGTTTAACAACAAGGTAGAAACTTGGTTTGTGAATTCACTCTCTGACTCAGACATTTCAAAGGATTTCATATGCAGACATTGCAATACTCAAAGCACAGCAGGAAAAGTGAAGGATGCTGTCTTCCTCCTTGTCCCTCTTTTCTGGCTTTCATGGATTTCCAAGAGTCCAACCTGAGCTGATGCCATTTAGGTCAAGTTTAAAGATATCTTAGTTCTGAGAGACTTGCTGTGCTTCTTTCTTTTGTAGGAAGGCTTGATTTCTTATCTTGTGACAAAATGCAAAGCACTGAAATCTGTGACCCTGTGTTCTTTTCTCATGACCTTTGTCCTTCTCTCTGGATACAACCACTCACCTGTGCTCACTGGTGAGCACTGAACCAGTCGTGTCTCCAGATTATTTTCTTTCCTGTTAACAAACATGTGACATTTTATTAGAACCTTCTGTGTCCTGGATTCCTGTCTTCTGTTTTTTCAGCCTCAGATCTCTTACTTGTTGTGGCTTGCAAACTCCAATGCCAGTAGGCTCAGGCAGGTAGAATAATTGAATGTGGCAGTTGCAAGTGATAACAGGGGACTGTGGTGGGGACTGTGACCACATGTTGAGTCATACATGCTGCCAAATGGAATAACTCCATCTAAATGTTGTCACCTGGGAATATGGACCCAGTCTTTCAAGAAATTCATATTTTAATGTAAAACCTCCTGATTACACATTAAATGAATTCAGCATTGTGATCAACACTCAGTGAGCCAAAATAAACATGTTTATTGGATGGGCCAATTTTTAATTTCTGCTTTGGAAGTTGGAACAAATGAAAGGGTGTTTTAAGAAGGAAGGGCATAGTCCAAATGAACATGAAGCCGAAAGACTAGTTACACAGTGATTTTTGCACCATTCTAGGAAGAAATGTTGAGTGCCAAAAAGTAACAACAAAGAGGACCTGGATTTGAGAAGTGTTTTTGAAATAGAATTCACAGTGCTCAGAAACTTAATGGTTTTGGGGAAGGGCAAAGAGATAGGTTACAAAAGGCCCTGAGGTAAAGTTTTGTCTTGACTTTTTGCTAATTAATGCTTCTAGGGTTGTGACCCTTGGGCCACAATCAACCCTGCTAATACTCCCTTAACCCTGCCTAGTTCTCATACATTTGGCTAGTTCCCATAGTGCTGCCATTCAGGGAGCAGTCACCAAACCCAGGCACTTTTTACAAAGACAAGAACAAGTCCCTCTACCACCAAGAGCAGGTAGTTTCAGGATGATGGATATGAGATACCATGGAAAGCAAATCTGTTATCTTCCATGGTGCACAAAACAGGTTGTCACAGCTCGGACTCAAAATAATCCCTCAGTTTCCTAAATTGGTTTACTGCTGCTTTTTTAATTAAGACCCATTAACTTGTCATATATTGATAACAAGGATGACCCTGAAATAGATGGATAAATTAAAGCCCTCTTTCATTCTGTGCTTTTATTTGAATGTGTTAATTATTTTTGTCATTATGGAGACTGATGGAGGGATGGAGAAGTACCGAGCAGATTTTGACAAAGTGTTAGTGTTTGTAGCTGGAAATTCAGTGCCTGTTGGATACAACCCTTCACCCTTTAATGTCACAGTTGTCACTAAGGGGCTAAGGGGCCAAGGGGCCAAGCTAGGACTTACTGTGCAAAGAATCCCCATTATAGAGGCTGATGGATGGTGCCAAGTACCCACTGATTTGATGCAGCAGCTGTGCACCAGCACTTATAGGCTTCCAGATCTGGAGTTCAGATGGGATTTTGTTTGAATGCACACAGCTCACACACTCATTTAAAAAATAATTATGGTTTAACATTTAAGGATAGGGAGATTTCACACAAAAATCTAGATTTCTAGCTTCTGAAAATTTCTGATGGTTTGACATCACTGGATGGCAACACACTCTACCACTCCCCTTTGCCCTTTGAGTACTGAAACTGAAATTTAAGTGCCATTTATTATTACCTTGCATGATTTTGTTTGTTTTTATGGTAGCATTAGGGGAAAAAGAAGAGGTTTCTGGTATGTATCTCTGTAAAAAGCAAAAAACCAAAATATGGACCAAGATGAGTCATGTTTTTCCAAGAAAATTTAGGGAGAGCATATATCTGTCAGGAAGTGAAGGCTGAAGCTGGCCTAGGATTGCAAATAGGTAAGATAGTCACTGATGACCCCAATTGGAGTGAGCTGATCAGTTTGGAATCCTTCTAGTCACATGTATCTGTGCCTTAAGGAGTGCATAAATTTAAAAATGAAACTTCAGAAACCATATTGGCATGGTAAATAACCCACTGGGTCCATTTACCAAATAATTATTTCAATTAATTGGGTATTTATTTTGTGCATGCTAGGTACCCAGGCTGTAATTCCTGACCCCACCACAATGTGAAACACGAAACATCCACAATTACATAAAGCCAAGATTGGAAGAAATGGAACATCCAGCATGCCAATAAGCACTTCCACAGGAGGTAAACTCAGGAGGGGCTCCCTCTGGCGGAAAAAGCCAGGAAGCTTTGTAGAGCCAAAAATTAAGTCCTCCATTAAAAGAAACCTCGGGCTGCACATAGCCTCAGGCCTAAATAAACTTAACCAGCTTTTCCACTTCTGAGCAAATGCCTGTGCTGCGGGAAGCTAACACCTAACCAGCTCTCTCTGCTTCTGTAACAAAGCTTAAGGCTTGCTTCCCCGCTGCCGGATTGCCCAAGGGACTAGCCCCCTGGGGGCAGCCACTCCCAAAAGGCCAGCAGCCACCCCCCACCTTGCTGAGAGAAGGGCCTGGAGAGAGAGATGTTAACTTGTTAGTCGCCAAACAAGACTTAAAACTCGCTCTATGATAGACTGAATTCAAAGGTATCCCAAATGTTGTAATTAGATCCAGCCAAACCTGATGGCGGGAACCAATCAGATACGGTATATGTTCACATTTGAATGTTAACCAATGGCAAACTTGTAACCATAGAAATCTGTCCCTCCCCATGACTTGTTTACTTCTGTCTATAAAAAGGCTGCAGAGGCTTTGTTCAGGGCCTCTCAGCGTCACCGGCAACGAGTGACTGCGGGGAGGACCGGGTTCGAACCTGCAAATAAACAACCCTTGCCGCTTGGCTTTGACTCTGGTCTCTGGTGGTCTGTTTTTGGGGTTCTCTCGAATTCTGGGCGTTTCATATGGGGGCTCGCGTGGGATATTTCCCCTCCAGACCCACCAGACCCCAAGTCAACGGGTTGTTCCTAAGACCGATCGGTAAGTGAGCCGGCTCTGTCTGTCTGTTTGTCTCAGCATCAGTTTCTGTCTTATCTGTTTGTTTCGGTTTCTGCCGCGCGGAATCTGCATCGGGGACTGTACTGGCTCTGGCGGACGCGCTATAGAGCAGTCGGTAGGGACCGAGGAGACGTCCTACGGTGCCCATCTGGTGAGCCGGTTCGAGGCCGGCGGGCGAGCCGGTTCGAGGCCGGCGGGTGAGCCGGTTCGAGGCCGGCGGGCGCACCGGTTCGAGGCCGGCGCCTTCTTCTGTTGGCTAGCCTTCTGTGTTTGTGCGCAGCGAACTCTGTTATCGGTCTCTGTGTCTCTGTGTTTGTGCGCAGCGAACTCTACTATCGGTCTCTCTGTGTCTGTGTCTGTGTCTGTGCGCAGCGAACTCTGTTATCGGTCTCTCTGTGTCTGTGTCTGTGCACAGCGGACTCTGTTATCAGTCTCTCTCTGTGTATGTCTATGTCGAATTGTCAATTTTCTCTGTTGGTGTTTATTACCTTGTGACTGAGACTGACGTTATGAGACAGACTTCATCCAAACCCCTAGACTTAATGTTAGCCCATAACCTCTCAGTGACTGTTAGGAAGGGTCCATTTTAAATTTACTGCTGCACAGAATGGCCCACTTTCAATGTGAAATGGCCACCGGACATCATGGTTTGGGCTGATCTGGTTGATAACCCACCCCCTTGGATTAAAAGTTTCTTGCCTCCACAGAAACCTGACACCCTGGCGGTGACTAAAAAGCACCCGCCCTCCCGGGCTTTGGAGCTGCCGAAAAGGAAACCTGAACCCTCTGCGCCGCTCTACCCTTTCTTACAGGGCGAAACGGAGGAAAAATTAACTTCTCCCCCTCCTTAGGCAACCTCCTCCACAGGACCCAGCAGGAGGAACAAAGGCGCCACCCGAACCACAGGGGCCCCCTGCCCCACCGGCCCCAGCGGCCCTGGGGAAATGGGCCCCGCCCAAGGGACCCGAAGCCGCCGTGAATTGTTGCAGGTTCTGTTCATGTCGGAGGCCGCGCCGGCTCCGACAGGTCCAGGAGTCCCTGAAGGATAGACGGTGTCAGCAAAAGAAAATGAGAGAGCCCTGAGATTCTTTCTGATCACCAGGCAGTCATCTCTGTCCTGTTGGTTTTGGTGTCTTTATTTTAAGGTTAAACGATACTATAACATCAGAAGACAGAATTTTTACAAGGGCTAATTATTTGTAAAATGTTTATTAGGCTTATTCCTAAATTGCTTGAATGAGCCTTTTCCTTGATGCTGAATGTGCAAGCACCATGGGGGCCGTAAATATGTCAGTCTTGCGCCTGGGTTATGTTTTAGTTACTCTTATCTATCCTCATCCCAGCTGCCAGTATAAGGGAAAATATTCGTGGAATGTGGGCCTTGAGGAAGGGGCTGCTATGCTTCAGCAATTAGCAAAGATAAATGTAGTAACTTATGTTCTGCCCTTATCTATATCTAAACTTTGGATTAGACTCTTTGTCTCGGGGGCCAGGCTAAATTGTAACTCTTGTGTTCTTAACACCCTTTATTGTCTAAGTCTTGGGTCTGCAAGGCCCATAGGAAGAGCCTTTTGACAATTGCCCACAGAGCTTTCATCTAAAGTCTCTTTTGTAAAGGCAGGAATATACTTTTCCTTATGAGGTATCTATGTTCAGTCTGTGTTCAGAATATGAGTCTAATATGGAATATTGTGAGGCCTGGTCAATACCAGTAGGCTTATTTCCAGCACGAGCCAGTAGTGGCAGAGGGAGATGCCAGTTTTCATTTCTCATGGCTGAAGCTATGCAAACACTGACATTTCCTTGCTGCGACTGCCATCCAGAGAGGCCAGTGTGGCTCCCGGCATGTTCAGTACTGAGAAATGGAAAATAATCCAGTCTGAACCCAGAAAATTGGTTCCTGGGCCCACTAGAGTTCCCACTCCTGACCAGGCTCAAAATGACGCTAGGTTTCCCCTGGCATGGCCAGATTGAAACTACAGCTTGGCTAAAGGTAAGGAGAGTCTCTTAGTCTACCGCCAGACTCTGTTGGCAGGTCTCAAGGCTGTGGCTCGCAAGCCTACATTGTCAGTCAGGGACCAGAGGAAAGCCCAGCAACATTCCTTAAAAGAATAATAGAGACATTCCGCCAGTGCACTCCTATAGATCCAGAGGCCCCAGCAAAACTTAGCTGCGGTGGCCATGGCTTTTGTCAGTCTGCTCCCAACAATTGGAGAAAACTTCAGAAACTAGAACGTCTAGGAAAAAGAGCCTCCAAGGTCTAGTGGTCGTGGCAGAGAGGGTACACAGCAGCAGGGACAGTGCAGAGGACAAGCAGGTAAAGGCTGAAAAGAGACAAAACCAGGGTCTAGCCGAGATGCTACTCGCGGGAACTGCGGAACTGGAGGACCGAAAAGGACGCCTCAGACAGTTGGCTCCAGGAAAAGAAGGTAAGGAGAACTCCCAGCGGCTCGAGGGGCGCCCCCAATTAAGCAAAAATCAATGCGCCTACGGCAAAGAGAAAGAACATTGGGCCAAAGAATGCCCCAAGAATAAATCTGAAACTCTCATTCTAATAATGGGAAATGACAGTGACTAGGGGAAACGGGGTTCGGCACCCCTCCCCAAACCCAGGGTAACCCTAAAAGTAAAAGGACGATCCACTGAGTTCCTAATGGACACTGGGCTCAACATTCTGAGGAGCACGCGGTAGGGACATCAGGGCATGAGGGCCACGGCACCAGCCCCAAGCCAGCCGCCTGCACCCCCGTGGCTCCCACATCCCCAGAGCCATACGCCCAGCCCAGCCCGGGCAAGGTCTCCAGGGGCATCCCCGCCCAGCCCGTGGCCTCCGCAAGGTGCACTCACCCATCGCCGACCACCACGCCCTTGAAGGCTTGCCTGAAACGCTGCTGACACCAGATGCGGGATTTGACCTAGACTCTAGCAGCTTGTTAAGCTCCTCGTCATTGCGGATGGCTAGCTCCGGGATCTCCACAGTAAAATAATGGCCCTTGATAAGGAAAAACACCTACCAAGGAGCTGAGGAACCACCGCCCGCCGAGCACTCCCAACCAAACGTGAGAAATTCCTGAAAGACATCTTCATAAAGTATGGATTTCCTCAGATGATAGGGTCAGACAACGGACCTATATTTATGTCCAAAGTAAGCCAGAATTTAGCCACGGCCCTGGGGATTAATTGGAAATTACACTGTGCATACAAACCCCAGAGTTCAGGACAGATAAAAATAAATAGAACTCTAAAAGAGACCTTAATTAAATTGACCTTGGAGACTGGCGGAGACTGGATAGCTCTCCTCCCTTTGCATTCTAACTCCTTTTGAAAACATGTCTGGCCTGAATTGCATGACTTCTATCAAAATAAAATACATAGTTACTAAACATAGGTTTGAGTTTTCAGCTTCCTATTGCAGAAAAGTAAGACTATTTAGACCTTTTAAAAAGTGATTTAAAAATTCTAATGTAAACACCTCTCAATTGGTTACTAGGTCCTCAATTGGAGACTAAGGTTTCCCAAGTTAAAATTCTGCTAAATGTACTTAAGACTGATGGAAAGCAACCCTGTATATAGAAAACTAAGAGATCCATAAAAAAAGGATATAAGAAATGGAAATACATTTTTGTTGAGAGTAAAAGAAAGTAATTTTGTCCTAAATAAGACTGGTTGCTTAGAGAAAAATGGCTTTGGGACAAAGTTTAAAGGCAAAGGAAAGATGTAGAAGGTCTATGAAGGGAAATCTTTGAAAAGGAATTTTATATGTGCTCAGGATAGACTGGTTAAAATGAATGGAATTTGAAAAGTACACTGGTATAAGGTTAAAACTCTGCTTTTCTCTCCGGTCAAAAGACAAAGTTTTCTTGGATTGTAAATCTGCTCTTGATAAGACAATGTAAACAAAAGTTTTCTCCTTTTTTCTGCCAAGAAAACCCGAAGCTTTAGGTTTCATCTTTATCAGGTCTTTGATTGCATAGTTAAATATTCTCAATGTTAAAAGAGTTACCCCAACCAATGTCGGTTTCTAACTACTATATTATGTTATGCATTCGCCTTTAAGATCTATTATTGTCACTTTGGTTGAATAAAAAAAGCTTTAAGGTTTGTAATGATCTGTAATCCTATTTAGGATACGCTTTATAGCTTCCTAAGGTTTTAACAAACTTCCCAGGATTTAAACAGTAAAAGGGGTCTTTTGGCCAATTAGGCCCTTTTATCTAAAATGCTAGGTTACTTGGAAAAACACTATACATAACAGTAAACCTTAGGTTATATTGCATGGGTAAGTGCTATTACTGCCCAAATATATATGTAAATCCTAAAGTTTTAATGTTTTGTTATAAGAGTTATTATATGTCACAAAAATAACTAAATTTCTATGGCAATTGCATCATACTGAACTCTTGCCAAATCCTTAACAATGTATGTCCATCTGAGATTTAGATTTTGTCATTTAACTAGATTGCTTGCCTTCATGCAAGAATGTCCGGGGACAATACACCCCATAATACTTAGGTTGCAGTATCGCCACCCTAATGATTGGGATCCGACCGAAGACCCATGATTGGGCCTTCAAATACACAAGAGAAGGGGGGAATGTAGAGCCAAAAATTAAGTCCTCCATTAAAAGAAACCTCGGGCTGCACATAGCCCCAGGCCTAAATAAACTTAACCAGCTTTTCCACTTCTGAGCAAATGCCTGTGCTGCAGGAAGCTAACACCTAACCAGCTCTCTCTGCTTCTGTAACAAAGCTTAAGGCTTGCTTCCCCGCCGCGGATTGCCCAAGGGACTAGCCCCCTGGGGGCAGCCACTCCCAAAAGGCCAGCAGCCACCCCCCACCTTGCTGAGAGAAGGGCCTGGAGAGAGAGATGTTAACCTGTTAGTCGCCAAACAAGACTTTAAACTCGCTCTATGATAGACTGAATTCAAAGGTATCCCAAATGTTGTAATTGGATCCCGCCAAAAACCTGATGGCGGGAACCAATCAGATGCGGTATATGTTCACATTTGAATGTTAACCAATGGCAAACTTGTAACCATGGAAATCTGTCCCTCCCCATGACTTGTTTACTTCTGTCTATAAAAAGGCTGCAGAGGCTTTGTTCAGGGCCTCTCAGCGTCACCGGCAACGAGTGACTGCGCAGAGGACCGGGTTCGAACCTGCAAATAAACAACCCTTGCCGCTTGGCTTTGACTCTGGTCTCTGGTGGTCTGTTTTTGGGGTTCTCTCGAATTCTGGGCGTTTCAGCTTCTTTGGAGGTGACAAGATTTGAGAACAGAGTGGGCAGGCAATGTTTGGAAGCACTTTCCTGCTCAGAAGGGCCCTTTGCCCTTTGCCTAATTTATCTGAATTGTGAATGTTACTCTGGCTACCAGCTCCCATGTTTACAAATGAGCTACCCATTTCAGGCCACAGAGTTATCTTTTGAAGACCTTCAGCTTCAGGGTTTTGCTGGCCATGGAAAGCATGACAAAGAACTCACTGAGGTAGTGATAATGGGGAAGAGCTGGGTTTGAGAAACTTGGGCATCTGCTACCTTCCTGTTTTTACAGGGTTTTCTGAAGGCCCTGATTATGCTTTGTAAGGGATCATAGAATGGGATTGTTTTTTGCCTCAGGCTTTGTTCACAGAAGCCCTCAAGCTGGCCATTTGTGTGCTTGCAGAAACTTCCTGCCAATTCTCCCTTGTATTTTTTTTTCCTTTATCAGGTAGACTGAATGACACCTGAGTCCCAGTCAGCAGTCCTGCAGAGGAGGCATGAAGATTTCAGCAAGGTGCAGTGTTCCAAGTCAGTGTGGAGGGACTGCAGTCCCCTATGCAGTGACTTTAAGGTCCCCCTGCTCCCCTCCCCACAGGATTTTGAGCTCTAAGCCTCATCTCTGACTCAGGAATAAAAGAACTGAGTGTCTTGAATTTAAGAATGGCAGGAGCCAGTGGCAGTCATTACTGATCTAAGCCCAGCCTAAGATTTTCTTTGCATGTTCTCTATGCCCAGCTACTTCTGAGAGTCATGCAAAGAGTGACTGCTGGTGTAGAGCCAAAAATTAAGTCCTCCATTAAAAGAAACCTCGGGCTGCACATAGCCCCAGGCCTAAATAAACTTAACCAGCTTTTCCACTTCTGAGCAAATGCCTGCGCTGCGGGAAGCTAACACCTAACCAGCTCTCTCTGCTTCTGTAACAAAGCTTAAGGCTTGCTTCCCCGCCGCCGGATTGCCCACGGGACTAGCCCCCTGGGGGCAGCCACTCCCAAAAGGCCAGCAGCCACCCCCCACCTTGCTGAGAGAAGGGCCTGGAGAGAGATGTTAACCTGTTAGTCGCCAAACAAGACTTAAAACTCGCTCTATGATAGACTGAATTCAAAGGTATCCCAAATGTTGTATTTAGATCCAGCCAAACCTGATGGCGGGAACCAATCAGATACGGTATATGTTCACATTTGAATGTTAACCAATGGCAAACTTGTAACCATGGAAATCTGTCCCTCCCCATGACTTGTTTACTTCTGTCTATAAAAAGGCTGCAGAGGCTTTGTACAGGGCCTCTCAGCGTCACCGGCAACGAGTGACTGCGCGGAGGACCGGGTTCGAACCTGCAAATAAACAACCCTTGCCGCTTGGCTTTGACTCTGGTCTCTGGTGGTCTGTTTTTGGGGTTCTCTCGAATTCTGGGCATTTCACTGGCAGAAGAATGGCGGGTGGAATCAGAGCACTGACACTAAACACTAGGCATGGCTAGTGTTTATTATTATTAACTGGCTGTGGGCCAGCCCTGCATCTCTAAGCTTATTTCCCATCTATAAGTGGGGAGAGACTATTTTCCAGCTGGCCAATGTCACTGGGTCACTAGAAGGTGTCAGCAGGAGAATATTTTGAACAGCTGGGTAAATGGCAAAGGTGTTATAGACAGGAGATGGTGATGATGAATACATGAACAATGATGTCAGAACTCATGTTCTCCCCCTAGAAGGATGTGCCAGAGTTGGCTCCTTATGAAAATGAAGAACCAATCATGGAGTCTCTTTACTTCTGGTTTTACCTTGCTATTTCCCCTCTCTCCTCCTAAAGCCTACCTATGCCCAATAGCCTAGGTCTAGTCTTCAGTGGGGGCTAAGAGCCAGTAGCTTTAGAAAGGGTGTGGCTAATGAGGACGAAGGGCAACAGGCAGTAAGACACTTGCCATCTTGATCTCTTGAAAAAAGCTACTTTCTTTTGTCTCAAGTCTTTGCCCAGCTCTCCAAGCAAACTCTGGTATAAGTTATCTTTGGAAGTACCCATCTGTGTCCTGTCTTGGATGGACAGTTTGTTCTAGGCTCACTGTTGGACCATGTTGCAGCAGAGATGTTTAGGAGTTGGTGCTTCAGCTTTGGCAAGTGGTTCTTGCATTACTAAAGACCACTCCTACCTGACTCATGTTTTAGGTGAGCTATGTTTGCATCACTCTCCTATGTGATGAAGTAGCCTGGGCAGCTGACAGCCACTTCAATTAACCATGTTTCTGGCACAGCCCACACTCTCCAGTTTCTCACTATCACTCTTAGTCCCCAGTTGGTCTGGAGCTGTTATACTCACATGATCTCCTTTGGGAATTCTTCCCCTTCGCTTTCACATTTGCTGCCCCATCAGACTTGTATTGCTGAATCAAGAGGCAAGAACCCAATGAAATGGTTTATTATGAGAGTTCAAATCCCAGCTCCACCTCTTTTAATAGTGAGGTGGGTTTGGGCAAGTTGCTTACCTTCTGGCTCTCACTGTATCCATTAAGGATAAGCTAGATAATGAACAATTCCAAATCTGCATTTAAAACAACACGGTTTATTTTTCACTGCAAGTCCAGTACAGGTCTGGGGTGGGGACACGGGACTATTTTACAAACTTATCAGTCAGGGATCCACATTGACAGAAGCTTACTGACATTTCTGCATGAAGCTCCAGGCTTCACCATAGTTTATCAGGGAAGAGAGAGCGGGGCTGGCAGACCAAAAACCTGCACTTAAATGCTTTGGCCTGGATGTGACACAAGTATCTTCTGTTCTTCTTTGCTTACAGCCAGCCATGTGGCAGTGATTAAATTCAAGGGGCTTGGGAATCACAGTTCTTCAGAGACCTGTGAAGAAATAGAGGAAGGTTGGATATTAGTGAATATTAATAATGTTTACTGTATTCATTTTCATCTATAAAACGAGAGTAGTTTGGTTTGGTTCCTAGTCCTGCAATTTAGTAGCTATGTGATCTCAAGACACTTACTTACCCTTCATGTGCCTCAGTTTCCTTATTTGTATTTTAAGACTACAAATTGTATCTGCTTACAGGATTTGGGAAAATGAAAGGAGCCCAAGGAAGTGTAACTGATGGTGTCAGTCTTCACTGATGATGAATGCAAATGTAAACAATTTACTGCAAAAGCCTGGCTCTCAGCCACCCCTTTCCTCACCAGCTGGCAACCCATGTCCCTTCCCTAACAATATCCAACAGGAATCCTGGGAGGGGGCAGTGTCCACACATCTAACCATGGCTGTCTAAAGTTCCGCCTCACAGACTCACTTTTGTCCTCATGACTCTGCTGCCCAGGGTGGATGGCTGTCTGGTGACCGCCAGCCCCTCCAAAACCACTCTGATTCCTCTCACAAGCTACTGCCTAGTCCTTTGATGGCCTCCTTCAGCCTTCTTGATTCTCCTGTCTGTACCCTATGAAGACTGTCCCCTTAGCTCTGCTGTGGAGACCTAGTGACTGACTGATCTTTGTACAATGGCCCTCTCTATTCTGAAGCCTCTAGTGCAGGCAATGAGGATGGAGTTAGAGAATGGCTTGGCATAGCCTTTACCTTTACCAGCCCCACTCCTCTGTCCTGCCATGTGGATAGCTGCCTTCTTTTCTAAGAGGCTCCACAGTGTATGCTGAAACTTGCCTGCCCTAGTCTGTCAGTTATGTCTGCATATTTATGAAGACCAGTCATGACTTGGTTTAGGTCACCTCTACATGGCTCCTGTGTCCTAGTGAACTGGGGAACATGCTTGGGAGCACCCTGGGAAAGTTGTTGGTTGGTCAGCTCAGACTTCACAGTGGGCTCCCAAAGGGCCTGTCTATTCTTTCTAGCCTATCAATCTCAACTCTGGCTCAGACAAATACTGTCAAATGCTTAGCCCTATAAAATGTTGAGCACCATGCATTCCCACATGAGTGCTCAGTAAAATGGTAGAGTGGAAAATGGTCCAGGCTCTGGGTCAGACTCCTGGATTTGCTTGCTTGACTCCACTGCTTATTTGTAGGGAACCCTAGAACAACCTCATTTGTAGGATAGAATCATGACAGTTTTCATCTTATAAGTTGATGGAACATGTTTAGAATACTGCTTGCTGCATAATAAGTGCTCGTTAATTGTATTATAGTTGTTATTTTCTCTGGTCAACATGTTCACCAAATGATTATATGAAAAAGACCATTAACTTTTTATGATGGTCTATTCTACACAGAACTTGATTTTGTTAATTACCCTATGCTGATTCATTATTCAGTGAAGACAGATGAGGAAACATGGATTTACAAGCATTTGCACTTGAGCAAAGGAACACTTGTATTCCTCTCAGTCCCAAAACCTTCCCAGGTGATCTTAATCTTTGTTCCCTCTGATCTCCCAGCCCCAACCAAATCCCTGTTCAAGGTTGGGGTTCTTAGGACTCTGTGTTACTCTGCCATTATTACAGTTCACTTTATTTATATCTGGCATTCTTCATTATCATGCCATTAGCATTAGCATGGAGGAACCAGGAGAGTGGCCAGTTATACTTGGTTATTTCTCCCCTTGGTTGAACGTTAGCTGTGTTCTTGAGATGGCAAGAATGTAGACTTCCTGCAGATACCTCCTCTGCACACCTCACTGTGCAGAATGAATGGGCTCCCAAACATTTTTGGAAATCTGGAAGGCGCCACTTCTAGTATCTACATATGGACCATTCCCAAGCCCCCATTACCCCCTAATGAAATCTTCATCAACACTCTAATGAGTAATTTCAAATTTTAATTCTAGATTGTAGGTTAATTCAGTATGTTTCTCTTCTGGTTGACTCTATCCATGAGTTGTTAACAAATTCTCACTTACTCTGACCTGAATGAAACATGCCTCTTATAACTGCCAAAAGAAATCTGATCCATTAATCAGAAGTTGTTCCTTTAGACAGAGAGTTCTTCTCTGGGTGAGGTACATGACCCCTCCCTGCCAAGGGAACTTTTTTTCAAATTGAGAAATGCTGCTTTGTTCTTTTTTTTTTTTTTTACAAATAGTTTATTCTCAAGTTAGTTTCCACATAACACCCAGTACTCATCCCCACAAGTGCCCTCCTCCATGCCCATCCTCCCTCCCCCTCACATCCATCAGTCCTCAGTTTTTGTCAGCATTCAAGAGTCTCTCATGGTTTGCCTCTCTCTCTTTCCCCCATCATTTCCCCCCTTCTTCTCCCCCTTGTTCCTCTGTTAAGTTCCTCCTAATCCTCCTATACGTGCAAACATATGATATTTGTCCTTCTCTGCCTGACTTATTTCACTCAGCATAACACCCTCAAGGTCCATCCATGTTGCTACACATGGCCAGATTTCATTGTTTCTCATTGCTGCTTTAGGTTCTATTCATTGTGAGACTTCTCCTTCACAGGGTAAGCATACCAAACTTCTTCAATCAATCTTAAAATGGCAGGGTCGGGACTTAGGCCCCTCTCCCACCATGATTCCCTGTATTTATCTGTTCTTCCTCTGAAAGGCACTGTCCACCACTGCAGGGGGTTATGTTTAGAAAGGTTCACAGCTTAAAGGAAGATCTATAGAAAGGGTAATTTCTAAGGAGGAAAGGAATCCAAGAAGGAAAGGAAAAGGAAAGGAAAGGAATAACTGATGGTCAAGGTCAAGTACCCTTGGGAAGCATGAGGATCTTCTTGATGCCCCTCAAATTATTTCAGGATGAAGGTATCCTGTCTACCTATAAGTAAGTAGATAAGGAGACCATGGACATGTTTTGCAAGACTCTTCTGATGCTGCAATTGCCTTCCCATCAGGAGTCTATGCATTTGAAATGGAATTGTTATCTTTTACTCAGAGCCTTGGGTAAGCTACTTGCCTCCTTTGAAATGTTCCCTTACATTCTTGGGAAGGGTCTTTCCTTGCAGCTTCAGTGTATACTTCACAAGTAACAGTGAACTGGGGTCTGAGGATGGATCAGAGAGGAACCCTCACATGCTTCGAATGATCTTACGCAGGCTCTTCATTGTGTGTGTTATTCATTATCTTTGAGAAAACCTCTCCTGTCTGATGACCAATGCAGGCAGTTTCACCATTAAAGACTACTTCCACTGACAATGGGTGACCTTGGGCTACCCTTTCTCGTTTCCCAGTTTCATTTACTTGTCTGTAAATAAGGAAGCCAGACTAGATAAGCTCAATGATACCTCAGTGCTTTGACATTCTATTATTAATTAGCCTTTAGACTGAAATTAGCCATTCCAGTAGACTTTTTATTTCACAAATAGTTTATTGTGAAGTTGGTTTCCATATAACACCCAGTGCTCATCCCCACAAGTGCCCTCCTCCATGCCCGTCTCCCCCTTCCTCCCTCACACCCATCAGTCCTCAGTTTGTTTGCAGCATTTAGGAGTCTCTCATGACATGCCTCCCTCCCTCTCCCCCACTATTTCCCCTCTTCTTCTCCCCCACCGTCCTCCGTTAAGTTCCTCCTAATCCTTCTATACGTGCAACCATATGGTATTTGTCCTTCTCTGCCTGACTTATTTCACTCAGCATAACACCCTCAAGGTCCATCCATGTTGCTACACATGGCCAGATTTCATTCTTTCCCATTGCCATTTAGTATTCCATCGTATAGATAAACCACATCTTCTTGATCCATTAGTCCGCTGATGGACACTTAGGCTCTTTCCATGATTTGGCTATTGTTGAGAGTGCTGCTATGAACATTGGGGTACATGTCCCCCTATGAATCAGCATTCCTATATCCATTGGGTAAATTCCTAGCAGTGCTATTGCTGGGTCATAAAGGAGTTCTATTGTTAATTTTTTTATGAACCTCCACACTGTTTTCCAGACGGGCTGCACCAGTCTACATTCCCACCAACAGTGTAGGAGGGTGCCCGTTTCTCCACATCCTCACCAGCATCTTGTATTCTCCGATGTGCTCATTTTAGCCATTCTGACTGGCATGAGGTGGTATCTCAGTGTGGTTTTGATTTTTATTTCCCTGATGAGGAGGGATGCTGAGCATCGTTTCATGTGCCTGTTGGCCATCTGGATGTCCTCTTTGGAGAAGTGTCTATTCATGTCTTCTGCCCATTTCTTCACTGGGTTGTTTGTTTTTCGGGTGTGGAGGTTGGTGAATTCCTTATAGATTTTGGATATTACCCGTTTATCTGATATGTCATTTGCAACGATCTTTTCCCATTCTGTTGGTTGCCTATTAGTTTTATGGATGGTTTCCTTTGCCGTGCAGAAGCTTTTAATCTTGATGAATTGCCAATAGTTTATTTTTGCTCTTGATTCCCTTGCTATTAGGGATGTCTCAAGTAAGAAGTTGCTGTGGTGGAGGCCAAGGAGTTTGCTTCCTGCTTTCTCCTCTAGGGTTTTGATGGTTTCCTGTCTCACGTTCAGGTCCTTTATCCATTTTGGGTTTATTTTTGTGTATGGTGTGAGAAAATGATCTATTTTCATTCTTCTGCATATTGCTGTCCAGTTCTCCTAGCACCATCTGTTAAAGAGTCTTTTTTCCATTGGATATTCTTTCCTGCTTTGTCAAAGATTAGTTGGTTGTATACCTTTGGGTCCAGCTCTGAGTTCTCAAATCTATTCCATTGGTCTATGTGACTGTTCTTGTGCGAATACCATACTGTCTTGATGATGACAGCTTTGTAGTAGAGGCTAAAGTCTGGGATGGTGATACCTCCCGTTTTGGTTTTATTCTTCAGTATTACTTTGGCTATTTGGGGTCTTTTGTGGTTCCAAACAAATTTTTGGATAGTTTGTTCTAGTTTTGAGAAGTATGCTGGTGCAATTTTGATTGGAATTGCATTGAATGTGTAGATTGCTTTGGGTAGTAATGACATTTTAACAATATTTATTCTTCTGATACATGAGCATGGAATGCTTTTCCATTCCTTTGTGTCTTCTTCAATTTCCTTCATAAGTTTTCTATAGTTTTCATCACACAGATCTCTTGTATCCTTGGTTAGGTTTATTCCTAGGTATTTAATGGGTTTTTGTGCAATTTTGAATAGGATCAGTTTCTTGATTTCTCTTTCTGTTGCTTCCTTATTGGTGTATAAAAATGCAACCCATTTCAGTACGTTGATTTTGTTCCCTGCAACTTTGCTGAATTCTTGGATCTGTTCTAGTACACTTCTGGTGGAGTTGACTGGGCTTTCTATGTAGAGTATCATGTTGTCTGCAAATGGTGAAAGTTCGACTTCTTCTTTGCCAATTCTGATACCTTTTATTTTCTGTTGTTGTCTGATGGCTGATGCTAGGACTTCCAGCACTATGTAAAACAACAGTGGTGAGAGTGGACATCCCTGTCGTGTTTCTGATCTCAGGGGGAAAGCTCTCAGTTTTTCTTCACTGAGGATGATGTTAGCTGAGGGCTTGTCATAGATGGCTTTTATGATGTTTAAGTAAGTTCCTTAGATCCCGATTTTCTTGAGGGTCTTGATTAAGAAGGGATGCTGTATTTTGTTAAATGCTTTTTCTGCATCTATCGACAGGATCATGTGGTTTTTATCTTTTCTTTTGTTGATGTGATGTATCACAGTGCTTGATTTGCAAATACTGAACCAACCCTTAACCCAAGAAAGAATCCCACTTGATCATGGTAGATAATTATTTTTATGTGCTGTTGAATTCGATTTGCAAGTATCCTGTTGAGGATTTTTGCATCCGTATTCACCAAGGATATTGGCCTGTAGTTCCCTTTTTTTGCTAGGCTTCTGTCTGGTTTGGGAATCACAGTGATGCTGGCTTCGTAAAATGAGGCCAGGAGTTTTCCTTCGATTTCTATTTTTTGGAATAGCTTGAGAAGAATTGTTATTAATTCTGTTTTAAACGTCTGGTAGAATTCCCCAGGGAAGACGTCAGGTCCAGGGCTCTTATTTGTTAGGAGATTTTTGATAGCTGATTCGATATCTTCACTAATTATGAGTCTGTTCAGATTTTCTAGCTCTTCCCGTGTGAATTTTGGTAGTGAGTGTGTGTTTATGAATTTGTCCGTTTCTTCTAAGTTGTCCAATTTGTTGGCATATAATTTTTCAGAGTATTCCCTGATAATTGTTTGTTTTCTGAGGGGTTGGTTGTAATCAGTTCATTTGTTTTCATGATTTTGTCTACTTGAGTGCTCTCTTTTCTTTTTGAGAAACCTGGCTAGAGGTTTGTCAATTTTGTTTATTTTTTCAAAAAACCAACTCTTGGTTTCATTGATCTGTTCAATTGTTTCTTTGGTCTCTATGTTGTCTATTTCTTCTCTGATTTTTACTATTTCTCTTCTTCTGGGTTTAGGGCATTCTTGTTGCTCTTCCTCTAGTTCCTTTAGGTGAGCTGTTAGATTTTGGATTTGCGCTTTTTCTAATTTCTTGAAATAGACTTGGAGTGCAATGTACTTTCCTCTTAGGAAAATACATCTCTTTGTATTTTCTTTGTCGCATCCCATAGATTTTGGATTGTTGTGTTTTCATTTTCATTTGTTTCCAAATATTTTTAAATTTCCTCTCTAATTGCCTGATTGGCCAGTTCATTATTTAGTAAAGTGTTCTTTAACCTCCATGTTTTTGGAGGTTTTCCAGACTTCTTCCTGTGATTGGTTTCAAGTTTCAAAACATTATGATCTGAGACTGTGCATGGTATAATCTCAATTCTTTTGTATTTATTGAGGGGTGCTTTATGTCCCAGTATGTGATCTATCTTGGAGAATGTGGCATGTGCACTTGAGAAGAAAGTGAATTCCCTGGCTTCAGGATGTAGAGTTCTAAATATATCTGTCAGATCCATCTGGTCCCTATGTGTCTTTCAAGTGCATTGTTTCTTTAGTGATTTGGTGTCTGCTTGACCTATCCATTGCTGAAAGTGGAATATTAAAGTCCACTGCTATTAGCACATTCTTAACTATAAGCTTGTTTCTGTTTGTGATTGTTTTAAATATTTAGGTGCTCCCATATTCAGCGCATAGACATTTATGATTGTTAGTTCTTCCTGATAGATGGACCCTGTAATTATTATGTAATGCCCTTCTTCATCTCTTGGTATTGTCTTTAATTTAAAGTCCAGTCTGTCTGATATAAGTATAGCTACTCCAGCTTTCTTTTGATTTCCAGTAGCATGATATATATTTCTCCATCCCTTTACGTTTAGTCTGAAGGTGTCTTCCAGTCTAAAATGCATTTCTTGTAGACAGCAAATAGATGGATTTTTTTTTAATCCATTCTGCTACCCTATGTCTTTTGATTGGAGCATTCAGCCCATTTACATTCAGTGTTATTATTGAAATATGTTGGCTTAGAGTCTTTGTGTCCTTTGTGGGATTCATGCTTTTGGTGGTGTCTCTGGTATCTTCGTTCCTCTCAACACTTCCCTCAGAGCATCCCCTTCAGGATTTCTTGTAGGGCTGGCTTAGTGGTTACAAATTCTTTCAATTTCTGTTTAGTTGGAAAGACTTTTATCTCTCTTTCTATTTTGAATGACAGGCTTGCTGGATAGAGGATTCTTGGCTGCATATTTTTTCTGTTCATCACATTGAAGATCTCTTGCCATTCCTTTCTGGCCTGCCAAGCTTCAGTAGATAGGTCTGTCACCACTCTCATAGGTTTCCCTTTCCTCTTCTCCCTAGCTGCTTTCAAAATTCTCTCTTTGTCCTTATATTTTGCCATTTTTACTATGATATGCCGTGCAGAAGATCGATTCAAATTAAGTCTGAGGGGAGTTCTCTGTGCCTGTTGTATATCAACGTTTCCTTCCTTTCCCAGGTTGGGGAAGTTCTCTGCTATAATTTGTTCCAGGACTCCTTCAGCACCTTTCCCTCTCTCTTCCTCTTCTGGGATTCCTATGATACGGATATTGTTGCATGTGACTGTATCGCTGAGCTTTCGAACTCTTCTTTCATGTTCCTGGATCAGTTTGTCTCTTTTTTCTCAGTTTCCTCTTTTTCTATAACGGTGTCTTCTAAATCACTTAGTCTCCTTTCTGCTTCTTCCATCCATGCATTGGATGCCTCCCATTTATTATGTATCTCATTCGTCGCAATTTTAATTCGTCATGCCTATTTTTAAGCTCCGTGTTGTTTGTAGCCATAGTTTCTTTGATGTCCTCTATGCTTTTTTCAAGCCCAGCTATTAATTTTATGATTATTGTTCTAAAATATTGTTCAGTTATCCTGCTTATATCTGTTTTGAGCAGTTCATTAGCTGTCGATTCCTCTTAGAAATTTTTTGGAGGAGAGCTCTTTCATTTTGTCATTTTTGTTAACTCTGTCTCTTGTAAGTTTTAAAGACTTGTTATGCTCTCTGCACTTGTGAGCACTTGTGAGCACTGTAGTACCCAAGAAGTCTCTTTGACTGTCCAGGGCCTATCCTTTCAGAAAGTGTTTTTTGAATAGTATCTCTTGGTCTCACTTGTTGAGACCTTAGTTATTTTATTTGCCTACCTATTGTGATATTTGGGACACTCCACCATGTGTACTTTGGCTTGTTTCTTGAGGTAGCCCTGGAGAAGAAAACAGACAGAAAAACACACAAGGTGCAGAGGTACACAAATGCACAGACAAATCCAGCAAACATGCAAACCGAGAGGGAAAACCAAAAAGTTAAGAAAAAAGATGGAGAAGGGAAGGTGAATAATAGAAAATAAAAATACATTAAAAAGTCAAAAAAAAAAAGGAAAAAAGAAGAAAACCAATGGAAAAGAATGGTTTAAAGCATATGACCAGATTTCCTAGCTACAATTAAATAGCCGGGTGTATGAAGTATTGGTTGAGGAGCATAGAGAAAGAGAGAGAAGACAAGGCAGGGATGAGGCAAAATTGGAAATAGAATGAACAGGCAGAAGGGATAAGAAGGTTTTTTCAAAGAGCTAAAGGGTGGAATATGGTTGGAGAGGTGAGAGAAGGACCCTGGTGTTATCCAGAGAAGCTATATAGTCTAATTACTCCTGAGAGAAAGAGATGAAATGGTAGGTAGGTGTAGAATTTACATCTCCCGAATGGACTAAATGTGACTGTTTAAGCAAGCCAGTGACCAGAGTTAATCAGGTCATTGTTCCAGAAAAAAGAGAGAAAAAAAAATGGAGGGAGACAGCTCTCTAGCAGTAATGTGCATGGTTGATCCAATGTGTCAGGCGGGCGTTCTACCTTGGCGGCTGTGGGTAGGAGTGGCGGCGCTTCAGTCCCTTCTTGAACCAAGCGCTGCACCTCACTTTTTTGGGTGTGTAAACTCCCTGTGCCAGGGGCGCACCCAAAGTTGGTCACGCTCTTTTTCCCTGGCCGGGCCTAGTTTCTAAGTCCCAGTTCACGTGCCCCACAGAAATTGCTGTTGACACAACCTCACAGGGGCCCCCTCAGGGCAATTCCAAGCCCCTTGGCCTAGCCCTGGTGATGGACACAGAATCGCTGCTCCCTTCTCCTCCAGGTTGGTTTGGCAAGCAAACATGGGGGTTTGCCTGGAGGGGTGTCTTGGGTCCACTGGAGAGGGGACAACTAGGTCCCTTTGTGTCTCGTCACCCAAAACACTAACTCGTGGACAAATCTCCCAGTTTTAAGCCCTTTGCCTCCCCTCTAGGGGTCCAGCCAAGCCAGGAGCACAAAGGAGTGGTCAGCGCGCGGCTCCTCCAGGACGAGTTGGTGCGCGGGGATTTGGCGCTCGGGGATTTGGCACGCACGGTCCTTCTGTGCCCCGTTCAGAAGTTTTTCTGTTCCCCAGTGACAGGGACCATGTCTTGAGTAGTTTCGGCCTCTCTCTTTCCCCTCTTACTCCCTGCAGGGGGGATCGCCCCTGTCCCTCTGAGTCTCTGATCCCGGCCCAATTTTATCTTCCCCAGTTCGCACTCACGTTAGAAGTCTTTCTCAGTGGATTCTGCATCCTTTTTCTCCCAATCTCTTGGATTCTGTAAGGTTTCCCATGGCTTCAGATCTTTTCCGTGTGAGATATGGGGGCAGGTGCAATGTACGAAGCTCCCTACTTCTCCACCATCTTGCCCCTTCTCTCATTCCAGTAAACTTTTAAGTTTTCACCTATTTCTATATATAATTACTTTCAGTCCTTTTTTTCTATATGTATTTATGTGTACATATGTGTATGTGTCAGTCTGTGGGTATATGTATGTGTGCAATGGTGTGTAAACGGGTGTTCCTATGTGTGTAAGTGTGTACATGTGCATCTCTGTATGGATGTGCATGCTGTGTGTATGTGTATGTTTGTGTCTCTCTGTATGTGTTTATTCTTCCTGAGCTGACTTTCTTTTCATTCCAGCCCATTAGTAACCCCAATGTTTGGGGAATCGGTGGGGCCACAGCAAAGCTAGGTTGCTACAGCTCAACATGTCCCTCCTGACTGAGACGAGGCACCCAACCTGCAGAATTCTTGCACCCCAATACAACCTTTGCCACTCTGCATGTGCACTGGCTTCCCTCCTTTCCCTCCTCCTGCTCCCCTCACCTCTTCCCTCCTTCCTCTAACTTCGGCCACTTCCCACTGCAGCAGCACACCAGTGAGGGTAAACTTTAAAAGCCTGTTTTGATTCTCAGCTGTTTTATGCTTACAGAGGAACTGGGTACAGAACTGGGAGCACTGCAGGAGCAAAAATTAGTACTAGAATGCTCCTTACTGAGTACAGAAGGTCAGCAATAACCAAACCCTCCAGACACCAGGTGAGTCAGTCTATACCAAGCAACAGCTGTGTGTGAGAGCCTGTGTATGATCCCCACCTTAGGCAGGGCCACATTATGACTTCTGTAGGCCTGAGACACTGTCGTCTTCATAGGTCCTTTCCTCTATTAAAAATATCATGAATTATACTTTCTGACTGACTTCAGATAAAGAAGAATGTAATCCAGGCTACATTCATTATTATTTACTCATTGTTATTACATTCTTTTTTTCTTATTATTTTAAAAGAAAATTTAAAAATTCTTTAGGCCTCAAAAATTCCTATGGGCCCAAGACATTATGCCTGATATGCCTACTAGAGAAGTCAGCCCTGCCAGGGAGGCTTTTTTCCCTTCTAGTTCCCAATGGTCATCTATGGTTCTAAGATCTGTTGTTTTTGCCCTTCTTCACTTTTTCCTTCCTGTCCCTATCCCCTGTCTCCAGCAGGCTTCACATCTGACTTCTATTCCCTTCACATCTGACCTCCTATATTACCTGGCCAGCTCACCTTCATCAATACCCTAAGAGTGCTCCAAATGCTCCAGGGCCTGTGGAGGGATTTAAGTCAAAGCCAAGAGAGATGGTCCTTGCTTTTTATCCAGTGTCAAAATTAACACTCATTTATTCATTTCCCTTGGCCTAAGTACCCACCCATGGGAGTACACCTCCTGGTTAGGGCCGTATGGTTGTGAAGCCTGAGCTCAGTACTCAATGTTGCATGGTTTTGGGTAAGTTCTTCACTCTCTGCCCAATTTTCTCTTGGTTAAATGACAATAGATTAATTCTATCATGGGGTTGTTGTGCAGATTAAATGAGATGACACAGTGCCAAGGGTGCAATAACTGCCAGACTTAGAAAAAATATATAGGATACTTGGTTAAATTTGAAAAATAGCTCTCTTGTCTTGTCTTGTCGTCAAGAAGTCTTGATGACTTCTTGTAACTTATTGAAAAAGGAAAACTGACCGCAGACATTCATGGCATCTTGACAAAGTCAGTGCAATATGCAGGAAAAAAGTCATTAAATTAGGGGCATGGCCTGTATATACAGGATGCCTGGAAACTCTCCAGGCCCTATAACAATATCTAAAGGCCAAGAGGAAGAGACAGATTGAGATCCTTCTCCAGGAGACTCTGATACTGAGGACATCTGCCCTCACTATCCAGTGACTTATGCTTTTTTGCTAAGGCAGCAATCCAGGTAGTAGAAAGCACTGCAGGAGGTGTCAAGAGAATTAAATTTTACTTATGCCACAGCATAACTTCGTCACATCTGTTTTGTCCTTTAGGCATCATCCACTATTCCTTTGAGTCTAAATGGCTATGTTTAGTTAACCGTTTTCCTGTCACTGACCATTTAGGTTATTTTCCATACAAAATGTGGTTGTAAATGAGAAATGTCCTTGGAAGTATAGTCTGTTCCCCTCACTTTGTGAAGACATCAAGTCTCAGACCAGATAGCTCCCAATGAACAAGCCTTTGTCCCCACCACCTCCTTGTCCCCATCACTTGTGTCCCATATCACTCTCTCCTCAGTGGCTTCCTCACATATTCCTAGTTAATACTTTCACAAGTTACATTGTTTATTTCCATTCAGAACTCTGTGGGGTTTTGTTTTCTGTCAAATGACTTGGTTGCCCTCACCCTCAGTCCTGTGGATAAGATATTTGAATTAGTAGGGGCCTCAGGAGAAGGATCTCAGGGCTGAATCTTTCTCATCAGGGGGGCCAAGTAATTTCGGCAAGAAAAAGCTCCTCTTTGCTTGAAGATAGTTAAATGATCTTAAAATAAATTTCTTTTGTTTGTGTTGAATAAAAAGGTTGGAAACAAAGAGAAGCAAGATAGAGGACTTTTAATTCCATTCATCATTCCTATTGCAAAATTGAGAGAACTCCAATTCTTCCCATGGCTGTCTATTTCTTAAATATGTCTTGCACTGTGGTTGAAACCTATGGTGGAAATGGGTGCTCAAGGGCCGTTTTCTTTTTATGTAAAAAGTATTTTTCAGGCACAGTTACAAGAATATATGATTTGTTTGTAAACTTGCATTATTCAAAGATTATTTACTGGCAATTCAAGTTTCTTTTTTATTTGTCTTTTCTCTGTATTCCCCTCTCCTTTTTGTTTCTCTCCTTTGTTCTTGTTTTTAAGAACATTCTTGCAGATCGTCCTGGCCACATGTCTTGCCCTGAGAGGACTCCTCCCTGGGTTTGCAGCCATGTAACTTGGGGTACTCAGGTGTGTTCCTTGCCTTGGGAGCCATCCTTGGGCTGGTCTTCACATGGCTCAGCTTTAAGATGCTGAGTTGTAGATCTAAAGAGCTTGGAGCAGAACTGCTATAGTCCTTGGACCAAAAGCTAATGAGATGAGAAAGATAAGGTGCCAATGAGATCTTTATATTCTGGAAGAAGAGCCAGTTATTTGCATCTTGCTCAATTCAAAGACAGAACTGGGAGTTCCTAGGACAGTGAGCTTTGGGCTCCTTTGCTGTTTTGGGGAGGGAAGGAAGAGGGCAGGGTATTAGTTTCTTCTGGTGCTTGAGCTGGAAGAAAAGGACAGACTGTATATAGTACCTGAGGGAAACTCTAATTTCTTCATGAGACTTTTCCTCAGCTCAGCTGTCCTGAGCTGCCTGAGTTTTGGGGACAGTGGGCTGGGAGGACTGGTGCAGAGGCCTCTGGTTTTTATTCATCTCTCAGGAGCCCCTTATAGGTCCATACTCTATCACAGCAGCCCTGCCTGAAGAAAGCCAAGCTGGCACTGTCTCATCATATCATGAAAAGTGGCAATAAGGTAGACTCTCATGGGATGCAGTTGAAAACAGAACTACACCTGAAACAATTCCATACTCCAAAGTGAAACCATGGTGATACCAACAACAGCTGTGTTGGAAGAAAACAAGTAAAACATTTAAGGAATGTCTTGGAAAGGAGCAGGGGGAATTAGAATTAACCAGCTGGTTAATTTGATTCATTCTTCTCTGTGGGTGGGAACTCCTGTATGAACTCTCAGTTGCTGTTGACAAAGAGGCCAAGGAGATCCTCAGAAAAGAAGCCAGTGTGTGTGTGTGTGTGTGTGTGTGTGTGTGTGTGTGTGTGCGCGCGCGCGCATGCACGTGCACCAAGAGACACAGCTAGCAGTGCATATCTGCTGGGAGATTTCTATGGTATCATGAGTCCAAATATTTTGAAAAATAGTATGAGTCTGCCTCATTTATAAAAATAAAACAAACCAGGTCTAAGAAACCCAGTCAATCAGCAAATAATTTTTTGAGCATATGTTATGTGTGAGACTCTCTGCTAGGCACTGGTGACATGGGGATGGTACAAAGAAATAAAACAAGGAGACAGACTCTCTGCAGCTCCCTGGTGGAGTAAACAATAAATGCAGTCCTTTCAAGATGGTTTTAACAGTTCTCTCTGAAGCATTTTTTTTCTTTCCAGGCTTTCCATCCAGACTCTTCGTAATTTTGATCCTCACATATTCGAGAGTTCAGAGAATGGAGAGCTGCATACACATAGGCTGCCAGGATGTGTTAGGCCTGTGATAGCTGTAAGTTACAGCGATCTAGTGGTGAAAAAGTAATCATTGGTTCATAAACTGGAAAATCCAGAGAGAGAACATCTGCTTCAGGCAGGACTACATACAGTGCTCCAAGATGTCATTAACAATCTGCCTTTTCCCATCTTGGCTTTGCTTTCCTTTGTTTTGGTTTCATTCTCAGGCAAACTTCCATCCAGGGGCAGCAAACAGGGCCAGACTATATTCTCCAGACAAAAAAAAAAAAAAAAAAGGACTTCTTTCCCAACAGTTCCAGCAGAAGTCCCAGGCTCTCACTGGCTCTCATCCAGTCATTTGCCCATAGTTGAACCAACCACTGTCCAGGGCGGGTAGAATTCCCTCCTAGACTGACCAAACTTTGGTCACAGCCTGGGAGCTGAGAGGGTGGACTGAGCCCCACCCAGACTGCAAGGATGGAGGCTGAAGGAGAGATGCGTCCCCAGGAAAATCAGCTGCTAAACAAGAAGGAGAAAAAGTACTGCTGGGTAAGGAAAAATAAGAACTGCACACTTTAGATGGAAGCTTCCTAAGAAGGGATGGGACTTGAGTAGTGTTTTGGTGGGTGTCTGGGATCATCTAGAATGGATATGACATTCTAGCACCAGGTTCTGGCATGATCAAAGGTGTGACTTGGGAATGTGAGTAACATGTTTGGGTCACAGAAAGGACAGTGGTTTGATTGAAGTGGTATGTTTACAAGAGATCATTGACACTTGGACTGATTGGTTGGATCCAGGCCATCCAAAACTCTAGGATAGTTCTAAAGAATTTTGAGCAGGAAAGTGGTATGGTGTGGGTTGGTCACTAAGGGGATAAAATTAGTAGCAGATGTGCTGGATGTGAGAATGAGAGATAGGAGTCAAGAAGGAGGGGGTGGAATAAGTGATAATAATGTGGAAGAAAGATATATCAACTAGCAATAGCCACAATAATGCTATGTGACAACCACCCCAAACTCAGTGACTTAAAACAAGAATCATTTCTGCTCACTTCTCTGCAGATTGACTAGGAATTAGCTGATCAATTTCAGGCCTGTTCTATATGTCACTCATCTTCCTTGAACCAGCAAGATAGGTGGGGAATGTTCTCATGGTGATAGCAGACACACAAAAACACAAGCCCAACCATCTAAAACATTTCAAGTTCTAGTTTATGTCACATCTGCTGGTTTTCCACTGATATATCAATGGCTAGGCCCAAAGTCAAAAGGAAAGAAGTACACTTTGCTGGTGGGATGAGCTGCAAAGTCATTGTATTCCTTGGATACAAGAAACGATAAAAGATTGTGAAAAATACCACAGTCTATCACTGAAGGGGGGAAATATGAATGATTCATTTTTCAAAATAATTTTTATATCTTTATTAGGATTAGCCATAGAGTTCTCCTCCTCCTTTAACATTGTAATTTTTCTCTTTACTTCTTTTTTTAGAAGCTTATTTCTTTATTTTAAGAGAGAGAGAGAGAAAGAAAGAGAGAAAATGACTCAGGGAGGGACAGAGAGAGAGACAGAGACAGAGAGAGAGAGAGTGTGTGTGAGTGAGTATCCCAAGCATGCTCCATGCTCTGAGCTGAGCCTGACTTGGGGCTCAATCTCATGACCATGAGATCATAACCTGAGCTGAAATTGAGTCAAGTGCTTAACTTACTGAGCCATCCATGTGCCCCTTATTTTCTTTTTAATTACAAAATACTACGAAGAGGGCCAAGGGGGGCAAGATGGCAGAGAAGTAGGGAGCTCCGTACATTGCACTCACCCCCATATCTCGCATGGAGAAGGCCTGAAGCCATAGGAACCCTTACAGAATCCAGGGGTTTGAGAGGAAAAGGAAACAGAGTCCGCTGAGGAAACCTTCTAGCATGAGTGCGAACTGGGGACGATAAAATCAGGCGGGGATCAGAGACACAGAAGGATGGGGGCGATTCCCCTCTGCGGGGAGTTTAGAGGGGAAAGGGAGTGGCCGAAACTGCTCAAGACACTGTCCCTGTCCTGGGGAACAGGAAAATCTCCTCTCGGGACACAGAGGGACCCGGTTTCCTACTCTCCAGCTGACCCTAGGCGGGACACACTCGTCCCAGATGACCCCCAGGTGAACTGCTCCCTGCGCGCCAGCCAGCTCGACCTGAAGGGGACGCGCGGTGGCCGCGCCTTTGTACTTCTGGCTCGGCTGGATCCCTAGAAGGGAGGCGAAGGGCTTAAAACTGGGATATTTATCCGCGAGTTCATGCTTCGGGCGATGAGATACAGAGGGACCCGGTTTCCTGCCCTCCAGCTGACCCTGGGTGGACATACACATCCCAGGCAACCCCAAGAGAAACTGCTCCCCCCTTGCCAGCTCAACCTGGAGGGGACACGCGGCGGCTGCGGCTTTGTGCTTCTGGCTCGGCTGGATCCCTAGAGGGGAGGCAAAGGTTTAAAACTAGGAGATTTGCCCATTTCTCCACATTCTCACCAGCATCTAGAGTCCTCTGATTTGCTCATTTTAGCTACTCTGACTGGCATGAGGTGGTATATCAGTGTGGTTTTGATTTGTATTTCCCTGATAAGGAGGGATGCTGAGCATCGTTTCATGTATCTGTTGGCCATCTGGATGTCCTCTTTGGAGAAATGTCTGTTCATATCTTCTGCCTCCCACACTGTTGGTGGGAATGTAAACTGGTGCAGCCCCTCTGGAAAACAGTGTGGAGGTTCCTCAAAAAATTAACAATAGAACTCCCCTATGACCCAGCAATAGCACTGCTAGGAATTTACCCAAGGGATATAGGAGTGCTGATGCATAGGAGCACATGGCCCCCAATGTTCATAGCAGCACTCTCAACAATAGCTAAAACATGGAAAGAGCCTAAGTGTCCATCCACGGACGAATGGATCAAGAAGATGTGGTTTATCTCTACCATGGAATACTACATGGCAATGAGAAAGAATGAAATCTGGCCATGTGCAGCAACATGGATGGACCTTGAGGGTGTTATGCTGAGGGAAATAAGTCAGGCAGAAAAAGACAAATACCATATGTTTGCATGTATAGGAGGATTAGGAGGAGCTTAACGGAGGACCAAGGGGGGAAGAAGAGGGGAAATAGTGGGGGAGAGGGAGGGAGGTAAACCATGAGAGACTCTTGAATGCTGAGAACAAACTGAGGATTGATGGGTGTGGGGAGGAGGGGGGAGATGGGCATGCAAGAGGGCACTTGTGGAGATGAGCACTGGGTGTTATATGGAAACCAACTTGAAAATAAACTATTTGTAAAAAAAAAACCACAAAACTGGGAGATTTGCCCACGAGTTCGTGTTTCAGGCAACTGGACACAGAGGGATCCAGTTTCCTGCTCTTCAGCTGATCCTAGGCGGGACAGACTCATCCCAGGCAATCCCTGGATGAAACTGCTCCTTGCTCACCAACCCAACCTGGAAGAGACGGGAGCAGTGGCTTCTGGGTCAATCCCCAGGGGAAAGGCAAGAGGCTTGGGACTGCCCTGAGAGGATCACCTGCGAGTTTGTGTTTCCGGCAATTTCAGTGAGGCCTGCAGACTGAAATCCAGAAAGGAGGCCTGGCCTGGGATATAGAGCACGGCCCACCTTGGCTGCGCCCCTGGCACAGGGAATTTACACACCCAAAAAAGTGAGTTGCAGTGCTTGGTTCAAGAAGGGACTGTAGCGCTGCCACTCTTCTCCCCACAACCGCCAAGGCACGACTCCCACGGGACACATTGGATCAAACCACGCCCATCCCTGCTAGAGAGCTGCCCTCTTCGTTTTCTTTTTTTTTTTTTTTTTTTTTTTTTAAATTGGAGCCAGGGCAAGACTAACATGGATGCACTGCCCTGATTAATTCTGGTCACTGGCTTGCTTAAACAGTCACATTTAATCCATTCTCTAGATGTAAATTCTACACCTACCTACCTTTTCATCTCTTTCTCTCTGAAGTAATGATACTATATAGTTTCTCTGGATAACACCATGGTCATTTCTTTTGCCTCTTTAACCATATTCCACTCTTTCACTCTTTGAAAAAAGCTTCTTATTCCTTCTGCCTGCTCATTTCATTTCCAATTTCCCCTCATCCCCGTCCTGTCATTTCTCTCTTTCTTTCTGCTCTTTAACCAGCACTGCATACACCTGGCTGTTTATTTGTAGCAGGGAAATCTGGTTATATGCTTTAAACCGATCTTTGTCTACCGGTTTTCTTCTTTTTTCCTTTTCTTCGTTCTGACTTTTTAATGTACTTTTTTTTGTTGTTGTTATTATTCGCCTTCCCTCCTCCTTCTTTTCTCTTTACTTTTTTGTTTTCCCTCTCGGTTTGCATTTTGTTGTATTTGTCTGTGCGTCTGTGTGCCTCTGCTCCCTGTGTGTTTGTCTGTCTGTTTTCTTCTCCAGGGCTACCTCAAGAAATAAGCCAAAGGACACATGGTGGAGAGTCCCGAATATCACTACGAGTAGGAAAATAAAATAACCAAGGTCTCAACAAGAGAGGCCAAGAAAGACCATTCAAAGAACACTTTCTGAATGGATAGGCCCTGGACACTCTAAGAGCCTTCTTTGGTGCAGCAGCACTCATAGGTGCAGAGAGCATAAAAAGGTTTTAAAACTGACAAGAGATAGAAAGCTAACCAAAATGATGAAACAAAAGAGCTCTCCTCCAAAGAAATTCCAGAAAGAACTGACAGCTAAAGAAATGCTCAAAACAGATATAAACAACATAACTGAACAAGAATTTATAACAATAATTATAAAATTAATCACTGGGCTTGATAAAAGCATGGAGGACATCAAAGAAACTATGGCTACAAACACCATGGAGCTTAAAAATAGGTATGATGAATTTTAAAAATGTGACAAATGAGATACATAATAAACTGGAGGCGTGCAATGCACAGATTGAAGAGGCAGAAAGGAGGATAAGTGATTTAGAAGACATAATTATATGAAAAGAAGAAACTGAGAAAAATAGAAATAAACTGATCCAGGAACATGAAAGAAGTGTTCGAGAGCTCAGTGATACAGTCAAACGGAACAATATCCATATCATAGGAATCCCATAAGAGGAAGAGAGAGGGAAAGGTGCTGAAGGAGTCCTGGAACGAATTATAGCAGAGAACTTCCCCAACCTGGGGAGGGAAGTAGACATTGAAATTCAGGAGTCACAGAGAACTTCCCTCAGACGTAATTTGAATCGATCTTCTGCACGACATATCATAGTGAAACTGGAAAATATAAGGACAAAGAGAGAATTTTAAAACCAGCTAGTGAGAAAAGACCCCTAACTAACAAAGGGAAACCTATCAGAGTGGTGACAGACCTATCTACTGAAACTTGGCAGGCCAGAGAGGAATGGCAGGAGATCTTCAATGTGATGAACAGAAAAAATATGCAGCCAAGAATCCTCTATCCAGCAAGCCTGTCATTCAGAATAGAAGGAGAGCTAAAACTCTTTCCAAGTAAATAAAATTGAAAGAATTTGTCACCACTAAACCAGCTCTACAAGAACTCCTTAGGGGGACTCTCTGAGGGAAATGTTGCAAGGAACGCAAGATGCTAGAGACACACCACAAGCATGAATTGCACAAATGACACAATGACTCTAAACCCATATTTCAATAATAACCTTGATTGTAAACGTACTAAATGCCCCTGTCAAAAGACATAGGGTAGCAGAATGGATAAGAAAAAAACAAAATCCATCTATTTGCTCTCTAAAAGAAACTCAGTTTAGACAGGACAACCTCAGATTGAAAGTTGAGGATGGAGAAATATCTATCATGCTACAGGAAGTAAAAAAAAAAAAAACAGCTGGAGTAGCTATACTTATATCAGACAAACTGGACTTTAAAGTAAATACAGTAAAAATGGATGAAGAAGGGCATTATATAATCATGAGATCTAACAATTATAAATGTCTATGCACCAAATAGGAAAGCACATAAATACATAAACAATTAATCACAAACAGAAACAGTCTTATCGATAAGTACGTGCTTATAGCAGAGGACTTTAATATTCCACTTAAGGCAATGGACAGATCAACTAGACAGAAAATCAATAAAGACACAATGGACTTAAATGACACATTGGACCAGATAGATTTGACAGATGTATTTAGAACTCTACATCTTGAGGCTATGGAATTCACATTCTTCTCAAGTCCGCATGGCACATTCTACAAATAGATCACATACTGGGACATAAAGCAGCCCTCAATAAATATAAAAGAATGGAGATCATACCATACACACTTTCAGATCACAATGCTATGAAAATCGAAATCAATCACAGGAAGAAGTCTGGAAAACCACCAAAAACATGGAGGCTAAAGAACACCCTACTGAAGAACGAATGGGCCAATCAGGCAACTAGAGAAGAAAATTAAAAATATATGGAAACAACTGAAAATGAGAATACAATAATCCAAACCCTATGGGATGTGGCGAAAGCAGTCCGAAGAGGAAATACATTGCAGTCCAGGGGTATTTCAAGAAAAAGCGCAAGTGCAAAATATAACAGTGCACCTACAGCAACTAGAGGGAGAGCAACAAGAGCACCCCAAACCCAGTAGAAGAAGAGAAATAACAAAAATCAGGGAAGAAATAAACAATATAGAAACCAAAGAAACAGTGGAACAGATCAATAAAACTAAGAGTTGGTTCTTTGAAAAAATAAAAAAAAATGGACAAACCTCTAGCCAGGCTTCTCAAAAAGAAAGGAGACAGCACTCAAATAGACAAAATCATGAATGAAAACGGACTGATTACAACCAACTCCTCAGAAATACGAGCAATTATCAGGGAATACAATGAAAAATTATATGCCAACACACTGGACAGCTTAGAAGAAATGGAAAAATTCCTAAACACACACTCACTACCAAAATTCACACTGAAAGAGATAGAAAACTTGAACAGACCCATAACTAGTGAGGGAATCGAATCAGTGATCAAAATCTCCCAACAAATAAGAGCCCTGGACCTGATAGCTTCCCTGGGGAATTTCACCAGACATTTAAAGCAGAATTAATACCCATTCTTCTCAAACTATTAAAAAAAATAGAAGTTGAAGGACAACTCCCGGACTCATTTTATGAGCCAGCATCACTTTGATTCCCAAGCAGACAGAGACCCAGTAAAAAAGGAGAACTTCAGGCCAATATCCTTGATGAATACGGATGCAAAAATCCTCAACAGGATACTTGAAAATCGGATTCAACAGCACATAAAGAGAATTATCCACCAAGATCAAGTGGGATTCATTCCTGGGTTACAAGGCTGGTTCAATATTCGCAAATCAATCAATGTGATACATCACATCAACAAAAGAAAACACAAATATCGTATGATCCTGTCAATATATGCAGAAAAAGCATTTCACAAAATAAAGCGTCCCTTCTTAAAACAGACCTTCGAGAAAGTCAGGATAGAAGGAACTAATTTAACCATCATAAAAGCCATCTATGAGAAGCGCTCAGCTAACATCATCCTCAATGGGGAGAAAGTGAGAGCTTTACCCCTGAGATCAGAAACACGACAGGGATGTCCACTCTCACCACTGTTGTTTAACATAGTGCTGGATGGCCTGGCATCAGCCATCAGACAACAAAAGAAAATAAAAGGCATCAGAATTGGCAAAGAGGAGTCAAACTTTCACTTTTCCCAGACGACGTGATACTCTACATAGAAAACCGAACAGACTCCACCAGAAGCCTACTAGAACTGATCCAATAATTTAGCAAAGTCGCAGGGTACAAAATCAACATACAGAAATAAGTTGCATTTTTATACACCAACAATGAGGCAACAGAAAGAGAAATCAAGAAACTGATCCCATTCACGATTGCACAAAAACCATAAAATACCTCGGAATAAACCTAACCAAGGATACAAGAGATCTGTATGAGGAAAACTATAGAAAACTTATGAAGGAAATTGAGGAAGACACAAAGAAATGGAAAGATATTCCATGCTCATGGATTGGAAGAATAAATATAGTTAAAATGTCATTACTACCCAAAGCAATATACACATTCAATGCAATTCCAATCACAATTGTACCAGCATACTTCTCAAAACTAGAACAAACTATCCAAAAATTTGTATGGAACCACAAAAGACCCTGAATAGCCAAAGTAATCTTGAAGAAGAAAACCAAAGCATGAAGAATCACCATCCCAGACTTTAGCCTCTACTACAAAGCTGTCATCATCAAGACAGTATGGTATTGGCACAAAAACAGACACATAGACCAATGGAATAGAATTGAGAACTCAGAAGTGGACCCAAAAGTATACAGCCAACTAATCTTTGACAAAGCAGGAAAGAGTATCCAATGCAAAAAAGACAGCCTTTTTAACAGATGGTGTGAGAACTGGGCAACAACATGAAGAAGAAAGAAACTAGATCATTTTCTCACACCATGCACAAAAATAAACCCAAAATGGATAAAGGACCTGAACATGAGACAGGAAACCATCAAAACCCTAGAGGAGAAAGCAGGAAGCAAACTCCTTGACCTCCACCGCAGCAATTTCTTACTTGAGGCATCCCCAAAAGGAAGGGAATCGAGAGCAAAAATAAATATTGGGACTTCATCAAGATGAAAAACTTCTACACTGGAAAGGAAACCATCCATAAAACTAATAGGCAACCAACGGAATGGGAAAAGATAGTTGCAAATGACATATCAGATAAAGGGTTAATATCCAAAAACTATAAGGAACTCACCAAACTCCACACCCGAAACACAAAGAACCCAGTGAAGACATGGGCAGATGATATGAACAGACACTTCTCCAAAGAGGACTTCCAGATGCCCAACAGACACTTGAAACGATACTCAGCATCCCTCCAGGAAATATAAACTAAAACCACACTGAGATACCACCTCAGGCCGGTCGGTGTGGCTAAAATGATGAAATCAGAGTACTCTAGATGCTGGCGAGGATGTGGAGAAATGGGCACCCTCCTACACTGTTGGTGGGAATATAAACTGGTGCAGCCCCTCTGGAAAACGGTGTGGAGGTTTCTCAAAAAAATAACAATAGAATTCCCTAGCAGTAGCACCGCTAGGAATTTACCCAAGGCATATAGGAGTGCTGATGCATAGGAACACATGTACCCCAATGTTCGTAGCAGCACTCTCAACAATAGCCAAAACATGGCAAGAGACTAAGTGTCCATCAACGGACGAATGGATCAAGAAGATGTGGTTTATCTATACGATGGAATACTATGTGGCAATGAGAAAGAATGAAATCTGGCCATGTGTAGCAACATGGATGGACCTTGAGGGTGTTATGCTGAGTGAAATAAGTCAGGCAGAGAAGGACAGATACCATATGTTTGCACATATAGGAGGATTAGGAGGACTTAACGGAGGACCATAGGGGAGAAGAAGGGGGGAAATAGTGGGGAAGAGGGAGAGAGGCAAACCATGAGAGGCTCTTGAATGCTGAGAACAAACTGAGGATTGATGGGTGTGGGGAGGAGGGGGGAGATGGGCATGGAGGAGGGCACTTGTGGGGATGAGCACTGGGTGTTATATGGAAATCAACTTGACAATAAACTATTTGTAAAAAAAAAAATTTGAAAAATACAAAATACTGCAAAGATATATAGAATAAAATAAAAATAAATATTATCTTTAATTTAAAGTCCAATTTGTCTGATATAAGTATTGCTACTCCGGCTTTCTTTTGACTTCCTGTAGCATGATATATATTTCTCCATCCCCTTACTTTTATTTTATTTTAATTATACTTTATTTTTTTTATTTATTTTTTTTTTACAAATAGTTTATTGTCAAATTAGTTTCCACATAACACCCAGTGCTCATCCCAACAAGTGCCCTCCTCCATGCCCATCCCTCCTCCATGCCCATCCCTCCTCCCCCCCACATCCATCAGTCCTCAGTTTTTGTCAGCATTCAAGAGTCTCTCATGGTTGGCCTCTCTCCCTTTCCCCCACCATTTCCGCCCTTCTTCTCCCCCTTGGTCCTCTGTTAAGTTCCTCCTAATCTTCCTATACGTGCACACATATGATATTTGTCCTTCTCTGCCTGACTTATTTCGCTCAGCATAACACCCTCAAGGTCCATCCATGTTGCTACACATGGCCAGATTTCATTGTTCCTCATTGCCATGTAGTATTCCATGGTATAGATAAACCACATCTTCTTGATCCATTCATCTGTTGATGGACACTTAGGCTCTTTCCATGTTTTAGCTATTGTGGAGAGTGCTGCTATGAACATTGGGGTACATGTGCTCCTTTGTCTCAGCATTTCTGTATCCCTTGGGTAAATTCCTTGCAGTGCTATTGCTGAGTCATAGGGGAGTTCTATTGTTACTTTCCTGAGGAACCTCCACACTGTTTTCCAGAGGGGCTGTGCCAGTTTACATTCCCACCAACAGTGTAGGAGGGTGCCCGTTTCTCCACATCCTCGCCAGCATCTAAGGTTCTCTGATTTGCTCATTTTAGCCACTCTGACTGGCGTGAGGTGGTATCTCAGTGTGGTTTTGATTTGTATTTCCCTGATGAGGAGGGATGCTGAGCATCGTTTCATGTGTCTGTGGGCCATCTGGATGTCCTCTTTGGAGAAGTGTCTGTTCATATCTTCTGCCCATTTCTTCACTGGGTTGTTTGTTTTTCGGGCGTGTAGTTTGGTGAGATCGTTATAGATTCTTGATATTAACCCTTTATCTGGTATGTCATTTGCAACTATCTTTTCCCATTCCGTTGGTTGCCTATTAATTTTCTGGGTTGTTTCCTTTGCTGTGCAGAAGCTTTTAATCTTGACGAGGTCCCAACAGTTTATTTTTGCTCTTGATTCCCTTGCTTTTGGGGATGTGTCAATAAGAAGTTGCTGCGGTGGAGGTCAAGGAGGATGTTTCCTGCTTCCTCCTCTAGGGTGTTGATAGTTTCCTGTCTCACGTTAAGGTCCTTGATCCATTTTGAGTTTATTTTTGTGCATGGTGTGGGAAAATGATCTAGTTTAATTCTTCTGCATGTTGCGGTCCAGTTCTCCCAACACCATCTGTTAAAAAGGCTGTCTTTTTTGCATTGGATACTCTTTCCTGCTTTGTCAAAGATTAGTTGGCTGTATACTTTTGGGTCCACTTCTGAGTTCTCAATTCTGTTCCATTGGTCTATGTGTCTGTTTTTGTGCCAATACCATACTGTCTTGATGATGACAGCTTTGTAGTAGAGGCTAAAGTCTGGGATGGTGATCCCTCCCGTTTTGCTTTTATTTTTCAGGATTACTTTGGCTATTCGGGGTCTTTTGTGGTTCCATACAAATTTTTGGATAGTTTGTTCTAGTTTTGAGAAGTATGCTGGTGCAATTTTGATGGGAATTGCATTGAATGTGTAGAGTGCCTTAGGTAGTAATGACATCTTAACTATATTTATTCTTCCTATCCATGAGCATGGAATGTTTTTCCATTTCTTTGTGTCTTCTTCAATTTCCTTCATAAGTTTTCTATAGTTTTCCTCATACAGATCTCTTGTATCCTTGGTTAGGTTTATTCCGAGGTATTTTATGGTTTTTGTGCAATCGTGAATGGGATCAGTTTCTTGATTTCTCTTTCTGTTGCTTCATTGTTGGTGTATAAAAATGTAACCGATTTCTGTACTTTGATTTTGTACCCTGGAACTTGGCTGAATTCTTGGATCAGTTCTAGTAGGCTCTGATGGAGTCTGTCGGGTTTTCTATGTAGAGTATCATGTCATCTGCGAAGAGTGAAAGTTTGACTTCCTCTTTGCCAATTCTGATGCCTTTGATTTCCTTTTGTTGTCTGATGGCTGATGCTAGGACTTCCAGCACTATGTTAAACAACAGTGTTGAGAGTGGGCATCCCTGTGTGTTCCTGATCTCAGGGGGAAAGCTCTCAGTTTTTCCCTGTTGAGGATGATGTTAGTTGAAGGCTTCTCATAGATGGCTTTGATGATGTTTAAGTAGGTTCCTTCTATCCCAAATTTCTCGAGAGTCTTTATTAAGAAGGTCCATCCCCTTACTTTTAATCTGAAGGTATCTTCCAGTCTAAAATGAGTTTCTTGTAGATAGCATATAGATGGATTTTGTTTTTTAATCCATTCTGCTACCCTTTGTCTTTTGATTGGAGCATTCAGCCCATTTACATTCAGTGTTATTATTGAAATATGTGGGTTTAGAGTCTTTGTATCTTTTGTAGGGTTCATGTTTGTGGTGGTGTCTCTGGTATCTTTGTACCTTGCAACGTTTCCTGCAGAGCGTCCCCCTCAGGATTTCTTGTAGGACTGGCTTAGTGGTGACAAAATCTTTCAGTTTCTGTTTATTTGGAAACGTTTTTATGTCTCCTTATATTTTGAATGACAGGCTTGCTGTATAGAGGATTCTTGGCTGCATATTTTTACTTTTCATCACATTGAAGATCTCTTGCCATTCCTTTCTGGTCTGCCACGTTTCAGTAGATAGGTCTGTCACCACTCTGATAGGTTTCCCTTTGTATGTGAGGGTCCTTTCCTCCCTAGCTGCTTTCAAAATTCTTTGTCCTTGTATTTTGCCATTTTTACTATGATATGTCGTGCAGAAGATCGATTCAAGTTACGTCTGAGGGGAGTCCTCTGAGCCTCTTGTATTTCAGCATTTACTTCCTTCCCCAGGCCGGGGAAGTTCTCTGCTATAATATGTTCCAGGATTCCTTCAGCACCTTTCCCTCTCTCTTCCTCTTCTGGGATTCCTATGATATGGATATTGTTGCGTGTGACTGTATCGCTGAGCTCTTGAATTCTTCTTTCCTGTTCCTGGATCGGTTTGTCTCTTTTTTTGTCAGCTTCTTGTTTTTCTAGAATGGTGTCTTCTAGATCACTTATTCTCCTTTCTGCGTCTTCAATCCGTGCATTAGAAGCCTCTAATTTATTATGTATCTCATTTATCGCATTTTTTAATTCTTCATGCCTATTTTTATTTTCCATTCTGTCTGTTGCCATAGTTTCTTTGATGTCCTGTATGTTTTTTTCAAGTCCAGCTATTAATTTTACCATTATTATCCTAAAATCTTGTTCAGTAATGCTGCTGATATCTGTTTTGAGCAGTTCATTAGCTGTCATTTCTTCTTGGAGTTTCTTTGGAGGAGAGCTCTTTCGTTTCGTCATTTTAGTTACCTTCCCGGCTCTTGGTTTTAAAGACCTGTTAATGCTCTCTGAATCTTTAAGTGCTGCTATATCCAAGAAGACTCTTTGACTGTCCAGGGCTTATCCTTTCAGAGAGTGTTTTTTGAATGGTATCTCTTGGTCTCTCTTTTGGGACCTTGGTTATTTTATTTTCCTATTCGTAGTGATATTTGGGACTCTCCACCTTGTGTACTCCAGCTTGTTTTTTGAGGTAGTCCTGGAAAAGAAAACAGACAGACAAACACACAGGGAGCAGGTTCACACAAACGCACAGGCTAATTCAACTAACATGCTAAGCGAGAGGGAAAACGAAAAAGTTAAGAAAAAAGACGGAGCCGGGAGGGTGAATAATAGGGAGTATAAAATACAAAAAGGGTCAAAAATGGGAAAAGAAAAGGAAAAAAGAAGAAAACCGATGGACAAAGAACGGTTTAAAGCATATACCTGGATTTCCCAGCTACAGTTAAGTAGCCATGTGTATGCAGTGCTGGTTGAAGAGCATAGAGAAAGAGAGAGAAGGCAGAGTGGGATGAGGCAAAATTGGAAATAGAATGAACAGGAAGAAGGGATAAGAAGCTTTTTTTCAAAGAGGTAAAGGGTAGAATATGGTTGGATAGGTGAGAGAAGGATGCTGGAATTATCCAGAGAAACTATATAGTCTAATTACTCCTGAGAGAAAGAGCTGAAAATGTCGGTAGGTGTAGAATTTACATTTACAGAATGGACTTGTTGTGATTGTTTAAGCAAGCTGGCGACCAGAGTTAATCAGGTCAGTGTTCTGGGGAAAAAAGAGAGAAATGAGAAAGAAGAAGAGAAAAACAAAGAGAAAAAAAAGGGAAAAAAGGAAAAAAAAGGAAAAAAAAGGGAGGAGGGTAGCTCTCAGGCAGGGATGGGCGTGGCATGATCCAATGCCTCAGGCGGGGGTTCTGCCTTGGCAGTTGTGGGGAGGGGAGTGAAGGTACTCCAGTCCCTTCTTGAACCAAGCGCTGCACCTCCTTTTTTTGGGCCTGTAAACTCCCCGTACCGGGGGCGCAGCCAAAGTTGTTTGGACTCTTCAACCCAGGCCAGTTCCAATCTCCAAATCCCAGTCCACGGGCCCCGCTGAAATTGCCTTAGACACAGTTTCCCATGCACCCCCTTGGGGCTATTCCAGTTCCCCTGCCGAGCTCTTGGGGTGGAGTCAGAATCGCTGCTTCCTTCTCTGGGTCAGGCTTGCGATCATGGGCGTGGCCTTGCCTGCTAGGTGCGCGGAGCCCGCTGGAGTGAGGAAAACCGGGTCCCTCTATGGCTCGTTACCCGAAACACGAACTCACAGGCTAATTTCCCAGTGTTTAGCTCTTTGCCTTCCCTCTCGAGTTCCAGCCAGCCAGGAGGGCGGACGCCCAGTGTCCGTGCGGCTCTTTCAGGGGCCCAAGCCTCCCTGGAGCTACAATGGTGGAAGGCGCGCTGCCGCTCTGAAGTCCAGCCGCCATAAGCCAGCAGAAAGAAGCAGTTTGTGTGCTCAGCCCCGTCCCAGGACCAGTTTGCGTGAGGGCACCTGGTGTGCAGGTATTTGGCAAGTACGGTCTTTCTATGCCTCGAGCGGAGGTTTTCTCCCCAAGCGGACGTTTTTCTGTTTCAGACTCTCTCCTTTTCCCCTCTCACTCCCCGTAGAGGGTAGAGGGGGATTGCCTCCCACCCTGGAGTCTCCGATCCCGGCTCAATTTTATCTTCCCCAGTTCGCACTCACGTTAGAAGGCTTTCTCAGTGGATTCTGCGTCCTTTTTCTCCCAATCTCTCAGGTTTTGTAAGGTTTCCAATGGCTTCAGATCTTTTCTGTGTGATGTATGGGCGCAAGTGCAAGTACGGAGCTCCTTACTTCTCTGCCATCTTGCCCCCATCCCCTCTCTTGCAGTTTTATCTGAGTCACTTTTCCTTTCAGGTAAGTCATCTGCACTGACTCACTGCCTTTTTTGGACTATGATTACCCTGTGGTATTTTGGGACCAAATCAGTCCACGTCTAGTGGGAGATGGGGAACTTGAGAGCAGTGTGGCTGTGTTAGCAAAATTTGTGCTGGGCCATAGTCCTCTGCTCAATTCCTGAAATGCTGTGGCAGCTGGGGCCTGGGCTGCACACCTGGTTGGCTAGGAGCATGAGGCTGAGTGTAATGCGTGATGGTGGCTGATGGTGGGTGGTTGGGTGTGGAGTGGCAGTTGGGCCCTGTGTGTCTATTTGGCATGGCAAAATGAAGCAGTTGTGTATCCGGTGGTGGGCACAGAATGCAACACAGCTGGAGGCTCCCAGCTGGGCCTTATGCGTGGATGTGTGCAGGGTGGGCTTGCAGCGGTGCGTGGGCAGGGAGCCTGCAGGAGGTTAACAAAATTTGACCTGAGCCCAGGGCCAAGGTGGGCGAGTCCTCAGGCGAACTTGGTAGTGTGGTGTATTGTTAGCAGGTTAGGTAGCAAGTATCTGTAAATCCCTACCTCTCACAGGTGTCTCTGTGTTTATGCTGGGGGCGGGGAAGGAAAATGGTACCTGACAGCTTCCTTGTTTCCAGAGAAGTCCTCCAGTATGCTTACAAATCAGCAGAAACAGGTCTATCTCATGTTTGTCCCTAGCACTGTGTAAGCTGTGGTTATTATGTTGCCTTTCCATGCAGGCTGCTGTCTCTATAAGGGCAGCAACTCAGCTCTCACTCTCCTTCCCTGTTCACCCAGTGCTGAGTCAGCTGACTTTTAAAGTTTCAGGTTCCAAGTCCCACTCATTATACAAACTCACAGTATTCAGCCCCTGTGGTTTTTAAGCCCAAATATTATGGGAATTAGTCTTCTCCATTTGCAATCCCTGGTGTGAGGGCCCGTTTCTCTGCCCTCTCTCCTTATGACAATACCTCTCTCCTTTGGGCAACCTCCTTCTGCCTTTCTGATCTTTCAGATGTAGCTCCTTCTCTATATATAGTTGTGGAGTTGATTCTTCCAGTTTTGGATATCTCTCCAGTTTATTGACTTGGATATGGATGATATTAGTTGAAAACGTGGGATTGGGTGAGCTCAGGTTCCTCCTACTTCACCATCTTCCTAAGCTCTTCTCTATTTCCATTAACTAATCAAATAAATTCTGTCATTTGTCCCTGTGGCCCTCTGGTTTTTCTTTATATGGCTATGCAATTATACTGGTTATTTTTGCTGCCTTGTCCGTGTCTGAGCTCCCTTCTGCTGTCTGGGCTGTCCCCCACCTTATGAAACAGGCCTTACATGCCATCATGGAAATTGAACACATCAGCATCTGCCTTTACCACCTTCTTGCAGCTGGGGCACAGCCACGTGTTTTGGGTTCTGCCAGTCAGATGGTCCTACACATACACACAAGGTGGATCTGGGGGACACTCTCTGTGGAAGCTTTGGAAGTTTTAGCAAGAAGGGTAAACAACAGTGCTGCCAGGGGCAGCAACAGTGGCAGTGATGGTGATGATGTCCAGTGTCTGATGTCTGGGGTCAGTGGGCAGGGCAAGCCATTGTGTGGTATGATTTGAGCAATGTTTAATTTGATTCCAGTCTTAGCTCTCCAAGTCTCTGAATATTTCAGTGAATTCCCCAATATTCTCTTATTTAATTGTTTTTCTGTTTAAATTAACCTGATTTTTTTTCTTCTGTTTGCAGCATAGCATAGCCAGAAATGTAAGGCTGATACATCTATTCATAATTTTTACTCTTTCTTGGTATTAGAATTGATATAATTTTATATTATGCACTTTTATTTAACATTATACCATGTGTATTTTTTAGTTGGGCATAATCCTTTATCTTTCTATGATCATTACATTAGTATATATAATATTATAATGCATATTAATTATGTATAATAATATTAATTTGAATTCTCCTGCTACCCTTTGGTTACTGTTAACAGTCTGCTGGGGGTGCTGATGTTGTGCCTCATCTTGTTCATTTGTGGGGAACAGGGCTTTCGTTTATGACAGATGCCTTGCAACAAACACAATGCTGAGTGTAGGGGACATATAGAGAGCTATGATAGAGCTTAAAGAGCTTTAGAGAAAATCTAGCCAGGGTTTTTCATTGTTGGCTGAGGAATTTGAGGCCAGGGGAGGTGAATTAACTCAAGTGGATAACTTACTTAGAGAGCCAGTGTTGGAGGCAGGACTAAACCCAAGCCTGCCAGCTCTATGACAGAACAGAGCTTTTTCATTCATTAGGGCTGTATGCCCACTACAGAAAAATGTTAAACTTAGTGCTTCTATTAAAAGTACTCAGGAGGATGGGGCCCTGGTTGGATGGTATGAGGTATGCAATATTGCTGCTCAGATTATTGTCCAAAACTCTATGTGCTGTCAGCGCAGACCCTGCTTAAGATTCTCCCTCTCTCTATCTCTCTCTCTCTCTGTCTGCCCCTTCCTGCTTGCAATCTGTCTCTCTCAAAATAAATAAACTCTTAAGAAAGAAGAAGATTGTCTCTGAAATTCTAACCAGAATAAGTGAAAGTTTTTGATCATTTTAATTGTGCAATTGAGAAATCATCTTAAGGGTATCTTGCATGCAGCAAATACTCAATACATATTATTGACTACTATAATAAACACTTTCATATCCGTTATCTCATGGACTTGCAATATGCTATAGGCCCATGAGTAGACTTGGTAAGTATTGTTATTCCCATTGTACAACTGAAGATTCATCTGAGGTTCAAGTGGATCATTTCACTAGTCAAAGACACATCTGAGATTGAACCTAATTTTCCTTACTTCTACCGCAGTGTTCATTTCTCCAAACTATTTTGGAATAAAGTATGCAGTGGATGGGTTCTATATATCATCTTCATGAGCATGTAAATTGCTTGGGGGAGTCTCTCCTTACCATTCTGTTAAATCAGTCAAGCCCTTGTGCTGAGCTCTGGGGTGCTTCATGTACACCATGTTAAATTCAAGGACGGTGTGGCCCATTTGTGAAGCATATGGAGTTGGGCACAGTATGCCTCTTCCTTTTCCCTTCTGTCTCTGTCATTTCTTAAAGATTCTCATAAAACTAATGACAAGATAAGGCAAGAAATCATATTACACTTTATAATGGGCTAATTAGGTAAATATGTTAAAAAGTGTTCCCCATAGTACCATTTCATGGTTGCACTGTTGGTAATCAGCACTTGTCTTCAAAGTGTCAGAATATCAAAAGCAAAGCTGCTCACTTTGCTGGGTTATGTCACACTAATGAAATTAGTTAAGTGGAGTACTGGGAATGCTCTGCCTCTCTGATTGCTCAAATCCTTTAAAAGAATACTTTGAGGCTAGTACTTTGGTCCTGGCTGATCCTTTGAGCATTAAGAGCTCTCTACAGGCCCAGATACAGAGGTTCTATTCTTAGATAAGATGTTTAGGTGCCAGTGCTGTGGGGATTTGGTCCAGGTTAAAAGATTTTGGATGTCAAGATGGGTTCATCTGGCTCTTGATCATCCATGTACACCAGGTAAATCCATTCATGCACACCAGGCTCCTAGACAGAAAATGGTCATGCTAAAATTAGAAATTGACAGCCTTATTTCAAAGAAAGGGAGCAAAATCTGTGGTACTTTTTTGTCTTCAATATATTTTAGGTTGCAAACATAAATAGCCATGATATTAGTTTCTGGGTGACTGGACCATACCAAGGGAAGAATGGCAATGAGGGAGCACTTGGAACACACCCTGGGTCAGAATACAAAGAAGCACTCTCAGACCTATTGTTAGCTAGTCCTAATGGTCTGCTAGAATTTCTAGTTTTCTTTTTTTTTTTTTAATTTCTAGGAGAGAGAGAGAGAGAGCGCGAGAGAGCGTGAGCAGGGAGGGTCAGAGAGAGAGGGAGTCACAGACTGAAACAGGCTCCAGGCTCCGAGCTGGCAGTCAGCACAGAGCCCGACGCGGGGCCTGAACCCACGAACTGCAAGATCATGACCTAAGCGAAAGTCGGACGCTTAACCGACTAAGCCACCCAGGCGCCCCAGAATTTCTAGTTTTCAAACAATAGTGTGTCAATAATTTATGAAGAAAGGAACTTATGGGGAGTATGATGGATGTTGACAACTAGGTTTGGGAATGAGCAGGACTGGGGGAGTTAGAGATGGCCAAGGAGTGAATATGGAAGTCCTTGCCATGTGACTAGCAACATCTGATCCACTGCTACCACTGCAACGGACAGCTTGAGTCATTCTGGATTCTAATATTCAAGATCCTTGGAGGAGCCATCTGATTAGGAGGGTTTGGACCACGTGCCCATTCTCTAGTTGTACCTTTTTACTTTTTCTAGCAGGAGACAAGACCTTGGGTTTACTGTCTCATGGATACTGTCTGAAATAGTAGGTTACCAAAGGAAATTGGGATGCTTTTAAGAGAGAAATTGATCCTGTGGAGCAAAAAAGTGATAAATGACCAGTATGCTTAGTTAGGGACAGAATTTTGGACCTCAGGGGCCTTGGCACTGAGTGGGAGCTATGCTATGATTTATTATTGAAATTCAGCCAGCTCCCTACTCAGCCTAACCATTCCTATGCTATACAGATACACTAGCCACAACAACATGTGAACATTTAAATTCAAATTAATTAAAAGTGAGTTAAGTTGGGGCAACTGGGTGGCCCAGTCGGTTAAGTGTCTGACTCTTGGTTTTGGCTCAGGTTATGATCTCACAGTTGTGAGATGGAGCCCTGCATCAGGCTCTGTGCTGGGCGTAGAGCCTGCTTAAAATTATTTTTCTCTCCCTCTCCCCCACCCCCCTTTCTCTCTAGCTCTCAAAAAAAAAAAAAAGTGAATGAAATCAAACATTTAGTTCCCTGTTTTCATTAACCACTTTTCGAGTGCTCTAGAGCCACATATGGCTAGTGGCTACCAAATTGGTCAGTACAGATATAGAACATTTCTGTAATTTCAGACTGTGCTAACAGACTGCATTAGAGTTTTGATGGCCTTTCTCTGTATCTTCACTTTATATGACATCAACTCCAAGGCCATTTATTCTCTGTTTGCCAATGCAAAGAGGTTGGGCATAGAGTGTGAAAAAGGAGAAATCACTAATTGCATATTTTGCTTTTCCTTTGGTTTTGGTGGTACATGAGGTAACAACATGGATAAATGTAAAAGTCATAATATAATAAGATTAGTTTATGAACACACACATGCAGAGAGAGAGAGAGAGAGAAGTATTAGATTGGAAGGACTATGGAGATTTTCTTTTCATTTGAGTTTCATTATTACTATTAAAATTATTGGGTCTTAAATATACTTTTGCATAAAGAACAATTGATTATTTTGGTATAAATGAGGTATTGAAAGACATTTATAGATGACAAAGACCCATAATCACATTTTTTGTAAGGTCATGTTTAAAAGATTTCCATGAGCTCTTTTGTCTCTCAAACACTCTTACCTGATTCATGACAGGGCAGATTTAAATCCTTAGGCCTGGATTTAAGGAATCCTGGACTTATGAATACATTTCAAAAAAAATTTTTTTTTATTTAAATGCTACTGTGTCTCAGATGTTTAAATATCCTGTCTTCTAAAGTCACACAACTAGTGCAGTGTAAGGCTGAAATTTGAATCCCAGGTTTCTGGCTTCTCTTTCAGTGCTGAACCCCAATATCCTTTTATTCACTATAGGCAGAATTCTCATGTGGTTAGGCTCTCTTTGCTCCCATCCTAATGGTGCTGAAATGCCAAATATCACACTACAAACCTGAGAGAGAGTCAAAATAGAATTAAGTCCAGGAACAACAGGTCAGGGATCAGGTGCTTGTTTTAAGAGATAGAGGCCCTCAGGGTGGGAGTCAGGGCCCAGTGGGCAGAGTCTCTCTTGACCTCAGCCTGTTTAATGGGCCTCATAATTCCTGCTCTAAACTCTTACAAGATGGTTGTTATAAAGTTAAAAGTAGATAATGGTATGCAAGCCCTTTACCAAAGCTATAAGTACAAAGTACAAACATAAAACATGGTTATTACAAGGGGTACTGGGTGAAAGGAAAAGTACTCTCTGAAAACATATTTCTCATTCCTGGAAATATAATGGAAAATACTATTCTAGAAGTAGTGTCTGAGGAAGGACATTGTGTGGACAATATCTCCATTTATCAGCTTGTTCAACATGTAGTTGACAACCATGGCCCATGTCTTGATGGTATGTTTCTAGGAGGCAGGGGGTCTGCTGCCTCCAGGGCTGCACGTAGGGAGGTGCTTGGACATACACCCAGCAGGCTTATGTTGTCAGGCTACAGCAATGGAAAAAATCCTAAAGGGAATTCATTTAAAGTGGTATCACTATTTCAAACTAAACACAACAAAAACATTTGATTGAAACTTTATCTTGTGAAATAAAAAATGAAAGCAAGTTTATCTTATATTTATACAATCATTGTTTTAGCTGCAATCACATACAAAGAAAAAATATATTGTTCTGAAAATCTAATTAATCAACTAACTATGGTAAACATCCTAATAAGATCAAACTCTGCCAACAAGTTTGAAGAGGTTTCAATTTTCCTGAGAGCTTCTGAAGACATTTTTCTCCTCTAAAGCTTTTATTTGTTCAAATCATCACTTTGTGGTCTTTTCTTCTGCATTATCTGCCCTAACCTTACCCTCATTTGTCAGTTATTTAAGTGGGATTCAAAGCAGTCTCCCTTGTCACTTAAATTACTTTTGCAAATGTTGCAGGAGATGCGGGATTTCCCAATTTCATATGGCAATTGATTTGCATTGTATTTGCATCATATTGACAGGGACCTGCCACATCTAATAATCTTGGAGCTTCTGCAAGAAGTCTCTGAATGATGTGACTCCTCTGGGGTATGAGCTTCTAAGAGAGTCAAGAGGTTCTTGTCAGACCAGTTTAAAACTAGTCAGATTATTAAAGCATATCTATTCCTTAATTTGTTTCCATTTGGAATCTTGTAACCACATAGACAACAAACCCTCTGGAGCATAGGCCTTCTGTACTCCATTTGGTGCAACTCAGATAGGAGGGTCATCAAGGGTGATTTTAGGATCAACACAGTCCTGAGTGCTAATTAAAATAATCTATTTTCTCCTGTGACCTTGAGAAAGCTTCTTCCTCTGTGGTTTCATGTGTAATAAATTCTAATTTCAGTCCTGCTCTCCATCATCTCTGTAATATGGCACTGGTTATCACCTCTCCAGCCACTTCCTTAGTTCTGGCCCAGGCCACAGTATCACCATAGTAGACATGACTCATGAGACTGTAATGCTTGATGGAGCAGGAGACATGGCAGAAAATATGGGGAGCTGTATAGTGAGCACCCTGGATATTTGCTTCAGCAAAGAGCCAAGGGGATCTTTAAACTACTTTGTCTGGTGTAATCTGAATGGACTATAATCAATTTAAAAAACTAGATTGAGAGGGACGAGAGGATTCCAGTGCATTGAGTTTGGGCCTTTTAAAAATTGTGGTAAAAAATTCATAACATAAAATTTATGATTTTATTTATTTTTCCACTTTTAAATGAACGGTTCTGTGTCATTAAGACACACATTGTTGTGTAACCATCACCACCCTCAGCATCCCCAACTGAAACTCTGTACTCTTTAAACAGCAACTCCTCATTTCCTCTCCCCACTAGCTCCTACTAACCATTATTCTAGTTTCTGTCTCTATGCATTTGATTACTTTAGATACCTCATATAAGTGAAATCATACACTGTTCTTCAGTGTGACAATATTGCACTTAGCATAATGTCTTTAAGGGTCATCCGTGTTGTACCATGTCAAAACTTCATCCCTTTTTAAGGCTGAATAATCTTCCAATACATGTATATACCATATTTTGCTTATCCATTCATTCAATGGATATTTTTTGTTTCTATATTTTGGCTACTGTGAATAATACTGCCATGAACATGGGCATGCAAATATGTATTTGAGTCTCTTCTTCCAGTTCCTTTGAGTAGAGTTTGGTTTAATTAAGCTTAAATCCTAAAATATGTCTGTTTTCTCACATTTAAAAACACTTTTAAAAATTGGGCGTAGATTGGGGCGCCTGGGTGGCTTAGTCGGTTAAGCGTCCGATTTTCGCTTAGGTCATGATCTCGCGGTTCGTGGGTTCGAGCCCTGCGTAGGGCTCTGTGCTGACTGCCGGCTCAGAGCCTGGAGCCTGTTTCAGTCTGTGACTCCCTCTCTCTCTGACCCTCCCCTGCTCACGCTGTCTCTCTCTCTCCTAGAAAAAAAAACATTAAAAAAAATTGGGTGTAGATTGATATTAATCTGCTGATTTTAAAAAGTCTTCTTTTAGAGTTACAGCTCTTGAAATAAAAGACTTAAGGAGTGCTTGGGTGGCTCAGTTGGTTAAGCATCCAACTCTTGATTTTGGCTCAGATCATAATGTCACAGTTTGTGAGTTCAAGCCCCACATCAGGCTCAGCCATGACAGCATGGAGCCTGCTTGGAATTCTCTCTCTCCCTCTCTCTCTCTGCCCCTCTCACACCTCTCTTTCTCAAAACAAATAAATAAACTTGTTTTTAAAAAAGAGAAAATATTTGAGAATTTATACATATATCTTGGGGAAGAAGAAATAAATGTAGTAGTATTCCTGAAGCTTCAGAAAGAAGGATAACTAGACTTTTGGGGAGGCAGTTTTCATCTTAACATATGGAGGAGTTTTTTAGGTCTGAGTATTACCCAGCAAGGGCTTGAACAGGGGGGTTGTGAGCAAAGTCCATGGAGTGAGAATCTCCAAGCTGCTCCTATGACTAGGTGTCTCCAGACATTATTACCCTTCCTCTCTCCTTTTTCTGAAATACTTCCTACTCATGATAGTTCATTTTGTACTTGATTGCATATTCTGTTGTATAGTGCCCTAATTACTTAATGCATGTGAATCTTTGACTCCCAGGATTTAGCAAGGCTTACATACATACTTTTCTTCAAACTCTGTGAGCCCAGTCAATTTATTGAAATATCATATTGATGAGAAATTGGAAATGTTATCTGACATCTCTCTCTCTCTCTCTCTCTCTCTCTCTGAGAGATTCCAATCTAATGCTGTTTGAATGGAATGGGGGAGAATCTTGTTTCCTTTCTTTCTTATTCTATGTACTTCTGCTCCTTCACCATCTTCTTCTAGTCTTCCTTCTTCAGAAAATAAGAACAGGTAATTATTCACCTGTGATATCAGGGAATCATTATTAGTCCAAGAAGTTGCTCTTCAATCCTTTAGGGAGTGCTTGTATTTGGGAGATTGTGCATATAAAGCTCTCTAAATGATGTGGCTAGAACTCCCCCATGTACCCTGTTAGCAAGGAGAGGGCTTGTTTTTAGAGAGCTGTCAGTGAAGCATTTCAAAGGTAATTGGCAAATGATGTCTTAGAGACAATGGAAAAAATTCATTGAATTTCCCTAACCTGAGATTGGAAGCGGTTCCCTCTCTGCAAGGCAACTCAATGGTTTATAATAATAACCTATGGAAAATTGTATTTTCAAACCCCAATTAATTTCCTACCCACTGAAGATTATGAAAGTACTGTCATCCAGGAAATAAAAATAGCTTAGTGGAGTGGTATCTTTTTTTTTCAGGGCAGCAGAAAAATCATGTTGTTTCTTTTGCTGTTTTCAAAACAAAACAAAGGTCTGGATGTGGGCCCAGGATTACAGACAGGACTGGAGAAGTGACAATAATAAGGAGTAGGCTGCTCATTTATACATTTGATCTATCGATTGATCTGGAGCAAATAAAAGGCTCCATTCAGGTTGTCTGTTGAAGCATTGCTGAGGCAAGCGATGGATAGCTGTGGTTAGTGGCTGTCAAGATGTTGATCTGCCTCAGGGCTAAGTTTGAGGGGCAGACATCTCCTGGAGGCAGGTGTCGGATTCCAGTCTCTATTCTCTAGCCTTTCTCATAAGTGTTACTCTGGTCTCTCTAAATGTGCAGTCCTTGAGACCCTCTCATATACTCTGTCTTAGTTTGAGCTCCCTCAAATGCAGACCCTGAGATAATGATTTGGGTGCATGTAGTTTTGAAGGAAGTACAATGAGGGAATGAGAGAGTAATACAAGTAAGAAAAGAAAGACAAAAATGTCATGATCTGGTTACCACTGCAGGCACCTGGAGCTCAATCTACTGAGAAATATGATGATGTTTTAGAATATACCTATTGTTGCCCGAAGGACTGTATATTTATTTATCATCCCTCATTGGTTAACTCTCTGGACCTTTTGACTTTCCTAGTGTTAGACCAGTCCATAGTCCAGTGATCAAGAACATTCACAGGCAGAAACCCAGGGAGCCACCAGCATGAATTGGAACTGTCTGTAAATATCCTCCTGGACAGGCTAGAGGATACAAGTGTGGCATCAAAAGGGTTTCGTGGGGCTGTTCTCTAGCTTCTCTTCTTCCAATTAACCCACAAACAGACCTGAACAGAACTCCTTGGTCCCTTCCTACACTTGTAGTCTTTTCCCTGGGACATTTCATTCACTTATGTAGCTTCTATAATTGCTCCTCTATAAAATGGAGTGATGACAGCTTCCTGTTGGAGACATATCCTGATTTGTCTGTCCAGCTATTTATCTTCTCTGGGAACTACCCCATCTCTGCTGTGTATTATGGAAATATCTTCCAACCACATGATTTCTCTATGTGTCCTTGCCCATTGGCTACAGGTGATTGGTTCAGAGATGGGCACCACAATCTGGACCAATTGAATCATTTCCCTAGGTATTCATACTTGGGACTGAGAAAGAGTGCTGGCACATATCAAGCTTGGGAGTTGTTGGTGGTCATATTCCACTGGGTGAACTAGGTCCAGCACGAGCTGCTCTGCTGCTGTGAACAGCAGTGAAGCTGACATTTGGAAAGGAGGGCAGACAAGAGGTTGGAGAATAGTCCTGAGGGTGTTCAAGTGTGGTTCCAGTTATTTCTAGAGGTCATGCAGTTTCCTTGCCCATGGTTACTACAAGGTGCCTTCTTTCCTCATCAACATTCTACTTTACACTAACTTCGGTGAGTGGGAGGAACAGAGATCCAACTTGAAACAAATATGCTGTATGTTTATGAAGTTCTTATAATAACCCTATGAGATGAAGTGTTTAGTGCAGTACTTGGCATACAACCAACCCTCAACAAATGGCAGCAATTCTTATCTTTAATAATAACTCCTGCATCTCTGGTCCTACCTGATCTTACCTTTGACTTTTGGTAGCTTCCTGATGAATGTCCCCAACACCTCAAACTCAGTAGAGTTGCATTTCCCATCTAGACACCACACCCACTTAGTATAAATGATCACCACATACCCAGTATTCATTTCAGAAGCCTGAGAATGTCCTGAACTCCTTCTTATGCACCACAGCCAATCAACTAACGCATTTGATGAATGTGCCCCTTACATATTTCTCAAGTCTATTCATTTCTTTCCACTCATGTAACTACCACACCGGTTCCTCTCTTATCATTTCTAATCTGAATTACATAAGCTATTTCTTTTTTTTTTTTTTAATGTTTTATTTATTTCTAGGAGAGAGAGAGAGACAGAGTGAGCAGGGGAGGGTCAGAGAGAGAGGGAGTCACAGACTGAAACAGGCTCCAGGCTCCAAGCTGGCAGTCAGCACAGAGCCCGACGCGGGGCTCGAACCCACAAACGCGAGATCATGACCTAAGCGAAAGTCGGACGCTCAACCGACTAAGCCACCCAGGCGCCCCTACATAAGCTATTTCTAACAAATCTCCCAACCACCATTATTTCCTCTTCCAATCTAGTGGTTTTACAAACTTTTTGTTAAGGCAGTGGAATCTTTTTTTCAATTCAAGTCTTACATGAAACTCCAATGTATAAAGCACACAAAACTGAAGCCACTCTGGTTAAAAAGAGGAAAGTGGAGGATGCTTAAGCCCTTTCCACCCAACATGGCCCCCACATCCATCCCACAAGATGCCATGAACAAAGAGGGGAAGGAAGAGGAGTATCCAGTCCCAAAGACATCAGGGAGAAGAGCATTCCAGGTAGAATTAACACCCAGTACACAGACCCTAAGGAACTGGGAAGGTTTGAGAAGTCGCTGGGAAGCCAATGCTGATGGAGCAGACTGAGAAGAGGGAAGAGTTGTGGGACAGCAGTCAGAGAAGGAACATGGCCTGATTATGTAGGGCCTCCTTGCATATTGGGAGAACTTTGGTTTTACTCTGAGTGAGATGGGAGCCACTGAAGGGCTCTGAGCATAACTGTTACTTCGTTGGACTTGTATGCTAAAAGTATCAATTGACAGAATAAACAAACAAACAAAGAAAAAGCAGAAACAGACCCATAAATACAGAAAACAAACTGGTGGTTGCCAGGGGGAGGTGGGTGAGGGGATCAGGGAAGGAGAGTGGGAGACACAGCTTCCAGTTACAGAATGAATAAGTCAGGACAAAAAAGGTATGGCATAGGGAACATAGTCAGTGGTATTATAATAATGTACAGTGAAAGATGGTAGCTACACTTGTGGTGAGCATAGCTACAATGCATTGACTTGTTGAATCACTATGTTGTACACTTGAAACTAATGTCACATTGTGTGTCAACTACACTACAATTAAAAGAAAATGAAAAAATGAAAGGATCACTCAGATCACTGTGTGGATATGAGACTGTGGGGAGGTGAGGATAAGAGCAGAGAGATCTGTGAGGAGGTTGTTGCAGTAATTTAGGAGAGAGATGACTAGCATGGTGGCAGGGGGGGTGGTGAGATGAGGGCCCAGATTCTGTGAGTATTTTGGAAGTGGAACCAATAGTATTTACTAAGGGATTGTACGTGGAGTGTAAAGGAAAGAGAGGTGTCAAGAAAGATAGCATTTTTTTTTTTTTGCTTAAATACTTAGAGGGATAAATTCCTTTTAGTGTAGATGGAGAAGGCTACAGGTAGAGTGGGGATTAGGGGCCACAATATTGACTTTATCACAGGTGAATTTTACATAATACTTTATTGACATGATTTCAGATTTTTTTGCATAAAAATTTGATACCCAATTATTAAAAAATCAGATCTATTAAAGGAAAAATTATTCCTTTTTCAGAAAAGTTTAGACTCAAGATTGATTTAAATAATGAAAACAGTAAACCTTCATAGCATATCTAAAATGTGAATCAATTTAACATAAAATTTTAGGAACACATTTATTACATAAAGGTCAGGCAAAGAAAGTAAACATGAGGCTGAGCAACATATAGTGAGAACTGCAGCACTTACTGCTTCAGCGCTCATTGACCTTGGTAGGTGGTCTCAAAATGCCCTTCTGTTCTGGAACGTTCTGTTCTTATACTGAATACAATGATGAGTACACATCACAGGTAATTTCCATGCAGTAGAGAAGAACCTTCTCAGAGGTTCTCTAGAGAGGGCTTACTTAGCTTAGGTGGCCAGAGTAGGACACTGTATACTTTGTATATGTAGAATCTACAAATATTCATGCTTTAAAAAACAACTGTAGGATAGTGGTATTGCATTTATAGTATCATACACCCGATGTCTAACACAAGCATAGCAGATTCCCCATAACACTGAGAATGTATAAATGAGTGAATATTGCTATAAAAGGCATGTGCAGAGAAGACTGTGATAGCCCACATAGTTTTTATCTCCTTCCCACACTCAGCCACTGCCTTAAAGTGTCTTTATATAGGACTGATGACTACACTATTTCATTTTCCCTGCTCAACTGGCATAATTGTGTATCTTTCTCTTTTTGTCCCCCCAACTGTACCTACTGGGAATGTTTTCAGCAGCAAGTTACCTAATTACAGCAGCTTAACTTAGAGGTGAACAGCCTAGGGATTGCACAAGAACCCAAGCTCTTCAGCTCTGTTCTGCCATTCTTAGGTTGGATTTCATCCTTAAGCTTATCACTTCATGTTTTCCAATAACAGATACATTTCCATAAATTGCATGCTTATTCCAAGCAGGAGGAAGGTAAAGGAGATAAAAGAAAACAATAAACATATCTACTTCCTTTTATTAGAAAAAAATTTCCCAGAAACTTTGAAGCAGACCTCCTTTTAGGTCTCATTAGCCATAACTGTTATAAGACTGGCTTTCACAAAAAGTATTCTAACCAAAAGATTATTTTTAGTGGATCATATTGCTGCTCCAACAAAACCAGGGGTCTGTTAAAATGAGGGAAAATAATAGATCTGTTATACCAACTAAACTGTAAAATCTGTGGCCACAGGATCCACTGTTTTCTACTTTGGTCTTTATTGGGGATCCCCAAATACCATAGAAGAGAATTAGACACTTATTGGCTGGGTGGATTACACTGACACTGAGCCAGGGAGTCTGTCCAATGCTACAAATCCAGAGAAGGTTTTCCTTTGATCTCTGGTACTTTCACTAACAACCACCTTCACCTTGAGATAAAACCACTGTGCTTCTCCCAAAGAGTGCTGCATGGCTCATTAAGGGCTACCTTTAGATGCCAAGACTCATCATCAAACTATCCTTGACAAATTTTAATTTTAGTTAAAGTAATTGGCCTAATATGAATCAGACTGATGGCCAGCTTTCAGGACAGCCTCTAATAGTCCATAATATCCATGCTACCCAGGGGATTCAAGATGACATCGCCAAAGATAATTATTACAGGGTGAAGGAGCTAATAGTGAGGGCTAATTAAAGGTCTTGTTTCACATATATTTTCTGCTTAAAGGAAGGAGATAGGGAGCTCTTGAGAGAAGTAATAGGATTCTTGGGAAGGTAACTTCCCTTAGAATGATCCTGACTTAGAATGATGTCAGGATTTTAACCTCAACGAGTTTCTTCTCAGTACAGGGATAGGTCCCATGACTAATTTTACAGATTAGTCAAAGAGAAATGGTAACATATTTCATATTATTGAAAGCACAGGTATAGAGTAGGATGGACCTGGATTCAGATTCCAGCACTGACACCAGTTTTGACACCTTAAGCAATTTATTTAAGCCCTTTTAGTTGGTTTTCTAGTCTAGAAATTAATCTAATCTGGTAGGCAATAGTAGTATCTTCACAGAATTGAGGCAAGAGTTAACATGAGATAATGAATGTAACACATAGCCCAGACCCTGGCAAGATCAACTGAACCTATTAAAGACAGTTACTTGGCAGAGTATGTTGGCAAGTGGGCCAGGGTTCAGGCTACTAGGGCTGCCCACGCATCCTCATGTCCTCACCTCTGGTTTCTATTGAGTGCATTGAATTTTAGTGTAGATAAAGAATATTATGTTCTAGAAAGCTCAGACAAATATTTATTCATTTATCTTTGTAATAAGAACTTATTGAACACCTATTATTTATATGTATATGTGTGTGTGTGTGCGTATGAATACACATATACATTAAATACACACACACACACACACACACACACACACAAACAGTTGAACAGTGTGATCCTTCCTTCTGGAATATGTGGATCCCAGTAGAGGAGACCTGTGTGTGCATCAGTAGGTACAATACAAAGCAGAGGCTGCCAGCCACTACACAAGAAGATGCACAATGAGGAGAGTACAGGGGGAGGGTCTGGAATGGCTTAGTGGGGAGAAGGCAATTGAGCGGAGTCTTGAAGAGCTTCACTGGCACAAGTGGAGATCTGAGAGATCAACCACTCCAGTTAGAGGAGACAACAAGAACATGTAAGGCAATTGCAAGGGGCCAAAAACAATTCATTTTGACTACAGTCTTGATGGTCAGAAAGGGGAGTATTAGGGATCATTGTAAACATGGCATGCTGAGATTCACTTATAGAAGGCTTCCAATACTATTCGTAGAGGGACAAGAAAGGAGGGGATCTGCAGGCAGATTTGTAGAGTGGTATGGGGCAATTTGGGAGAATTATACCCTGCAGGCCTTCTGGACATTATAAGAGCAGAGGCTTTATGAAGAAACATATTATTTTACCTTTGGAAAGGGTTTGGGCAAAAGCCTTTCTCTGTCCCTGGAAGCAGTGGTTGTGTGTGCCCTGGCACATGAGACTGGTAGTGTTTCTACCGTTACTGTTAAAGAGCAAAGTTTTATGCTTCCATTGCTTCCTCCCCACCCTTAAGTCATCTCCTATTTACCTCTGCATATTGTGAAAATATTATTGAGGGAGAATGGGAGGGTTCAGAAGTTCCATCAAATGTCAGAATCTGCCTACCCTGCATCCTCCTGCTTTCTGACTCCTGATTTCTATTTTATGAGGTGCACCAGGGACAGACAGCAGGCAAAAATATTCAGGGAGTTTGAAGTACAGATATACTGTTTCCTGAGCAGTCAATAAATCACATGCCTGTCTCCTCCTCTCTGCCAATAATATTTTCTTTCAAATGAAGTGCATGACCAGTGTCCAAAAGGGAGCCTTTCAACTTAATGGAAGACAGTGGTTAACTGATCAGCCAAGGACTGTCACCCCTAGCAGCCCTGTGGACAGAATCGTCCACCTACCCATTCAGAGCAATAAGAGCTGCTCCATTAGTATTCCTTTCCCTTCATCTCCTTCACTTGGACCAAAGCTGACATCATAAGGCAAGTTATAAACCAGTGATTTGGTTCATGAATTTTTTATTTCCTCTTTGCTCTTTGTTTGGAACTGTCAGGTACTCCTCTCCTTCCTCCAGGGCTCCATTTATCTGTAACAGCTCTCCCAGACTAAGACTTGGACCCCCTTGAGATGGAATACCCATCTTCAGAAATAGGCTTGTCCCTGCCCCATGGTTGAATGATGACAAGGGAGAGAACCTCTTGGCACAATGCAGGGGTCAGGGAAGGATGAGGGAACTCAGAACTGGTGCCATGACCCTCTTTGTGGGACCTGCCCAGTGCTGGGTGCACATCCTCAGGAACAACCACAGATGGTCCCTTTCATGGAGCATGCTCAGAGAGTCCCTTGGTGATAATTAGCTTCCTGCCATAGCTACTAAAGCTCATTTACCCACCATTAGTGTGGAACTGCTTTGCTTCAATTACCTCTTCCCAGCACCAATAAAGTGCATATTGGCAACTCTGAGCTCAGGCACACACTCTCTTTCATGGAGTAGCTCCAATTTCCATCCACAGCGATTTTATTATGGCAAAATATTTTACTTCTGATTAACTTGAAGCAGTTTTTAACTCTCTCTTTGCATTGAGAGATGTGAAGAAGTCAATTAATGTATAGGTCAGTTATTTTGGGTAACAGATACAATCTTAGGGATGGAGACTTGAGCTAAAGTTCTTTAAAACCCTGTCCCAAGATTTAAATTCCTTCTCACTCAGTTCTCCCTATTAGTTGAAATATAACTGTTTCTTTGCTGACAAAATATATATAGGAAATAATGTCTGTGGCTCACTCATACTCACTTGAATCTTTTTTTTTTAATGTTTTATTTATTTCTAGGAGAGAGAGAGACAGCGTGAGCAGGGGAGGGTCAGAGAGAGAGGGAGTCACAGACTCTGAAACAGGCTCCAGGCTCTGAGCTGGCAGTCAGCACAGAGCCCGACGCGGGGCTCCAACCCACGAACCGCGAGATCATGACCTAAGCGAAAGTCGGACGCTTAACGACTAAGCCGCCCAGGCGCCCCTGAATCTTAAAATTTTAGTACAGCTTTCCAACTGCCTGAGGATTTTTCTCTGGAGGCCAGCGTTTATTCTCCTTACATTTTAGAAAGCCAGAACAAGATAATGTCCTCCAGGAACAGGTGACAATGAAGGATGGGTTGAGTTGGTGTATAAATTCCCCAGTCCCTTTTTTCCCCCTCTGGTAGATAACTCTGAAGAGGGTGTTTTGCACTGACTCTTGGAGCTCCCCAGAAAGATCAAGCCCTAGTTGCCTGTAATGATAATTAGCTTAACAACTCACTTTTTATTGTTTACTTCCTGCTGTATCTTACTCTTCTATTCTCTTCCCTGCTGTATCTTCTTTTCTATGTTTCCTGGGATTACCTTCTAAATAAATTTCTTACTCTTGAATCCTTGTCTCAGCATTTGTTTCTGGGAGAACCTGGGAGGAAAAAAATGTCATCAAGAGGAACAAAATATCTAGTCTGGGTGTTGCTACAGTAAAAAAACAAAAAACAAACAAACAAAAAAGCACAGGATTGGGGGCAAAATTTCTGAATTCCAGGGTAATGATTTACACTGGGCTTCATAGAAAATAATTCAAATATTGGCCTTAAGTTTCAGCAAATTATATGTAACCTCTTCCTAAGATGCATTATGAAATTACATTAAGATGTGAGGAGATATTTGGCCTGAAGGAGCTTAACTATTTGACTCTAGTCACTGTGGTGAAAAGGATACATCATGCCTTAAAATTCATCTGGTCTGATCTTTAAAATATCTGGGGCAGAAAGACTGTAATGTGAAGTCATATGTCTTGACAGCCCAAGCAGATTGGGTGATGATCAGTCAACTGTTTAAAATTAACTATTTGTTCTTCCTTCTATAATTTATGCATTAAAACTCTACTGTGTGCATTGCACTGTATGGATCATGGAGGATGAAAGGGAAAGGAGAGACAGAGGACCTGCCCCCAAAGGGCTTATCATTTTCTGTGAAGCAAAAAACTAAACTGGCAGTCAGTAGACCCGAGGTCTTACACCTTCTCTATCTCTGTGTGACTGTGGGCAAGTTACCTCTCTTTTCTGGGTCATAATTTTCCCTATGAAAAATAAAGAAAAAAATAGAGGACTAGATAATCTTTCATTGCCCTTCCAATTCTGATATTCTCTAATTCTTGTTTCCCAGTATTTCTAAACAACATTTTATATATTCTATCTTTCAGAGATGAAGTCTTCGTATAAAGTTAATAAGGTAGTAAAAGAAATATTTTCTATTTTTAATTTTTTAATAGAACTACCCTATGACCCAGCAATTGTACTTCTCGATATTTACCCAAAGAATACAAAAATGCTGATTCAAAGGGGCACATTCACCCAATATTTACAACAGCACTATCAACAATAGTCAAGTTATGGAAAGACCCCAAATGCCCATCAACTGATAAATGGATAAAGAAGATGTGGTATATATATATATACAATGGAATATTACTCGGTGATCAAAAAGAATGAAATCTTGCGATTTGCAACAGTTTGGTTGAAACTAGAGTGTATTATGCTAAGTGAAACAAGTCAGTCAGAGAAAGATAAATATCATATGATTTCACTCACATATGGAATTTAAGAAACACAACAATGAACCTATGGGAAGCTAGGGGGAAATAAGATAAAAACAGATGGAGCAAACCATAAGAGACTCTTAAATACAGAGAACAAACTAAGGGTTGTTTGTGAGATGTTGGGTGGGGGATGGGCTAAATGGGTGATGGGCATTAAGGAGGGCACTTGTTGGAATAAGCACTGGGTGTTATATGTAAGTGATGAGTCACTAAATTCTACTCCTATAACCATTACTACACTATATGTTAACTAGCTTGGATTAAAATAAAATTTAACAAAGAAGAAATGTTTTCATATTTGTAGCCTATGACACAAATATTGTGATTAGCATTTAATGTTTATATAGTTTTAAATGTAACATATATATATATTTTTAAATATATATTTTATATATATTTTTTTAACACATTAAAATGTGTGCCCTACATTGATTGCATTTTAACTTTGTCTTTAAATATGAGTGATAGTCATCATGGTTGTTATTTGTTAGCTATTTTATTTCTTCTTTTCTCTGTGAATACCTTTTTGATTTGTTAACACATTTATGTATTAAGCCTTCTATGTGTTTCATGGGTTGCAAATATTTTACAGTTATCTTTTGTTTTTCATTCTGATTTTGGTTTTGCTTTCTTTTATTCTGAAATCAAAAATTTTAATGTAATCAACCTGGACAGTATTTGCCTTCATAAAATTTCATTTTTACGTCAAAACTGATGTTTTTTTCTAAGACAATAAATACATTCACTTATGTTTTTTCTTATCGCTTTTTAAAAATTTCAACTTTATTGTGGTATAATTGATATATAAAAGTGCAAGATATTTAAAGTGTACATGATGGTGATCTGATATACAGTTTGAAAGAATTCCCCTCATCCACTTAACACATCCATCACCTCACATTTGTCTTTTTCTCTTCTTCCTCTTGTGAGAATATTTAAGTTATACTCTCTTAGCAAGTTTAATTTACAATTGCTATCAATTATAGTCAACATATTTTACATTAGATCCTTAGACCTCATTCAGCTTATAGCTGAAAGTTTGTACATTTTTTACCAACCTCATCCTGTTCTCTTATCCTCCAGCCTGTAGCAGAGGTTTTCTACTCTCTATTTCTGAGTTAAGCAGGATTTCACATATAAGATATCTTGTTATTTTTGTCTTTCTTTGTATAGCTTATTTCACTTCTAGCATAATGCCTTCAAAGAACCATCCATAATGTCCCAAATGGCAGAATTTCCTTCTTTCTCATGACTAAATAATATTCAATTATATAGTATGTATATCTATATCTATAAGCTATTTAAATATCTTACATATATATCTATAGTGGGAATATATTGTTTCAATATCTTGGCTACTGTGAATAACACTGCAATAACATGGCAGAGCAGATAACTTTTGGATATCCTCATTTCATTTCCTTTGGAAATTTACTTGGAATTGGGATTACTGGATATGTGGTAGTTTTATCTTTAAAGTTTTGAGGAAACTCCACACTGTTTTCCATAGTGGCTACATCAGTTTACATTCCCACCAACACAACACACAGTTTCCCTTTTCTCTACATTCTTTTGTTTTCTTTAATTTTTTAAAATGTTTTTATTTATTTCTAGGAGAGAGAGAGAGACAGTGTGAACAGGGGAGGGTCACAGAGAGAGGGAGTCACAGACTGAAACAGGCTCCAGGCTCTGAGCTGGCAGTCAGCACAGAGCCCGACGCGGGGCTCGAACCCACGAACTGCGAGATCATGACCCAAACGAAAGTCGGACGCTTAACCGACTAAGCCACCAGGCGCCCCAACATTCTTACCGACACTTATTTCTAGTGTTTTTGAGACTAGCCATTCTAAAAGAGGGAGGGTGGTATCTCAATTTGTTTTTTTTTTATTGTATTGTATGATTAACACTATATTTAATTTCAATATTTAACAATGGAAGTTTTTTCTTTTTTTTGGAAGTAAATCATTACTACATATTGAAATCACTCATCTTATCAGATTGCTCTCTTTTACTCCTGAGAGAAAATCACTATTCCTTTTGTTCAAACGTTTATACTTCTTGTCCAAACTTTAATATTTCTACTACATATGTATTTATTTTTATTTAATAATTATTGTTTTTGGAATTTATAAAATTATTTTACGTTTAAGTTTTATTTTAAAATTTGATGTTTTCTCTTTACTTTGTATTTTTGAGGTATAGTTGACAATGTTATAATGTTACAATATTATATTAATTTCATGTGTACAACATATTGATTTGACAGTTCCATATATTATTCAATACTCACCATGGTAAGTATAGTCACCATACAAATTATTATAATATTATTGACTATATTCCTATGCTATACTTTTAATCTCCATGACTTATTTGTTTTATAATTGGAATATTGCATCTCTTAATCCCCTTCACCTATTTTACTCATCCTTCTATCTCCTCCCCTTTGGCAACCATCAGTTTGTTTTCTGTATTCATGAGTCTGTTTTGTTTGTTTGTTTATTATTTGTTTTTTTTTAGATTCCACTATAAGTGAATTCATATGACATTTGTCTTTCTCTGACTGTCTTATTTCACTCAGCATAATACCCTGTAGGTACATCCATATTATTGTAATGGAAAGATCTCCTTTTTTTATGGCTGAGTAATAGTCCACCGTACATATACACCACATCTTCTTTATCCATTTATCTATTGATGGATACTATCCAAGTATCTATTGAAAGATACTTCATATCTTTTATATTGTAAATAATGCTGCAATAAACATAGGGATGCACATATCTTTTCAAACTAATGTGTTCATTTTTTTTAATGTTTTATTTATTTTTAGGAGAGAGAGAGAGACAGCGTGAGCAGGGGAGGGTCAGAGAGAGAGGGAGTCACAGGCTGAAACAGGCTCCAGGCTCTGAGCTGGCCGTCAGCACAGGGCCCGACGCGGGGCTCGAACCCACGAACTGCGAGATCATGACCTAAGCGAAAGTCGGACGCTTAACCGACTAAGCCACCCAGGCGCCCCAACTAATATGTTCATTATCTTTGGGTTTATACCCAGTAGTGGAATTCTTGGATCATATAGTAGTTCTATTTGTAAAATTTTAAAGAACTTCCATGATGTTTTCACAGTAGTTGCACATATTTAAATTCCCACAAAGAGTGTATAAGAGCTCCCTTTTCTCCATACCCCATCTTTGTTATTTCTTTTCTTTTTGATAATAGCTATCCTAACAGATATGGGGTAATACCTCATTGTCGTTTTGATTTGAATTTCCCTGATGATTACTAGTGATGTTGAGCACATTTTCATATACTTGTTGGCCATATGTATGTGTTCTTTGGAAAAATGTCTATTCAGTTTCTCTGCCCATTTTTTAATTGGGTTTTTCTTTTTGGCTGTTCAATTGCATGAGTTCTTTATATATTTGGATATTAATCCTCTATCAGACATGTAATTTGAAAATATATTCTCCCATTACAAAGATTGTTTTTTGTTTCTGGGGCACCAGATATGTGCACAAATTCCTTCCAGGGAGACATCAGTGACCTGAGTGGGCCAGTGGGGGAATGCACAGATGGCATCCACTGGCCTCCCTGATCCTTCAAGAGAATTGCAGTCAGCTCCTAGATGATGTGTGCTAAATAAGAAGACTGAACCTGAAGTAGCTTTTGAAGTATGCAAATAAACCTCTTTCAAAATAGGCCTCTTTCAGGGAAAGATTAGGAAATGGGTATTTCTCTCTGCTCCTTGTGGGCCAAGCCCTGGATTGGGGGGAAAGGGAATAGCCAGAGCTAGTCTTCGTGAGCTTCTTAAAAATGGTTCCTTTGTTACAGTCTTATGAGTCTCATGGGTGCAAGCCTCATTGGTTTTCAGATCTAGGTGTTTTGGGGACATGTCCTTCAGATGGAAGGCTTAAAAGTTGGGGTGTTAGATGTTGGGTCCAAACCTTTGCTCTTCAAAGAGCGGTTGGGAGTTGTGGGTTCCCTCCTGAGTATATATTGCTGTGTGGGGAGTAGTTCATCTAATGTGTAGCAGTTACTCAGTTTTTAGATTTCTTTCAAAGGGAATTTCTCCATGTGTAGTTGTAGATTTGTTGTGTCCATGAGAGGAGAGAAGTTCAGAAGCCTCTTATGTTACCATGTTGGACCAGAACCTCTTCCTAGTGCTTTTATGGTTTCATTTTTTTTGGTAAACAATTATTTCATCAATTAAGAATTTATTTTGGAGGGGCGCCTGGGTGGCTTAGTCGGTTAAGCGTCCGACTTTCGCTTAGGTCATGATCTCGCGGTTTGTGGGTTCGAGCCCCGCGTCGGGCTCTGTGCCAGCTCAGAGCCTGGAGCCTGTTTCAGAGTCTGTGTCTCCCTCTCTCTCTGACCCTCCCCTGTTCACGCTGTCTCTCTCTATCCTAGAAATAAAAAAAAAAAGAATTTATTTTGGAAAAACGAATGAGTGAGGGACACAATTTATTTATTTTTTCTAAGTTTGATGTTGTGCTACATGTTTCTGAACTTCATTTTTTCATCATTTTTTCCTTTCTGTTTTTCCCCGCATTGTTAGGATCTTTAAGGGCAATACCACCTTCCCACCCTCCCCTCAAATGTGCTATTATTTTAGAGTTAATCTTTTGGCTAGGGATGGAGGATAGTGTCAGTGACTTTCAGTTGGTGTCTTGTCTATGATCTCTCCTATCCCAAATACCAAGGCCCCAATATGGGTGTTGAACTCAACTCAGGGGCTAGGTGCACTGAGCATTCTCTGAGTGGGCTGACAGCTGGAGTATGACCTTCCAGTGTCTGGGGCAAAATGTTCTCTCTTTACAGAAGATCTGTGTGGTGTATTTTGTGTTTATTACATAATTTTATCTTATTCACTGAAAGCTTTTATGTGCATACCTGCATATAAAAATATGCATGCATTTCTAAAAATATGTAAGAAAGTACTATATTACAAACCATATAAGTTAGGGAATGATTGAAACTACCTGTTTTTGTCTTAGTTTGGTTTCTTGCAGAAGCAGCCTCAAATTCAAGGGCTTGTGCTGACATTTTATTTGGGAAGTGAATCCAGGAAGCACAAATGAGTGACTGGGAAAAGTGAGACAGAGGAGGGGAAAAAGACTCATAAAATGTATGTAGATGAATGGGTTACTGGGGATCCATCTGTCCAAGAACCCTGAAAGAAACTGTATGGAGTACACCTGGAATTGTCCACCAGAAGACCATGAAACTGAGGCATTTATCCCCTTCCATCTCTATTGGTTGATGATTATCCTTTGTGCTCTGTAACTTAGAGTTCTGGTTTATACTCCAATTGACACTTTAGTAGAGTTAGCTCTGGTGTTGCTGGAGAAAGTCCTGAAGCAGAGAAGAAGAGGCGCAAATGTTTGAGGCAGGAGACTGTCACCATTTTGGAGCCATCTATCACAGCTTCAGGTGACCTCAAGTGAACTGAAAAAATTAAAGCCATCAACAGTATCTGCTATAAAATTATAAATGATTCTAGAAAGAAGCAAGTCTCCAAATATAACTGGAATAGCAAAATAATTTATGTAAATTTCCACAAGCAAGCTTTGGATAGTGGCATGGATAATTCAGATTGAAGGTCAATTTCAGATCTTGGACTAGGCAGATATATGATGTTACCAGCCAGAAATATGTGGGTACTTGAGCAATTTGCCCTGTTAACACTTCATTTTCCTTCAGTAATCAAGGGAATGCCTCGTTAGATATCAATCTGTGACCAGCAGGACCATGAGCCCATCTCTAGTGCTGGGGCTCCTGCTCTTAGCTTTGGTTCAGAAAACATGTCCAGCATCACGTCTTTATTTAAAATTTTTAATAGTTTATTGTCAAGTTGGTTTCCATATGACACCCAGTGCCATCCCCACACGTGCCCTCCTCCATGCCCATCACCCCCCTTACCGTTGGGGAGACCCCCATCAGCCCTCAGTTTGTTCTCAGCATTCAAGAGTCTCTCATGGATTGCCTCCCTCCCTCTCCCCAACTTTTTCCCCCCTTCTTCTCCCGCATGGTCCTCTGTTAAGTTCTTTCTAATCCTCCTAGACGTGCAAACATATGGTATCTGTCCTTCTCTGCCTGACTTATTTCGCTCAGCAGAGAATCTTCAAGGTCCATCCACGTTGATACACATGGCCAGATTTCATTCTTTCTCATTGCCATGTAGTATTTCATTGTATAGATAAACCACATCTTCTTGATCCCTTCGTCCATTGATGGACATTTAGGCTTTTTCCATGTTTTGGCTATTGTTGAAAGCACTGCTATGAATATTGGGGTACATGTGCCCCTATGCATCAGCACTCCTGTATCCCTTGGGCAAATTCCTAGCAGAGCTATTGCTGGGTCATAGGGGAGTTCTATTGTTATTTTTTTGAGGAACCTCCACACTCTTTTCTAGAGGGGCTGTACCAGTTTACATTCCCATCAACAGTGTAGGAGGGTGTCCATTTCTCCACATCCTCATCAGCATCTAGAGTCTCCTGATTTGCTCATTTTTGCCACTCTGACTGACATGAGACGATATCTCAGTGTGGTTTTGATCTGTATTTCCCTGATGATGAGGGCGACTGAACATCGTTTCATGTGTCTGTTGGTCACCTGGATGTCCTCTTTGGAGAAGTGTCTGTTCATATCTTTTGCCCACTTCTTCACAAGATTCTTCGTTTTTTGGGTGTGGAGTTTGGTGAATTCCTTATAGATTTTGGATACTAGCCCTTTATCTGATATGTCATTTGCAACAATCTTTTCCCATTCCATCGGTTGCCTATTAGTTTTATAGATTGTTTCCTTTGCCGTGCAGAAGTTTTTAATTTGATGAGGTCCTAATAGTTCATTTTTGCAGTTGATTCCCTTGCCTTTGGGGATATATCAAGTAAGAAATTGCTGTGGTGGAGGTCAAGGGGGTTGTTTCCTGCTTTCTCCTCTAGGGTTTTGATGGTTTCCTGTCTCACATTCAGGTCCTTGATCCACTTTGAGTTTAATTTTGTGTATGGTGTGAGAAAATGATCTAGTTTCATTCTTCTGCATGTTGCTGTCCAGTTATCCCAGCACCATTTGTTAAAGAGGCTGTCTTTTTTTCAATTGGATACTCTTTCCTGCTTTGTCGAAGATTAGTTGGCCATACATTTGTAGGTCTAATTCTGAGTTCTCTATTCTATTCCATTGGTCTATGTGTGTGTTTTTGTTCCACTACCATACTGTCTTGATGATTACAGCTTTGTAGTAGAGGCTAAAGTCTGGGATGGTGATCCCTCCCGTTTTGGGTTTTTTCTTCAATATTACCTTGGCTATTCAGGGTCTTTTGTGGTTCCATACAAATTTGAGGATAGTTTGTTCTAGTTTTGAAAAGAATGCTGGTGCAATTTTGATTGGAATTGCATTGAATGTGTAGATTGCTTTGGGTAATAATGACATTTTAACTATATTTATTCTTCCAATCCATGAGCATGGAATGTTTTTCCATATCTTGGTGTCTTCTTCAATTTCCTTCATAAGTTTTCTATAGTTTTCATCATACAGATCTCTTGTATCCTTGGTTAGGTTTATTCCGAGGTATTTTATGGTTTTTTGTGCAATTGTGAATGGGATCAGTTTCTTGATTTCTCTTTCTGTTGCTTCATTGTTGGTGTATAAAAATGCAACCTATTTCTGTACTTTGATTTTGTACCCTGCAACTTGGCTGAATTCTTGGATCAGTTCTAGTAGGTTTCTGGTGGAGTCTTTTGGGTTTTCTATGTAGAGTATGTTGTCTGATTGCTTTTGCTAGGATTTCCAGCACTATGTTAAAAAAACAGTGGTGAGAGTGGACATCCCTGTCTTGCTCCTGATTTCAGGAGGAAAGCTCTTAGTTTTCCCCTGTTGAGGATGATGTTAGCTGAAGGCTTCTCAGAGATGGCTTTTATGATGTTTCAGTAGGTTCCTTCTATCCCAACTTTCTCTAGAGTCTTTATTAAGAAGGGATGCTGTATTTTGTCAAATGCTTTTTCTGCATCTATCGACAGGATCATATGGTTTTTATCATCTGTTGATGTGATGTATCACATTGATTGATTTGCAAATATTGAACCTGCCCTGTAACCCAGGAATGAATCCCACTTGATCTTGGTGGTAATTCTTTTTATGTGCTTTTGGATTCGATTTGCAAGGATCTTGTTGAGAATTTTTGCATATGTATTCATCAAGAATATTGGCTTGTAGTTCTATTTTTTTGCTAGGCCTCTGTCTGGTTTGGGAATCAAAGTGATGCTGGTTGTGTAAAATAAGTCCAGAAGTTTTCCTTCGATTTCTATTTTTTGGAATAGCTTGAGAAGAATGGCTATAAATTCTGTTTTAAATGTCTGGTAAAATTCCCCAGGGAAGCCGTCTGTCCCAGGGCTCCTATTTGTTGGGAGGTTTTTGATAACTGATTCAATTTCTTCACTAGTTATGGGATGTGTTCAGGTTTTCTATCTCTTCCAGTGTGAATTTTGGTAGTGAGTGTGTGTTTAGGAATTTGTCCATTTCTTGTAAGTTGTCAATTTGTTGGCATATAATTTTTCATAATAGTCCCTGATAATTGCGTGTATGTCTGAGGGGTTGGTTGTAATTAGTCCATTTTCATTCATGGTTTTGTCAATTTGAGTGCTCTCTCTCTTCTTTTTGAGAAGCCTGGCTAGGTTTGTAAATTTTGTTTATATTTTCAAAAAGCCAACTCTTGGTTTCATTGATCTCTTCAACTGGGTTTTTTTTTTCTTCTTTTTTTGGTTTCTATATTGTTTATTTCTGCTTTGATTTTTATTATTTCTCTTTTCCTACTGGGTTTGAGGTGGTCTTGTTGTTTTACCTCTAGTTCCTTTAGGTTCACTGTTAGATTTTTTACTTGCACTTTTTAATTTCCTGAAATAGGCCTGGAGTGCAATGTACTTTCCTCTTAGGATTCCCTTTGCTATATCCCATAGTGTCTGGATGGTTGTATTTTCATTTTCTTTTTTTTTTTTTCAAGGTGATGTTGTATTTTTTCTTTTTTTCTTTTTTTAAAGTTTATTGTCAAGTTGGTTTCCATACAACACCCAGTGCTCATCCCCACAAAGTGCCCTCCTCCATGCCCATCACCTCCTCCTTTGCTTTTTCACTTTCATTTGTTTCCATATATATTTAAATTTCTTCTCTAATTGCTTGATTGGCCCATTCATTCTTTAGTAGGGTGTTCTTCAACCTCCATTTTTTTGGAGGTTTTCCAGATTTCTTCCTGTGATTGATTTCAAGTTTCATAGCATTGTTATCTGAAAGTGTTCATGGTATGATCTCAATTCTTTTATATTCATTGAGAACTCAGCATCATGTCTTTAATACCTACTAGTCAAGACACATTGAAAGACTGCCTTTTAATGCATAGATTCTCCATTCCATTTTCTTTTATGATGGAACATAATTAAGGAAACTATCTTAATGACAGCATCCTTTAGAGAACTTAAAAGAAAGTCTGGTTTGTGGTGAAAAAACCTTCTCAGGTCATTTAGTATGAAAGATACACCCAATTGTCAGTGTGGATTAATCAGGGGGGCTAAAGAGAGAACACAGTTTGCTTTCCCACTGTATCATGCCTTTGTGATCTATATTCAATATCTTGAATTTAGGTAGGCTTGTTTTAAGTACTTCCCTTATATAAATTTTCACATGAGTACTTATACCTGTAATGTGCATCACAGTGCCACATTGCTTAGGGAAGAGGGCAGCAAGCCTCCAGGATGGGTCATGATGTGGAGGAAACTTTATGGTATGACAAAGCTATAGTTGTAGAGATCTTAATAAATCTGGCATTCTTTTTGTTTTGTTTGTATTTATTTGTTTCTTTGTTTATTTTTCTTTCATAGTTTATTGTCAACTTGGTTTCCATTTAGCACCCAGTGCTATACCCAACAAGTGCCCTCCACCATGCCCATCACTCCCTGTCCCTTCTCCCCCAACCCCATCAGCCCTAAGTTTGTTCTCAGCATTCAAAAGCCTGTCATGGTTTGTCTCCCTCCCTTTCCCCAACTATTTTCCCCCTTCTCCTGCCCCATGGTCCTTTGTTAAGTTTCTCCTGATCCACCTATTAGTGAAAACATATGGTATTCATCTTTCTCTGCTTGACTTATTTCCCTCAGCATAACACCCTCAAGTTCCAGTCATGTTGCTACACATGGCCAGAATTCACTTTTTCTCATTGCCATGTAGTATTCCATTGTATAGATAAACCACATCTTCTTGATCCATTCATCAGTTAATGGACATTTAGGCTTTTTTCATGATTTCGCTATTGTTCAAAGTGTTGCTATGAACATTGGGGTACATGTGCCCCTATGTATCAGCACTACTGTATCCCTTGGGTAAATACCTAGCAGTGCTATTGCTGGGTCATAGGGGAGTTCTCTTGTTAATTTTCTGAGGAATCTCCACACTGTTTTCCAGAGGGGCTGCACCAGTTTACATTCCCACCAACAGTGTAGAAGGGTACCTGTTTCTCCATATTTTTGCCAGCATCTAGAGTCCTCTGATTTGCTCATTTTCACCACTCTAGCTGGTGTGAGGTGGTATCTCAGTGTGGTTTTGATTTGTATTTCCCAGATGAAGAGGGATGCTGAGCATCATTTCATGTGTCTGTTGGTCATTTGGAGGTCCTGTTTAGAAAAGTGTCTGTTCAAATCTTCTGCCATTCTTAACAAAGAAATTACACATCTCCTGTTTCCTAACTACTATATTCCTTTCAACTCGATGAATGGAAAACTAAAGTTGTCCTTATTTTGGACCTTATCTGAAATCTTTGTCCACAAAAGAATGGAGGTTGGGGTTGATCAAGAAGTAGAGGGGCGCCTGGGTGGCTAAGTTGGTTAAGGGTCCGACTTCAGCTCATGATCTCGTGGTTTGTGAGTTCGAGCCCATCATCGGGTTCTATGCTGACAGCTGAGAGCCTGTAGCCTCTTTCAGATTCTGTGTCTCCCTCTCTGTCTGAACCTTCTTCACTCATACTCTGTCTCTATCTGAAAAATATAAACTATAGGCTGTTTATTTATGGAGGGGACAAGATGGTGGAGAAGTAGGGAGTTCCGTACATTGCACTCACCCCCATATTTCACACAGAAAAGATCTGAAACCATAGGAAACCTTACAGAACCCAAGAGATTGGGAGGAAAAAGGATGCAGAATCCACTGAGAAAGGCTTCTAATGTGAGTGCGAACTGGGAAAGATAAAATCGGGCCAGGAACGGAGACTCGAGGGACAGGGGCGATCCCCTCTGCAGGGAGTGAGAGGGGAAAAAGTGAGAGATTGAAACCACTCAAGACAGGGTCCCTGTCGCTGGGAAACAGAAAAACCTCTGCTCAGGGCACAGAAGGAACGTGCGCTCCAAATCCATGGGCGTCAGGTCCCCTGGCACCAACTCGTCCCGGAGGGGGCTGCATGCAAGGACCACTTCTTTGTGCTCCTGGCTCGCTGTAACCTTGGAGGACCTGCGCGCCTACAGCATCATTGTGCTCCTGGCTGCCCGGATCCCTGGAGGAAATGAGTGCTTGTACTGGGCCTCCGCACTCCTGGCAAGCTGGAACTCTAGAGGGAAGGTGAAGAGTTTAAAAACTGGGAGATTTGCCTGTGAGTTCCTGTTTCAGGTGATGAGTCACAGAGGGACACGGTTTCCCTCCTCCAGTGGGCCCAGCATGCCCCCCAGGCAAACCCCCGCCCTTGCTCGCCAACCCGACCCGGAGGAGAAGGGTGCAGCGATTCTGGCTCAATCCCCAGGGCTAAGCAAGAGGCTTGGAATTGCAACGAGGGGATCACCTGTGAGGTTATGTCTATGGCAATTTCAGTGGGGTGCGTGGACTGGGATTTGGAAACTAGGCCTGGCCTGGGTTAAAGAGCACAACCCACTTTGGCTGCACCCCCTGCCTGGGGAGTTTACACACCCAAAAAGCGAGGTGCAGCGCTTGGTTCAAGAAGGGACGGGAGTGCTGCCACTCTCCTCCCCACAACTGCCAAGGCAGAACGCAGGCCTGATGCATTGGATCACACCAGGTCCATTCATGCTTGAGAGATGCCCTCCCCCCTCATTTTATTTTCTTTCTTTCTTTCTTTTTTTCTTTTTTCTTTTTTCCCCCGGAACACTGACCTGATTAGCTCTAGTCACCAGCTTACTTAAACAGTCACATTTAGTCCATTTTGTAGATGTAAATTCTACACCTACCAACGCTTTCATCTCTTTCTCTTAGGAGTAATGAGACTACATAGTTTCTCTGGATAACACCAGTATCCTTCTCTCACCTATCCCACCATATTCCACCCTTTAGCTCTTTGAAAAAAGCTTCTTATCCCTTCTGCCTATTCATTCTATTTCCAGTTTTGCCTCATCCCTGCCCTGTCTTCTCTCTCTTTCTCTATGCTCTTCAACCAGCAATGTATACACCCAGCTATTTAATTGTAGCTGGGAAATCTGATTATATGTTTTAAACTGTTCTTTGTCCATCGGTTTTCTTCTTTTTTCCTTTTCTTTCCTTCTTTTGACCTTTTTACGTATTTTTTATTTTCTATTATTCACCTTCCGTCCTCCGTCTTTTCTCTTAACTTTTTTGTGTTCCCTCTTGGTTTCCATGTTAGTTGGATTTGTCTGTGCATTTGTGTGCTCCTGCTCCCTGTGTGTTTCTCTGTCTGTTTTCTTCTCCACGGCTACCTCAAGACACAAGCCATAGTACACATGGTGGAGAGTCCCAAACATCATAACGAGTAGGAAAATAAATTAACCAAGGTCTCAACAAGAGAGACCAAGAGATACCATTTGATGCTGATGCATAGGAGCACATGTACCCCAATGTTCATTGCAGCACTCTCCACAATAGCTAAAACATGGAAAGAGCCTAAGTGTCCATCAACAGATGAATGGATCAGGAAGATGTGGTTTATCTATACCATGGAATACTACATGGCAATGAGAAACAATGAAATCTGGCCATGTGTAGCAACATGGATGGACCTTGAGGGTGTTATGCTGAGCGAAATAAGTCAGGCAGAGAAGGACAAATATCATATGTGTGCACGTATAGGAGGATTAGGAGGAACTTAACAGAGGACCAAGGGGGAGAAGAAGAGGGGAAATGGTGGGGGAAAGGGAGAGAGGCAAACCATGAGAGACTCTTGAATGCTGAAAAAAACTGAGGACTGATGGATGTGGGGGGGAGGAGGGATGGGCTTGGAGGAGGACACTTGTGGGGATGAGCACTGGGTGTTATGTGGAAACTAATTTGACAATAAACTATTTGTAAAAAAAAAAAAGCTGCCCAAAGTTCTTTGAATTCATTAAAAAAAAAAAAAAAGAGATACCATTTGAAAAACACTCTCTGAAAGGATAGGCCCTGGACAATCAAAGAGTCTTCATGGGTACAGCAGCGGTCACAGGTGCAGAGAGCATAAAAATTCTTTAAAACTAACAAAGACAGAAAGCTAACTAAAATGATGAAACTAAAGAGCTCTCCTCCAAAGAAATTCTAAGAAGAATTGACGGCTAGAGAACTGCTCAAAACAGATATAAGCAGCATAACTCACCAAGATTTTAGAACAGTAATCATAAAATTAATAGCTGGGATTGAAAAAAGCATAGAGGACATCAAAGAAACTATGGCTACAAACAAAATGGAGCTTAAAAATAGGCATGATGAATTTAAAAATGAGATAAATGGGATACATAAATAATTAGAGGCGTCCAATGCCAGGATTGAAGAAGCAGAAAGGAGAATAAGTGATTTAGAAGAGACCATTATAGAAAAAGAGGAAATTGAGAAAAAAGAGACAAACTGATCCAGGAACATAAAAGAAGAGTTCGAGAGCTCAACAATACGGTCAAACGCAACAATATCCGTATGATAGGAATCCCAGAAGAGGAAGAGAGAGGGAAAGGTGCTAAAGGAGCGCTGGAACATATTATAGCATAGAACTTCCTCAACCTGGGGAAGGAAGTAAACGTTGAAATCCAAAAGGCTCAGAACTCCCCTCAGACGTAATTTGAATCGACCTTCTGCATGGCATAACATAGTGAAAATGGCAAAATATAAGGACAAAGAGAGAATTTTGAAAGCAGCTAGGGAGAAAAGGGCCCTAACATACAAAGGGAAACCTATCAGAGTGGTGACAGACCTATCTACTGAAACTTGGCAGGCCAGAATGGAATGGCAGGAGATCTTTAGGGTGATGAACAGAAAAAATATGCAGCCAAGAATCCTCTATCCAGCAAGCCTGTCATTCAGAAAAGAAGGAGAGATAAAAGTCTTTCCAAATAAACAGAAAATGAAAGAATTTGTCACCACTAAGTCAGCCCTACAGGAAATCCTGAGAGGGAGGCTCTGAAGGAAATGTTGCAAGGAACAAAGATACCAGAGACACCACCACAAACATGAACCCCACAAAGGACCCAAAGACTCTAAACCCACATATTTCAATAATAGCACTGTATGTAAATGGACTGAATGCGCCAATCAAAAGACATAGGATAGCAGAATGAATAAAAAACAAAATCCATCTATTTGCAGTCTACAAGAAACACATCTTAGACTGGAAGATACTTTCAGATTAAAAGTAAGGAGTTGGAGAAAAATATGTCATGCTACTGGAAAACAAAAGAGAGCTGGAGTAGCTATATTTATATCAGACAAACTGGACTTTAAATTAAAGACAATAACAAGAGATGAAGAAGGGCATTACATAATAATTACAGGGTCTATCCAACAGGAAGAACTAACAATCATAAATGTCTATGCGCCGAATATGGGAGCAGCTAAATATTTAAACAATCACAAACAGAAACAATCTTATAGATAAGAATGTGCTAATAGCAGGGGACTTTAATACTCCGCTTGCAGCATTGGATAGATCAACCAGACAGAAAATCACCAAACAAATAATGGACTTGAAAGACACATTGGACCAGATGGATTAGACAGATATATTTAGAACTCTACATCCTGGGGCGCCTGGGTGGCTTAGTCGGTTAAGCGTCCGACTTTCGCTTGGGTCATGATCTCGCGGTTCGTGGGTTCGAGCCCCGCGTCGGGCTCTGTGCTGACTGCCGGCTCAGAGCCTGGAGCCTGTTTCGTCTGTGACTCCCTCTCTCTCTGACCCTCCCCTGCTCACGCTCTCTCTCTCTCTCTCTCTCTCTCCTAGACATAAATTAAAAAAAAAAAAACATTAGAACTCTACATCCTGAAGCCAGGGAACTTACTTTCTTCTCAAGTGCGCAAGGCACATTATCCAAGATAGATCACATACTGGGACATAAAGCAGCCCTCAATAAATACAAAAGAATTGAGATCATACCATGCACACTGTCAGATCACAATACTTTGAAACTTGAAATCAATCACAGGAAGACGTCTGGAAAACCTCCAAAAGACCCTATGAAAGGATGAATGGCCCAATCTAGCAATTAGAAAGGAAATTTAAAAATATATGGAAACAAATGAAGATGAAAAGACACAATCCGAAATCTATGGGATGCAGCAAAGGCTGTCCAAAGCGGAAAGGACATTGCTCTCCAGGCCTATTCCAAGAAATAGATAAAGCACAAGTCCAAAATCTGACAGCTCACCTGAAGGAACTAGAGGCAGAGCAACAAGAGCACCCTAAACACAGTAGAAGAAGAGAAAGAGTATAAACCAGAGCAGAAGTAAACAACACAGAGACCAAAGAAACAATTCAACGGATCAATGAAACCAAGAGTTGTTTTTTTTTTTGAAAAAATAAAGAAAATTGACAAACCTCTAGCCAGACTTATTAAAAAGAAATGAGAGATCACCCAAATAGACAAAATCATGAATGACAATGGACTGATTACAATGAACCCTGAGAAATACAAGCAATTATCAGGGAATACTATGAAAAATTATATGCCAACAAATTGGACAACTTAGAAGAAATGGAAAAATTCCTAAACACACACTCACTACCAAAATTAACACAGGAAGAGATAGGAAGTCTGAACAGACCCATAACTAGTGGAAAAATAGAATCAATGATCAAAAATCTCCCAACAAATCAGAGTCCTGGATCTGATAGTTTCCCTGGGGAATTCTACCAGACATTTGAAACAGAATTAATCCCAATTCTTCTCAAGTTATTAAATAGAAATCGAAGAAAAACTGCTGGACTCATTTTACGAAGCCAGGATCACCCTGATTCCCAAGCCAGACAGAGATCCAGCAAAAAAAAGAGAACTACAGGTCAATATCCTTGATGAATACGGTGCAAAAATCCTCAACAAGATCTTTCCAAATCGAATCCAACAGCACATAAAAAGAATTATCCACCAAGATCAAGTGGGATTCATTCCTGGGTTACAGGGCTGGTTCAACATTAGCAAATCAATCAATGTGATACATCACATCAACAAAAGAAAAGATAAAAACCATATGATCCTGTCGATAGATGCAGAAAAAGCATTTGACAAAATACAGCATCCCTTCTTAATAAAGACTCTAGAGAAAGTCGGGATAGAAGGAACCTACTGAAACATCATAAAAGCCATCTCTGAGAAGCCTTCAGCTAACATCATCCTCAATGGGGAAGAACTGAGAGCTTTCCCCCTGAGATCAGGAACATGACAGGTAAGTCCACTCTCACCACTGTTGCTTAACATAGTGCTGGAAGTCCTAGCATCAACCATCAGACATCAAAAGGAATTAACAGGCATCAGAATTGGCAAAAAGGAAGTCAAACTTTCACTTTTTGCAGACGAGATGATACTCTACATAGAAAACCCAACAGGCTCCACCAGAAGCCTATTAGAACTGATCCAAGAATTCAGTCAAGTTGCAAGGTACAAAATCAACGTACAGAAATCGTTTGCATTCTCATACACCAAAAGTGAAGCAAGAGAAAGAGAAATCAAGAAGCTGATCCCATTCACATTTGCACAAAAAAGCATAAAATACCAAGCAATAAACCTAACCAATGAAACGAGAGATCTGTATGATGAAAGCTATAGAAAACGTATGAAGGAAATTGAAGAAGACTCACGAAATGGAAAAACATTCCATGTTCATTGATAGGAATAAAAATATAGTTAAAATGTCATTACTACCCAAAGCAATCTACACATTCAATGCAGTCCAAATCAAAATTGCACCAGCATTCTTCTCAAACTACAACAAACTATCCTAAAATTTGTATGGAACCACAAAAGACCCCGAATACCAAAGTCATATTAAAGAAGAAAACCAAAACGGGAGGCATCACCATCCCAGACTTTAGACTCTAATACAAACCTGTCATCATCAAGACACCATGGTATTGGAACAAAAATAGACACATAGACCATGCAATAGAATTGAGAACTCAGATCTGGACCCAAACGTATACAGCCAACTAATCTTCGACAAAGCAAGAAAGAGTATCCAATAGAAAAAATACAGCCTCTTTAACAGATGGTCCTGGGAGGACTGGACAGCAACTTGTAGAAGAATGAAACTAGATCATTTTCTCACACCATACACAAAAATAAACTCAAAATGGATAAAGGACCTGAATGTGAGACAGGAAACCATCAAATCCTTAGAGGAGAAAGCAGAAAACAAACTCCTTGACCTCCACCGCAGCAACTTCTTATTGACACATCCCCAAAAGCAAGGGAATCAAGAGCAAAAATAAACTATTGGTACCTCATCAAGATGAAAAGCTTCTGCACAACAAAAGAAACAACCCAGAAAACTAATTGGCAACCGACGGAATGGGAAAAGATAGTGGCAAATGACATATCAGATAAAGGGTTAATATCCAAAATCTCTAAGGAACTTACTAAACTCCACACCCGAAAAACAACCCAGTGAAGACATGGTCAGAAGATATGAACAGACACTTCTCCAAAGAAGACATCCAGATGGCCCACAGACACATGAAACGATGCTCAGCATCCCTCCTCATCAGGGAAATACAAATCAAAACCACACTGAGATACCACCTCATGCCAGTCAGAGTGGCTAAAATGAGCAAATCAGAGGACTCAATGCTGGCGAGGACGTGGTGAAACGGGCACCCTCCTACACTGTTGGTGGGAATGTAACCTGATGCAGCTCCTCTGGAAAACAGTGTGGAGGTTCCTCAGGAAATTAACAATAGAACTCCCCAATGACCCAGCAATAGCACGGCTAGGAATTTACCCAAGGGATACAGAAATGTTAATGCATAAGAGCACATGTACCCCAATGTTCATAGCAGCACTCTCATCAATAGCCAAAACATGGAAAGAACCTGAGTATTCATCAACAGATGAATGGATCAAGAAGATGTGGTTTATCTATACCATGGAATACTACATGGCAATGAGAAACAGTGAAATCTGGCCATGTGTAGCAACATGGATGGACCTTGAGGGTGTTATGCTGAGTGAAATATGTCAGGCAGAGAAGGACAAATATCATGTTTCCACGTATAGGAGGATCAGGAGGAACTTAACGGAGGACCGTGGGGGGGGGTAGAAGGGGGAAATGGTGGGGGAAAGGGAGAGAGGCAAACCATGAGAGACTCTTGAATGCTGACAAAAACTGAGGACTGATGGGCGTGGGGGGTCCGGGTGGAGATGGGCATGGAGGGGGGCATGTGTGGGGATGAGCACTGGGTGTTATATGGAAACAAACTTGACAATAAACTATTTCTTAAAAAATATAAACTATAAAAAATTAAAAAGAAAAGAAGTAGAGGAGACATAGTGTTACTGATTCTGAATGGTATTGTTTCTGAGTTTGCGCCAGATTAGGGTCATCTATTGGGGTGAATTCTAACTCTTTCCATAGAATAATAAATTCCTTGAGTGTAGACTTTCTGAGATTCCAGGGCTCTATAAAACCTTTTTTTTTTTAATTTTTAATGTTTATTTATCCCTGAGAGAGTGAGAGAGACAGAGAACGAGCAGGGAAGGAGAAGAGCGAGAGAGGGACACCGAATCTGAAAGAGGCTCCAGGCTCTAAGCTGTCAGCACAGTGACCGACACGGGGCTCGAACCCACGAACCGTGAGATCATGACCTGAGCCGAAGTCAGACGCTCAACCGACTGAGGCACCCAGGTGCCCCTGTAAAATCTTTTTAATCATGATGCCTTTTTTTCTGGGAAAAGCAGAGTGATAAATTGTGTGTGGAGATCATAACTTAGCAACATTCTCTCAGCAGAATAAGGACACTTGCTCCATATGTTTGCTTTCATTAGTAATAGCAGGTTCACATTTCAGATGAATATTATGCCAAATTAACCTAATTATGCATGGTAGCTAATTTTCTGAGTGATAGGCAAGTCTTTAGGGACTTTTTTTTTTTAATTGTGGAGAACACACAAATTGCAGCTGTGAGGCTTGGTAGGGGATAAAAGTGAAAGAGATAACAATCAGGTGCGCTTCCAAGAGGAATCCTCTAAAAGAGGGAAAATCTATTGTCCTTTTTATTTAAGAATCTCATCTAGGCAATTGGATTTGCATAAATATTGCATCATTCAAAAACATCTTTTCCAGACTTAACTCCTTATTTCTTTCCTTTGTGTCTTTGCTTTATCTCTGAATAATTATCCAAATCAGATATTTTCCAAATAGGCTTGCCTCAGTTTTTAACTGAAAACAATTGCTAATGGCTACCAGTCATGGTATTGAGAAAGACTCTAGGACTGTGTCTTATTTAATAAGAAATGCCGAGGCGCCTAGGTGGCTCAGTTGGTTAAGCGTCTGACTTCAGCTCAGGTCGTGATCTCACGGTTTGTGGGTTCGAGCCCCGCGTCGGGCTCTGTGCTGACAGCTCAGAGCCTGGAGCCTGTTTCAGACTCTGTGTCTCCCTCTCAGTCTGCCCCTCCCCTGTTCATGCTCTCTCTCTCTGACCCTCCCCTGCTCATGCTGTCTCTGTCTCTCTCAGAAATAAATAAAACATTAAAAAAAAAAAAAAAAGAAATGCAGTGTGCCTAATTTAAAATGTCTGCTCATATTTACCCACTTTTTTACTGTTCTTCATCTCTGAGGCCCCAGTCCTACTCTTGCTAGCATCTTTTCCCATTTGGATGGTGCCAGCACAATCCTAATTATGTCCCTGCTACCATGTTTGTCTTCCCCCAACTCTTTCCTTCACACAGCTGCCAGATCCCCACTGAATCTCACTAGCAGCACCAGAACCTGACCAGACAATTCTTTTTTTTATTTTTTTTTACAAATAGTTTATTGCCAAGTTGATTTCCATATAACACTCAGGGCTATCCCCACAAGTGCCCTCCTCCATGCCCCTCTACCCCATTCCTCCCCCCCACACCCATCAGTCCTCAGTTTGTTCTCAGCATTCAAGAGTCTCTCATGGTTTGCCTATCTCCCTCTCCCCCACTATTTCCCCCTTCTCCCCGAAGGTACTCTGTTAAGCTCCACCTAATCCTCCTATACGTGCAAACATATGGTATTTGTTCTTCTCTGCATGACTTATTTCCCTCAGCATAACACCCTCAAGGTCCATCCATGTTGCTACACATGGCCAGATTTCATTTTTTCTCATTGCCAGGTAGTATTCCATCGTATAGATAAACCACATCTTCTTGATCCCTTCGCCACTGATGGAAACTTAGGCTCTTTACATGATTTGGCTATTGTTGAGAGTGCCGCTATGAATATTGGAGTACATGTGCCCCTATGCATCAGCACTCCTGCATCCCTTGGGAAAATTCCTAACAGTGCTACTGCTGGGTCATTGGAGAGTTCTATTGTAAATTTTCTGAGGATTCTCCACCCTGTTTTCCAGAGGGGTTGCACCAGTTTACATTCACACCAACAGCGTAAAAGGTTGCCCGTTTCTCCACATCCTCGCCAGCATCTAGAGTTCTCTGATTTGCTCATTTTAGCCATTCTGACTGGCGTGACATGGTATCTCGGTGTGGTTTTGATTTGTATTTCCCTGATGAGGAGGGACGCTGAGCATCGTTTCATGTGTCTGTGGGCCATCTGGATGTCCTCTTTGGAGAAGTGTCTGTCATACCTTCTGCCCATTTTTTCACTGGGTTGTGTGTTTTTCGGTGTGGAGTTTGGTGAGTTCCTTATAGATTTTGGATATTAACCCTTTATCTGATATGTCATTTGCCACTATTTTTTCCCATTCCGTCGGTTGCCAATTAATTTTATTCATTGTTTCCTTTTCATGCAGAAGCTTTTAATATTGATGAGGTCCCAATAGTTTATTTTTGCTCTTGATTCCCTTGCTTTTGGGGATGTGTCAATAAGAAGTTGCTTCGGTGGAGGTCAAGGAGTTTGTTTTCTGCTTTCTCCTCTAGGGATTTGATGGTTTCCTGTCTCACGTTCATGTCCTTTATCCATTTTGAGTTTATCTTTGTGTATGGTGTGAGAAAATGATCTAGTTTCATTCTTCTACAAGTTGCTGTCCAGTCCTCCCAGGACCATCTGTTAAAGAGGCTGTATTTTTTCTATTGGATACTCTTTCTTGCTTTGTCGAAGATTAGTTGGCTGTATACGTTTGGGTCCAGATCTGAGTTCTCAATTCTATTCCATTGGTCATTGTGTCTGTTTTTGTTCCAATACCATGGTGTCTTGATGATGACAGCTTTGTATTAGAGTCTAAAGTCTGGGATGATGATGCCTCCCATTTTGGTTTTCTTCTTCAATATTACTTTGGCTATTTGGATTCTTTTGTGGTTCCATACATATTTTAGGATAGTTTGCTCTAGTTTTGAGAAGAATGCTGGTGTAATTTTGATTGGGATTGCATTGAATATGTAGATTGCATTGCGTAGTAATGACATTTAACTATAGTTTTTCTTCCAATCCATGAGAATTAAATGTTTTTCCATTTCTTTGTGTCTTTTTCAATTTCCTTCATAAGTTTTCTATAATTTTCATCATACAGATCTCTCGTTTCATTGGTTACGTTTATTCCTAGGTATTTTGTGGTTTTTGTGCAATTGTGAATGGGATCAGTTTCTCGATTTCTCTTTCTGTTGCTTCATTATTGGTGTATAAAAATGCAACCGATTTTTGTACATTGATTTTGTATCCTGCAACTTTGATGAAAACTTTGATCTTTTCTAGTAGGCTTCTGGTAGAGTCTTTTGGGTTTTCTGTGTAGAGTATCATTTCGTCTGCAAAAAGTGAAAGTTTGATTTCCTCTTTGCCAATTCTGAAGCCTTTTATTTCCTTTTGTTGATTTCAAGTTTCAATGCATTATAATCTGAAATGGTGCATAGTATGATCTCTATTTTTTATATTTATTGAGGGCTGCTTTATGTCCCAGCATGTGATCTATCTTGGAGAATGTGCCATGCGCACTTGAGAAGAAAGTAATTCCATGGCCTCAGGATGCAGATTTCTAAATATATTTGTCAGATCCATCTGGTCCAATGTGTGATTCAAATCCATTGTTTCTTTAGTGATTTTCTGTCTGGTTGATCTATCCATTGCTGTAAGCAGAGTACTAAAGACCCCTGTTATTAGCACATTCTTATCTATAAGATTGCTTCTGTTTGTGATTAATTGTTTAAATATTTAGCAGCTCCCATATTCGGTGCATAGACATTTATGATTATTAGTTCTTCCTGATGGATGGACCCTGTAATTATTATGAAATGCCCTTCTTCATCTCTTGTTTTTGTCTTTAATTTAAAGTCCAGTCTGTCTGGGGGCGCCTGGGTGGTTTAGTCGGTTAAGCATCCGACTTTCGCTTAGGTCATGATCTCGCGGTTCGTGGGTTCGAGCACCACGTCGGGCTCTGTGCTGACTGCCAGCTCGGAGCCTGGAGCCTGTTTCTGAGTCTGTGTCTCCCTCTCTCTCTGACCCTCCCCTGCTCACGCTGTCTCTCTCTCTCCTAGAAATAAATAAAAAAATATTAAAAAAAAATAAAAATAAAATTGAAGTCCAGTCTGTCTGATATAAGTATAGCTACTCCGGCTTTCTTTTGTTTTCCAGTAGAATGATATAGTTTCCTCCATCCCCTTACTTTTAATCTGTAGGAATCTTCTAGTCTAAAATCCGTTTCTTGTAGACAGTAAATAATGGAGTTTGATTTTTTATCCATTCTGCTATCCTATATCTTTTGATTGGCGTATTCAGCCCATTTACATTCACTGTTACTATTAAAATATGTGGGTTTAGAATCATTGTGTCTTTTGTGGGATTCATACCTGTGGTGCTGTCTCTCTCATATCTTTGTTCCTTGCAACACTTCCCTCAGAGTCCCCCTCAGGATTTCTTGTAGGGCTGGCTTAGTGGTGACAAATTCTTTCAATTTCTGTTTACTTGGAAAGACTTTTATTTCTCCTTCTATTCTGAATGACAGGCTTGCTGGATAGAGGATTCTTGGCTGCATATTTCTTCCGTTCATCACATTGAAGATCTCCTGCCATTCCTTTCTGGACTGCCAAGTTTCAGTAGATAGGTCTGTCACCACTCTGATAGGTTTCCCTTTGTATGTGAGGGCCCTTTTCTCCCTAGCTGCTTTCAAAATTCTCTCTTTGTCCTTATATTTTGCCAGTTTCACTATGATATGTAGTGCAGATGATCGATTCAAGTTAAGTCTGAGGGGAGTTCTCTGTGCCTCTTGAATTTTAACTTTTTCTTTTCTCTCCAGGTTGGGGAAGTTCTCTCCTATAATTAGTTCCTGGACTCCTTCAGCACCTTTCTCTCTCTCTTCCACTTTTGGGATTCCTATCATACGGATATTGTTGCGTTTGACCATATCGCTGAGCTCTCAGACCCTTCTTTCATGTTCTGGATCAGTTTGACCCTTTGTTCTCATTTTCTTCTTTTTCTATAACGGTGTCTTCTAAGTCACTTATTCTCCTTTCTCCCTCTTCAATCCCTGCATTGGACACCTCTAGTTTATTATGTACCTCATTTATCGCATTTTTAAATTCATCCTACCTATTTTTAAGCTCCATGGTGTTTGTAGCCATAGTTTCTTTGATGTCCTCTATGCTTTTTTCAAGCCCAGCGATTAATTTTATGATTATTGTTCTAAAATCTTGTTCAATTATGCTTGTTATATCTGTTTTGAGCTGTTCTTTAGGTGTCTGTCAATTCTTCTTGGAATTTGTTTGGAGTAGAGCTCTTTTGTTTCATCATTTTGGTTAGCTTTCTATCTCTGGTTAGTTATAAAAACTTGTTATGCTCTCTGAACTTGTGAGTGCTGCTGTAACTAAGAAGGCTCTTTGACTGTCCAGGGCCTATCCTTTCAGAAAGTGTTCTTTGAATGGTATCTCCTGGTCTCTCTTGTTGAGACCTTGGTTATGTATTTTCCTACTCGTAGTGGTATTTGGGACTCTCCACCATGTGTCCTTTGGCTTGTTTCTTGAGGTAGCCCTGGAAAGAAAACAGACAGACAACCACACAGGGAACAGAGGCACACAAACGCACAGACAAATCCAACAAACACGCAAACCAAGAGTGGAAACGAAAAAATTAAGAGAAAAGACAGAGGAGGGAAGGTGAATATTAGAAAATTAAAATACATAAAAAAGTAAAAAGTAGAAAAGAAAAGGAAAAAAGAAGAAACCCAATAGACAAAGAACAGTTTATAGCATATAACCAGATTTCACAGCTGCAATTAAATAGCCGGGTGTATGCAGTGCTGGTTGAAGAGTATAGAGAAAGAGAGAGATGACAGGGCGGTGATGATGCCAAACTGGAAATGGAATGAACAGGCAGAAGGGATAAGAAGCTTTTTCCTAATAGACAACAGATGGAATGGGAAAAGATAGTTGCAAATGACATATCAGATAAAGGGTTAATATCCAAAATCTATAAGTAACTCACCAAACTCCACACCGAAAAACACACAACCCAGTGAAGAAATGGGCAGAAGATATGAACAGACACTTCTCCAAAGAGGATATCCAGATGGCCAACAGACACATGAAACGATGCTCAGCATCCCTCCTCATCAGGGAAATACAAATCAAAACCACACTGAGATCCCACCTCACGCCAGTCAGAGTGGCTAAAATGAGCAAATCAGAGAACTCTAGATGCTGGCGAGGATGTGGAGAAACGGGCACACTCCTACACTGTTGGTGGGAATGTAAACTGGTGCAGCCCCTCTGGGAAACAGTGTGGAAATTCCTCTAAGAATTAACAATAGAACTCCCCTGTGACTCAGCAATAGCACTGCTAGAAATTTTCCCAAGGGATATAGGAGTGCTGATGCATAGGAGCACATGTATCCCAATGTTCATAGTAGCTCTCTCAACAATAGCCAAAACATGCAAAGAGCCTTAGTGTCCATCAATGGACGAAGGGATCAAGAAGATGTGGCTTATCTCTACAATGGAATACTACATGGCAATGACAAAGAATGAAATCTGGCCATGTGTAGCAACATGGATGGACCTTGAGGGTGTTATGCTGAGCGAAATAAGTCATGCAGAGAAGGACAAATATCATATGTTTGCACGTAAATGAGGATTAGGAAGAACTTAATGGAAGACCGTGGGGGAGAAGAAGGAGGAAAATAGTGGGGGTGAGGGAGAGAATCAAACCATGAGAGACTCTTGAATGCTGAGAACAAACTGAGGGCTGATGTGTGTTGAAGGGAACGGGGAGATGGTCATGGAGGAGGGCACGTTTGGGGATGAGCACTGGGTGTTATATGGAAACCAACTTGACAATAAACTATTTGTAAAAAAAAAAATTAAGATAAAATAAGAAGCTTTTTTCAAAGAGCGAAAGGATGGAATATATTTGAAGAGGTGAGTAAAGATGCTGTAGTTATCCACAGAAACTGTATAGTCTCATTACTCCTGACAGAAAGAGATGAAAAGGTAGGTAGGTGTAGAATTTTAATTTAGAGAATGGATTAAATGTGACTGTTTAAGCAAGCCAGTGACCAGTATTAATCAGTTCAGTGCTCAGATTAGAAAAAAAAAAGTGAGGAGCCAGATCTCTAGCAGTGATGGGTGTGGTTTGATCCTGTGTGTCAAGTGGGAGTTCTGCCTTGGCAGTTGTGGGGAGAAGAGTGTTGGCCCTCCTGTCTCTTCTTGAACCAAGCACTGCATCTCACTTTATTGGGTGTGTAAACTCCCCGTGCAAGGGCCACAGCCAAGGTGGGTCATGCTCTATATCCCAGGCCAGGCCTTGTTTCCAAATCCCAGTCCACACCCCCCACTGAAATTGCGGTAGACACAATCTCCCAGGCAATCCCTTCAGGGTCATTCCAAGCCTCTTGCGTACCCCCTGGGGATTAAGTCAGAAGCCGCTACTCCAGTCTCCTCCAGGTCTGGTTGGTGAGCTAGGACAGGGGTCACCTGGGACGAGTGCTTCCTGCCTCAGGTCAGCTGGAGAGCGGGAAACCGGGTCCCTCTGTGTCTCGTCACCCGAAACACAAACTCGCGAGCAAATCTCCCAGTTTTAAGCCCTTCGCCTCCCCTCTAGGGATCCAGCCGAGCCAGAAACACAAAGGTGCCGTGGGCGCGCGGCCCCTCCAGGTCGAGTTGGCACTTAGGAAGTTGGTGCGCTGGGAGTTTTTTCTCCCAGGGTTTGTTTGGAACAAGTGTGTCCCGCCAGGGTCAGATGGAAAGCCAGAGACAGGGTCCTTCTGTGTCCCGAGTGGAGGTTTTTCTGTTCCCCAGCGACAGGGACTGTGTCTTGAGCAGTTTCCCCTCTCACTCCCCGCAGAGAGGGATCGTCCCAGTCCCTCTGAGTCTCTGCCCCCAGCCCAATTTTATCTTCCCCAGTTCGCACTCGCCTTAGAAGGTTTTCTCAGGGGACTAGGTCTCCTTTTCCTCCAAAACTCCTGGATTCTTTAAGGGTTCCTATGGCTTCAGGTCTTCTCCCTGCGAGATTTGAGGGTGAGTGAAATGTGGAGTTCCCTACTTCTCTGCCATCTTGCCCCTCTTTGACCGGACAATTCTTCACTGAGTAAACTTTTCCTGTACTTTGCAGGATGTTTAGCATTCCTGAACCTTCCTAAATGCCAGTAGTATGCTCAAATCATTCTGACAACCAAAAATATCCCTTCATGTTTTCAAATGGCCATGCTGTCTCTGTTGAGAATTGTTGATAACATAATATTTTAGGGGAGAAATCAATTTTTCCTAGTTCAGAATCATTTAATGATAAAAAGATAAAAACTAAAGTGAATGTTTCTATGACTTCACATTTTACTGGGGATAACTAAATTTTTCACTGTGACTTTCAGATTCTGTTTGTTGATTGTGTTTCAACTATTCTGACCTTGTATTCCAAGACCACATCAAACTTGGATTCTCTTTAGGACCTTTTTGCCATATCTGTTTCTGTGTTTGTCACATTCCCTCTCCCTTACCCTAATTTTCACCTATGGGCTCCTTCCCTTTCTTTAGTTCTCACTCAGATTATCTATCACCTCCTCAGACACTCTTACTTGATCCTGATCACTTTATATAAGTAGGCTCTCCCAACCCTGTTTTCTTCCACCATTCCCTTCTATTTGTTACCTTTATAGAACTTTCTCAATTTGTAATCCTATATACATTTATGTTTTGACTTCTGATTTATGTGTTTGTCTTATGTCACTAGCTCCATAAGAACAGAGACAAAATCTATTTGCCTGGATGATATCTATAGATGGCCACTAATTGTAGACACCTCTAATGGGTTTGAAGGGATCTGCTACAGAGGGAAGCTAAGCTCATTTCCCAGATGTGTCCGGGGGATACCAGAAGCATTTCTACCCCCAGTTAAGGGCCTTAGACAGCCCTCAATAAGTGTCAAGGAAAAGAACTTCTGAATTTGAGTTTGGAAATAGCCAGGAGAGGACTTTTGGGTCTGAAGGAGACATGTGGATGTCAGAGTCCCTGTGGATCCACTGCCTCTGACATGCCAAGATTCAATGAGAGTAATTGCTCTGTCCTTCATCTCTAACCTGGGATATCTGAGATCTGAGATCTCCAATCCAGAAAAAGAGAGTGAGCAGGAGAAAACACTGGCTTTTAACCTGGAAATGTCTGCATTAAGCTGGGAGAGAATTAGTGTGTCTAGAAGTAGCTAGGTTAAGTTTATGCACCAGGCAAAATGGGAACTTAAAAACAGAGTTCAGTTATAGAAAGTTACATTTTGCACACTGAGTTTTGTGACTGAAAATTCATAGCATGTGTAATGATAATAAATGTTAATAGTGACTATCTTGATTTATATACTCTATAGCACTTTACATAATCACATGTCTTTGGTTCTTTCAATGACACATTGAAGATACAGTAGAGCTGGGCTCTGAATCTAGGTGTTCTCTCTTTGGCAGCTTGTCTCCTTGTTACTGGCCTTTGGGCTGCATCCCGAAGCTCTCAGAGGAGATTAGAAATTTAGATCAAATAACATGAAGGCTGTTTGTCTTGGAATCCTGGGTTAGCTTCCTGCCTGGCTAAATAACCTATTGTGGGGATCTGTCCAGAAGAGATGGATAGAGATCTAGGATCTGCAGATGGCATTTCCATGAGTCTCCTGGGCCACCAGAAGCTTGAGATCTCTTGGCATTCTCCTTGGTTTCACTCTACCAAGCTGCAGGAGCAGGGCTCCTTGTGCTTGGATGGGTTTCTAGTAACCTCTCTAGCAAAGGGGTTTAAGACTGGGAGAGGTCTGTTGATAGCTGTGGGATCAGACTCTATTGCAAACACCCCTGTACTGAACTCAGAGACTTGAAGGAGGTTCCTAAACCTCTCAGTACCTGTGTGCTCTCCATGGGGCCAGATGAGACACTGCTCTATGCAGGCCTCTCATCAGGCCATGGGAGCCTGTTAGGCTGCTAGTTTTAGCACCAGATCTTACATGCTATTGTTAAGGGCCTATCAAACTTGAGGCTGAATGCTGAAATTAATGGTGTTATCATCAAAAGCAATATTTAGTGATCATCTATTGTATGCTAGGTGCCAAGCTAAACCCTTTAGTATATCAGCTCATTTAATTCTTGTAATAATGCAATATAGGAGATACCAACATTGCCTTCATTTCAGTGATGATGATTTGAGACTTAGAGATATTTGGAAATAATATCCAAAATCACACAGTTGCACCTTGGTCTGTCTGGCTCTAGAGTGTGATTCTAAATCACTGTGACATACCTTACAATCATAATCATGGCCATCAAGGTTGCCCCTATATGTCACGTACTGTGCAAAGTGCCTCATAACTAAAGGAAGCTCTAAAGTTACATGTGGGGTATGCCAGCAGACATATAGGTAAGTCCATATTACAGCTAATAAAGCCCCAGGGTCAATTGTTGACACCTCAGCTGGACTCATCAGTGTGAGCATCAGAGGTATGAAAGTACCACAAAGTCATTGGCTGTCCTTCAATTTGTGGTTGGACTTGTGCATTGGGCATTGGGGTGTACCACTGCTCCTGTGGGCAGAGCAGAAGCTGCACATTCACTTGGCTCTCTGGATGAGGCTCCTACTATCACTGAGGAATCTACAGCGAGGGTAATCCAGAATTGACTGATTTATCTCTGGAACTTGTGATTATTTTGTCTAATAGGTATTGCCGTCCCCATTTGAAAGATAAAGAATGTGAAACCCAGAAGCTTTAAGTGAGGTATCTGAAGATGTATAAATAATAAGTGACAGAGCTGAATTTGTTTGTCCTGTACTGATGCTGGTGCTCATGTTATCTCCATTCCCCTGGTGCTCAATTATTGCCAGTCTCTGAAACTTTCCTCCTTTAATTCTCTTCCCTTCAGTATGATGACAATAAGACAGATCTAAGAGGCTTGGGAAAAAACCATTCCCTCCCAACATAGATATGAATGTCTTCTATGTGAGATTCTGATTAGAGCTACTTAAATAATATGTCCATATAGATTTCCCCTTTCTTTCCAAATCTGTGCCACAGAGGAAGGAAAGTGGCTAAAGTTTATTGATATGCCAGTGGTACAGTTTGCAGCAATGTTTTTCAGTTCATCAGAGTTTTCTGAGGAGTTTTTGAAAAATATTCATGCCTGGGCCAACTCTAGAGTTTTGGCATGGGTGGTGTAGAGAGAAGAAATATGTGTTTTTATTCTTTTTATTTTTTAATTCCAATATAGTTAATATACAGTGTTATATTAATTTCAGATGTGAAGTATAGCAATTCAATAATTCTATACATTACTCAGTGTTCATCATGAAAAGTGTAGTCTTTAATTCCTATCACCTATTTCACCCATCCTCCCATTCACTTCCCCTCTGATAACCATCAGTTTGTTCTCTATAGTTAAGAGTTAGGAGAAATCTGTGCTTTTAACAATCCGTATCCTCCATATGTTTGGTAACTATTGATGAAGAGGACAGAGCCCTGGCCTATGGGCTTGGAGTCCTGGATTTCTATCAGAGTTTCCATGATTTGCTTCATAACTTTATTTTTTAAATGTTTGTTGTTTGTTTGTTTATACAGAAGCAAAGAAGAAAGAGAAGGAGAATCTCAGGCAGGGTCTATGCTGTCAATGCAGAGCCCGATGGGGGGCCTCGATCTTACTATGGATAGATTAGGATCTGAACTGTTATCAAGAGTCGGAGCCACCCAGGTACCCTCCTTCATAGCTTTAATTAAATAGCATTTTCTGTATCAAACTTTGTTTCCCAACTATCAACTAAGGATAATTGAAGTAAATCAGTAGTCCCAAACTGGTTTGCTGTAGGATCAATGTTCCTGGCATATGTGTTCTCTTTGAACTGTACACAGAGGCAATATTAAACATACTTCACGTGTATAATGCAAATACTGGTCATCAAGAAGATGCTGGCCATGATGCTGAAATAGGATCCTTGAGGTGATTTGTTGGTTAGGTGTTAATCCTTTAGTCACTGGATGATGGAACATACTGAGGTTTTGGGCAGACCAGGGATCCCATGGTGGTGGTGGAAGTCATTTGGAGGGATAATGACTACTTACCAATTTAAATGTAAGCATGTCACTATTTTAACAACCCCTACAGCAGAGCTGGTGAGTACCAGATGACTACCAGCCTTACCTGTATAGTAATTTTGTTATTCTTTATTAGTATCATTTGGTTTTATTATTGTCAAAATATTAAATTAGGTATCATTACTTAAGTACAGGGGATCTTTTAATTTATAAACCTAGACATACAGCTTCTTTTGGAAAAAAAATATCTGGACACACTGGATCTGAACTTCTGCCTGGCAACAATTTCTTTGATTGAAAAGTTGTTGCTCCCTTGAACTCAGCAGTTATTCTCCAGATTCTGACAGAACCTGACCAGCTACTTTACCCATTTATCCTCCCTACTGGATTCTATAGACATTTGATTTTGTGGTTCCTTGCCTAATAAGGTCTTTTCCAGTCTTTAAGCTTAAGGGCTTTTTTATTCTTTTGTTCTCCGATCCTATTCCTGAATGAGGTGAAATGGGCAGACAAGTAGGTGATATACTGAAAACTGAACTCTGTAAAGAGTATGTGGTTTTAAGGTGAGATTTGAAGCCTATTAAAGTCGATGACATCTCTTTAAGCTATAAATTGCCCCCTGTCAGGAGCTGGTTGAGGCTGGTCTTTGATGCAGATTAATCCCAAGAATGTTTCATTAAAATCTCTGTGTATCCAGCAGTGGGAAGTGACATCCTGACTTGACTTGTACTTTTTCCTCAGGTGACATGCCTGTCCTTTATGCCACAAACTGTATCTTCAGCTTCTCCCACTTTCAGCCTCAATTATAGGAGTGGCTTGTCGATTTTACTTTAATTCTGAGTTACCTCTTTGAGACTGTGTGCTGGCTTAGGTCACTGCTTTCTGAAGTCTTGTTAAATGTCTGTCACAGAGCTGACAACCTTGGAGGCTATCACGCCAGAGGGCAAATCATCTCTGTCTTTGGAGTCCCAACTCAGACATTACCTCTCATCTGGCAGCCTTTCCTCAAAGAACCTGATTTCCGAGTCTTTTCTCATTTTCCTTATCTGAAATACAAAGGTCTCAGAACGTGAGTTTGTTCAAGAATTGGATGTATTACTGAGTCTGCTCAGTAAATGGTGGGCTTTGTATTTTACACTGAATAATAACACTGGCAAAAATGATAATAGTAATAAATGCTTTCTTCCTTGTTTCCTCACGTATTGACTAAGCATCTATTACCACACACATCATAGGCTTACTGTCTTAGGAAAGAGGTTATCTTAGTGTGGGATGACTCAGAAGCAAATACTGAGACAAGGAGTTCAGTGCCAATAGTTTAATTGGGAAGTGCAGGAAATAGAGTGGAGAGGTGATATAGACAAGGGAAGGCAGTCAGTAAAGGGTGTTCTATTAAGGCAGATGCCATAGTAAACAACATAGTGAACTGAAGCTTAAACCTGTAGGAGACTGAGAAAATATGTAAAACACACATCTCAGGATTATCCCTCCCAAGGGCACGGGAGCTGGTGTATTTATATACCAATTTTAAAGGATCATTGGTTGAGGTCTCTGGCAGAGGCTGTTAATTCCTTGACACTTCAACCTGCTGCATAGTAGCCTTCAGGTTCCAAGAAAATCTCTCAGGATCTGAGATACAGAAATTGGCTGAGCTCCTTAAAATCACAGAATGAGAGGAATATAGGTAGGGCACTGACAATATCTGCTATAGAAACAAACATGATCAAATATTAACTTAGGAAAACTTCAATAGTGATAAAGATTCTAAGGAGAGATGCATTTAGTGGAAATCTGCCCTGGTCAGGTTTATTTAAATAAAAGCTTTACATATGCAATTTATTGGATCTTTTAAAACTCCTTGAGATTGAATAACTTGCCAGTATAGGACAGAGCCAAGACTTGAATCTAGGGTTCTATGTTGGAAACTGATGTTTAGTTGCCTACTCTGTTTTATCCACACATAAACTCATCTTCTCTTGGCAATATGTAGAGTGAAAAAACCAGACAGCTGTGATCAGAGAGAATTAAGCAACAATGTAGGTACACCCCAAGAGAATCCTTCTTTAAACTGAATGCAACAATAACTTGCAATCTTTAAATTCCAATTTTGAATACTGAGAACAAACTGAGGCTAAGTGGGGAATTAGGGGAGAGGAGGAGGGGGGTGATGGACATGGAGGAGGGCACTTGTCGGGAAGAGCACTGGGTGTTATATGTAAACCAACTTGACAATAAACTATAAAAAATTAAAAAATAAATAAAAAAAATAAAAATAGTGGCTGTGCACATATTCCAAGAGATGGAGAGGAGCCAGAGTACCTCCAGGGGAGAAGAAATCATTCTTTTTGCCTCTGTGTCTTTTCATGAATTCTTAGAGCAGATGCCCAACCCCCAAATGCCTAGGAATCTAATAGAAGTATTTGGTCACAATTCCAAGGATTGCTGATTTTTATTTCATGAGCTGAATACAATTTTTCATGACTAATTATGCACCAGGCTCCAATGCTGTTATTACATAACCATCTGCAACAAAAATATTCAGTAACAATGTATCCAAAGAAGTATAGTGTCAGAGAATTAGGACCAAATGGAATGTCTTGTTTCATAGTGAAAATAACTCCATCTCTGGACATGGACATCTCAAGAGAACAAAAATTTGGTTTGGATGTTACCTCAAACTGGATAGCTTAATGGACATAAAAGGATATACTTAATGGATTTTTTTCCTGGATAAAAAATTATCAGCTAAGAGTTAATTAGAAGTTTCAATGCCTGGGAAGAGCAGCAAGAGAACCAAGGTCATTCATGCCTGTGTGTCTGTGAACAGATAATAGCTTAGTTGTGTAATGCTGTACAGCTTGTTTTAAATTCAGTAAGTGTTTACTGCGTGTCCAAGTTTTTTTTAAAGCTAACTTATCATTTTTACCCAGGTGGTACTGAGGACTTTGAAATTATCATCAAATGCTCTTTATTTACAATGTTTTTATTTGAAAATAGCAAGAAATTATGACTAATTCTTGACAAGCTGAATCCTTCATTCAGCTGTATAACTTTTTACCAGTACATGGAATAGGCTTGAGAAGACCTAAGTTTGATACTGGCTCCCCTATTTGTAGCCTGTATGAATTTTAAAAGAGAACTTTCACCTTTAGGCTTTGTTTCTTCATCTGTGAAATACGATAGTGAAACTAGGGACTCTCTAAACTCACTTTCCCGAAAAGTATGTGAGACTTATATTTTTCTTCTCTTTTCCTTCTCTGCTTCCATTGGCCTGTGATATAGAGAATGGACTGCATAAGGAAAAGATGAGCTAGGTTGCCTGATGTGGTGATGCAGGTGTGAATTGATGACAGTGGGAAAGGAGATAAAAGAGAGATCAAAGTGAAGTTTAGAAAGCAGAATCAGAGAGCTGGTGTGTATATGTGTGTGGCTTGAGGGTTGGGAGGAGGATGGGTGCTATGCTGCATCTCCACTGAGATCTGAGATCCAGGAGGAAAGGCATGTTATGGTTAGAAGGAGAGGTGATGTGTTAAGTCCTGGGAGTACATGAGCCTGACTTTCTTACTAAGCTTCAGAAAAGTCACTCAACCTCCAGAAACTTTATTTTCCAGATTATCAATAAGGTAGAAATAAGATTATAAAAGTACCTATATTCTGTAAGGATTAAATTTCACTTTATGTAAGAATGCTATAAAACTAGCATTGTTCTTCAGGTATGAAGGTTTATTTTAATTTTTTTCCCTTCATAGTTTTTTGTCGAATTGGTTTCCATATAACACTCAGTGCTCATCACCACAAGTGCCCTCCTCCATGCCCATCACCCCCCTTCCCCTTTCTCCTACCCCCATCAGCCCTCAGTTTTTTCTCAGCATTCAAGAGTCTCTCATGGTTTGCCTCCCTCCCTCTCCCCAGCTATTTTCTCCCTTCTCCTTCTCCCTAGTCCTCCATTAAGTTCCTCCTAATCCACCTATATGTGCAAACATATAGTATCTGTCCTTCTCTGCCTGACTTATTTTGCTCAGCATAACATCCTCAAGTTCCACCCACATTGCTACAAATGGCCAGAATTCATTCTTTCTCATTGCCATGTAGTATTCCATTGTATAGATAAACCACATCTTCTTGATCCATTCATCAATTGATGGACACTTAGGATCTTTCTGGGTTTTGACTATTGTTGAGAGTGCTGCTATGAACATTGGGGTCCATGTGCCCCTATGTATCAGCACTCCTGTACCCCTGGGGTAAATTCCTAGTAGTGCTATTGCTGGGTCATAGGGGAGTTCTATTATTATTTTTTTGAGGAACCTACACACTGTTTTCCAGAGGGGCTGCACCAGTTTACATTCCCACCAACAATATAGGAGGGTGACTATTTTTCCACATCCTTGCCAGCATCTATAGTCTCCAGATTTGTTCATTTTCACCACTCTGACCAACATGAGGTGGTATCTCAGTGCGGCTTTGATCTTCATTTCCCTGATGATGAGAGACACTGAGCATCGTGTCATGTGTCTGTTGGCCATCTGGATGTCCTCTTTGGAGAAGTGTCTGTTTATGTCTTCTTCACATTTCTTAACTGCATTATTTGATTTTGAAGAAAACCAAAACGTAAGACATCACAATTCCATACTTTAGCCTCTACTACAAAGCTGTAATCATCAAGACAGTATGGTATTGAAACAAAAACAGACACATAGACCAATGGAATAGAATAGAGAACCCAGTATTGGACCCACAAATGTCTGGCCAACTAATCTTTGACAAAATAGGAAAGGGTATCCAATGGAAAAAAAGACAGCCTCTTTAACAGATGATGAAGGTTTAATTTTATTACAGTGTATTCTTTAGTCTGTTCAATGTGGGGAGATCAAGTCAGGAGACTAGAGTTTGAGTCCAGTCTTTGCCTCTTTCTAGTAGTTGCATAGCACTGGTGTAAGACAGGGCCTCTTTGGGATTTTAATTTACTCCCTTATCACCACCCTGCCCTCATTTGCAAAATGAATATTCTGGCAATTTATGGGCTGAGTGTGGCTTGAGTATATGTTATGTTTGAATTACACAGCTTTTAAAATTTTTTTAAATGTTTTTATTTATTTCTGAGAGAGAGAGAGGCAGCATGAACAGGAGAGGGTGAGAGAGAGAGGGAGATACAGAATCTAAAGCAGGCTCCAGGCTCTTAGCTGGCTGTCAGCACAGAGCCCGTCGCGGGGCTCTAACCCACGAACTGTGAGATCATGACCTGAGCCGAAGTCGGACACTCAACCGACTGAGCCACCCAGGAGCCCCGAATTACACAGCTTTTTAAAAATCAAATTATTTGGCAACACTTAAAGACTGATTTCACATAAAATCTTTCATCTTGAACCACCATTCCAACATGCAGTGTTCAGCTGACACTAAGTGGAAGCTCCTTACATAGGCAGCGCCTCCAGTTTGGCCTGGTACTCACCACTCCCTCCAGTGCCTGATCCCTGACATTGGGTGTCATTGGTCCTTTTCATTGTACTTGTGCTGCTGCTCTTCTCACTCCTGACCCCTTCACTAACTCATGTTCTCTTTCTGGCTTTGCATGTTTTTGGATTTGTGAGACTAAATATATAGTCTTGTCTAAAGTCACAAGTATCTTTAAAAATTCTGAAGTTATGTCTCTAAAGATCTTATAGCTGACTTATTACAGAATTGGAATCTCTGAAATGGTCCAATGACACTTTCTGGGGTGAATGACTGCTTCCTGATGATACTTCATCAGAAGTCACCTGTTCCATTTACATACATGGCTAGTTTAAAGCACAGAATAAAGAGGAGTAAACTTGACAGGTGTTTCACTTAGATTTTCATTCTTTTAATACCAAACTGCTCTAACTCAATCTGGCTTTGGTGGAAGAAGGAATTTATTGAGTTACATGATGACCAAAAAGACTAGGGTCAGTTGAACTCTTGATCCAGAGGCTCAAAAAATGTCACCAAACTCTATTTATTGGCCATTCTTTTCCAATTTAGCTACACGATCAAACTCTACAAATGGCAAGATGACTACTAAGGGCTCAAATTCCTCATTGTTTAAGGTTCAAGCCTAGTGGAAATGAGAGACTGCCTTTCTTCCTAAAGGGCACACTAAAGTACCATTGTCTCTCTCTGGCCCTGACTGAGCCAGGTGTCTGTTATTTAATCAATTTCCATGGCCAGGAAGAATTGATGTACTGGCTGGTGAGTCTTGTTTCCCATGCTTCCTCCTGCAGCCAAGTCAATTCCACCTGTCATTCATGGACTGAGAGTGGGAAGGAGTTATTTACTACAGGAAAAATTTTGTCAGAATTAACCCAAGAAGGGACAGTGGGTTATATATGGATGTTGTCTATCAAAAACAATATATATCATTCCACTATATATTAATCTGCCTACAAAAGTGATCAGAATACTGGAAGTACTTAGAAACCACTGTCCTGAAAAGTTAGGAAATCATAGCACTTGAATCACTAGCCATGGAGTAAGTTATTCATAATAGATATGAGGTTATTAAAAACTTAGTAAAACATTTTTAAGTAGCACCAAATGAACTGTTTGATATTAGGAAAACTGAGATATATTTCTAATGTTTCATTGTTTTAGCAGATTGTTTTGACAGGTGTTGATAGCCATGGAGTTGACTTCCTTTAGAGAGATTTCACATAAAAGATAGTGATGAATATAGTAGCACAGTGTTTGACATAGCTACCAATAAATGTTAAATTCTCTGTGTCTTAGATGCACACATACTTTCACTCACTAATTTATGCATTTAATGAAAGTTTGTTTTAGAAGCCTAATCTGTGTCAGGCATTATTCTAGGGGTCATAAACTTTTTCTGCGAAGAGGTTGATAGTAAACATTTTAGGCTTTGCAGCCATATATTATCTCCACCACATATTCTTCTTCTTCCAACTACTTAAAAATGTAAAAATATTCTTAGATCTTGAGTCATACAAAATAAAAGGCAGTGGGCTGGATTGAGTGTGCAAGTATAGCTATTGATCACATCTACATTCTAGATGGTATGGATTATTTATTGAACAAAACAGATGAAAATCGCTGCCCTTATGAAATCTCAATTCTAGTGTACATTTAATTCTCAGAAGAATGTTAACATAGATATCATATTAGCGGGTTTTTTTAGAAATAAGTAAAAAACAAGTAATTTGTCCCAAATCACAAAGCTTGTAAGAAGAGCTGGGCTCTAAACCAAGCTTCATCTCCAAAGATTACACTTCTAACCCTTTACTCCTGTCACTTGCTGTATCTTTCTCCATGATGAACCTGGAACATCTGGCTTCAAGTCAATTAATTAAGCAAAGATAATGGAGAAATTATGTGTGTGAGGCACTGACCTATGCACTGAGGAACAAGACTTCTGTAATTCTGCGTATGGGTTGTGTTTGCTACCTTAAGGAATGACAGAGTTGCCTAGGAAGTTATTTGAAGACAATGAACCAGGGCTAAACCCTGAGAAACTTTGATATGTAAAGCTGGTTGGAGAAGATGGTGCACCTAAAAGAAAGAGATTGAGAAATCATAGAAAAGCCAGCCACAGTCACAGAAGTTAGGAAAAATGACAAAAGTTTCCAAAAAGGCCATGTGAGTGGGGACTAAAATGTAGCCATTGGACTTAGAAACATGGAAAGAAGTTCATAGTGCCTTTCATAAGAGTTCTTTTGGTGGAGTTGTGATAATAAGTCCAGACTTTAGTAGATGAAGGAGAGAACAGGGGTGACAAGAGATGGGGGTAGTGTATGTAGATCCCCCACATCCTTTTGTAGATAGACTGAGAAGGGGAGGAGAGGAATATGACAAGTTCCAAAGGAGAAGGTGTATAGCTTGTTTGTTTGTTTTAAGATGAGAGAGACTAAAGCATTTTTGAATGTTCATGGGATGTATACAAAGAAGGAGATGATTAAGAAACAGGAGGGGTGGAGAACAATGGAGTCAGTGGGGTCCTATAGAAGGATGAAAGAGTTCATAGCACAAGACCAGGAGTAGGCCTTTCATATTTGTGGGGAAGGACTTCTTCCTCAATTGAAAGAGAACAGATACAGAGGCACTAATGCAGTAAGGTTTGTAGATGGGAAATGAGAGAATTTTTATCTAATGGTTTCTATTTTTTTCCCTGAGAATGATATATTTCTCTAAAATTCAGGGTTATTTCTCCTGTATAAAAGGATTTAGTTCAGCTTGCATAAGGTAAGAGAAAGAGACACCAAGACAAACACATGCAAATTGTCAACTACTTTTATTCTCTGCTGGAAATAATCCTCCTCATGAGTTTGGCAGCTTGTTCTTTAAAAAAAAGAAAGAAGAATCATGATGTTCAAAGCACGGTATGTTCATGTCATAGGACTGAATAGGCTGACAGGGATTAGGATGTTTACTTTGTCAGAAGCAGTGAGCCTAGTGTCTAACATCCAAGTCCCTGGGCTTACTGCATGAGTCCCCTTGAGACCTATTTGCAAAAATCAGTAAAGGAATTCATCTATAACAAGCAAAAAACCTAATATCCAAGCCAAGCATATGCAATCTTCACTGAACTAGTCCACCCATGATGCTCACGGCTCTATCTGTCTGTCTCTGTCATATGGATCACCTCATTGGCAGGTAAGAAACAAAATATTTCTGATGAGTTCAAAAGTGACTCCTACTAATGCTAAGACTAGTCTTACCCCTTAGAAAGTTAAACACTGAAGATCAGTTCCTTATATTTTTCAGATCACCTAATCTGAACGGTAATTCTCTTATATATAAAAATGGAAAAAAAATTAAAATTAGCTTTATGTTCCCATTCTGCATTGTTTCTTGATTTTATGTTAAAAAGTGTAGGGTACAAAGAACAAATCTCCTAGGAATTTAAGGAACAGGGGCTTTAGCCATATAAATTATAGAGTCCTAAAGTTAGAGAGGACCTAAGAGGTCCTTGGTTGAACTTTTTCTTGATGTAGGAATCCTCTCTTCATCAGTCATCGTTGCCCTGACTGTATCAGTGAAGGAGCATTCACTGATTCAGTGAAGGGGTCTGTCTTTCTATCCTTAGAGGTTTTGATAGTAATGGGATTCTTCATGTGGAGTCATTTGTTTTCCTGTAACTTGCTAATTCTGTGCTGCTGAGTTATGTGAAATAAATGGAATCCCCCTTATACAGAGTTTAAAGGTTATTTTTATGGAAGCACTTGGATGCCTCTGTCAGTTAAGCATTCAACTTCGGCTCAGGTCATGATCTCATGGTTCATGGGTTCAAGCCCCGCTTTGGGTTCTGTGCTAACAGCTCAGAGCCTGGAGCCTGCTTTGGATTCTGTGTGTGTGTGTGTGTGTGTCTCTCTCTCTCTCTTCTCTTTACTTGCTCACACACACACACTTTCTCTCGAAAAGATGAATCAACATTTAAAATTTTTTTAATGAGAAAATAAGGGTTAGTTTTATAATTCATCCATTTGTTTGTTTATTTGTTTATTGGGAGAGAGAGTGCATGAGCAGGTGAGAGGCAGAGAGAGAGGCAGAATCTCAAGCAAGTTCTGTACCGACAGCACAGAGCCCAATGCAGGACTTAAACTCATGAAACTGTGAGATCATGACCTGAGCGGCTCAAATTCATGTGAGATCATGACCTGAGTTGAGATCAAGAGTTGAGTGCTCAACTGACTGAGTCATCCAGGTGGCACTGCCTTATACAGAATTTATATTCTTATATTGGAAAATACATATCTTGCCCTTCATGCAGTAAAGCATAGCAATTGAGAGCATAGGGATGTGAATCACTCAAAACCTGAGTTTGAGTTACATCACAGCCTATATGGGTGTTGTGACTTTAAGGAAAGTTATTTCTTCTCTCAGAATATGAGTTTCACATTTATAAAATGGCATGTCTAGTGCCTGCCTTATAATGCTATTGGATGGCTTGAGTTTTATAATGAGCATAAAGGCCACAATACAGTGGTCTGGAGAGATTCCATATGCAACAACATATCCACCATTTCCCTGTGGGAAAACTGTTTTATCCCTTGGTTCCTCAAGAGATGTTGTGATCCACCTCATGAGATTATCGAAAGGTTAAATGTAAGTTGCTTAGATCCATCTCTGGGATATAAGTAATACATATAATCAATATAATATAAGTAATCAATAAATATTTAATTTTTATTAATAATTACTGAGCTAATTATCTTAATTATAAAGCAACTAATAATTTATAATAATTAATGTCATACTATTGTTTATCAAATACTGGCAACTGGTTCTTATATCTTCAACTAGGCATTCGGCAGGTATGATATCTGGAATAATTTGTTACATATCAAAAGAAAACTAAATACAGCATCCTAATTGGACTTCCAGCACCTACCTTTGCTGTCCTTCACATTGCAGCCAAAATTTGCAGATTTACTAACACATAAGTCTGATTATTGCTTAAGCCTTTTCAATGACTTTCCATTGCCTTGTTATAAACCCAGTGGTCCCAACATTTGCTCAAAGATCCTTTTGGCTGACTCTTCAGCCTCATCTCCCACCACTTCTCTCTTTGGACTTTGTATTCCACCAGGCAATCCTTTTCAATTTCTCCTGGCCCTGTGTTCCTTCTCACCTCCAGGCTTTTGCACTTGCTGTGTTACCTGCTAGACGCTTCCTTTCCTTTATCCTTTACTTGGTTACCTCATAGGCATCTTCTGTGTTTTAGCTTAATTATCTCTCCTCAAGGAAACCTTCTTTTTCTGACCCAGCCCTATAGACTAGGTTAAGAACTGCTGTGCTATGGAAATAAGAAGAGCAGTAACTTTTCTTACAGGAAATAAGAAGTCCTGTAACTTCTCTATTACAGCACTGATTTTAGTATGAAGATTTCTTTGCTTATTTTCTACTCTTGCAGCTTGAAGGTCTGTGATGTTAGGGACTCTCTACTTTGCTCCTTGTTCTTCCCACAGCACCTAGCACAGGCAAGGACACATAGAAGGAGCTCACTGAACAGTTGTTGAAAGGGTAAATTTTAGTTTCTTCCCAAGGGGTAATTGGCTGTTCAAGTATTTTATGGACACCTCAAACTCAACTTATCCTATACTGATGGAGACCTGAGCCTTCAAGTTTTTGTTGGCTAGGCCTCTCTGTGACTTTCTCCCCTCAACTTCAACTACAAGGGAGCTATAGTTTTTAGGTAAGGTAATATTGGAAATAAGAATATTTTGGATAGAAAGCAGTGCTGCTCCTTTCCTGTGAAATACTGAAAGTTGTTTGGGGGAAATGGCAGAGAGCAGTAGTCTCTGTCCATTTTGCCACCACCAAGAAGGGACTTTTCATTTCTACAACATTCCACACCCATTGAGGCAGAGAATTCTAAATGAGACTATCTGACTAGAAGTGCAGTTTCAACTTTCCTTTCCTCTGGGTTTTTGGTTTAATGAGAAGTTGGTCTTAGTTATGGCTTATGTGGAGGACTTGGAGTTTGTGAAAATAGTACCGGTTCTGAAGTCAATCTGGAGTTAATCTAAAGTTAATCTTCTGACAAAACTCTACCAGCAAGTCATGGTGGCCAGCATTTATAGACCAAAATAAACAATTTCCACAATATGTGACACTTAATGAAGATTGCTAGGGACAGTGCAATTGAGATTTTATATGGAGTGTTAATATTTTATGTACTTACAAGAACAGATGATAATTAGCATATAAGCAGATCCAAAATTGTATGTGTTGAGGCTAAACCAGGAGATTGCTTATGTGGGAGGCAGGTCACTCTGTGTTGTATCCTGATTATTTTCCAAATCCAAATAACTCTCATTGTACAGATGCATTGGACCTACTACCATTTGGTCGTCTATGTCATAAAAGAGTTTGTGAAACACATTAAAGAGATGGCACAATGTTTCTGTGTTGTAGATAAATTGCAAAGGCATGGGAAGGGTGATGGGGAAGGATTACCACTACTGATTAGGTTATGAGGGAAAGCTGGCCTCTGACATGGTCTACAATTTCTGGTAATTAGAGAGATATGTGGGGGTGTTGATCAACTTTGCCTTTCTGAGTAAAATGTAGATAGAGTAAAATCTTCTGGCCTTGTGCCCAGAAGATACAGCTGGTCCCAATATAATGTAGAACAATTTTCTGTTAACATGGACAACCTGCATGTGAATATGTAGATATAATTTTGATAATAAGAGTTACAGTTTTTGTTCCACCCATCTATTAATTTGTTCATTCATTCAATATTAGACTTTTACTAAATACTAAAAAAGCACATGATGATTAACTACATACACTAGTCAGCATAGACTAAAATTTCAATTCATTTTAAGTTCATGTCCATCATTGGTTGACTTTGGCTCTCTTGCATCATCTTCATTCCAGGATCAAGGCAGAAAGAGCAGCTTTTATCTGACACATGCTGACTTCATGAACTATGACAGACCATTTAATGACACTCAAAACTCTGTTCAAAAGTGGCCACTGTCATATCACTAGTCAATGTGAATCACAATGCTCCCAGGTGCCAGTGGAGTGAGATGTCTCATCCTCCTTCAATTCCCTCTATCTGGTGGTAGGAGAGTGAATATTTTGAAAAACAATACAATTTACATTAGTGGAAGCAGCAGGAGTTTGGTTTAAGAATTCTCAATGACAGAATGATTGGTTTGATGAATGGTTTGGCTTATTTCACAGGGAGACTTCATGGAATGTGAAGAACTGAAATGGATCTGCCAAAAAGTGAGTTTTATAAGAAGCATTGCCCTGATTTTTTTTTTTTTTTGCCAGAATAGTGGTTACTCCCTGCTCTGACCCCTCCCAGCTCTGATTTCCAGGGTTTACCCAGACTGGATTTTGTGGAAGCACGAATATTCTGATTTCCTTAGTGCATAGCCACAGATAGAGAGCTAAAAACTTTTGAAAACAAATTTTTCCTGAAACTTGCAAGTCAAATGCTGAGCTTGCTAATTTACTGGGATCGTATCATTTGACTCATTTATGCAAAGTTTTCATACTTGCAAGCAATTCACTACTAAAGGAAGTAAAGTCATGAATTCTTATACTACCAAATTTAATTAAAGTTGCTCATTGCTGATATTCAGTGTAAAAACTGGCATACTTTATTAGCCATCCTATAGAAAAAGTGATGACAGTACATATTTTTTTAGTAGCATGAATGGGATTTTATTTATACTTCATATAAAACAAAGTAGCCAGTATAATTAGACAGTAATTTGTAACTTCCAATGTAAACATTTTAGGAGCAGTAGTATCAAAAGTGAGTGCTAATTAGAGAGCTGTTACAGAAAATATGTAAGTAGTAACAGATTGACAAGCTATACCAAACAGCAGGCTATTTATAACTCCATGCTGTTTTTAAATTCTATTTTGTTTAATAGTCTGGACAACTCATAAGAGGGGAGAGCTTCACAACTTGATTTGCAGTTTAATTTCTGTAAATACAGCTAAATTTGCAGACATGACTGCAATGCAGCTAGCTGTGATAATTAAAAATGTATTATTAACTGGATGACTTTCTGTGTCATTTGAGATCCTAATATCTTTTTTGCTACATCTCCCAAAGAGAGGATAAATCCAAGCATTATTTAATTATGATTTTTACAATAACAGGGACTTCAATAAGCAACCTCTCAGGAGCTCTTGCCTTGTAGTAATTTATTCAAACAATGAAAAAATCAAGAAATATTTATGTGAAAGGGAAGTGATGGTGAGTCACAGGCACTTACTTGGGCTGCTGTTGACACTGTGGACACTTGACCTCTAGTTTCACTAGAAAAGGTGAAAATGATTTGGTGCCAACTATATAGACTTGGATTTCTTAGCAAAAATAAGAAAAAAAATAGTCCTCATTGAGTAAGGAGAGGTGAATCACAGTGTGGAATAGCTAATCTCTTCTCCCATGGTCATCTCTCATGAAAACTGCCAAAATCCATGAGGTGGTGGAGAAAAGTGAAGGTGTGTAAAAAATGAGAAAGCCTTGTATAATTGCTATTTTAAAAATTGAGGTAAAATTCACCCACCCATTTACCCGTTCACCATTTCAGTAATTTTTAAGTGTAAAATTCAGTTACTTTTAGACCATTTACAGCATCGTGATACCATTACCACTATCTAATTCCAGAATATTTTCATTACACCAAGAAGAAACCACATACCCATTAAGCATCACTCCCCATTTACCCCATCCAAAACCCAGGCAACCACTAATCTGCTTTCTGTCTCTATGGATTTTTCTATTGTAGACATTTCATACATATGGAATCATAAATATGTGGGATTTTGTATCTGACTTCTTTCACTTAGCATGTTTTCAAGAATCATTCATACTGTAAAATGCATCAGAAACTAATTCCTTGTTATGTTTGAATAATAGTTCATCGTATGGATTCGCCACAATTTGTTATCCATTAATCAATTAACAGACATATGGATTGCTTCCTCCTTTTTATTTTTACCTATTTTTTATTTTTTAAAGTTTTTATTCAAATTCCAATTAGCTAACATACACTGTAATATTAGTTTCAGGTGTACACTATGGTAATTCAACATTTCCATATAACATCTGGTGTTCATTTCAAAAATGTACTTCTTAATCTCCATCATCCCCATCCCCCCCACCCCCCGCCACCTTCCTCCTGGTAATCATCAGCTAGTTCTCTATATTTAAGAGTCTGTTTCTTAATTTGCCTCTCTCTCTTTCTTTTCTTTGCTCATTTGTTTTCTTCCTTAAATTCCACATATGAATAAAATCATATGGTATTTGTATTTTTCTGACTGACTTATTTTGCTTAACATTATAACCCTCTAGCTCCGTCCTTGTCATTGCAAATGGCAGGACTTCATTCTTTTTTATTCTTCTTTATCTGTTCATCAGTCTACGGACATTTGGGCTGTTTCTATAATATGAATACTGTTGGTAATGCTGCTATAAATGTTGAAGTGCATGTATCCTTTTGAATTAGCATTTTTGTATAATTTGGGTAAATACCTAGTAGTGCAATTGCTGGGTCCTAGGAAGTTCTATTTTTTTTTATACTTTTTATTTTTTATTTTTTTTACAAATAGTTTATTGTCAAATTAGTTTCCACATAACACCCAGTGCTCATCCCCACAAGTGTCCTCCTCCATGCCCACCCCTCCTCCCCCCAACATCCACCAGGCCTCAGTTTTCGTCAGCATTCAAGAGTCTCTCATGGTTTGCCTCTCCCCCTTTCCCCCACCATTTCCGCCCTTCTTCTCCCCTTGGTCCTCTGTTAAGCTCCTCCTAATCCTCCTATACGTGCACACATATGATATTTGTCTTTCTCTGCCTGACTTATTTCGCTCAGCATAACACCCTCAAGGTCCATCCATGTTGCTACACATGGCCAGATTTCATTGTTTCTCATTGCCATGTAGTATTCCATGGTATAGATAAACCACATCTTCTTGATCCATTCATCTGTGGATGGACACTTAGGCTCTTTCCATGTTTTAGCTATTGTGGAGAGTGCTGCTATGAACATTGGGGTACATGTGCTCCTATGCATCAGCATTTCTGTATCCCTTGGGTAAATTCCTAGCAGTGCTATTGCTGGGTCATAGGGGAGTTCTATTGTTAGTTTCCTGAGGAACCTCCACACTGTTTTCCAGAGGGGCTGTACCAGTTTACATTCCCACCAACAGTGTAGGAGGGTGCCCGTTTCTCCACATCCTCGCCAGCATCTAAGGTTCTCTGATTGGCTCATTTTAGCCACTCTGGCTGGTTGAGGTGGTATCTCAGTGTGGTTTTGATTTGTATTTCCCTGATGAGGAGCGATGCTGAGCATCGCTTCATGTGTCTGTTGGCCACCTGGATGTCCTCTTTGGAGAAGTGTCTGTTCATATCTTCTGCCCATTTCTTCACTGGCTTGTTTGTTTTTCGGGCGTGTAGTTTGGTGAGTTCCTTGTAGATTCTGGATATCAACCCTTTATCTGATATGTCATTTGCAACTATCTTTTCCCATTCCGTTGGTTGCCTATTAATTTTCTGGGTTGTTTCCTTGGCTGTGCAGAAGCTTTTAATCTTGACGAGGTCCCAACAGTTTATTTTTGCTCTTGATTCCCTTGCTTTTGGGGATGTGTCAAGTAAAAAGTTGCTGCGGTGGAGGTCAAGGAGGTTGTTTCCTGCTTTCCCCTCTAGGGTGTTGATAGTTTCCTGTCTCACGTTCAGGTCCTTTATCCATTTTGAGTTTATTTTTGTGCATGGTGTGGGAAAATGATCTAGTTTAATTCTTCTGCATGTTGCTGTCCAGTTCTCCCAACATCATCTGTTAAAAAGGCTGTCTTTTTTCCATCGGATATTCTTTCCTGCTTTGTCAAAGATTAGTTGGCTGTATACTTTTGGGTCCACTTCTGAGTTCTCAATTCTGTTCCATTGGTCTATGTGTCTGTTTTTGTGCCAATACCATACTGTCTTGATGATGACAGCTTTGTAGTAGAGGCTAAAGTCTGGGATGGTGATCCCTCCCGTTTTGGTTTTATTTTTCAGGATTACTTTGGCTATTCGGGGTCTTTTGTGGTTCCATACAAATTTTTGGATAGTTTGTTCTAGTTTTGAGAAGTATGCTGGTGCAATTTTGATTGGAATTGCATTGAATGTGTAGAGTGCCTTAGGTAGTAGTGACATCTTAACTATATTTATTCTTAGGAAGTTCTATTTTTAACTTTTTGGGGAAACTCCAAACTGTAGCTACACTAGTTTCCATTCCCACCAACAGAGAAAGAGGGTTTCTTTTCTCCACATCCTCACCAACACCTGCTGTTTCTTGAGTCTTTGATTTTAGTCAGTCTGGTAGGTGTGAGATGATATGTTAGTTTTGATTTATATTTCCCTGTTTATCAGTGATTTTGAGCATATTTTATGTGTCTATTAGCCATCTGGATGTCTTCTTTGGAAAAATGTCTATTCGTGTCTCCGGTCCATTTTTCAATTGGATTATTTGTTTTTTGGTTATTGAGTTTTATAAGTTCTTTATATATTTTGAATACTAGACTTATTGGAAATGTCACTTGGAATTATATTCTCCCACTCTATACATTGCCTTTTAGTTTTATTGGTCATTTCCTTCACTGTGCAGAAACTTTATTTTGATGAAATCCCATTAGTTTATTTTTGCTTATGTTTCTTTTGCCTCAGGAGCTGTATCTAGAAAAGAGTTGCTATGTTTGATGTCAAAGAGGTTACTGCTTGTGTTTTCATCTAGGATTTTTATGATTTCAGGTTTCGGACAATGATCCATTTTGAGTTTATTTTTGTGTATGGTATAAGAAAGTTTCATTCTTTTGTATGTTGCTATTCAGTTTTCCCAACACCATTTTTTAAAGAGACTATCTTTTTCCCAATGCATATTATTTCCTGCTTTGCCAAAGGTGAACTGACTGTTTAGTTGTGGGTTCATGTGTGGGTTTTCTATTCTATCTTATTGATCTACGTGTCTGCTTTTGTGCTGGGACCATACTGTTTTGGTTACTGCAGCTTTGTAATATAACTTGAAGTCTGGAATTGTGATGCCTCAAGCTTTTCTGTTTCAAGATTGCTTTGGCTATTTGGGGACTATTGTGGGTCCAGATAAATTTTAGGATTGTTCCAGTTCCATGAAAAATGCTATTGGTATTTTGATAGGGATTAGATTAAATGGATAGATTGTTTTGGATAATATAGACATTTTAACACTAAATATTCTTCTGATCCATGATCATGTAATGTATTTCCATTTTTTTGTGTGTTATCTTCAATTTCTTTCATCAGCATTCTATAGTTTTCAGGGTACAGATCTTTCACCTCTTCATTTAGGTTTATTCATAGGTATCTGATTATTTTTGGTGCAGTTGTAAATAGGATTAATTCTTTAATTTCTCTTTCTGATGCTTCATTATTGGTATAGAAATTCAATTTATGGCATTGATTTTGTATCCTGTGACTTTACAAAATTTGTTTATCAGTTCCAGCATTTTTTGATGGAATCTTTGGGGTTTTATATATATAGTACCATGTAATCCAGAGGCAGTGAAAGTTTTACTTCTTCCATACCAGTTTAGATGCCTTTTATTTCCTTTTATCCTCTGATCACTGTAGCTAGGACTTCCAGTACTATGTTAAATAACAGTGGTAAGAGTGGACATCTGTCTTCTTCCCGATCATAAGGGAAAAGCTCTTAGTTCTTCCTAATTGATGATGATATTAGCTATGGGTTTTTCAAAGGTGGCCTTTATTATATTAAGATATGTTCACTCTAAACTTGCTTTGTTGAGGTTTTCATTTTATAATAAATAGATGCTGGACTTTGTCAAATGCATTTTCTGCACCCATTGAAATGATCATATATTTATTATCCTTTCTTTTATTAACATGGTGTCTCACATTGATTGATTTGCAAATATTTAATCATCCCAGCAACCCAAGATTATTACATTTGATTGTGTGAATGATTTTTTAAATGTATTGTTGGATTCAGTTTGGTAGTATTTTCCTGAGAATTATTGCATCTATGTTCATTAGGGATATTAGGCTGTAGTTCTTTTTCTTAGGGGAGTCTTTATCTGGTTTTGGTGTTGGGGTAATGCTGGCCTCATAGAATGAATTTAGATATATTCCTTCCTTTTCAACTTTGGAATAGTTTGAGAGGAATACGTATTAAGTCTTCTTTAAATATTTGGTAGAATTCACCTGTGAAGTTATCTGGTCCTGGACTTCCATTTGTTGGGAGAATTTTTGATTACTCATTCAATTTCTTTGTGATGAGTAGTCTGTTCAAGTTTTGTATTTCTTCTTGCTTCAGGTTTGGTATTTTATATGTGTCTAAAAATGTATCCATTTCTTACAGGTTTTCTAATTATTTGGCATATAGTTTTTCATACTATTCTTTCAGAATTGTTTGTATTTCTGTGATGTTGGCTGTTATTTCTCCTCTCTCAGTTGTGATTTTATCTATTTGAATCCTCTATCTTTTCTTTTTGATAAGTTTGGCTAAAGGTTTATCAACTTTTTTTTTTTCAGAGAACCAGTTCCTGGTTTCCTTGATCTATCTATCTATCTATCTATCATCTTTAGTTTCTGTCTCCTTTATTCTACTCTAGTCTTTTTTATTTACTTTCTTCTGCTGGCTTTAGACTTGTTCTTTTTCTAGCTCATTAGGTGTAAGTTTAGGTTATTTGAGATTTCTCTTACTTCTTGAGGTATACCTGTATTGCTATGTACTTCCCTCTTATGACCATTTTGTTGTATCCCAGAGGTTTGGGATCATTGTGTTTTCATTTCAATTTGTTTCCATGTCTTTTTATATTTATTCTTTGATTTCTTGTTTGGCCCATTCATTGTTTATTAGCATGTTGTTCAACCTCCACGTATTTGTGCTCTTTCCACATTTTCTCTTGTAGTTCATTTCTAGTTTTATAGCATTATAGTCATAAAAAATGTATGGTATGACTTCAATCTTTCTGTATTTGTTAAGGCCTGTTTTGTGATCTAATATGTAATATATTTTGGAGAATGTTCCATTTGCACTTGAAAAAAATGTGGATTCTTCTGTTTTAGGATGGAATGTTCTGAATATATCTGTTAAGTCCATCTGGTCCAGAATGTCATTGTGACCTTGTTTATTTTCTGTTTAGGTGATCTGTCCATTCATGTAAGTGGAGTGTTCAAGTCCCCTACTCTTATTGTATTATCATCATTTATTTTCATTATGTTTGTTATTGTTTTATATATCTGGGTGCTTTCATGTGGGGTGCATAAATATTTACAATTCTTAAATCTTCTGTTGGATTGTCCCCTTTATGATTATATAATGCTCTTCTTTTTCTCTTGTTACAGTCATTGTTTTAAAGTCTAGTTTGTTTGGCATAAATATTGCTACCCTGGCTTTCTTTTAACATCCATTTGCATGATAAATGTTTCTCCCTTCCCTCACTTTCAATCTGCTAGTGTCTGTAGGTCCAAAATGAGTCTCTTCTAGGGAGCATATAGATGTGTCTTTTTTTAAAATCCCATTCTGACATTCTTTTAATTGGAGGGTTTAGTCAATTTACGTTGAAATTAATTATTGATAAATATGTATTTAGTGCCACGTTATAACTTGTTTTGTTGTTGTTTCTGGAGATTTTGTCTGATCCTTTCTAGTCTTTGTCACTTTTGCTTTCTCTTTTCCACTCAGAGTCCTTTTTAATATTTCTTGCAGAGCTGGTTTAGTGGCCAAACTCCTCTACTGGGAAACTCTTTATCTTTCTTTCTATTCTGAATGATAGCCTTGCTAAATACTCTTAGCTGCAGATTTTTCCAATTCACCACTTTGCATATATCAAGCCATCCCCTTCTGACTTGCCAAGTTTCCTTTGAGAAATCTCCAGATAGATTTATGGGATTTCCTTGTAATTTAAGGACATCTTTTGTGCTGCTCTATTCTTCAGGCCAGTCATCTACAGAGGCTCTTCTTGCTTGCAGAGGGCAGACCTGAATGTAGTGATTTTTACTAGGTGTGCTCTGGTCTGCTTGTGAAATGAGACATGGCACCACCTCCACAGGAACTGAGGCCTTGCAGAACTCTCTGATCAGGAGAAATGGTGTGGGCAGGTGTTTGTGCTACTCTTCTTGGGGAAGGGCCTGCCATCCTGTGACTGAGGCAAGCTTGACTGAGAATGGCAGTCCCACCAGAGTTCAGGGGGTGGTTCTTGGTGTATGCAAGTTTGACAGTGAGTGTAGATAGTGTGTTGCTTTCTGCAGTGTCTCTGTGTTTATGCTGAGGGGCAGGGGAGGGAGGGAAATGGCACCAGCCAGATCCTTTGTTCCCAGAAAGGCACCTCTGTGAACGCAGCCTTTCAGGGATGCACTGTGAAAAGAGCAAATAATCTCCCGCTGTGTAGTGAAGCTGTTCTTCAGATGCTGTTTCCACAATGTCTGCCCCCAAGTTGTTTGCCTGTCTTCTCTACAGGACCAGTGTAATGCCCTTAAGGTTCTTTATCTCAGCCACACTGGCTAATCTTTAAAGCTCCAGGCTTTAAACCCTGCTGACTACGAGAACCCACAAAATTCAGCCCCTATTTCCCAAGCCAATTTGGAAAACCTTCTCTTTGCGTATTCCCTTATGTGCTCCTCTCACTATCTCACCTTGCTCTGCAACCATGGATTCCCCCCTCCACAGCACCTGAGATTTATTTCTCTCCTAAATCCCCGTCTCTGTACTTCCTACCTTTTTTGATGTGGCCCCTTCTCTCCCTTTAGTTGTGGAGTTTGTTCTGTCAGTGTTCAGGTTTATTTCTGGGGTATTTAAGACGATTTCAGTTATCTAGCTGTGAACCTGGAATGAGGTGAGCCTAGAATCCTACATTGCTGCGATCTACCTCTCACCCGTCTTTCCTATTAAAAATTTTTTTATGTCTTCATTTTATTTTTAAGAGAGAGAGCGCTAGCTGGGGAGACACACAGAGAGAGGGAGACACAGAATCTGAAGCAGGCTTCAGGCTCCAAGCTGTCTGCACAGAGCCCAATGTGGGGCTTGAACCCACAGACTGTGAGACTATGACCTGAGCCAAAGTCAGAAGCTTAACTGACTGAGCCACCCTGTCTTTCCCATTTTAAAATACTTTCTACTACTTCTAATACTTTCATTGATGATTTGCACTTTTCACTGTACAAATCCTGCACCTCCTTGGCTGAATTTATTCCTAGTATTTTGTCCTTGGGATGCTATTGTAAATGTAATTGTTTTCTTAATTTCAATTTTTAACTTTAATTGATACTTTTTGAAATACGACTGAATTTTGTATGTTGATTTTTAATTTGAACACTGATGATTTTGCTTATTAGGTCTTTTTTTAATGTTTATTTATTTTTGAGAGACAGAGTGCAAGGGAGGGAGGGACAGACACACACACACACAGAATTAGAAGCAGGATCCAGGCTCTGAGCTTTCAGTACAGAGCCTGACACAGGACTCAAACTCATGAACCATGAGATCATGATCTGAGCCAAAGTTGGATGCTTAACCGACTGAACCACCCAGGTACCCCATTGTTTATTAGCTCTTATAGTGTGCGTGTGTGTGTGTGTGTGTGTGTGTGTGTGTTTATGTTCCTTTCATTTGGATACCTTCCATTTCTTTTTCTTTTTTACTTGCTTTGGTTAGAACTTCTAGTAAAATGTTGAATATTTCTTTTTTTTTAATATTTTTATTTATTTCTAGGAGAGAGAGAGAGAGACAGCGTGAGCAGGAGAGGGTCAGAGAGAGAGGGGGACACAGACTCTGAAATAGGCTCCAGGCTCTGAGCTGGCTATCAGCACAGAGCCCGATGCGGGGCTCGAACCCACAAACCGCGAGATCATGACCTAAGCGAAAGTCGGACGCTTAACCGACTAAGCCACCCAGGCGCCCCAAAATGTTGAATGTTTCTAACTAATTTCTAACTTTAATGGGAAAATCTTTTAGTCTTTCACCATTAAGTCTGATTTTAGCTGTGGGCTTCTCATAGATTCTTTTTATAAGTATTAAGAAGCTTATTTTGGGGGGACACCTGGGTGGCTCAGTTGGTTGAGCACTGACTTTGTCTCAGGTCATGGTCTTGTGGTTTGTGGGTTCAAGCCTTGGGTTGGGCTTTGAGCTGACAGCCCAGAGCCTGGAGCCTGCTTTGGATTCTGTGTCTCCCTCTCTCTCTGCCCTTCCCTGCTCATGATCTGTGTCTCTCTGTCTCTTAAAAATAAATAAACGTTACAATTTTTTTTTAATTTTAGGAAGCTTATTTTTATTTCTGGTTTGTTAAGAGTTTTTATAATGAAGGGTATTAGATTTTGTCAAATATTTTTCCACATTGTTATTGATTGAATGCATTGCTCCACCAACCAAATTCATATATTTAAGTCTTAACCCCCAATGTGACAATATTTGAGATAAGGCCTTTAAGGAGGTAATTAAAACTAAATGAGGCTATAAGTATGAGGCCTTAATCTAATAGAACTGGTGTCCTTATAAGAAGAGGAAGAAACATCTGGAATGTGAACACATAGAAAAAAGGCCATGAGAAGACACATCGAGAAGGAGACCATCTGCCAGCCAGAAAAAAAGGCCTCACAAGAAACGAACCCTCCTGGTATATTGATCTTGAATTTCCAGGCTCCAGCACTGTGAGAAAATAAATTTTGGTTGTTTAAACCACACAGTCTGTTGTATCCTGTTATGACAGCCTAATACAGGCATCAGTTGTAATGATCTTGTCGTTTTGTTCCTTCATTCTATTAATATGGCGTATTGTATTCATTATTTTCCTATTTTGAACTACTTTTGTGTTCCTTGGATATATATCAGTTGGTAATTATGTATACCTTTTAATATGATGATGGACTTGGTTTCCTAGTATATTTGGAGCATTTTTATATCTATATTAAAGAGATACTTATTTATAGAGATAAGATATATTACAAATATAATATCTTTAAGAAAATTGGTCTGTAGTTTTATTTTATTATGATATCTATGTCTGGCTTTGGTTTAATGTAATGCTGGAGTCATAGAGTGAGTTGGGAATATTCCCCTCTCTTCTATTTTTTAAGAGGGTTTATGAAGAATTTATGTTAATACTACTTTAAATGTTTGATAGAAGTTGGCAGTGATGCCAAATGGCATAAGGCTTTCCTTTGTAGGAATTTCTCCATTTCTTTACTATTTATAGGCCTGTGCAGATTGTGAGCCAATTTTGATAGAAATTTGATATTTTTTATGTAAATATATAAGTATATACATGCACATAATATGTATATAATAAAATATATAAAAGTATATAAATATACATTTATATATTTCTAGGAATGTTTCAATTTTGTCTATTGCATACAGTTGTTCATTGTATTCTATAACTGTTTATTTCAGTAAGTCAGTAGTAATAGCCTCATTTTCATTCTGATTGTAGCAATTTGAGTTTTGCCTCTTTGTTTCTTTGCCATTCTAGCTAAAGATGTATTTCTGTTTCTTTGCCATTCTAGCTATAGTTGTATTACTTTTTATTTTATTTTATTTTTTTTTTTCTATTTTTGAAGAATCAACTTTGGTTTCATTGACTGTCCATTGTTTTTTCTATTCTCTATTTTTATTTTTATTGTAATCTTTATTTTGCTTTTCTGTTTGCTTTGGGTTTAGTTTTATCCTCTTATCCTAGTTCCTTAAGGGAGAATATTTGGTTATGGATTTGAAATTTGTTTTTAATGTGAACTTTTATGGTTATAAATGTAACTCAGAGCACTGCTTTTGCAGTATCTCCTAAATTTTGGTTATGTTGTGTTATTTTAATTTGTTATTTTATTGTTTTGTTTTATTTTATTTAAATCCAAGTTAGTTAACATATAGTGTAATAATGGTTTTAGATTGGAATTTAGTGATTCATCACTTACATATAGCACCCAGTGCTCATCCTGACAAATGTCCTCCTTAATGCCCATCCCATCCCCTGCCTCACCTCCAGCAACACTCAATTTATTCTCTGTGTTTGAGTCTCTTATGGTTTGCCTCTCTGTTTTTATCTTGTTTTCCTTCCTTTCTCCTATGTTCATCTGTATTGTTTCTTAAACTCCATATTTGGGTGGAGTTTCTTAAACTCCACATTTGGGAAAATATATGATATTTGTCTTTCTCAGACTTATTTCACTTAGCATAATATAGTCTGTTACATCTACTTTATTGCAAATGGCAAGATTTCATTCTTTTTGACCATTGAATAATATTTCATTATATATGTGTATGTATACACACACACACACACACACACACACACACCACATATTCTTTATCTATTCATCAGACAATGGACATTTGGGCTCTTTCCATAATTTAGCTATTGTGAATAGTGCTGCTATAAACATTGGGGTGGGTGTGCCCCTTCGAATCAGTGTTTTTGTATCTTTTGGGTAAATACTTAGTGGTGCAATTGCTAGGTCATAGGGTAGTTCTATTTTTTATTTTTTGAAGAATCTCCATACTGCTTTCCAGAGTGGTGGCACCAGTTTGCATTCCCACCAGCAGTACAAAAGAGAGCCTCTTTCTCTGCATCCTTGTCAACATCTGTTGTTGCCTGAGTTGTTAATGTTAGCCATCTGACAGGTGTGAGGTGGTATCTCATTGTCGTTTTGATTTGTATTTCCCTGATGATGATTGATGTTGAGCATTTGTTCATGTTTCTGTTAGCCATATGAATGTCTTCTTTGGAGAGTGTCTATTCATGTCTTTTGCTCATTTCTTCACTGGATTGTTTGTTTTTTGGGTGTTGAGTTTGATAAGTTCTTTGTAGATTTTGGATACTAACCCTTTATCTGATATGTCGTTTGCAAATATCTTCTCCCATTCTGCTGGTAGACTTTTAGTTTTGTTGATTGTTTCCTTTGGTGTGCAGAAGCTTTTTATTTTGATGAGGTCCCAATAGTTCAATTTTGCTTTTATTTCCCTTGCCTCCAGAGACATGCCTAGCAAGAAGTGCTACAGCTAAAGTCAAAATGGTTTCTGCTGTATTTCTCTTGTGGAATTTTGATGGCTTCCTGTCTCACTATTTGGGTCTTTCACCCATTTTGAGTTTATTTTTGTGTATGGTCTAAGAAAATTGTCCAGGTTCATTCTTCTGTATACCGCTGTCCAGGTTTTCCAGCATCATTTGCTGAAGAGACTGTCTTTTTTCCATTGGATATTATTTCCTGCTTTGTTGAAGATTAGTTGGCCATACATTTGTCAGTCCATTTCTGGGTCTCTATTCTGTTCCATTGATCTATGTGTGCCAGATCCGTACTGCCTTTATCATGGCTTTATAATACAGCTTGAGGTTCATAATTGTGCAGCTTCCAGCCTTGTTTTTGTTTTTCAACATAACTTTGGCTATCCAGGGTCTTTTCTGGTTCCATACATGTTTTAGAATTCTTTGTTTTAGCTCTTTAAAGAATGCTGATGGTATTTTGATGGGGATTGAATTGTATGTGTAGATTGCTTTGGGTATTATAGACATTTTAACAATATTTGTTTTTCCAATCCATGAGCATGGAATGTTTGTACATCTCTTTGTGTATTTTTTAATTTCTTTCATAAACTTTCTACCGTTTTCAACGTACAGATATTTTATCTCTCTGGTTAGGTTTATTCCTAAGTATCTAATGGTTTTTAGTGCAATTGTAAATAGGATCAATTCCTTGATTTCTCTTTCTTCTGCTTCACTGTTGGTGTATAAAAATGCAACCGATTTCTGTGTGTTGATTTTGTATCCTGCAACTTTGCTGAATTCATGTATAAGTTCTAGCAGGGGTTTTTGTTGTTGTTGTTGTTGTTGTTTGTTTGTTTGTTTTTGTGGAGCCTTTGGGTTTTCCATGTAGACTATCCTATCATCTGCAAGTTTGACTTATTCTTTGCCAATTTGTATGCCTTTTATTTGTTTTTGTTTTCTGATTGCTGAGGCTAGGACTTCTAGTACTATGTTGAACATTGGAGAGAGTAGACATCCCTGTCTATTCTGACCTTAGGGAGCAAGCTGTCAGTTTTTCCCCATTATGATGTTATCCTATCATCATAGGATGATAGTTGTGGGTCTTTCATATATAATGTTTATGATGTTGATGTATGTTCCTTTCATCTCTACTTTCTTGAGAGTTTTTATCAAAATGGATGCTGTACTTTGTCAGGTGCTTTTTCTGCATGTATTGAGAGGATCATGTGGCTCTCATCCTTTCTTTTATTAATGTGATGTATCACATTGATTCATTTGCAGACATTGAACTAGCCCTGCAGCTCAGGAATAAATCCCATTTGTTCCTGGTGAATAATTCTCTTAATGTATTGTTGAATTGCTAGTATTTTGTTGAGAATTTTTGTATCCATATTCATCAGGGAAATTTAGTGAGGTCTTTGTCTGGTTTTAAAAATCAAGATAATGCTGTCTTCATAAAATGGGTTTGGACATTTTCTTTCCATTTCTATTTCTTGGAACAGCTTCAAAAGAATAGGCATTATGTCTTATTTAAATGTTTGGTAGCATTTCCCTGGGAAGCCATCTGACCCTGGACTCTGGTATATTGGGAGTTTTTTGATTACTAATTCAGTTTCTTTACTGGTTATAAATTATTAAAATATTCTTCCCTCCTGTTTTAGTTTTGGTAATTTATATGTTTCTTGGAATCTATCCATTTATTTCCAATTGCCTAATGTGTTGACATATAATTGCTCATATTTTCTTATTATTGTCTGTATTTCTGCAGTGTTGTTTGTGATCTCTCCTCTTTCATTTGTAATTTTATTTATTTGGGTCTTTCCTTTAACCAAGAAATTAAAGAGGATATTAAAAAAAGTACATGGAAGCCAATGAAGATGAAAACACCACAGTCCAAAATCTTTGCAATGTAGCAAAGGTGGTCATAAAAGGGAAGTATATGGCAATCCAGGCTTTCCTAAAGAAGGAAGAAATGTCTCAAATATACAACCTGTCTTATATCTGGAAAAAGAACAGGAAATGAAACCCAAATTTAGCAGCAGAAGGGAAATAATAATTAGAGCAGAAATAAATGCTACTTAAATCATAAAAACAGTAAAACAGATCAGTGAAACCAGGAGCTAGTTCTTTGAGAGAATTAACCAAATTGGTAAACTCATAACCAGATTATGTTGTGTTTTATTTTCATTTGTCTAAAAGTGTTTTCAAATTTTCCTTGATATTTTTTCATTACTTATTACTTCTTTAAGAGAATGTTGTTAAATTTTCACATATTTGTGAATTTTCCAGTTTCCCCTATGCTATTTATTTCTAATTCCATTTCATTGTGGCTAAAGAAAATACTTTGTTTCATTCATTTTAAATTTGCTGAGTTGTCTTTTTAAGTTAACATATCCATGCAGAAAAATATTTCACTCACACTTGAGAAAAAAAGTATATTGTACTGCTTTTGGGTGGTGTTCTATATATGTCTGTTGCATGTAGTTGGCGTATAGTTGTTCAAGTCTTCTATATATCTATTGGTCTTCTGCCTAGTTATTCTATCAATTATTGAAAGTAATGGGGAATTAATATATTCAGTTATTGTGGTTTATTTCACCTTTCAATTTTGTCAATATTTACTTAATTTGTATGGGGCTATGCTTTAGGTTCATATATGTTAATAATTGTTACTTCCTGATGGTTGACCTTTTAGCCCTTACAGAATGTCCTCTTTTGTCTCTTGTAGCAATTTTTGTCTTAAAGTTTTTGTTTAAGCCACCCTAACTTTCTTTTGGTTATTGTTTGCATGGAGTATCTTTTCCATCATTTCACTTTCAACTTGTTGTGTCTTTAGCTCTAAAGTGAGTCTCTTGAAGACCGCATACAGTTGGATCACTTGTGTTTATCCATTTTGCTAATCTTTGCTGATCTAATTAACTAAAGAATTTAACTTATTACATTTATTGTAATTATAAGAAACACTTCTTCGATTTTGCTTTGTTTTCTAAATATCTTATACCTTTTTTGTTTCCCAGTTCCTGTTACTGTAATGCCTTCTTTTCTGTTAGATATTTTTAAGTGTACAATTTTTATTTCCTTCTCATTTCTTTTACCATACTAAAATATTATGTATTTTTAAATTATTTTCTTAGAGTATTATAATTAATATCTTATTTTATAACACTCCAATTCAAATTAGTACCTTATTAGTACTTGCTCTTGTATGGTTCCATTCTTCTCTTTTTCTTATTATTGTTACAATTACATATTCATACATTGTGTGCCCATCAACATAAATTTAAATCATTGTTTTATGTAGTCATATTTTAAATTATGTAGAAGTCACAAATCTAAATAAAAAGGAGTTGCGAATCTAAAATACATTAATTTTGACTTAAACTTACTAATATAGTTGCCTTCACTGATGTTTATTTCCTCATATGTATTTGAGTTACTGTCTAGTGCCTTTTATTTTAGCTTAAAGAACTATTTTTTAGCATTTATTATAGGACAGGTTCACTAGATACAACCATTTTTTATTTACTGGGAATGTCTTAATTTAATAAATCTTGGTTGACAGTCTTTCTTTTTTAGCACTTCGAATATGTCATTCTACTACCTTCTGGCCAATATGGTTTCTGATGAAAAAGCAGCTGTTAATCTTACTGAGGATTGCTTGTATGTGACAAGTCACCTCTCTTCTGCTGTTTTTAAGATTCTTTGTCTTAGTTTTTCTGCATTTGATTACAATGTGTCTTGTTCTGGATCTCTGAATTTAGCTTAGTTGGGTCCATTGAACTTCTTGTAAATGTAGGTTGTTTTTCATCAAATTTGGGAAGATTTTGTCATTATTTCTTTAGATATTTTTTCTGCCCATTTTTATGTTTCTGCATGAGTTGGTATGCTTGATATTGGCCCACAGGTCTCATGGACCCTTTTCATGTTTTTCCACTCTGTTTTTCTTCTTCACCTCAGATTGAGTAATTCTTTATGGTCTCTATTCTTTCTTCTGTCTGCTCAAATCTTCTGTTGACCCTCACTAACGAAATTTTAATTTTCATTATTTTAATATCCAAACCCAGAATGTCATTTGGTACATTTGTATAATTTCAATCTCTTTTTTGATATTCTCTACTTGGTGAGAAATAATTTTCATGGATTCTTTTATTTTTATTTTCACCAGATTTTAATTAACAAATTCATTTGTTAAACAAATTTGATTTATTAAATAAAATTGTTGATTTGAAGTCTTAGTATAGGGGGAGAAGCGAAGATGGGAGAGCAGCAAGGAAGTTTTTCTGTGTGTTTCTCATTCCTGAAATGCATCCAGATCAACACTAAATCATCTTGGACAACTAGAAAATTGATTTGAGGATTAACGCAACAATATGCACAACCTGAACCACAGAACTCGACAGATACATGGTGTGGAATGGTGAGCTGGGGGAGAGAAAACCCGTGGAGGGCAGAAAGCCTGTTTTTCTTGTGGAGAGAGGATGGAGCTGCTGATGGGGAATGGGGAAGATGGGAAAAGCATACTCCCCCAGAGAATCTGAAGAGAAAGTGGAAGAGTGTAAAAGCCACAAGGGACTGAACAAGAAATGAAGTGAGAAAGGAAAAGGTTTAAATTCCATTAAGGCCCTATAAGCAGGGGGAACACAGAGTCTGAAAATCCACTGTTCGATACCTGGCAGTTCTCTGGTGGAAAGGATGAATCCCCAAGAATAGAGAGCAAGGTCTGAGGGGTCCTTTGGCCACACAGAAAATGTCAGTTCCCCTGCTGGGAGGACATTTGGTAGAGGCTGTGTGGTCCCCCCACAGGCAAAGTTCCATCAGACCCCAGAGAACAACCACATTTGCTGGTGTTGGAACAAGGATGTTAAGGGTGAAGTCTGGCACCAGATATGTGTTGTGATTTACCATAATCCCTGATATACTGCTGCCACATGATTGGACAAACTTTTCTGGGGTGGGCTGGCACCCAGCCACAGTCTCTGGGCATTGACAGAAGCATGGTCTTGCGAACATTCCTGGGGGAGGGCTGGCACCTGGCCATTGCTCAGCGAGATCCTCCCCCAGAGGGTCTGAGCTTGTCAAAACCACAGCTCCACAGAGGTTGGGAAACACAGCCCCATCTGAGATAAAACTCAGGAGGGAAGTGCCACCTGGCAACCTAATGGCTTGGCCATGGACAGTGTAGAAGGGGAAAGTGGCTCAAAGCTGGAGACAAAGGAAGGGCGCTTGATTGCCAGTCGGGGAGATCACAGAGTTCTAATACTAGAGACTGGGTAGCAGGGTGATACAATTTTCACCCCTCTGGTGCTTGGACATACACGCCTACATGCACCACAACAATCTACCCCAGTAAGCTAAACAGCACCATTTAGTGGAGAACAGAGCTGTTACACTAAGCCCTATCTATCTGGGCCAATGACACCTTGACAAACACTACAAGTCTCTCCACCTGCTTACTTTACAGACTGTAAAGTGCTTCATAGTTTGATTTATAGGGGAAACCGGATATAAGTTTAATAGCATTTCATTCTGTTCACTGATTCATCTATTCAATTTTTTTCCTTATTATTGAATATGGAAAGATAAAAAAATTATTTTTATTTTCCATTTTTATTAAAAAGATTTTTCTTTAATATTTTCTACTATATTGTTTACTTTTTTGGTAAATTTTTTCGATTCTATTTTACTTTCATCATTTAATTTTATTCTATTTTATTGTATTCGTTTTTTCAAATTTTCAAACATTTTCCTCTTTTTTGCCATATTTTCCTTTTCTTATCTTTCCCTTTTTTCCCCCCTAATTGATCAAGCTTCTTTCAGCAACCAGACCAAAACATACCTATGATCTAGCTTCCTTTATTTGATAGTTTGCGTTGTTTTAACTTTTAATTTTTTTGCTTTATTAATTCCTTTTCTTCCTTCAAAATGATAAAATGAAGTATTCACCCCAAAAGAAAGAACAAGAAGAAATTACAGCCAGGGACTTAATCAACACAGATACAAACAAGATGTCTGAACCAGCATTTAGAACCACAATAATAAGAATACTAGCTGGGGTTGAAAATAGATTAGAATCCTTTTCTGTGGAGATAAAGGAAGTAAAAGCTAGTCAGGATTGAGTAAAAAAATGCTATAACTAAGCTTCAATCTCAAATAGATGCCATGGTGGCAAGGATGGATGAGGCAGAGCAATGCATCAGTGGTATAGAGGACAAACTTATGGAAAATAATGAAGTAGAAAAGAAGAGGGAGATGAAGGCAAAAGAGCACGATATAAGAATTAGAGAATTCAGTGACTCATTAAAAAGGAATAGCATTAATATCATGAAGGTCATAGAAGATGAAGAGAGAGAAAAAGGGGTAGAAGGTTTGTGTGAGCAAATCATAGCATAAAACCTTCCTAACCGGGGGAAGGCACAGACATCAAAATTCAGGAAGCAGAGAGGACTTCACAAGATTCAACAAAAATCAACCATCAACAAAGCATAGCATGGTCAAATTCACAAAATACTCAGGCAAGGAAAGAATCGTGAAAGCAGCAAGGGAAAAAAAAAGTCCTTCACCTACAAAGGAAGACAGATCCGGTTCGCAACAGACCTATCCACAGAAACTTTGCAGGCCAGAAAGGTGTGGCACGATATATTCATTGTGCTGAATCAGAAAAATATCCAGCCAAGAATTCTTTCTTTCTTTCTTTCTTTTTTTTTTTTTTACAAATAGTTTATTGTCAAATTAGTTTCCACACAACACCCAGTGCTCATCCCCACAAGTGTCCTCCTCCATGCCCATCCCCCCTCCCCCCTACATCCATCAGTCCTCAGTTTTTGTCAGAATTCCAGAGTTTCACATGGTTTGCCTCTCTCCCATTCCCCCACCATTTCCCCCCTTCTTCTCCCCCTTGTTCCTCAGCTAAGTTCCTCCTAATCCTCCTATACGTGCACACATATGATATTTGTCCTTCTCTGCTTGACTTATTTCACTCAGCATAACACCCTCAAGGTCCATCCATGTTGCTACACATCAGCCAAGAATTCTTTATCCTTAATGGAAATAGAAAAAGAGATAAAAAGTATCCCAGACAAACAAAAATTAATTGAGTTTGTGACCACTGAATCAGCACTGCAAGAAATTTTAAGGGGGACTCTCTGAGAGGAGAAATGAAAGAAAAAAAATAATAAAGACCAAAAGCAACAAAGACTAGAAAGGACCAAAGAACACCACAAAAACATCCAACTCTACAGGCAACATAATGGCAATAAATTCATATCTTTCAGTACTCATCCTAAATGTCAATGGACTAAATGCACCAATCAAAAGACATAGGGTAATAGAATGGATAAGAAAACAAAATCCATCTATATGCTGCTTACAAGAGACCAATTTTAGACCTAAAAACACATTCAGATTGAAAGTAGGGGGATAGAGAACCATCTATCCTTCTAATGGTTGCCAAAAACAACCAGAGTAGTCATACTTATATCAGACAATCTAGCTTTTATTTATTTTAAAAAAATTTTAAATGTTTATTTATTTTTGAGAGAGTGTGTATGTGTGAGTGGGAGAGGGGCAGAGAGAGGGAGGGAGACACAGAATCCAAAGCAGATTCCAGGCTCTGAGCTGTCAGCACAGAGACCTATGCAGGCTTGAACTCATGAACTGTGAGATCATGACCTGAGCTGAAGATGGATGCTTAACCGACTGAGCCACCCGGGCGTTCCTAGAGAATCTAGATTTTAAAATAAAGACTGTAACAAAGGTGAAGAAGGTCATTATACCATAATTAAGGGGTCTTCCCACCAAGAAGACATAACAATTATAAACATTTATGCTCCAAATGTGAATGACCCAAATATATAAATCAATTAATCACAAACATAAAGAAACTCATTGCTAACATTCCATAATTGTAAGGGACTCCAACACCACACCTACAGCAATGGACAGATCATCTGAACAGAAAATCAACAAGGAAACAATGACTTTGAATGACACACTGGACCAGATGGACTTAACAAATATGTATATTTGTTATATACATATTTATATATTTATATATACATTTGTTATATATTTATATAAATATATATAAATATATAAATGTTATACATTTATATATACATTTGTTATATATATATAAATATATATATTATTTATATATAGAACAATATATAAATATATTTATATATATTAAATATATTTATATATATATATAATATATATATAACAGGAAATAGACCACACATTCTTCTCAAGTGCATATGAAACATTTTTCAGAATAGATCACATACTGGGACACAAATCAGCTCTTAAGAAGTAAAAAACATCGAGGTTACACTATGCATGTTTTTAGACCACATGCTATGAAACTTAAAATCAACCACAAGAAAAACTTTGGAAAGATCGCAAATACTTGGAGGCTAAAGAATATCCTACTAAAGAATGAATGGGGTAATACAGAAGTTAAAGAGAAAATTTAAAAGTACATGGAAGCCAATGAAAATAATAACATCACAGCTCAAAACCTCTGGGATGCACCTGTCATTAGAGGAAAGTATATAGCAATTCAAGCCTTCCTAAAGAAGGAAGAAAGGTCTCAGATACACAACATAACCTTACACCTTACAGAGCCGGAAAAAGAAAAGCAAATAAAGCTCAAACCAGCAGAAGACAGGAAATAATAAACATTAGAACAGAAATCAATGCTCTTGAAACAAACAAACAAACAAACAAAAACCCAAAACCAGGGTGCCTGGGTGGCTCAGTCAGTTAAGCGTTCGACTTCGGCTCAGGTCATGATCTCACGGTTCGTGGGTTCGAGCCCCAAGTCGGGCTCGGTGCTGACAGCTAGCTCAGAGCCTGGAGCCTGCTCCGGATTCTGTATCTCCCTCTCTCTCTCTGACCCTCCCCTACTCACGCTGTCTCTCTCTCTCTCAGAAATAAATAAAGCATTAAAATAAACCAAAACAAACAAAAAACATTAGAATAGATCAATGAAACCAGGAACAGGTTCTTTGAAAAAATTAACAAAATTTATAAACACCTAGCCAGTTTGATCACAAAGAAAAAGGAAAGGACCCAAATAAATAAAATTAAGAATGAAAGAGGAGAGATCACAGTCAACGCTCCAGAAATACAAACAATAATGAGAGAATACAATGACCAATTATATGCCAATAAAATGGGAAATCTGGAAGAAATAGACAAATTCCTAGACACATATAAACTACCAAAACTGAAACAGGAAGAAATAGAAAATTTGAACAGACCCATAACTAGCAAAGAAATCCGATTAGTAATCCAATATATCCCCCCAAAAAAATAAGAGTCCAGGGCCAAATGGCTTTCCAGGAAAATTCTACCAAACATTTAAAGAAGAGTTAACAACTATCCTTTTGAAGCTGTTTCACTCAGCAATTGCACTAAGTATCTATCCAAGGAATATAGGTGTGCTGTTTCAAGGGGCATATGTACCCCAATGTTTGTAGCAGCACGATCAACAATAGCCAAAGTATGGACAGACCCCAAATGTCCATCGACTGATGAATGGATGAGGAAGATGTGGTATATATATACAATGGAGTGTTACTCAGCAGACAAAAATGAGTGAAATCTTGCCATTTTCAACTACATGGATGGAACTGGAGAGCATTATGCTAAGCAAAATTACTCAGTAAAGAAAAGTCAAACATCATATGACTTCACTCATGTGAGAAATTTAAGATAAAAAACAGAAAAACATAAGGGAAAGGATGCAAAAATAATATAAAAACAGGGAAGGGAAAAACATAAGAGAAACTTAAATATAAAGAACAAAAAGAAGGTTGATGGGGGATTCTGGAAGGAGGGATGGGGTAAATGGGTGAGGAGCATTAAGGAATCTTGTCCTGACAAACCATGAGAGACTCTTGAATGCTGACAAAAACTGAGGACTGATGGATGTGGGGGGAGGGGGATGGGCATGGAGGAGGACACTTGTGGGGATGAGCACTGAGTGTTATGTGGAAACTAATTTGACAATAAATTATTTGTAAAAAAATATATCTATATTATAATTGTAATGCATTACAGACGCCTGCATTGAAGGCTTTTAAGCAGAGGTATTAGCACGTTCTCAATTAAGGTTTTAAAAAGATTGTTCTCTGTTTCTCATTGCCATGTAGTATTCCATGGTATAGATAAACCACATCTTCTTGATCCATTCATCTGTTGATGGACACTTAAGCTCTTTCCATGTTTTAGCTATTATGGAGAGTGCTGCTATCAACATTGGGGTACACGTGCTCCTGTGCCTCAGCATATCTGTATCCCTTGGGTAAATTCCTAGCAGTGCTATTGGTGGGTCATAGGGGAGTTCTATTGTTAGTTTCCTGAGGAACCTCCACACTGTTTTCCAGAGGGGCTGCACCAGTTTACATTCCCACCAACAGTGTAGGAGGGTGCCCGTTTCTCCACATCTTCGCCAGCATCTAGAGTTCTCTGATTTGCCCATTTTAGCCACTCTGGCGTGAGGTGGTATCTGAGTGTCGTTTTGATTTGTATTTCCCTGATGAGGAGGGATGCTGAGCATCCTTTCATGTGTCTGTTGGCCATCTGGATGTCCTCTTTGGAGAAGTGTCTGTTCATATCTTCTGCCCATTTCTTCACTGGGTTGTTTGTTTTTCGGGTGTGGAGTTTGGTGAGTTCCTTATAGATTCTGGATATTAACCCTTTATCTGATATGTCATTTGCAACTATCTTTTCCCATTCCGTCGGTTGCCTATTAGTTTTTTGGGTTGTTTCCTTTGCTGTGCAGAAATTTTCATCTTGATGAGGTCCCAACAGTTTATTTTTCCTCTTGATTCCCTCGCCTTTGGGGATGTGTCAAGTAAGAAACTGCTGCGGTGGAGGTCAAAGAGGTTGTTTCCTGCTTTCTCCTCTAGGGTTTTGATGGTTTCCTGTCTCACATTCAGGTCCTTGATCCATTTTAAGTTTATTTTTGTGTATGGTGTAAGAAAATGATCTGGGTTTCATTCTTCTGCATGTTGCTGTCTAGTTCTCCCAGCACCATCTGTTAAAGAGGCTGTCTTTTTTCCATTGGATACTCTTTCCTGGTTGGTCAAAAATTAGTTGGCTGTACATTTGTGGGTCCATTTCTGAGTTCCCTATCCTATTCCATTGGTTTATGTGTCTGTTTTTGTGCCAATACCATACTGTCTTTATGATGACAGCTTTGTAGTAGAGGCTCAAGTCTGGGATGGCGATGCCTCCCGTTTTGGCTTTCTCATTCAATATGACTTTGGCTATTCAGGGTCTTTTTTTGGTTCCACAAATTTTAGGACATTTTGTTGTAGTTTTGAGAAGAATGCTGGTGCAATTTTGATTGGGATTGCATTGAATGTGTAGATTGCTTTGCATAGTAATGACATTTTAACTATATTTATTCTTCCAATCCATGAGCATGGAACTCTACCAGCAGCCTAGTAGAACTGATCCATGAATTCAGCAAAGTTGCAGGATACAAAATCTATGTACAGAAATCGTTTGCATTTTTATATACCAACAATGAAGCAACAGAAAGAGAAACCAAGAAACTGATCCTGTTCACAATTGCGCGCACGTGCACGCACACACACACACACCCATAAAATAACTAGGAATAAACCTAACCAAAGATATAAGAGATCTGTATGATGAAAACTATAGAAAACTTATGAAGAAAATTGAAGAAGATACCTTTTCCAGTCTTTCCAGGTACAGTTGGGCAGGGAAATCTTTCACCAGATTCAACTCATCCTGTTATTCTGAAAGAGCCAGCTGGGAGTATCTATACGTGGCTAGGGCTTGGTGCCTGGATCTCTTGATAATATCTTGGTAGGTTGCTACCTGTGCTTTGAGGTCTAATGGTACCATTGGGTAGTCTCCTGCATTGGGTAGATGTGCTGTCTGGGCTCTACATTCACATATGGCTACTGGCTTAACCATCAGGTAGGTCAGTGGTTGGACTCCACAGTCAGATGGGACCAGTGATTCGCCTGTGGTTGGATGAGGCTGCCAGTTGGGCTTACTTGCTGGGAAGTGACACTGAGTGGACTCTGCAATTGCATGAAATCACAGACTGGGCTTCTTGATCAGTTGAAGAAGCTGACTGGGCTCTCTGGTCAGGCAGCACCACTGGCTGGGTTTCACATTCAGAAGGGGTCACATGTTGAACTCTCCAGTTAGATAGGACCACAGACTAGGCTCCATAATTGCTTCCAGTTGAGAGGAATGAAAGTAGTGCTTCCTGGGTGAGTTGTGCGACTAGTTGGACTCCTTGGTTTGGCAGAGCTACAGGCTGGGTTCCACAATTGCCACTGGTTGAATAGAGCCATAAGCTATACTCTCTGGCCAAGTAGTACTGCTGGCCAGACTATGTGTTTAGGCAGGACAATAGCTACACTCCACGAACAGGCAAGGCTACTAGACGTGCTTTGTACTTAGGTGGGGTCATGAGATGGGTTCTAAGAATAATTGAGGCTGCAGGCTGTGCTTTTTAGTTGGGCAGGGCTATAGGCTGGGCTCCACAATTGTGTGGAGTCATTGGTTGTGCTACTTGAGTGGGAAGAGTCACTAGCTTGGCTCTCTGGTTGGGCAGGTCCCTGGCCAGGGTCTCTGGTTTTGCTTGGTCTCAGCCTAAGCTCTGCAGTTGAACAGGGCTGCTAGCTTTGTTACCATGGTTGGGTGGGATTGCAGTTTGGGTTCTATGGCTGAGCTGTACTGATAGCTGGGGACCCTAACTGGGCAAAACTAATGACTATATTCCCTGGCTAGACATGGCTTCCAGTTTAGCTCTGTGGGTGAACAGAGCTGCTGGTTAGCCTCTCTGGTAGGGTGAAGCTGCAAGCAAGGATGAGGTGCCGCTGCTAAGACCTATGCCATGTCACTGTTACCCTTGCCTCCCTTCTTTGCTCCATGTAGCATTTCAGCTGGCTGACCCAGGTTGTCTAGCCTTTCCAATTTTCCCAGTGTTTCCTATGTGACAAGACAGAAATGGGAATGCTGGGGGAGCTGGATGTCTGCTTTGGGCTCCATGGTCCCCACAGAGAAACCATGGGACCAGGTGGGCCCTCTCACCATGGTGCTGTGCCAGCCTGGAAGTGGGTCGATGTGGATAGGGTGAAAGCACTTTCTTCCCTTTCTCATTCATTTTGTGCTCCACTGGGGTGTTTCAACCTTATCCCTGGGTTATGAGACTCTTATAAAGGTGTTCTTGTCTGTGGATAGTAGCTAATCTGTAAGGAGAACTAAAGCCTGGGAGAACCTGTAGTTCCACCATCTTGCTGCTATCACCAGGGTCTGAAGAATTTCTAGATCTTCTGTTTTGCTCCAGTGTTCTGAAATTTTGTAATGATGTGCATTAATATGGGTCTGTTTTTATCTGCTCTGCTTGGCATTTGGCAGGCCTCTTTCAAATAAGAATCTTACATCTTTTATATCTGGGAGACTATCTTGATTTTTCTTTATGATTTTTTCCTACCATGTTATCTTTTTTCTTTCTAGTATTCCTATTTTGTAAATCTCTTGGATTATTCTTTTCATTTGCCCTCATATCTTTATGTTCCATTTTCTGGGATATTTTCACCAGTTTATCCTCCATCCTGTCTTTTGAGGATTTTTTCCTGCTATCATATGTTTTATTTCCCAAAATTCTTTTTTTGCTAAGTGTTTGTTTTCTCTTATCTGATTTTGTTAATAATAGTTCTTTGAAATTTTTTTCTCTTTGCACATTCTATTTCATCTCAGTTGCCTTTTTTTTTTTTTTTGGCCCTCTTCATTAATTTTAGAAGTGTTTCCTCAAAACTCTGGTGATCACTGGCTGTCTGCTCATGCTTATGGTGGGGAGACTAAAATGGTGATTGGAAGCTGTAAGTGTATATATATACGGATACTTTTGCATTTGGACTTTAATGCAGGAATTTAATTAAAGGCTGGACCGTTTCATCTAGGAAGCCCTGTGTCTGTATTTTTAGGTCCCTTTCCTTGGGGCAGATGGTTTTTAATTTTCTAAGAGTATAATTGTGGTGGCTAGTTTTCTGGGGGTGGAGGAAAGAAAGGATGCTGAGGTCCTCAATATTAAGCATGTTAACACATATTTCTCCTGTTTTCTTTATTGAAATGCAGCTTGAAATGGTGTGTGTGTGTGTGTGTGTGTGTGCGCGCACGCACGCGCTCCATGTCAAGAATATTGGGGCCTGTAACTTCTGTTCTTTTTTTTTTTTTTTTTAATTTCTGGAGCAAAGGGAAAGGATTTTGTATTGCTCACTCCTTCAGGATAAGAAAAAGTATTCTCAGTAGGATCTTAGCTGAAAATGGATCTCCTAATAATGATCTGGTTATTCTCCATTAGCACCCCCAAATCTATTGTACTCCATTTCTTTGCTCTGTTTCATGCCCTGAGAGTCTGACATCTGCCAATGTCATCACCTGGGATTCTTCCTACCTCTGGTTTCTAGTTAGATTTGACCAATGGGTGGTATCAGCAAAGAATCAGAGGGTAGAATAAAGAGAGGGAAGAAAAATATAATGTCACTGCTTCCTTCCTGCTCAGTGTCATATTTCTGGCAGCAGCTGTGTCTTTCCATGTCTATACCTTCTTCTGGACAGTCTCATTTACCATGGCTTCTGCTGTCAGGTAACATCAGTCTCTCTCTACCCTTTGCCTCTTTAATCCTAGTGCTGGTAACAGTGCTCAGCTCCTTTTAGTTTCTGTTTTCCTTTCATTCATTGTTTTTATCTGAACCATAAATAGTCATTTCTCTATTGGGAAAATTTGGGATAAATTATTTCCTGCTGAGATACTGACCCATGTATCTAAAAAGAAAAATAGGGGTCAAGTCATTTTTTGTCTATCACTATTATTCACAGCCCTCTTATCTCTGAACTTCTGCAGCTCATGTGAGTTACTCTTTGTAGCAAATATTTCACCTGGCACGAAAGGATCACACTTTCACACTGAGGGTCAGATAAAAGAATGGATTTTTTTAAATTCCTGAAGTTCTGGATAATTTAGGTGTAATTCCTGCTGTTTAAACCGTGTTATAAAAATTCTCTCCGAAATGTCTATAGCAGACATTTTTTTCCCCAGGTCCTCTTGATTAACACTAGGAAAATCAAAAGGTTTGTCTGGTTGTGTAATTTAACTGAAAAAGTAAGGGATATTGGACTTAATGGAAATGTATACCAAAATACTACTGGGAATTTCTTTCTAAGATGAAATCCCTAGTCTCAGCTTATCTTTTTTTAAAATCAGATTTGGGGCGTCTGGGTGGCTTAGTCGGTTAAGCGTCCGACTTTCACTTAGGTCATGATCTCGCAGTTCGTGGTTTCGAGCCCTGCGTCGGGCTCTGTGCTGACTGCCAGCTCAGAGCCTGGAGCCTGTTTCAGTCTGTCACTCCCTCTCTTTCTGACCCTCCCCTGCTCATGCTGTCTCTCTCTCTCTCTCCTAGAAATAAATAAAAAAAAAACCTTAAAAAAATAAAAAAAAATAAAATCAGATTTATTTATAAAAGATGCAAATCCAATTATGTTAATGAAAGAAATAAGATGGGTAGGAAGGCTACTCTCTTGATTCCCTTCCCTACTTTATTTATTTATTTATTTATTTATTTATTTATTTATTTATTTTAATTTATCCAAGTTACTTAGCATATAATGCAACAGTGGTTTCAGAACTAGAATCCTTAGGGGCGCCTGGGTGGCTTAGTCGGTTAAGCGTCCGACTTTCGCTTAGGTCATGATCTCGCAGTTTGTGGGTTCGGGCCCAGCGTCGGGCTCTGTGCTGACTGCCAGCTCAGAGCCTGGAGCCTGTTTCAGAGTCTGTGTCTCCCTCTCTCTCTGACCCTCCCCTGCTCACGCTGTCTCTCTCTCTCTCTCCTAGAAATAAATAAAAATAATTTTTTAAAAAAAGAAGTAGAATCCTTAATGTCCTTTACCAATTTAGCCCAACCCACCTCCCACAACCCCTCCAGTAACCCTCTGTTTGTTCTCCATATTTAAGACTCTCTTATGTTTAAGAAGTCCCCCTCCCTATCTTTATATTATTTTTGCTTTCCTTCCCTTATGTTCATCTGTTTTGTATCTTAAAGTCCTCATATGAGGGAAGTCATATGATATTTGTCTTTCCCTGACTGACTAATTTCACATAGCATAAAACCCTCTAGTTCCATCCACGTAGTTGCAGATGGCAAGATTTCATTCTTTTTGACTGCTGAGTAATACTCCATTGTGTATGTATATGTATATACATATACATATATATATACACATATACATACACAATATATGTGTATAATTGTGTACATATACATACACAATATATATATATATATATATATATATATATATATATATATATATATATATATATATATATATATATATATATACAATGGGCTCTTTGCATACTTTGGCTATTGTTGATTATGCTGCTATAAACATTGGGGTGCATGTGCCCCTTTGAAACAGCATACCTGTATCCCTTGGATAAATACCTAGCAGTGCAATTGCTGGGTTGTAGGGGAGTCTTCTTTAGAGAAGTGTCTATACATGTCTTCTGCCCATTTCTTCACTGGATTATTTGTCTTGTGGGTGTTGAGTTTGATAAGTTCTTTATAGATACTAACCCTTTATCTGATATGTCATTTGCAAGTATCTTCTCCCAATCCGTTGGTTGTCTTTTAGTTTTGCTGATTGTTTCCTAGGCTGTGCGGAAGCTTTTTATTTTCATCAAGTCTCAACACTTCATTTTTGCTTTTGTTTCCCTTGCCTCAAAAGATATTGAGTAAGAAGTTGCTGAGATGAAGGTCAAAGAGGCTTTTGCCTGCTTTCTCTTCAAGGATATTAGTGGCTTCCTGTCTTACATTTAGATCTTTCATCCATTTTGAGTTTATTTTTGTGTATGGTGTAAGAAAGTGGTCCCAGTTCATTTTCCTGCATGTCACTGTCCAGTTTTCCCAGCACCACTTGCTAAACAGACTCTTTATTCCATTGGATATTCTTTTCTGCTTTGTCAAAGATGGTTGGCCATACATTTGTGGGTTCATTTCTGGGTTCTCTATTCTGTTCCATTGATTTGATTGTCTGTTTTTGTACCAGTAACATACTGTATTGATGATTACAGCTGTATAAGAAGTCTGGGATACCTCCAGCTTTGGTTTTCTTTTTCAAGATTGCTTTGAGTATTCAGTGTCTTTTCTGGTTCCATACATATTTTAGAATTGTTTGTTCTAGTCCTGTGAAGAATGCTGGTGTTATTTTGATAGGGATTGCATTGAATATGTAAATTTCTTTGGGTAGTATGATATTTTAACCATATTTGTTCTTCCTATCCATGAGTATCGAATATTTTTCTTTTTTTGTATGTGTCTCTTCTTCAATTTCTTTCATAAGCATTCTATAATTTTCAATGTATAGATTCTACAGCTCTTTGGTTACATTTATTCCTAGGTATTTTATGGGTTTTGGTGCAATTGTCAATGGGATCGATTCCTTGATTTCTCCTTCTGTTGCTTTAATGTTGGTGTATAGAAATGCAACCAATTTCTGTGCATTGATTTTATATCTTGCCACTTTGCTGAATTCCTGGATCAGTTCTAGCATTTTTTGGTGGAATCTTTTGGGTTTTCCATATAGGGAATCATGTCATTTGTGGAGAATGAATGTTTGACCTCCTCCTGGCCAATTTGGATGCCTTTTATTTCTTTGTGTTGTATCACAGGCATAAATCCCACTTGATTGTGGTGAATAATTGTTTTAATGTATTTTTGGATCTGGTTGGCTAATTTTTTTTTGAGGATTTTTACATCCATGGTCATCATAGAAATTAGTCAATAGTTCTCCGTTTTAGTGGGGTTTTGTCTTGTTTGTTGGAATCAAGGTATGCTGGCTTCATAGAAAATGCATGGAAGTTTTCCTTCCATTTATATTTTTTTGGACCAGCTTCAAGAGAATAGGTGTTGACTATTCCTTAAATGTTTGGTAGAATTCCCCTGGAAAGCCATCGGGCCCTGTACTCTTGTTTTTTGGGAGATTTTTGATGACTATTTCGATTTCTTTCTTGGCTATGGATTTGTTGAAATTTTTATTTCTTCCTGTTTGTTTTGGTAGTTTATATGTGTCTAGGAATTTGTCCATTTCTTTCAGATTGGCCATTTTATTGGCATATAATTGCTCATAATATTCTTATTATTGTTTTATTTCTGCTGTGTTGGTTGTGGTCTCTCCTCTTTCATTCTTGATTATATTTATTTGGGCTCTTTCCTTTTTCTTTTTGATCAAATTGGCTAGGGGTTTATCAATTTTGTTAATTCTTTCAAAGAACCAGCTTCTGATTTCATTGATCTGTTCTACTGCTTTTTGTTTGTTTGTTGTTTGTTTGTTTGTTTTTGTTTCAATAGCATTGATTTCTGCTCTATCTTTATTATTTCCTGTTTCACTGGTTTCAGATTTTATTTGCTGGTCTTTTTCTAGCTCTTTAAGGTGTAAGCTTAGGTATGTATCTGAGACCTTTCTTCCTTATTTAGGAAGGCCTATATTGCTAAATACTTCCCTCTTAATAAACAAACAAACAAACAAACAAACGAACAAACATTTCCCTCTTAGGACCAGCTTTGCTGCATCCCAGAGCTTTTGGACTGTAGTGTTATCATTTTCATTGCTTTCCATGTATTTTTTAATTTCCTCTTTGACTTCTTGATTTGCCCAGACATTCTTTTTTAAAAACATTTTAATGTTTTATTTATTTCTGAGACAGATAGAGAAAGAGAGAGAGAGAGGAAGAAAGAGAGAGAGAGACAGCGTGAGCAGGGGAGGGTCAGAGAGAGAGGGAGATACAGAATCTGAAGCAGGCTCCAGGCTCTGAGATAGCTGTCAGCACAGAGCCCGACACAGGGCTCGAACCCACGAACTGTGAGATCATGACCTGAGCCGAAGTCGGACGCTTAACTGACTGAGTCACCCAGGTGCTCTGTCCAGTCATTCTTTAGTAGGATATTCTTTAGTCTGCAAGTATTTGTTATCTTTCCAAATTTTTCTTGTGGTTGATTTCGGGTTTCACAGCTTTGTAGTTAGAAAATATGCATGGTATGATCTCCATCTTTTTGTATTTGTTGAGACCTGATTTGTGTCCCAGTATGTGATCTATTCTGGAGAATGTTCCATGTCCACTGGAGAAGAATGTGCCAATGCTTTAGAATGAAATGTTCTGAATATATCTGTTAAATCCATCATGTTCAGTGTGTCATTCAAAGCTATTGTTTCCTTTCTGATTTTTTGTTTAGATGATCTTTCCATTGCTGTAAGTGGTGTATTGGAGTCCCCTACTATTTTATTGTTATCAATGAATTTCTTTATGTTTGTGATTAATTGATTTATATATTTGGGTTATCTCACATATGGAGCATAAATGTTTACAATTGTTAGGTCTTCCTGGTAGATAGATCCCTTAATTAGGATATAATGCCCTTCATCTCTTGTTATAGTCTTTATTTTAAAGTCTCAATTGTCTGATGTAAGTATGGCTACTCCGGCTTTCTTTTGGCAACCATGATAGATGGTTTTCCATCCCCTTACTTTCAATCGAAGGTGCCATTAGATCTAAAATGGGTCTCTTATAAACAGTATATAGATGGCTTTTGTTTTCTTAACCATTCTGTTACCCTATGTCTTTTGATTGGAACATTTAGTCCATTGGCTTTAGGATGAGTACTAAAAGATATTAATTTATTGCCATTATGTTGCCTGTAGAGTTGGAGTTTCTCCTGGTGTTCTTTGGTCCTTTCTAGTCTTTGTTGCTTTTTGTCTTTTTTTCTTTCCTTTTTCTTTACTTTCTCCTTCCTTCCTTCCTTCCTTCCTTCCTTCCTTCCTTCCTTCCTTCCTTCCTTCTTCTTTCTTCTTTTTTCTTTCTTTCCTTCTTTTTCTTTCTTTCTTTCTTTCTTTCTTTCTTTCTTTCTTTCTTTCTTTCTTTCTTTCTTTCTTTCCTCCCCTCAGAGTCCCCCTTAAAATTTCTTGCAGGGCAGATTTAGTGGTCAGGAACTCCTTTAATTTTTGTTTGTCTAGGAAACTTTTTTCTCTCTCCTTCTATTTTGAATTCCTTATCGTTGATGGTTAAAGAAATCTTGGCTGGATATTTTTCTGATTCAGCACATTGAATATATCTTGCTATGCCCTTCTGGCCTGTCATGTTTCTGTGGATAGTTCTGTGGTTCAGGTTGTGCAGATTGTTGTGTTAATCCTCAAATCAGTTTTCTTGGTGTGCAGTATGGTTTAGTGTTGATCTGGCTGTATTTCATGGATGCGAGATGAAAAAAAAAAAGAAAAAAGAAAGAAAGGAAAAGAAAATAAAAGAAAGAAAAGAAAAGAAAAGAAAAGAAAAGAAAAAGACCCTCAGCTTATCTTTGATGCTAGTTGCTCTTCACCTAAGAATCTCCTACATAGAGACATTTCTCAGGAGAGATTCTTCTGTTTAGAGACTCCACTTCCCTACAATTTTCTTAGTATTGCTGAGTTTGATGAGCTAGCTTTCCTTTTAAGAAAACAAGAGTCTGGGAGGAGGAGTGATAAGGGTGAGGGCTACAGAAAGTTAATATTCCCTTTGCATACAGGAAGATGGTCAGGAGGAAAGATGTAGTTTCAAAATAATTAGAGGTAACTTTGGTGAACTATAGGGACTTGATACTTTTTGGTAATCAGGCTGTTGTTGCTGTTGTTGTTGTTGTTGTTGTTTTGTCTTGGGTGTTCCTTGTCCCTTGGCTTTCAAGGCTGGACCACTTCCATCCTCCCAGTACACTTTGCTATGACTAATCTGTTCCTATATCAAACATAAGCTGAGGTAGGGTATTTCATTGAAGAAAAAAATCCTAGGAGAATTTGGTTTCTGTATTATATTAAGGTCAGTCTCTTGAACTTTGTTTAACTCTCCTGTTCCCCTCTAGTGGCATCCCCTATCTCCTATGCTTACATTCAACCCCTATTCCTTCAGGCTGGTACTTATGTTCCAACCTTTCCTCGTCCTCTGTGTTCAGACAAACTCCATCCATGTATGTCCATTTACACCTCCATCTCTTCCAGAAAACCCTCCAATGATCCCTTCAGCCCCAGATGTTTCTTCCTCACTCTGATTTTTTTAAATAATACTTTGATTTTTTTCCTCGGGTGTCAAATTGTGCCGGTAAAACTCTGTCATATTATTTCTTTTTATTTATTTAAAAAATTAATGTTTTATTTACTTCTGAGAGAAAGAGAGTGAGAGAGAGAGCGAGCATGAACAGGGGAAGGTCAGAGAGAGGGAGACACATAATCTGAAATAGGCTCCGGGCTCTGAGCTAGCTGTCAGCACAGAGCTTGACGTGGGGCTCAAACCCAAGAACCATGAGATCATGTCCTGAGCCGAAGTCAGACGCTTAACCGACTGAGTCACCCTGGCACTCCTATTTCCTTTTATTTACATGTAAATGTTTTGTTTTAGCTAAACTACAAACTATTAGCAAGCGAAGACCATGTATCTCCCTTCTTGTGTAATTTACACAGCACCTAGCACAATGCCAGGCATGTAGCTTTGTGCATAGTTGTTGACTCAATTAATAATTTATTTCTTAATATGCTATCTGCCCCATTTTTCTAAGATAATCTAAGTAGGAGTATACGAAGTAGTGCTTCAATTTCTTAGACTGTGTTTGGTATAAAAATCAAAATTTGAAACTGTGAACTGTACTTGGATGAAAATGCTAATGGGCAATAATTTATGCATTTCCTCATTCCTGGGCTTACCTGCTCTTATGTAGGTACCTAAATATTTGGATTTTTTTGACAGACCTTATTTAAGGGAAAATTAAACTGCTCACAGATATAGTTATTCAGATGCTTGGAGGCAAAAACAGAGTGACCAAAGAGTAGTAGGGGAAAGCAAAGTACACCTATGTCTGAATTGAGAATCTGTGAGTGACAGAGGAACAATCCTATGACAGCACCTAGTGGATATAAAAAGCTTGATCTGCCAATCTTCTATTTGTCTTCATATGGAGGCCTTTCTGAACATTTGAGTTGTTCTGAACTTCAAGAAGTGACTCTCCAATATCAATTTATGTACTGGCCCTGACTGGGTAATGCTTGGAGGGCCTACTTCCTAGTGCTGCAAATGCATAGGTTACTTACAAATCCTTTTAATAATTGTGACCACGAAGAATCATCTCTTGTATTGTGTTCTATAGGAGGATAAGTCTGCAGTGAATTATAGTTAATCAAACCTACAAGAGAAAGAATGTAACTTAGGATACATTCCTAAAGATTAATTCCTACATTAAGCTTAATTAAATGTGGAATTGGGTGAGAATCTGCCTTCTTATCCTGTTAGTTTAATGCCAGAAAGTAAAAAATGAGGTGGTTGTGTTCTACTGAAAGTGAATATTTTTTAATGAATATAATTTATTATCAAGCTGGCTTATATACAACACCCAGTGCTCAACCCAACAAGTGCCCTCCTCAATGCCCAGCACCTATTTTCCCTACCCCAACCCCCATCCACCCTTAGTTTGCTCTCTGTATTTAAGAGTCTCTTGTGGTTTGCTTTCCTCCCTCTCTGTAACTATTTTTCCCCTTCATTTCCCCCATGATCTTCTGTTCAGTTTCTCAAGTTCCACATATGAATGAAAACATATATCTGCCCTTATCTGACTGACTTATTTCACTCAGCGTAATACCTTTCCAGTTCCATCCACGTTGTTGCAAATAGCAAGATTTTATTCTTCTCATTCCCAAGTAGTATTCCATTGAATATATAAACCACATCTTCTTTATCCATTCATTAGTTGATGGACATTTCTATAATGGTTCTTTCTATAATTTGGCTATTATTGAAAGAATTGCTATAAACATTGGGGTATAGGGGCACCTGAGTGGCTCAGTTGGTTAAGCATCCAACTTTGGCTCAGGTCATGATCTCATGCATCGTGGGTTCAAGCCCTGCATCAGGCTCTGTACTGACAGATCAGAGCTTAGAGCCTGTTTTGATTCTGTGTCTCCCTCTCTGTGCTCCTCTCCTGCTTGTGCTCTGTCTTCCTCTCTCAAAAAATAAATAAACATTAAAATGTTTATTTTAAAATGTTTAAAAAAGTAAAAAAAAATAAACATTGGGGGTACATGTGCCCCTATGCATCAGGGCTCCTGTATCCCTTGGGTAAATTTCTATTAGTGTTATTTCTGGGTCATAGAGTTGTTCTTTTTTTAATTTTTTGAGGAACATCCACACTGTTTTCCGGAGTGGTTGCACCAGTTTGCATTCCCACCAACAATGCAAGATGGAGCCTATATCTCCACATCTTCACCATCTTCTGTAGTTTCCTGAGATGTTAATTTTAGACACTCTAAAATTAACCAGTGTGAGGTGGTATCTCAGTGTGGTTTTGATTTGTATTTCTCTGGTGATGAATGACATAGAACATCTTTTCATCTGTCTGTTTTCATCTGTCTTCTTTGGAAAAGTATCTATTCATGTCTTCTGCTCATTTCTTCAGTGGATTATTGTTTTTTGGGTATTGAGTTTGGTAAGTTCTTTACAGATTGGATACTAGCCCTTTATCTGATATGTCATTTGCAACTATCTTTTCCCATTCTCTCAGTTGCTTTTTAGTTTTGTTGATTGTTTCCTTTGCAGTGCAGAAGCTTTTAATCATAATGAGGTCCCAATAGTTCATTTTTGCTTTTAATTCCCTGAAAGTGAATGGTTTGGAACCAAACATAATTTAACATTGATCATTATTATCTCTTACTGAGACCACATTTTAAGGACAAGGTACTTTCATATTAGTTAGTAATTTATTTCTGCCAGTTACTTTCATGGCAGAGCTACTGGGAAATTTTTATTATATTTATTGTTCATTTTAAAAGTGATATATTTGCATACTAGAAAATGTACAAAATAGGGAAAAGGGGGAAAATAAAGCAATATTTCATTATTTTAACTTAGTGTTTAAAAATTTATTCTTTCTTACTATATTGTAATCAATTTGAATCTTGCTTTCTTTACCTAACATTGTCACCTAAGCATTTGCTTGTGTTTTTCTATACTGTCCATAGTTATAACTTTTGATGGATATCTTTACTCTACATTTTATTCATTTCCAACTTTTATGCTATTTTATTTTATTTTTTAAGTTTACTTATTTATTTTGAGGCAGGGAGAGAGAGAGAGAACCCCAAGCAGGCTCTACACTGTCAGCACAGAGCCCAAAATGGAGCCCAAAGTCATGAACCTTGTGAAATCATGACCTGAGCCAAAATCAAGAGTCACCATTTAACTGACTGAGGCACCCAAGCACCCTACAAATTTTTCTGTTAGTTTAAACAATACCGAGAAGAACATTTCAGTACACATAATTTTTGGTATTTGAAAAATTTTCCCCCAAGGCTGAATTCCTGGATGTGGAATTACTGAGACAAAAGATGTGAACATTTATAGTGGCTTTTGATTTTTTTTAAGTTTATTTACTTTTAAGGCAGGCAGGAGATGGAGAGGCAGAGGGAGAGAGAGATAGAGAGAATCCCAAGCAGGCTTCACACTGTTAGTGCAGATCCTGATGTGGGGTTTGAACTCATGAATTGTGAGATCATGACCTGAGCCAAAATCAAGAGTTGGACGCTTAACTGACTGAGCAACCCGGGAGCCACGTGGCTTTTTAGTTTTATTATCAAATTGTTTTTCAAAGGGTTGTTCAAGTAATGTACATATTGATTTGTATGTTCCAATTTTGTACATGCTTATTAGAAGTAGAATGTGATTTTTTAAATTACTAATTTAATACACGAAAAATTATTTTTCATTTTTATTTTCATTTAGTCTTATTACTTTATTGTTTCTCCATGTTTTCTTTCTAGTTACATTTGACATGACAGACGCATTTATGCCATTTTGCAAATGAGTAAACAGGTTCAGAGAAGTTAAGTGTCTTGCCTGTGGGGACACAGCTAGTGAGGGGGATATATGTGGAATTTACACTCTCTATCCGGGACTTGTGCTAGTTAAAGATTAGCTCCTGCTTTGCCACCATCTCACTTGGGACAGACTCCTCATTTTCTTGGCCCTCACTCTTTCCATCTGCATAATGAAGTACTTGGACTGGAATCAGTGGTTTTAATTTTAAAGTATAATTAAGTTGAAGAAAAATTTCTTCCAATGAATCTGTGCTAAAACTCAATATAGAAACTGTTAAGGAAGAGCTACTCTGAATTGACAAGGTGAAAGTACTGGACCTCAGTTCTCCTTCTCTCTCAGAATCTCAATGTGAGATTGTGGGTCATTCTAATGTGCTGCCTGAGACACAGATATCATCTAGTACAGTGGTTTTCCTTTTTTCTTTCGTATTTTCAGTTTTATTGAGATATAATTTGTATCTAGCACTGTATACATTTAAAGTGTACAGCATTAGAACATGACTTACATACACGGTGAAATGATCCAGTCCTTTTTAAGCACTGCTCGCTTTATCCTATGCAGCTTCGCTATTCTGTAAACGAATATGATATATTTAAAATCCATTTTCATGTCCCTTTGTTAGCTTGCCCTAAGTGACTGATATCTGGAAATCAAAATTTCTGATGATACATGATATATTACATTCTGAAATAAAAACTGGGCTTAGAGCCAGGACACTAGCTTCCTTCTTCCTATTACATATGGACTTTCTGTTGGTTTCTCCATCTAAAATGAAAATAATTATCTATGATTCTCTAACCTTGCAGAGCTGTTGGCCAGGGGTGACCAGATGTTAAAGCTGTGTTTGTGCTCCTCTTTTCTCTGTTTAGGTATATGGTAGGTCAACTTCCCTGACTCTTTTGAAGTTGGAGACAGCCATGTGATTTGCTAACCAATGATATATCTCTGGAAGTGATTTCATTTCTAGGTGGAAGATGTAAGATCCAGTGTACAATTCATCACATTCCTTCTCCCTTGCTTTAAAATGGAAGTACATTTTTTAAAATATTTTTTTATTTATTTCTAGGAGAGAGAGAGAGAGACAGCGTGAGCAGGGGAGGGTCAGAGAGAGAGGGAGTCACAGACTCTGAAACAGGCTCCAGGCTCTGAGCTGGCAGTCAGCACAGAGCCCGACGCGGGGCTCGAACCCACGAACCGCGAGATCATGACCTAAGCGAAAGTCGGACGCTTAGCCGACTAAGCCACCCAGGCGCCCCTGGAAGTACATTTTAAAATCAGCTCTTGTTTAGCCTGGATTTAAGGGTAATAATTATGAGCAGAGACCTTGGCAGAGCCAAACTGTCCTGGAGCATAATAAAAATTAAAGATTAGTTGTGTTAAGCCCTGAAATATTGTTTGTTATTACAACAAAACCTAGATCATCCTAACTAGTACAGTATATTTGAAAACAACTAATATTATCATCTACATTATCCATGAAACTTCTTGCTCATTCCTAGTGTTGCCGAAGCCCACAGAGCCCTGGAAACCTAGAAAAAAATAATTTATTGAAGATTTGCTTTGAACTATACAGTTTAAAATATTTTAGCACTCACCTAAAATTTGTAAAATCTTTTCTCTTGCAAGTTTGAAGCAAGAAGGATAGTGAAACAAAGCATTGACCAGATACCTGACATTTCTCTCCTTCCCCAGATGTGGAATCTTCAGTAGCCTAAAGAATAAATTTTTTTTTTCTACAGAGATTCAAGATGTGTAAACTATCTCTTACTAATCCTCTTATTCTCTCAGTGAGATCAGGAAATCGGTGAGTTAAGCATTGTAAAGCACATGGTTGTGAGAGCAATATATTGGGAAAGAAGCTGACTTGTGAAGATTTCACTTGTGCTTTATCTCAGTACGGTTGCCATAATACAAAAATAGTGTTCTGAGTAGTGTTAATGACAAGGAATAAGTTCATCCTGACCTTGTAAAGATTGAAAGTGATGCTTTATTGAAGTTACAGAGGTAAGCATTACCTGGTACACACAGCCTTGCAGTGCAGCTGGCTTTTTAGCAAACACCAAGGAACCATGCACAACTCACAGCACCTTATGGGTTGCAGGTCCCTTACCTGTCAAATAAAGGCTCTAATTTCTGACTTACTGCCTCAGGATGAAATGAGACTCTACATAAGAGATAGCCTTAAAAAAGGAAGGGTGATTTTGTAATGAGTTGTTACTAGCTAAAATTTCTATTCCAATTGTTTGGAAGTTTTGTTACTCAGACTCTAAGTTGAAGGTGAGAGGAAACCCTTTCAAAATGTCTTAAAATACTATAAAAACACTTAAAATAAAGGATGAAAGGGAATTTGATTGCAAAGGTAATTGAAAACCCTGGGGGCTCCAACACTACTCTTGGTTTTCTCCCTCTCCTGTGCTTTCTCTCCATATGGTAAACATTGCAGTCTCCAGTTACATCAAAAGGAGTGCTTCTTGGGACAGAAGCCCCTGCACCTAGTTGCACTTGGTGTGATTTGGCTAGGTTTTGGTCACATGTTCATTTCTGGACATGTGAAGGAAGGAAAGTCCATTCACATGGGGAGAAAGAAACCTGAATTGTTATAACTAGACTGGATGACCAAAAACAGTGGGTGTCTACCACAAGAGGCAGTATCCTTTACCTTCTTTTTGAGTTCACAACTCTGAGATGAACTGCCACTCCAGCATCCTAAGTGTTGAAGCCTAATGTAAGCACTTACTGACAGTTTATCTCTTAATTACCTTTGAACCTGGGGCTCAGGAGTCTTTAGAAAAGCCTTAGGGGACCTTCTGTCAGCAGCTGCAACCACATAACTAGAACTATGAGACGTGGTGAGGAGAATAGGATAGAATGTCATCTTTGATGTTGAGTTGCAGGAAAGGATTTTTAAAAGACACTCTTCATTCTGTAATCTGTTGAAGAGTACATTGGAAATAATCTCTGGTCGAGTCTGTATGGACCCAATAACTGGCATTCAGAAGAAATCAATGTCTTCACATTATAGCCCCCACCTCCATGCCCTATCCACCTGGAAAGGGGTCAGGGTGAATTGATTGAAGTGGGTATTGTATATCTGACACTAAGGCTACAGGATGGTGCAGGTGGGTCTTGCCTTGAGAGGAATTCTGATGTTATTAGAGATGAAACTTTAACAGTAAAATATTAGAGACATCAGAAACACATTTGATGTAATTGGGTATGTGGTTTTCAAAAAGTGCTGTGAGTTCAAGGAAGGGAGGAAGAACGTTTACTAGAGGTACAAAGGGAAGCCGCACAGAATAGGGGTGGAGAGATGTTTAAAAAACAATGATACTCACCATGGTTGCATACTTACCATGTGCCATGCACTGCTAAGCACTTTGCATCTTTCCATGCATTCTCTTAGATTCTCTCCTCTGCATCTGTAAGGGATTTGTACTAATAAGACCCTCACTTTGCAAATGGGGGTGTGAGCTCAGAGACATTAAGGCCACCCAGATAGTAATGACAGAGCTAAAATGAGGGACCTGAAGATCATCCACTGCTTTATGCTCAGCTTCTTGTGTGGCAACTTTGATTCAAGGTTTTGATGACAACAGCCATAATGATCCTGACTCGTGAGGATGTGCCAGGAAGAGTGCTTCAAATTACTGGTTTAGCTACAGGCTTGACAGTTAATTAATTAATGTTTATTTATTTATTTATTTTGAGAGAGAGAGAGAGCAAGCAGGGGAGGGACAGAAGAGAGGAAGAAAGAATCCCAGCATGGGGCCTCACGTGGGGCTCAATCCCACAATTCGTGAAATGATGAACTGAGCTGAAACTAATAAGAGTCAGATGTTTAAGTGACTGAGCCACCAAAGGTACCCCTGTTTTTAAAAAATATATAACTGCGAAATTAAGATGTCTTGAGGGAATCAATACAATAATTTACATTGGCCTAGAAAATCCAGTAACCCAGTATGACTAGATGTGCAAGATTGTTGGATTTTTATTCTTTAAAATTAATGATGTACATTTATGTTCAGTACTTAGGTTCTGAAATACCAGTAGACATAACTCATTCAATTTTATTTTCTGAATTTATTTGATCACAGATGAAACTGAAACGTCAGCTAAAAATAGTCTAAACAGGGGCGCCTGGGTGGCTCAGTCAGTTAAGTGTCTGACTTCAGCTCAGGTCATGATCTCAAGGTTTGTGGGTTCGAGCCCTGTGTTGGGCTCTGTGTTCACAGCTAGCTCAGAGCCTGGAGCCTGTTTCAGATTCTGTGTCTCGCTCTCTCTCTGACACCCCACCCCCCGCTCATGCTGTCTCTCTCTCTCAGAAATAAATTTAAAAACATTAAAAAATAGTTTAAACAATACAGAAATTGTTTATCTTTTTTTAATTTTTTTTATTTATTTCTAGGAGAGAGAGAGAGACAGCATGAGCAGGGGAGGGTCAGAGAGAGAGGGAGTGACAGACTCTGAAACAGGCTCCAGGCTCTGGGCTGGCAGCCAGCACAGAGCCCGACGCGGGGCTCGAACCCACGAACTGCGAGATCATGACCTAAGCGAAAGTCGGACGCTTAACCGACTAAGCCACCCAGGCTTCCAGAAATTGTTTATCTTAATGACAAAGTAAAAATATGAGGCAGTTACAGTAGCTCAACAATGAGTTCCAGAATACAGGCTTTTTCATCTTTATGTTACACCACCCAGACGTATTGGCCTAATTCTCCCATCAAGGACAAAAAATGGCTGCCATCATTCCAGGCATCACACATAGACACAATACTTTTCAGCTGACTAAAGAGGGCTTTTTAAATGTACTTCTTTGTATCAGAAAAGAAATTTTTCCTTAGAAGCAACCTAGCAGATCTCTCACATAATATTGATAAGAACTGGTCACATGCTCCTCCATCATTTATTTGTTTAAGGGTGGGCATGCAACCTAGTTCTAGCCAATATCTGAAAAGGTAAATCAAACAATTATGACCAGCTGATACCAATCAGCCTCTGGAGCTTGCTTTACCTCTTCCTTAAGCAGTTGTTGCTTAACACTTGAACAAGTTCAGGACTCTGTAAAAAAGAAATAAAGATGAAATGACTGTTGGGAGGCAATCCTCAGCATCTGCCACAACCTGTTCCATGTCTCCAGGATTAAGGATTGGTGAAACAGAAGTTAGGAAACCCAAAATGTCTTCTCTAATTAATAGCATCTTTAAGAATATTTTTCTTCCATCTTTGGCTCAACTACCTAGAATTTGTCTATGAATACTATGAGCCATTTGTCATTCATCATTTTCTCCTGTATCTCTTCCATTTTTTACGTGGAAATGCCGGAAAGCCATGACACCCCATTACTGACAGAGCTCCAGGAGGCCATCAGAGCTTGTTTCAGTTAGCGATAGGGCCAGATGAAAAACTTGCCGACCCCTTGCTGTGTGAAAATGGAGATTTCTGGAGACTAGCTCATGTCGTTAGCTCTGGACATAAGTAAAGAGAAGGGGAAAACCTGGTCAAATTTTTATTGTGGAAGCTGCAATGTCCCTTGAACCTGCTTGCTTCATCAAAATCTTTTTCCATCCAGGGGCTAGAGAGTACAATGCTAAGTGAAATAAGCCAGTCAGAGAAAAATAAATACCATGTGATTTCACTCATCAAATTTAAGAATTAAAACAAACAAGTAAAGGGAAAAAACAAGAGAGAGAGAAAAATCAACAGACTTAACTATAGAGAACAAACTGATGGTTACCATAAGTGGGGGGATGGGTGAAATTGGTGATGGGGATTAAGGAGTGTGCTTATCGTGATGAAAACAGAGTGATAAGGAATTGTTGAACCCAATTGTCGAACCACTATACTGTGCAACTGAAACTAATATAACACTTTATGTTAACTAACTGGAATTAAAAACTTAAAAAAAAAAACTCTGCCAGGGCTGCCTGGGTGGCTCAGTCAGCTAAGCATCCTATTTTGGCTCAGGTCATGATCTCACAGTTCACGGGTTTGAGCCCATCTCAGGCTCTGTGTTGACAGCTGAAAGCCTTGACCCTACTTTGGATTCTGTGTTCTCTCTCTCTCTCTCAAAAATAAGTAAACTTTAAAAAAATTTTAAAAATATCTTCCATCCAGATATACATGGAACATATCCTTTAATGCCCTCTTTTTTCTTGTTATTGAAAAGAGAAAAATGAAGTTTAATCAGAAAACCCAATCTCATGTCTTCCATGAGGGGTGCAGCCCTGGATCTGTCTCCAAATTAGAATGGGGAGGAGGATAAGGGAACACACAGAGATGCAGCTTGTTGCTGCTCTCCTCTCCACCCACCTTTGGCTTTGAGCTCTGCCTTCTGATCCCCTTCGTATCCATTAGCCACATGGGGCCAGGAAGCAGGGGTGGAACCCTAAGAATTCCTGTCTGAGGTCTCTGGCTTCCTCATCATTGTCCCCTAGTCTCTCCAACACATGATGCCCACAAAAGTGGAAAATGCTTGGCATCTGTAACTAGGCAAGATACAGACACCTGGAGGCCCACCCTTGGTGTTCAGGCAGGGACAAGGCAGTGGGCAGATTGTCTTAGAAGCAAAGTTTAGACAGAAGGAAGCTCTCTTCCCCACACCCTCCAACAGATGGGCCCATACCAGTACCCTGGAAGCCCAGATCAGACTGCAGGGTCTTTAGGGGCTCATCAATTCTTCCTCAGGATCCTGAGGACTTCAGAAGCTAAGGACTGCAGAACTGGTGGTCTTGGTGACCCCTGGTGTAACCTGGAGTCAAAAGAGGTGGTGTGAAGCTCCCACTGAACCAAGGGTGAGAAGGTGGCCATGGTGGTGGTGGTAAGCTGGGTAAAGACACTGTCCTGGGCTTGGGTGAGTGGGCCAGGAGAACTAGATGGGGATGGGCAGTCCTACCTGTGGAAGAACTCAGCCAGGTGGCTCAAATGTCCTCTTGATTGCCTACGTGCACATGAAGCCTGCTCAGCTCATCACGGTCCGAGTCATTTGTGAATGAAGAATTAGGGCAGGTACTCCAGATCTTCACTAAAAATGAACTGGCTTTTCATGGGAAAGATGAGCAGGAATACCCTTTTCTCTTGTTTCATGGTTGGGTTGCAGGTCAGTTTTTTTCATATGTGCTATAAATGGAATGTTGTCTTTTTTTTAAATAATTAAACTTTATTTTCTGAGTTTCCATTCTTGCAGGTGATGGAAATTCCAGTCACTCAGGTTTTTGCACTTTCAAGGGATTGAGTCTGGCTCAGAGGGGCTTCTATAGTGTTAAGGGATAAAGTTCTCACCGTGGCCCTTTTCCACTTGGTCTCCTCTGAGTCTATGTCTTTGCCTGGGTTCCCTCTGAAAGCAGACCTGAGATACGGATGTGTATGTAGGTAGTTTATTTGGGAACTGACCCCATGGAATGAGTAACATGGGAAAAGATTAGAGCATGGTGTGTTATTGAATTGATCAGATCATAGGCAACAGAGCTCAATCCCACCAGGGCACTTTGAGGAATATGGGGAAGTCCTCTCAGAATTACCAATTTTTAATTGCTCTCTCTCCACATTGGTTGAGGCTTGTCTCGAGGGTGTGTGCAAGTGCAAGTCTCCTTTGCAATTCTATGCTACTTCATGTTCATATAGTTGGACTAGGCTACACCTTTGCCAGCTTCTAGCTCCCCCTGCTGGCAGTGTTGGAGAAGCTTGGCACACAAAATAAGGAAGTACAGTGTGCATTTGGGCCAAGATGCTGTCAGCCGGAAGCGGTCAAAGCTGCATTTGCAGCTGCAGTGAAATTAGAGGTGTGGCCAAGAGGATATGTGGCCAACAGGCACATAGGGTGTCCTATTCAGCATACATGACATAAGTGCCCTGTCTGGGCCCTGTCTCGGGTCTCAGGTAACTTACACAAGTTTTATGGTAGCAGGAGAATGCTCTGCTCTGGGCTCTGGAGACTACGGAGGCTTTGTGCTCATTGGAGTTCTATGATGCTCCCTGGTGCATGGTCAGGCTGCACATTCCAGGCAGATATATTTCTTTTCTAGTGTCCGGAGACCTCCCTGGTTCTCATCAGAGGAGGCAACCCAGATCACCTTCCTCTTGGAAACCCCCAAATCTCTGTAGTTTCTATTTTTCTCTCTACTTGGATCAGAACAGAAAGTGGGAAGGTTGTGCCTGGCACCTTTTTTTGGCTATCCCAATGTCCTGGTGATCCTGGGATTCTTTGTTCAAAATCAAAGGATCTTTTCTAAATTTCTAAGTTCTGAGGGTAAAAAGCTGCCTTTTCTGATTGCTAATATTCCATGCCTTGACCTCTTTGTAGCTTAAACTTTAAAATTTTAAAATGAAGAATTGACCCCTGCCTTGGACTAATTTCCTCCTAGAAGCAGACTCTGAGACCAGGATTTAAGTGCAAGTACAGTTGACTCTTGAACAATATATGGGATAGGAGTACCTTCCCCAACACCTGCATTTGAGAATCCATGTATAAGTTTTGACTCCCTTAAAACTAAATGAAACTAGTAATAGCTTGGTGTTGACCAAAAACTTTATGGTACCACAAAACTGATTAACACATATTCTGTAATTATATGTAGTGTTTACTAAATTCATATAATTAAGCTAGAGAAAAGAAAATGTTACTGAGAAAATCATAAGAAAAAAATACACTTATAGTGCTGTACTGTATTTATTTTTTTCTTAATCCACATATAAGTGGACCCGTGCAGTTCAAGGGTCTGTTGTAGTTGATTTGGGAGGTGATTCCAGGAAGCACCACAGAGTAGCAGGGAGGTGAGATGGGAAGTGTTATCAAACCAGGAACCACTATAAGCACCTGGGGTTTACTCCTACTGGAGAACACTGGGGCCAAGAGGGAAGTCAGCTGGGGAATTTATCTACCAGCTTTATTAGTTACTAGGTGAAAAGTTGTTACTTCGTCAACACTTGGGGTTTCCCTTGTATTCAGCTTTCAGGTAAAGAAATGCAATTATGGAAGCAACAGCAGAAAAGCTAAGGCCTAGAAGGACAGGGATGTAGCACCAATAGCACCTATTTTAACAACCTTGCTCTTTCTCATTCACCATGTGTCCTTTCCTTCAGGCAGGTAACAGTAAATGACCTACTGGTTGGAAAGGGGGAAAGTAAGAGATAAAATAAAGTTCTGTGGAAAAATCCTCAGTTAATATGTTAAAAAGTTATTCTAGTAATCTTATGTATTGGAAAAACCAACAGCGTCTTTAATAGGCAGAAGCTCTGTGTTTTCATTTTTCTGATCTTAGGTCTGGAAAAAGTACAGAGTGATCAAGTGTTCATGGTGCCTGCAGGAACAAGGCCTGTCAGCCAGAACATGGGCAGGTGTGTTCTCCATTAAAGGCAGGGTTACACATTAACTTTTCAGGTTTATTAAGGTGGTCAGCATTGTGATTAAGAGCTAGGCTCAGGTAAATAGGGCCTTAGTGCAAGCCCTGGCTCAAGCTACTACTTGCTCTGTGAATCAGAGCAAGATACACAATCCCCCAAAGCCTCAGTTTCTTCTTCTCTAACATGACAATATAAAGCACCTTCCTCATAGAGTTGTTTTGAAGAACAAATGAGATAACACATTTGGGTAATGGATTGACACAGACAGCATGATGTCCATAGTGAATATTTTATCAGTATTGGATATAAGGGCCCATTTTCCCCTGATATGTATTAGTTGTTTATAACCAGTGTCTCTTCAGATTATTGTTATTTTTTTAAAAAAATTTTTAATGTTTTATTTATTTCTAGGAGAGAGAGAGAGAGAGTGTGTGAGCAGGGGAGGGTCAGAGATAGAGGGGGTCACAGACTGAAACAAGCTCCAGGCTCTGAGCTGGCAGTCAGCGCAGAGCCCGACGCGGGGCTCGAACCCACGAACCGCGAGATCATGACTTAAGTGAAAGTCGGACGCTCAACAGACTAAGCCACTTAGGCGCCCCAGATTATTGTTATTAATGGGAGTAGAAGTATGTTATTTGCTGAAAGTTCCTGTCTCCCAAAAATTTATATGTTGAAATTCTAACCCCCAGTTTGACAGTATTATATTTGGGGACTTTGGGAAGTGATTAGGTAATTAGGTCATGAGGGTAGAGCATTCATGAATGGGATTAGTGTCCTTATAAGAATAGATGGGGAGAAATTGCTTTGTCTCTCTGCTGTCTATCCACCATATGAGGTTGCAATGAGAAGTCTATGGTCTTTAATCTGGAAGTGGGGCCTTGACAGAACCTGATTTTCCTGGCACCCTGATCTAAGTCTTGTAGATTCCATAATTGTGAGAAATAAATTTCTGTTGGTATAGGCCACTCAGTTTATGATATCCTATACAGCAGACCTAACAGACTAAGACAGGGTAGTCTTGACATGGAGGGAGTTCTATCACTGTAGACCTGCTGGCACACATTCTTTGCCTTGTCTCCATTTTCCATTCTGCATTTGTGTTTGAGATAGCTGGACTTCTGGTCCTCAGTCTGCCACTTGGCTGCAAACAGAGGAAAATTTCTATTCCTTTCCCTGATCCCACAGCTGTGACTATGTTAGGTCAGGAATAGAGGTGGAGAAGACTGCAGCACTTCTTATGCAGCTCAGTGGATGAGTCCCCCTTCATTAACAGGTTGGAGAGAGCTGACATCTGTTTCTTCTGGGCTGGATGGCTCCACTGGACCTTATAACAGTTTCCACTGCTGAAGTTACCAGCCCATGAGGGCATTACTTGCTTGAGAGACCTTTGACGGCCTGCGTCTTATTCAACTCTGACACATAGGAAGAAAAGCATTGAAATTTCTCCATGCTGATTCATAACATGTTGTTGTGAACTGATAAAGTACCATAACCCATCCCAATTTCTTATCCAGGTTCACATGCTCCTTTCTTACAACCTCTACAAGATCTACCATTAGGTAATGCTGGCCCAGCAGAGGCCTCTAGATCATGCCTGAATCCCTTGGATAGCATCCATCCAACACACATCCTACTGTGTGTCAGTAGGAGTCCATGCCTCATGTTAAGTATTTTGAAAATCTTTCCTGAGTACATAGAAGTTACCCAAGAAACAATTGCTGAATTAAATGTTCTATGGATAGTGGACAATAAGGGTGATATTTTAAGTTAAGGAATACTCTCTTCTAGTCTCCACTGGAAATATCTTTCCTTCTTTATCTCTGCAAGTCCAAATTTTACTCATTTTTTCATCAGCCAGATCAAACAACTGAAAGTAAGAGCTGGATAGGATCAACCATAATCCAACTTCCTCATATAAAAAATGAGGAAACTGAGTCCTGGATCCAGGAAATAATTAAACGGGCAGGCATCCATGAGGCATTTCTGACCCTACTCACCAGCTGTGTGGTTGGGGATCCTTCTCTTCAGTCGGAACCCTTGAAGTTCCCAGTTTATTGGGTACTTACTATAGTGTGGCATGTCCTGATGCATTTACATTGATTATAGCATACATGAGTGGTAGGTTCTGCTATCACCCCTTTTTATAGATGAGAAAACTGAGGCTTACAGAGTTGAAGTTATTTGCCAAGCATATGTAGTGGATAATTGGTAGAATTCTTAACTGTGCTTCAGATTTTCTTTTTCAATTATAGTCCTCCTTGTGCCATAATTCCTATGGACCTCTAGGACAGGATATCATCTCAGTATCATCTCCCTGGCACATCTCTCTCCCTGGGCAGATCTCCCTCCCTGGGCACTTAGTAGGTGCTTAGCAAATGTTTGTTGAGTGAAATAATGAACACATGAATGTGAATAACAGCTTAACTGTGACTTGAAGGTGGGATGTATTCACAGTTCATATTTACTTGGGAAGGTGGTGGTGTGTGTGTGTGTGTGTGTGGGTAAATAGCAGATGTTACGGTTTGGGATATAAGCTAAAAAGCACTTCGTCAGTTCTTACAGTGAAGCCAGAATGGCTATCACTAGATAAGAGGGTACTTTCCCAGTCCTGGGTCTAAATATCATCTTTGCAAGTTTGCATTGCTTTTCCTAAACCTTTCCTGAAAATTCTTGTTGGTGGTAAGTCTAAGTTTGTTTTCTCTTAGTTACTTTGGGAGGGAACTTCACATAGATTTGCCATGTAATTCATTTGGAAAACTCCATCATCTCTACCTGCATCAGAGGGCAAAATTTCCCACCTACTTATCGAGAGCTGTGGCTGAAGATCTAAGTAGATGCTTGAAGGTTCCCACATAGTTGCAATATACTATCTGTCTGTCTTTTAAGATAGTGGTGTAACAGTTTGAAGAGTCACTGCACAGTTCCTAGGCAATGTTACCTCCCATGTGACCTTCCAAAGCTACTTACATGTGAATGAGAACATAATTCAACATCAACAGTAGCTTCATTTTAGTTCTGTAGGGAAAAGCCCCTGTAAAACACCACTACTGGCAACGTGGTCTGTAGATTTTGATTTTATTTAACTGCATAACCATTGTTGACAGGGTACATTGATGAGCCCACATCAGCAATTTCAATCTGCAGACATAAAATATCAGCAAACTATCGTGAGGAAAGCCTTTGATTCTAGAAAATTGCCATATTCAGTAGCAAATGTGCATTATTTTTCAGTTGCTGGAGATCTTTTATGTTTTATCACAACTGTTTTCAATTTACACACGAAGGATCAATTTAAGACTTCTTCGTCAATGCACCTTTATGAGCAAAGATGCAGTTTAAAGGAAAGCACAGTTTGTGTACAGCACCTGGGGTAATTCTGCACCTTGGTATAAAATGAGTATTTTTAAAGAGCCAAATTAACTGATTGCAGGCGTTCTCTAAATATGAGTAAGTAATACAAACTGTCCTTGCCATTCAAAGTCATTAAATCTTATTCACCAAGATAAAGTGGAATTCATTCCTGGGTTACAGGGCTGGTTCAACATTTGCAAATCGATCAATGTGATACATCACATCGACAAAAGAAGAGATGAAAACCATATGATCCTGTCAATACATGCATTTGACAAGATACAGCACCCCTTCTTAAAAGACCCACAAGAAAGTCGGGATAGAAGGAACTTGTTTAAACATCATAAAAGCCATCTATGAGAAGCCTTCAGCTAACATCATCCTCAACGGGGAAAAACTGAGAGCTTTCCCCCTGAGATCAGGAACACGACAGGGATGTCCACTCCTACTACTGCTGTTTAACATAGTGCTGGAAGTCCTAGCATCAGCCATCAGACAACGAAAGGAATTAACAAGCATCAGCATTGTCAAAGAGGAAGTCAAACTATCACTTTTTGCAGACGACATGATACTCTACATAGAAAACCCAACAGACTCCACCAGAAGCCTACTGGAACTGATTCATGATTTCAGCAAAGTTGCAAGGTACAAAATCAACATACAGAAAAAGGTTGCATTTGTATACACCAACAATAAAGCAACAGAACGAGGAATCAAGAAACTGATCCCATTCACAATTGCACAAAAAAACCATAAAGTACCTAGGAATAAACCTAACCAAAGATATAAGAGATCTGTATGATGAAAACTACAGAAAATTTATGAAGGAAATTGAAAAAGACACAAAGAAATGGAAAAACATTCCATGCTCATGGATAGGAAGAACAAATATAGTTAAAATGTCATTACTACCCAAAGCAATCTACACATTCAATGCAGTCCAAATCAAAATTGCACCAGCATTCTTCTCAAACTACAACAAAATATCCTAAAATTTGTATGGAACCACAAAAGACCCCGAATAGCCAAAGTCATATTAAAGAAGAAAACCAAAACGGGAGGCATCACCATCCCAGACTGTAGCCTCTACTACAAAGCTGTCATCATCAAGACACTATGGTATTGGAACAAAAACAGACACATAGACCAATGGAATAGGATAGGGAACTCAGAATTGTACCCACAAATGTACAGCCAACTAATCTTTGACCAAGCAGGAAAGAGTATCCAATGGAAAAAAGACAGCCTCTTTCACAGATGGTGGAGGGAGAACTGGACAGCAACATGCAGAAAAATGAAACTAAATCATTTTCTCACACCATACACAAAAATAAACTCAAAATGGATAAAGGACCTGAATGTGAGACAGGAAACTATCAAAACCCTAGAGGAGAAAGCAGGAAACAACCTCCTTGAACTCAACTGCAGCGATTTCTTACTTGACACATCTCCAAAGGCAAGGGAATCAAGAGTGAAAATAAACTATTGGGACCTCATCAAGATAAAAAGCTTCTGCACAGCAAAGGAAATAATCTATGAAACTAATAGGCAACCGACGGATTGGGAAAAGATAGTTGCAAATGACATATCAGATAAAGGGCTAGGATCCAAAATCTATAAGGAACTTACCTAACTCCACACCCGAAAAACAAACAATCCAGTAGAGAAATGGGTAGAAGACATGAACAGACACTTCTCCAAAGGGGACTTCCAGATGACCAACAGACACACGAAACGATGCTCAGCATCCCTCCTCATCAAGGAAATACAAATCAAAACCACACTGAGCTACCACCTCATGCCAGTCAGAGTGGCTAAAATGAGCAAATCAGAGGATTCTAGATGCTGGCAAGGATGTGGAGAAACGGGCACCCTCCTACACTGTTGATGGGAATGTAAACTGGTGCAGCCCCTCTGGAAAACAGTGTGGAGATTCCTCAAAAAATTAACAATAGAACTCCCTTATGACCCAGCAGTGGCACTGCTAGGAATTTACCCAAGGGATATAGGAGTGTTGATGCATAGGAGCACATGTACCCCAATATTTGTAGCAACACTCTCAACAATAGCCAAAACCTGGCAAGAGACTAAGTGTCCATCAACGCACGAATGGATCAAGAAGATGTGGTTTATCTATACCATGGAATACTACATGGCAATGAGAAACAATGAAATCTGGCCATGTGTAGCAGCATGGATGGACCTTGAGGGTATTATGCTGAGCGAAATAAGTCAGGCAGAGAAGGATAAATATCTTATTTTGCACATATAGGATTAAGAGGAACTTAAAGGAGGACCATGGGTGAGAAGAAGGGGGGAAATAGTGGGGGAGGGGGGGAGGCAAACCATGAGAGACTCTTGAATGCTGAGAACAACCTGAGGACTGATGGGTGTGGGGGGGGGAGGGGAAGGGAGGTAATGGGAATGGGGGAGGGCACTTGTGGGGATGAGCACTGGGTGTTATATGGAAACCAACTTGACAATAAACTATCAAAAACAGTCATAAAATCTTGAAAAACAAACTCCAAATGTTGGCTATGGAATTGTTAATGGACTCAGTATTATTTAGGCTTTTGGTATAAAATACTGGCCTTTTAATTTCTCACTTATCTGTCTTCACTTCCATTTTCCCATTCATCCATCCAGTCTCTTGCCAACCCATTTAACCCTTCCACTCATCCACCCATTTGTCCATCTGCCTGTCCATCCATCCATCTATCCATCCATCCATCCATCCATCCTTCCATCCATCCACCCATCCAAACAGCACTTGTTACATTGGAAACTCCTCTCATTTGGGCACTGTTCCAGATAGTGTGTTGATGAAGACAGAGAAAATCTTATTCTCATGAAATTTCATTCTGGGATATGAAGGTGTGGGGAAAGGTGGGGTATGAAGGTATACAGATAAGTAGTAAGTAAATAAGTAAGTAAGTAAGTAAGTAAATAATAAATAAGGTAATTTCAGAGTGTGAGAAAGGATGTGAATAAGAATTAAACTTGTGTCTTATGAGAAAGTGACTTGTGGGTGGGGTGGCTACTTTAAATGGAGTGGATAGAGGGGAATTTCTGGAGGAGGTGGACTTTCAGACAAAATCTGAATGGCAAAAGTGATTCATTATTAAAGCTCTGAAGAGGGGTGCCAGGATGGTTCAGCTAGTTGAGTGTAGACTCTTGCTGTTAGTTCAGGCATGATCTCAGGATGGGATTGGGTTCCAGGCTGAGCATGAATCCTGCTTGAGATTCCCTCTCTCTCTCTCTCTCTCTCTCTCTCTCTCTCTCTCTCTCTCTCTCTCTCTCTCTCTCCTCCCTCTCCCTCTCCCTCTCTCTCCCACATGCATACACACACTCTCTCTCTGTTTCAAACACTATCACTACTAATAAATTTCTGAGGAAGTTTCCTTCTGAGTAGAGCTCAAGCCAAGTGCAAAGGCCTGGAAAGGAAATTATGTGTATCTTCCTGAGTGAAACTGAGAGTTATATGAGAAGAGTTTAAAATGTGGAGTTTAGATATGTCTACCTAGACAAAGAGGAGATTCAGGGTGATAAGAATGATTTTCATCTAAGCACTTTAATCCAGAATTTCACTCTTCGAAACAATTTCTTCACACTTTGGGTATTTTCCTGATTTGGCCACTTGATGACAGTGTTGCGCCATGTAATTTTGGTAGGTTTCTGTTCAAATTTCTGTTGGCAGAGTAGGAATAAAATTTTCTTTCTGAGACCGAGACTACCATTTCTTGCCATATCAAGCAGTGTTTTGTTACTGTGGAAATTATTTTCCAATTATTTTTCAATAGGAAGGATTACTTTCATTCCAAACCTTGAAAACTGTTGCCATGCCAGGGCCCCCAGACTCTTGGTGGTTCTGAAACCCCCAAAGCTCCCAAAAATTCTCTCAGTGAAGCTGCCAAGTGGCTCACCTCACCACTGGAACAGAGTAGGGACCTCACATTGGTTTCCGGGGGGAGGGGGTATGGCTAGAAAGTTCTTTTCTGGAAAAGCAGGCATAATAGCCATGCAATTAATAAAACACCTACCTTTCCCTCAATAAATCCTATGCTATGGGACTCTGGAAAGATTCCTTCCACTCCCTGGATTAGATAATTACCAAGTCATTTTAATATCCTACTTAACATTATGCCACTATTGCCATGGAAGTACTTAAATTCTGCAGAAGCCACTGGTGATTGAGGGGGATGTACATGACTCCTAGTGCAAACCTGTAAGCCAAGGTAAGTCCCATTTTCAAATTTGGCTCAGATCCTTATGGAAAGCAGTTTCTGTCCTGGTACAGACTGCATCCCACAGGTATCATCAACCTTTCTTCCAGTTTGGGCATGGCTTTTACGTCCTCACAGCTCTAGAACCAACATTCCTGGACAATTTGCTGTGCTTTAAAATGCAACTTTCTACTTTGCCTTATCAAAATAGGGTGTTTATAATACCCCATTAGGCTGTGACGTCAATGAATGAGGATCAAGTCCCTGCTAAGCTATTTACCAGTTGTATGATTTTGGACCTGTTAAATCAACTCTCTGAGCTTTTTTTTCCCTTGCCTTTGAAAAAAGGCAAATGCTTCTTTCTCACAAGGAAGATTATGAGTAAAGGTGAAACTGACAATTATAATTGCCTATACTATGTTAATAAAAATATAATTGCCATAATTCTGGATTTACTGTTTTATTTTATCATTTAATTCTTAAAAAGGAAAACTAGGAAAGAAAAACACAACCAGTAACAATAAACTAGGAATTCATTGTATAAGTTTATAAGCCAGAAAACGTGGAGGGCCGGGGAGGAATGGACACATTTTCTTCCATGATGTGTTTTGGTATTTGCAGGTATTGTAAAATCAAACTATTTGTTCCTTTATTTTAAAAATTATTTTTATTGTGATATAATTCATTTGCCACAAAATTCAACATTTTAAAGTATATGATTCAGTATTTTTAGAGAGGTGTGCAACCATCACTATTATCTAATTCTAGAACATTTTCATCATTTCAAAACAAAACCCCATGCACTTGATGGTGTCTTGCAGGTCTCTAAGAATCTGTTTAGTTTTCTTTATTCTTTTTTCTTTCTGTTTCTCAAACTGGATAATCTTAATTGATGCATCTTCAAGTTTGCTGATTATTCTTTCTGCCTCCTCAAATCTGCGACTTAACACCTCTACTGGAGTTTCCCTTTCAGTTATTGTTCTTTTCAACTATGTAATTTCCACTTGGTTCCTTTTCATAATTTGCCTTTATTGATAGTCTCTGTTCTATACTTGATATCATTCTTACATATATTTTAATTATTTGAAATTATTTTCTTAAGTTTTTAAAATATACTTAAAACCTTTGTCTAGTGAGGCCAAGGTCTGAGTTTTCTTGGAAGCAATTTCTGTTGATGAAATTTTTCTTATTCCTGTACACACTTTCACATTTTTTTGCCTGTTAAATATTTTTTTAAAAAATAATACAATGTGGCAACTCACATTCTCCCCTCACCTTAGGATTTGTTGTTATGCGGCTTGTAGTTGTTTTTTTATCTAGTGACTTTTCTGAATTAATTCTATGTAGTTTGTATTTTTTGTGTGTTACTACATAAAAAAGTCTCTACTCAGTTTATTGGTAGATAATGATTAGACAGAGATTTCCTTAAATTTCGGGAACCAGAAAGTCTCCTAGTCTTTACAGATGGTGGCGTTAGGGCACTTCTTCAAGACTCAGCTAGGCAGCTTACAAGTCATCGTCGGCCTTTACTTCCCACTTCTGCAGAGTTTCAAGGTCAGCCAGAGCTGAGAGTATAGGGATTTCTCAGGTTTCCTGAGCAGGTACACAGCCCTATGTGGCAGATTCTCAAAGTTTTCTAGATTCCCAGGAATATAGTGGATCAAAGTCCTCGACTTTTTCTTTTAAGCCTTTTGATTAGTCTATTGTTTGCCTTCTTATTATTTTTTTATTTGCTTGGGCAGCTTTACACTTAAAACACTTGCCAGTAAATGTTTTAGACAAATATTCTCCCCTCTTAAGCTTTTAGCACTGGGCTACAGATAAAGAAAAGTCTTTCTAATTGGATCATCGAGGGAATCACTAGACACGTCAAATAATGACAACTCCTTGGGAATGAGGTCTTTTCTGTCCCCTCCAGTACAAGGAATTCAAAACTGCTATTTTCAAGGCTACTTCTGAGCTGGAAAGGGGGATGGGACTAAGGTAACTTAAAATGCTACAATGTTCCCTGTGCTTTTTTTAAAAAATGTTTATTTATTTATTTTGAGAGAGAGAGAGCGCGCGCGCGCATGTACAAGCAGAGAATGGGCAGAGAGAGAGGGTGGGAGAGAATCCCAAGCAAGCTCCATGCTCAGCATAGAGCCCAACTCAAGGCTCAATCCCATAAGCATGGGATCACCAGCTGAGCCAAAATCAAGAGTGGAGCACTCAACCAACTGGGCCACTGAGGCACCTCAAAGCTCCCTGTTCTTACTGAGATTCAGCTGTTTTTCTGTTATAAAAATCCCTGGGTTGCTACAGCTTTGGGATAATTTTAGAATTATGAAAAAATTGGTTCTGACAATGCTTTCCAGATTTTTCACTGCCTTTATGGAAGAGTGAAGTCTATGCCTGCCATAAGTCTATATACTTTGTCATTTTCACTGATTCATCTACTCTTTTCCTTTTAAAGTTTCTATGACTTCTATCTGGACACACTGATGCCAAGTCTGCATAGCACCAAAGATCCTGTGAGTTTAGGCCAATGAGAGTGATGGGACACTGATTTTGGCTAGAAGATGCAGCCACCCCTATTGTATTATCTCTTATAGGTGCAGAGAAATCTCCAAAACAAAACTGACTTTTACCTTATAATAAATTTATAAGGAAGAAATATAACCCTAAATTAAGCCTCAAATAGAGTATGCTCCAAAGTTAAAATTGTCATAATTCCCAAGTAAAGGACAGACATGCCACTCTAGTCCTATATTGTAATTGGTTTATTCACTCAGTAGATCTCTGTTGAACAGCTGGTATCAATTAAACTCCATGCATGGTGATATGGGAGAGAGAGAGTTGAAAAAGATGCAATCATTGCTGTAGTCTAGAGGGGTTAGGATAGCAAGAGGGTGGATTGGATTGCCAGAGGGTCCCAGTGCCTCACATGGCTCAGAGGAACGGGCTCATAGTAACCCTAAAGGACACCCTGAACAAGATGCCACTTGGGCTGAATGGGTTTGGGCAAAAACACTTTGGGGGTATTATATTCCTGACCCAAGGCTTTCATCCTTGTTCTTCCTTATTCCTAGAACATTCTCATTTCACATATAACTTCTCTTCATTCAAATTCTCAATGCAGAGAGGCTTTCTTGATTACCCAAATGGAAGTAGCCTCTCCTTCCCTATTACTTCCCCACACTGCCTTCCCATTATCTTCCTAGAACTTCCTAGAACTCTAGATGAGGTCATCTAAAAATACTGTGTTCACTTGCTTATTTATTGTATTTACCTTGTCCCTTGTACCTATTTCCAATTGAACATGAGTCCCTAAGACCAGGCACCTTGTCTGTCTTATTTATTCTTTTATCATCAAGGGTCAGACCAATCCTGCACATGGTTAATGTTCAATAAATATTTGTCGAATGAATGAATAGGCTGGAAGAAAAAACATGTTAGGGACTGATTTCCCATTGCCTGGTTTTCTCTATCTCAGTTGTGCCCATCCCCCATCCCCACTGCCAACTATGGGCCTGGCTTAGTTGACTGAAGGAACAGGGCAATTTGTCAGTCTCAAGAGCAGCACTGCAGAGGAAGCTACTGCTTATAGAGGAACTGAGAGGGCATAAGGCACATTCTCTTTTCTGTGACAGGAAGCAGAGGGCATTCTGTGACAGGAAGCAGGGCCCTCAGATGGCATTCCTTTTATAGGCTAGGTGGTCATTGACATCAGTGAAAAGACATCATTTTATTTTACTTTTTTTAATTTAAATTAACACAAAAATAGGCTTGGGGGGGCAAGATGGCGGAGAAGTAAGGAGCTCCGTACTTGCACTCGCACCCATACATCACACAGAAAAGATCTGAAGCCATTGGAACCCTTACAAAACCTGAGAGATTGGGAGAAAAAGGACGCAGAATCCACTGAGAAAGCCTTCTAACGTGAGTGCGAACTGGGGAAGGTAAAATCGGGCCGGGATCGGAGACTCCAGGGTGGGAGGCGATCCCCCTCTACCCTCTACAGGGAGTTAGAGGGGAAAAGGAGAGAGTCCAAAACAGAAAAACCTCTGCTTGGGGGGGAAACAACCTCCGCTCGGTGCATAGAAAGACCGTACTTGCCAAATACCTGCACACCAGGTCCCATCACGACAACTGGTCCTGGGGGAGGCTGAGCACACAAACTGCTTCTTTGTGCCGCTCCTGGAGGTTGGATTTCAGAGTGGCGGTGGCGCACCTGCCGCCATTGTAGCTCCAGGGCGGCTGGGACCCCTGAAAGAGCCGCGCAGACACCGGGCGTCCGCGCTCCTGGCTGGCTGGAACTCAAGAGGGAAGGCAAAGAGCTAAAAACTGGGAAATTTGCCTGTGAGTTCGTGTTTCGGGTGACAAGCCATAGAGAGACCCGGTTTTCCTCACTCCAGCAGGCTCAGGCTACTCGGACCCGGCAGGCAAGCCCCCGCGCATGCACGCCAGCCTGACCCAGAGAAGGAAGCAGCGATTCTGACTCTGCCCCCAGAGCTCAGCAGGGAGCCTGGAATAGCCCGATGGGGTTGTCTGGGAAGCTGTGTCTAAGGCAACTTCAGCGGGGCGCGCGGACTGGGATTTGGAGATTGGAACTGGCCTGGGTTGAAGAGTGCAATCAACTTCGGCTGCGTCCCCGGAACGGGGAGTTGACACGCCAAAAAAAAAAAGCGAGCTACAGCGCGGGTTCAAGAAGGGACTGGAGCACCGTCACTCTCCTCCCCACAATCGCCAAGGCAGAACCCCCGCCTGAGGCATCGGATCACGCCACGCCCATCCCTGCCTAAGAGGTGCCCTCCTCCCTTTTTTTTTTCTTCTTTCTTTTTTCCTTTTTTTTTGTTTTTTTCCTTTTTTGTTTTTTTTCCTTTTTTTTCTTCTTTCTTTTTTTCCCTTTCTTTTCTCTTTTTTTCTTCTTCTTTCTCTTTTCTCGCTTTTTTCCCCAAAACACTGACCTGATTAACTCTGGTCGCCAGCCTGCTTAAACAATCACAACAAGTCCATTCTGTAAATGTAAATTCTACACCTACCGACTTTTTCAGCTATTTCTCTCAGGAGTAATTAGACTATATAGTTTCTCTGGATAATTCCAGCATCCTTCTCTCACCTATCCAAACATATTCTACCCTTTACCTCTTTGAAATAAGCTTCTTATCCCTTCTGCCTGTTCATTCTATTTCCAATTCTGCCTCGTCTCGCCCTGCCTTCTCTCTTTTTCTCTATGCTCTTCATCAAGCACTGCATACACACGGCTATTTAACTGCAGCTGGGAAATCCAGGTATATGCTTTAAACTGTTCTTTGTCCATTGGTTTTCTTCTTTTTTCCTTTTCTTTTCCCCTTTTTGACCCTTTTATGTATTTTATGCTCCGTATTATTCGCCCTCCCTCCTCCGTCTTTTCTATTAACTTTTTCGTTTTCCCTCTCGCTTTGCATGTTAGTTGAATCAGCCTGTGCGTTTGTGTACTCCTGCTCCCTGTGTGTTTGTCTGTCTGTTTTCTTTTCCAGGGTTACCTCAAGAAACAAGCAAGAGTACACAAGGTGAAGAGTCCCAAATATCACTAAGAATAGGAAAATAAAATAACTAAGGTCCCAACAAGAGTGACCGAGGGATAACATTCAAAAAACAATCTCTGAAAGCATAGGCCCTGGAAAGTCAAAGAGTCTTCTTGGATATAGCAGCGCTCATAGAAACAGAGAGCATAACAGGTATTTAAAACCAACAAGAGCCGGAAAGCTAACTAAAATGACGAAACGAAAGAGCTCTCCTCCAAAGAAACTCCAAGAAGAAATGACAGCTAATGAACTGCTCAAAACAGATATCAGCAGAATAACTGAACAAGATTTTGGAATAATAATGGTAAAATTAATGGCAGGGCTTGAAAAAAACATACAGGACATCAAAGAAACTATGGCTACAGACAGAATGGAAAATAAAAATAGGCATGAAGAATTAAAAAATGCGATAAATGAGATACATAATAAATTAGAGGCCTCCAATGCATGGATTGAAGAGGCAGAAAGGAGAACAAGTGATCTAGAAGACACCATTATAGAAAAACAAGAAGCTGACAAAAAGAGAGACAAACTGATCCAGAAACAGGAAAGAAGAATTTGAGAGCTCAGAGATACAGTCAAACGCAACAATATGCGGATCATAGGAATCCCAGAAGAGGAAGAGAGAGGGAAAGGTGCTGAAGGAGTCCTGGAACAAATTATAGCAGAGAACTTCCCCGACCTGGGGAAGGAAGTAAATGTGGAAATACAAGAGGCTCAGAGGACTCCCCTCAGACGTAACTTGAATCGATCTTCTGCACAACATATCATCGTAAAAATGGCAAAATACAAGGACAAAGAGAAAATTTTGAAAGCAGCTAGGGAGAAAAGGGCCCTCACATACAAAGGGAAACCTATCAGAGTGGTGACAGACCTATCTACTGAAACGTGGCAGGCCAGAAAGGAATGGCAGAGATCTTCAATGTGATGAACAGTAAAAATATGCAGCCAAGAATCCTCTATCCAGCAAGCCTGTCATTCAAAATAGAAGGAGAGATAAAAACCTTTCCAAATAAACAGAAATGGAAAGAATTTGTCACCACGAAGCCAGCCCTACAAGAAATCCTGAGGGGGGATGCTCTGAAGGAAAGGTTGCGAGGAACAAAGATACCAGAGACACCACCACAAACATGAGCCCTACAAAAGATACAAAGACTCTAAACCCACATATTTCAATAATATCACTGAATGTAAATGGGCTGAATGCTCCAATCAAAAGATATAGGGTAGCAGAATGGATTAAAAAACAAAATCCATCTATATGCTGTCTACAAGAAACTCATTTTAGACGGAAAGATACCTTCAGATTAAAAGTAAGGGGATGGAGAAATATATATCATGCTACAGGAAATCAAAAGAAAGCCGGAGTAGTGATACTTATATCAGACAAACTGGACTTTAAATTAAAGACAATCACAAGAGATGAAGAAGGGCACTACATAATAATTACAGGGTCCATCCATCAGGAAGAACTAACAATCATAAATGTCTATGCACTGCATATTGGAGCTCCTAAATATATAAAACAATTCGTCACAAACAGAAACAAGCTTATAGATAAGAATGTGCTAATAGCAGGGGATTTTAATACTCCGCTTACACCAATGGATAGGTCAACCAGACAGAAAATCACTAAAGAAATCATGGACTTGAAAGACACATTGGACCAGATGGACCTGACAGATATATTTAGAACTTTACATCCTGAGGCCAGGGAATTTACTTTCTTCTCAAGTGTGCCTGGCACATTCTCCAAGATAGATCACATACTGGGACATAAAGCAGCCCTCAATAAATATAAAAGAATAGAGATCATACCATGCACACTGTCAGATCACAATGCTTTGAGACTTGAAATCAATTACAGGAAGAAGTCTGGAAAACTTCCAAAAACATGGAGGTTACAGAACACCCTTCTAAAGAATGAATGGGCCAATCAGGCAATTAGAGATGAAATTAAAAAGTATATGGAAACAAATGAAAATGAAAACACAACAATTCAAAATCTATGGGATGTGGCAAAGGCAGTGCTAAGAGGAAAGTACATTGCTCTCCAGGCCTATTTCAAGAGATTAGAAAAAGCGCAAGTCCAAAATCTAACAGCTCACCTAAAGGAACTAGAGGCAGAGCAACAAGAACGCCCTAAACCCAGTAGAAGAAGAGAAATAGTAACAATTAGGGCAGAAATAAACAACATAGAGACCAAAGAAACAATTGAACAGATCAATGAAACCAAGAGTTGGTTTTTTGAAAAAATAAACAAAATTGACAAACCTCTAGCCAGACTTCTCAAAAAGAAAAGAGAGAGCACTCAAATAGACAAAATCATGAATGAAAATGGACTTATTACAACCAACCCCTCAGAAATACAAGCAATTATCAGGGAATACTATGAAAAATTATATGCCAACAAATTGGACAACTTAGAAGAAATGGACAAATTCCTAAACACACACTCACTACCAAAATTCACACGGGAAGAAATAGAAAACCTGAACAGACCCATAACGAGTGAAGAAATTGAATCAGTGATCAAAAATCTCCCAACATATAAGAGCCCTGGACCTGATGGCTTCCCTGGGGAATTCTACCAGACATTTAAAACGGAATTAATCCCAATTCTTCTCAAGCTATTCCAAAAAATAGAAAACAAAGGAAAACTCCCGGACTCATTTTATGAAGCCAGCATCACACTGATTCCCAAGCCAGACAGAGATCCAGCAAAAAAAGAGAACTACAGGCCAATATCCTTGATGAATACAGATGCAAAAATTCTCAACAAGATTCTTGCAAATCGAATCCAGCAGCATATCAAAAGAATCATCCACCAAGATCAAGTGGGATTCATTCCTGGGTTACAGGGCTGGCTCAAGTTTCGCAAATCAATCAATGTGATACATCATATCAATAAAAGAAAAGATTAAAACCATATGATCCTGTCAATAGATGCAGGAAAAGCATTTGACAAAATACAGCATCCCTTCTTAATAAAGACTCTCGAGAAAGTTGGGATAGAAGGAACCTACTTAAACATCATCAGGGCCATCTATGAGAAGCCTTCAGCTAACATCATCCTCAACGGGGAAAAACTCAGAGCTTTCCCCCTGAGATCAGGAACACGACAGTGATGTCCACTCTCACCACTGTTGTTTAACATAGTGCAGGAAGTCCTAGCATCAGCCATCAGACACCAAAAGGAAATCAAAGGCATCAGAATTGGCAAAGAGGAAGTCAAACTTTCACTCTTCGCAGATGACATGATACTCTACATAGAAAACCCGACAGACTCCACCAGAAGCCTACTAGAACTGATCCAAGAATTCAGCCACGTTGCAGGGTACAAAATCAATGTACAGAAATCGGTTGCATTTTTATACACCAACAATGAAGCAACAGAAAGAGAACTCAAGAAAGTGATCCCATTCACAATTGCACCAAAAACCATAAAATACCTCGGAATAAGCCTAACCAAGGATACAAGAGATCTGTATGATGAAAACTATAGAAAACTTATGAAGGAAATTGAAGAAGACACAAAGAAATGGAAAAACATTCCATGCTCATGGATAGGAAGAATAAATATAGTTAAGATGTCATTACTACCTAAGGCACTCTACACATTCAATGCAATTCCAATCCAAATTGCACCAGCATACTTCTCAAAACTAGAACAAATTATCCAAACATTTGTATGGAACCACAAAAGACCCCGAATAGCCAAAGTAATGCTGAAAAATAAAACCAAAACGGGAGGGATCACCATCCCAGACTTTAGCCTCTACTACAAAGCTGTCATCATCAAGACAGTATGGTATTGGCACAAAAACAGACACATAGACCAATGGAACAGAATTGAGAACTCAGAAGTGGACCCAAAAGTATACAGCCAACTAATCTTTGACAAAGCAGGAACGAGTATCCAATGCAAAAAAGACAGCCTTTTTAACAGATGGTGTTGGGAGAACTGGACCGCAACATGCAGAAGAATGAAACTAGATCATTTTCCCACACCATGCACCAAAATAAACTCAAAATGGATAAAGGACCTGAACGTGAGACAGGAAACTATCAACACCCTAGAGGAGAAAGCAGGAAACAACCTCCTTGACCTCCACCGCAGCAACTTCTTACTTGACACATCCCCAAAAGCAAGGGAATCAAGAGCAAAAATAAACTGTTGGGACCTCATCAAGATTAAAAGCTTCTGCACAGCCAAGAAAACAACCCAGAAAATTAATAGGCAACCAACGGAATGGGAAAAGATAGTTGCAAATGACATATCAGATAAAGGGTTGATATCCAGAATCTACAAGGAACTCACCAAACTACACGCCCAAAAAACAAACAACCCCGTGAAGAAATGGGCAGAAGATATGAGCAGACATTTCTCCAAAGAGGACATCCAGATGGCCAACAGACACATGAAACGATGCTCAGCATCCCTCCTCATCATGGAAATACAAATCAAAACCACACTGAGATACGACCTCACGCCAGTCAGAATGGCTAAAATGAGCCAATCAGAGAACTCTAGATGCTGGTGAGGATGTGGAGAAACGGGCACCCTCCTACACTGTTGGTGGGAACGTAAACTGGTACAGCCCCTCTGGAAAACAGTGTGGAGGTTCCTAAGGAAACTAACAATAGAACTCCCCTATGACCCAGCAATAGCACTGCTAGGAATTTACCCAAGGGATACAGAAATGCTGATGCATAGGAGCACATGCACCCCAATGATCATAGCAGCACTCTCCCCAATAGCTAAAACATGGAAAGAGCCTAAGTGTCCATCAACAGATGAATAGATCAAGAAGATGTGGTTTATCTATACCATGGAATACTCCATGGCAATGAGAAACAATGAAATCTGGCCATGTGTATCAACATGGATGGACCTTGAGGGTGTTATGCTGAGCGAAATAAGTCAGGCAGAGAAGGACAAATATCATATGTGTGCACGTATAGGATGATTAGGAGGAACTTAACAGAGGACCAAGGGGGAGCAGAAGGGGGGAAATGGTGGGGGAAAGGGAGAGAGGCAAACCACGAGAGACTCTTGAATGCTGACAAAAACTGAGGACTGGTGGATGTGGGGGGGAGGAAGGGTGGGCATGGAGGAGGACACTTGTGGGGATGGGCACTGGGTGTTATGTGGAAACTAATTTGACAATAAACTATTTGTAAAAAAAAAAAAGGAGAGAGAAAAAGAATAAATATATTAACACAAAAATATAAGAAATGCCAGATTGAGAATGACTGGAATAGAGGTGACTCAGAAGACATATGATTAAAGCAATACAAGTTTCATGGGAGTAAAGAATAATGTTTTCTTACCTACTTGGCTAAAAACAAGTGCTAGAATAGTTGTTTCTATGTTTGTTTCCGTGTTCTGTATTTCTGTGTGCAAGTGTGTGTGTGTAGGTGTGTTTGTGTGTAACTTTATGTGTTTGTGTTTGTGTATGGCTTTGTGTATGAAATTGCCTGAAGTACTTCTCATACCTCATAAGCATGGCTCCACATACTTCCCTCATGGTTTACATGTCCTTTGTCATTACATGATACTTCTTTGCATGTTTTACAATATGGGCCAAACCCATAGAGGTGTATGTGGTGAGATAATAGACACTATAGGGCTTCTTGATGAGGTCAGAGTGTGTAAGGTGACCTGGATGGCAACTTCAGGGTGGTGTGGGCTGCTGTGCACTGCAGTCTGAGAGATGAAACATACCTTGAGAAAGAGGTAAATGGCAGAGCAAGAGAGTTAGGTATTATTTGGGAAAGGTCAGCTCTCAGGAGCTATCTTTCTAAAGTCTAGCAGATGGGAACAATACATGGAGGAGGATGGGGACCACTTTTCAAAGACAAGATGTGGGATTTGGTTGTAAATAGAGTGGACCATGGCAGAATTATGGGTGATGGGTGCTGCAGTGTAGTCTGTGCGATCAGGTGTGGGAAGTGCATTATTAAATGTATAAACAAAGGTGAAACCATAGATTAAATTTATCTTGATTTCAGGAAAACTCTCTGTCCTCTACTCACAGCATTCTGATTTACAGGCAGTCTTCAGAGCCAAGAAAGTACAAGCTGTTGAAATGAATTCACATTGTTTTATCCAGGGAATGTGAAGAAATAAATCGTTTTTGGTGTAGAGCTCACCACAGAGGCCCAGTCTGCACCTCTGCTTGACAGGGATGGATGGAGTCATGTTGGGCAAGATATTCCCAAGGTGGGAAGGGACATCTGCTGAGCTACACATCAGGGACAGATAAGGACTGAGATCTGTGAAAGCATGGGCAAGAACTTAGCCTCTGGCTACTTCAGCCAACATCATCTGGTGACTTTGAATCAGCAGTCTAAAATCCCCTAGGAGATCTATGTCCAAACACTGAAAGGTTAAGAAGGATAATATTGGCTACTCTGAGATAATGGGAGTAATCAGAATGAGTATTATGAATACACAGAAATAACAAGTTTTCCCAACTCTTTACTATATTCAAATTTTAAACTCCAAACTTCAAGTTTATATATTTTTTTCATTTTCCCCCTCTAAAAAGTGTTCTCTAGTGGGAAGTTTCAGAGATAAATCTTGTCTGCTTTCTCTGTCTGTTGTTTCCTGGAGCAGGCAGGTCTTGGGGTGGTTCCTAGAGCTCAACCCCAAAGGCTGTGTACTCTGAGGGCATATCCTGAGAAGGTCATGACCACTTGCCCCTGTCTCAGCTTCTGTCTATCTGAGTGGAATAAATGGGCCAATGAGATGATAGTTCCTGTGATGATAGGAAATAGCAGCTACTGGAGATTTGGTGCCAAGAGGCCAGTGGGTTTGGGGTGAAGGAAGGCTTAAGATTCTTTGCTTTGGGAATGAGTCAGATCTGAGGCATTAGGTCAGGGTTACAGGCAGCATAAGCAATCTTGTGCTAGGAAAGGCACTTCTAATTACAATAAGGGCAATAAGGGTGTTGCTTCCTGTCTGGGAACGGCAGGGAGCAGTCAGTGCCTTTTCACATATGTGGGGATAATGAGTGTCAGTGTCCTTATTTCCCCCTTTTCTGTATTCAAATGAATGATGTGGGATTTTCTCTAACCAGGGGAAGCATGTGGTCAATACAGCTCTTTCTACCAAGTGTGGAGACCAACAGGTCCCTGGCTGACCTTCTCTATTGAACTAGTTCTGTCGCTATCTGATCAAGATGGGTCAAAGTGTCTGCTGGGCCTTTAAAACTATAGTTTTCAACTAGTGAGTCTTGTGAGGCCAAACTGGTGGTCCAAGGGTCAGATGTTACTGCTTAAAACCAGAAGTGAAACTAGATTGGGACTAGGGCAGAAAAAAAGCAAAGAGCTACTCGTAAGACTCAGAAAAATAAATGACAATGGCCCATCTAAATTATAATGCACTGTAGAGGTGTATTCACATTGGCGTATTTGATAGTGCCTATGTATTCTCAGATGTGGCGATCATTAAAGATGTGCCTGGCAGCAGCAACAGTAATTTTAATTGAGAGGGTCCATACCATTATATCAAGATGTAAGTGGATATCTATATACATAAAACAATATAAATATATAAATATAGATACAGATATAGATATAAATATATTTATATAAATATAGATATAAATATCCACATACAGACATAAATAGATGTTTATAGGTATCCTTTCTCTCCTTTCCCTTTCCGTAGTCATTGCATCAGTTGAAAAGTAAAAACTCATTTAAGTTAGTTATTTAACTTCATGTGTTCCAAGTATTTATAGTCAGAGTATTTTTTCAATGCCTGAATTTATTGAACCAAAAAACAAAAAAGAAGAAGAAGCGATTTCTTTTTTCTTGTTAGTCTTTTCTTTATCCCTTAATGTCCTGAAAATTTGGGAAACTTCATAGGTCATACTGAAAATGACCCTGCCCCTGGCCTCGGTCTATAACTGAGATTTCTATATCCTTCTCAAGGCCAGAGTCTCCCATTTGCATGTATTTGTAGATGCCTATTGTGCTTTGAGGTTCTGGAGGGTCAATCAGGATCCACCGGTTTATCTCATACAGTTATATATGAAAAATTTGACCTTCTGAGACATCTTTTGTGTTTTCAAAGAGAGACAAAGGCTAATGGGTCTGGGTATGCATGTCATCCACTATCTGTGTTTGGCACCCCAGGGGATAACACACCTTCCAAGTGCCAAAAGCTGAGCCCAGACAGGGCTTGAACCATAGCAGTGATGCTGTGGGATTGGTATTTACTTTTGCATTGAAGACCTTTGCCTTTGGTGATGCCATGTCATTTACAATTGTAATTATTTCCCTGAAAACCATGGACCTAGGCTTTTATCTTATGAAATAATCAAACTAATTAGCCACAACAAATCCTGCGTATGCTTAGTTTGCTCAGGACTACATATTGTATATCAGTTTGCCTCTTGGTAGAAACTTCTTGTCTATGGCATGATATTGCTGCAATCCTCAGGGCCTCAGTGAAAGGGATTCTGAACTCAAGGCAAAAGCCTGCTTCAAACCACTGAGTGATCACAAACAGAGCTGTGACCTGGTATAAAGTCTTTTTAGGTTTCATCTTGTAGGCAACAGAAGAGTCCTGGGTGCTGTATTTGAGAATAAAGGATAGTGCTGGCTGCATAAGACACCAGGGTACAATCAAAGGTCCAGAGAAACAATTCAAGGCTATACTTAAATCTAAGAAATAAAGAGAATGTGTCTACCAGCTAGGAAGACTTGCCATGGAACTCATTTTCTTCAATGAGGCTTGTCTTTGGGCTTCATGTGAAGGCATTGGGGAGAAATCAGCCCACACAAGTATAAATAACCAAGTTCTTTTGCCTAGGGTGACTCTTGGGGGTAAGAGAAGTGCAACAAGAATTAACTTGAAAAGGGAACTTGCCATGTAAATTAAAAGCAGAAAGTATACTTTAATTAGACGTGGCCATTTCCAAATATTAAAATTTTCCTTTCATTTCTTGCATGAGTAATCTTGACCCTGATTAATTGGAAATACTAAGTCCTTGATATTCCCACATGTTATCCATGGAGGGGACTCTGCTTCAGTGACAAATGTTAATGGAATGTGCTGCATTATCTTTCTTCTATATAGCAAATAAAGAGGGGAAATCATTTATTCCTGGCCTTGGCAAGCAGCCTTAGGGGATCTCTGTGGTCCAGCTCTGACTCAAACTGAATGATGGTGGCAGCGTTGCTTAACTTTACCAGCAGGAAGAACTGCTGTTCTCTCATGCCATTAGCTAAGGCAGAAACATCAAACTTATACGGCATCTATTCCAGCTGAAACAACAGATTCCTTTATCATTGTAGTAAGAGGTTTGGGAATTATTTTTCCTCTGGAAAATAATATCCTGAATGTGTCAAGTGGATAATTCAGAATGTTCTTTTTTGATGCTAAAATGGTTGAATTTTTGCCCTGAGGAGAGGGAACACGGAGTTAGAGAACTTTATTGGTTTCTTGGGATGTTTAACAAATAAGTCTCTCTCAGCATGTACTAAATGCTTTGAACTTTTGAGATACTATGGGTCAGGCACCAGGTAATGCCATCGTTTTACTTTTACTTCCAAAAAATGCCTTCCTTGGAGGTCAGTCTCATAAAAGACAATTTCATGTTTCCTTATTAAGCTTTTAAGAGACTATTTTCAAAGTTAAGATGGTTCTGTTTGTTTCTTGATATTAAAGTGAATCCCATAGTTATGTTTATTTTATTTAAATAACCTCTTAGTCATAGTTGGGGTGAGATGTATATAGGTTGCTATGGTTACCAGATCAGTTATATGTGACGGCCCAGAAGGGCTGCATCTCAAAGTCACAGTTACTTGATTACTTCACTCGTGCTGGGCAAATGGGTCCAAATGTTAGCTTTTAGCCTTGCTCATGTTATTTGGAATGTGGAAACATCTCTACAGGATTGTAAATATTTTATGTAACTCATTGATTCTTAAAGAAAACTATAGATTCTATTTTCCTCTTTATTGGGAGTAAATGTTTAAAAGGTCTTTTCACTTCTGGCTTTCCACAGAATGCAGATCTGCTAGGAATTTACCCAAGGGATACAGAAACGCTGATGCATAGGAGCACATGTACCCCAATGTTCATAGCAGCACTCTCAACAATAGCTAAAACATGGAAAGAGCCTAAGTGTCCATCAACGGACGAATGGATCAAGAAGATGTGGTTTATCTATACCACGGAATACTACATGGCAATGAGAAACAATGAAATCTGGCCATGTGTAGCAACATGGATGGACCTTGAGGGTGTTATGCTGAGTGAAATAAGTCAGGCAGAGAAGGACAAATATCATATGTTTGCATGTATAGGAGGATTAGGAAGAACTTAACTGAGGAATGAGGGGGAGAAGAAGGGGGGAAGTGGTGGGGGAAAGGGAGAGAGGCAAACCATGAGAGACTCTTGAATGCTGACAAAAACTGAGGACTGATGGATGTGGGGGGGAGGGGGGTTGGGCATGGAGGAGGGCACTTGTGGGGATGAGCACTGGGTGTTATGTGGAAACTAATTTGACAATAAACTATTTTTTTAAAAAAGAATGCAGATTAAAATACACAGGGACAGGATGTAACTGCTCCGGCATTTCCAGGTGAGGTGAATCCCACTACAAGAACAGCTGGAAGCAGTGGTGGGGTTGCCCTGGTCTGATAAGAAAGTGGTCCTGGAGTCAACAGCATCAAGTAAGCAGGATTTCTGGTAAGTTGATGGTCAGTCTATGGGGCTTAAAAAAAGGCTTGGTTAATCCTGACACCCTCATCTTCTTATGTTCCAAGATTAGATCTGTTGTCAGTGTGTGCAGTATCTGCCCTCCCAGACAAGGCTCTTTGGTATTTGTACTGAATATTTGTTATGTGGGGCCTCCTGGACTCCACATTTCCTTCTTTTGTAGCTATTTCCTGCTTTCCTATTAAGAGGTCACTTCTCAGTCCTTGAGTACAGTCTTGATGGGGCTATCAGTCAAGGTGCTCTGCCTTGCCCTGATAGGCCAGTGGGCACTAGTCAATAAGCTCAGCCAATCAGATTCTCTCTGCAGAGCCTGTGGACTGGCCTAGTGCTTATTCTTTTCTGATTATGGATTTTCAACTTTCAGTTTTGTGAGCTCCATCATGTCATTCCAATATATCTTTTTATTCTGTTTAAATTGGCCACAATCAATTTCTTCTCTTTACAACCTTGTAATCCTGGCTGAATCACTTCTTTCATTTTTATTATTACTGGGACTTTTCCGTGTTATAACCATAAAGTAATTTGGCTGATTTTAAAATAAACTCCCTAGAACTTAAATATCAAAGGATGCCTTCTTCAAAGGCTTATAACTTATGGAATATTGTATAATCTTTCATTGGCTCTTATAGCAGACACTATAGATGGTCTATAAACACGCTTATAACCTCCTAATCTTCATTTTCAATTTTGTCTAGGTCCTTATATTTCTCACATAGTAATTGCAGTAAGAAAGAAACACTTGTGTCAGTCCGTGGGATGAACATTACTAGTTTAAGGCAATCATGTTGATTGCATTCTCTTTGATAATATCAAGCTTAGGAAGGGAATGGGATATACATATGGGCAGTGAGACATGAAAGAGTCATGGTGGCTTGCAGACAAGTAGGAAAGATTTTTTAGCTCTTAAAAAGAAACATATGATAGAAATAGGTCATTTTCAGATTCTGTGCATTGGACTGTGACAATGTGATGCCTAAAGCAGAGACTAGGGACCATGAACAAGCTGAAGTCAAAGTCAATAAGATGATAATAACAGAATATTAAGGTGGAAAGAACCTGAATTTTTGCTGGTTCTGTTGTGCATCTTAATTATCCAGTTTAGGAAATTCTCTACATCATTCTGCTTACTAAATAAAATAATATGAGATTGTTTAAGCAGTTTTTGGCTTTCTGTTATTAATTTTTTTTGGGAGTTTATTTATTTTATTTTTATTCTTTAAATTTAAAAAAATTTTTTCTTTCTTTTCTTTTTTTTTTACAGATAGTTTATTGTCAAATTAGATTCCACGTAACACCCAGTGCTCATCCCCACAAGTGCCCTCCTCGATGCCCATCCTTCCTCCCCCCACATCCATCAGTCCTCAGTTTTTGTCAGCATTCAAGAGTCTCTCATGGTTTGCCTCTCTCCCTTTCCCCCACCATTTCCACCCTTCTTCTCCCACTTGGGCCTCTGTTAAGTTCCTCCTAATCCTCCTATACGTGCACACATATGATATTTGTCCTTCTCTGCCTGACTTATTTCGCTCAGCATAACACCCTCAAGGTCCATCCATGTTGCTACACATGGCCAGATTTCATTGTTTCTCATTGCCATGTAGTATTCCATGGTATAGATAAACCACATCTTCTTGATCCATTCATCTGTTGATGGACACTTAGGCTCTTTCCATGTTTTAGCTATTGTGGAGAGTGCTGCTATGAACATTGGGGTACATGTGCTCCTATGCATCAGCATTTCTGTATCCCTTGGGTAAATTCCTAGCAGTGCTATTGCTGGGTCATAGGGGAGTTCTATTGTTAGTTTCCTTAGGAACCTCCACACTGTTTTCCAGAGGGGCTGTACCAGTTTACGTTCCCACCAACAGTGTAGGAGGGTGCCCGTTTCTCCACATTCTCGCCAGCATCTAGAGTTCTCTGATTGGCTCATTTTAGCCACTTTGACTGGCCTGAGGTGGTAGCTCAGTGTGGTTTTGATTTGTATTTCCATGATGAGGAGGGATGCTGAGCATCGTTTCATGTGTCTGTTGGCCATCTGGATGTCCTCTTTGGAGAAATGTCTGCTCATATCTTCTGCCCATTTCTTCACGGGGTTGTTTGTTTTTTGGGCGTGTAGTTTGGTGAGTTCCTTGTAGATTCTGGATATCAACCCTTTATCTGATATGTCATTTGCAACTATCTTTTCCCATTCCGTTGGTTGCCTATTAATTTTCTGGGTTGTTTTCTTGGCTGTGCAGAAGCTTTTAATCTTGATGAGGTCCCAACAGTTTATTTTTGCTCTTGATTCCCTTGCTTTTGGGGATGTGTCAAGTAAGAAGTTGCTGCGGTGGAGGTCAAGGAGGTTGTTTCCTGCTTTCTCCTCTAGGGTGTTGATAGTTTCCTGTCTCACGTTCAGGTCCTTTATCCATTTTGAGTTTATTTTTGTGCATGGTGTGAGAAAATGATCTAGTTTCATTCTTCTGCATGTTGCGGTCCAGTTCTCCCAACACCATCTGTTAAAAAGGCTGTCTTTTTTCCATTGGATATCTTTCCTGCTTTGTCAAAGATTAGTTGGCTGTATACTTTTGGGTCCACTTCTGAGTTCTCAATTCTGTTCCATTGGTCTATGTGTCTGTTTTTGTGCCAATACCATACTGTCTTGATGATGACAGCTTTGTAGTAGAGGCTAAAGTCTGGGATGGTGATCCCTCCCGTTTTGGTTTTATTTTTCAGCATTACTTTGGCTATTCGGGGTCTTTTGTGGTTCCATACAAATGTTTGGATAATTTGTTCTAGTTTTGAGAAGTATGCTGGTGCAATTTGGATTGGAATTGCATTGAATGTGTAGAGTGCCTTAGGTAGTAATGACATCTTAACTATATTTATTCTTCCTATCCATGAGCATGGAATGTTTTTCCATTTCTTTGTGTCTTCTTCAATTTCCTTCATAAGTTTTCTATAGTTTTCATCATACAGATCTCTTGTATCCTTGGTTAGGCTTATTCCGAGGTATTTTATGGTTTTTGGTGCAATTGTGAATGGGATCACTTTCTTGAGTTCTCTTTCTGTTGCTTCATTGTTGGTGTATAAAAATGCAACCGATTTCTGTACATTGATTTTGTACCCTGCAACGTGGCTGAATTCTTGGATCAGTTCTAGTAGGCTTCTGGTGGAGTCTGTCGGGTTTTCTATGTAGAGTATCATGTCATCTGCGAAGAGTGAAAGTTTGACTTCCTCTTTGCCAATTCTGATGCCTTTGATTTCCTTTTGGTGTCTGATGGCTGATGCTAGGACTTCCTGCACTATGTTAAACAACAGTGGTGAGAGTGGACATCACTGTCGTGTTCCTGATCTCAGGGGGAAAGCTCTGAGTTTTTCCCCGTTGAGGATGATGTTAGCTGAAGGCTTCTCATAGATGGCCCTGATGATGTTTAAGTAGGTTCCTTCTATCCCAACTTTCTCGAGAGTCTTTATTAAGAAGGGATGCTGTATTTTGTCAAATGCTTTTCCTGCATCTATTGACAGGATCATATGGTTTTTATCTTTTCTTTTATTGATATGATGTATCACATTGATTGATTTGCGAATGTTGAACCAGCCCTGTAACCCAGGAATGAATCCCACTTGATCTTGGTGGATGATTCTTTTTATATGCTGCTGGATTCGATTTGCAAGGATCTTGTTGAGAATTTTTGCATCTGTATTCATCAAGGATATTGGCCTGTAGTTCTCTTTTTTTGCTGGATCTCTGTCTGGCTTGGGAATCAGAGTGATGCTGGCTTCATAAAATGAGTCCGGGAGTTTTCCTTCGCTTTCTATTTTTTGGAATAGCTTGAGAAGAATTGGGATTAATTCCGTTTTAAATGTCTGGTAGAATTCCCCAGGGAAGCCATCAGGTCCAGGGCTCTTATTTGTTGGGAGATTTTTGATCACTGATTCAATTTCTTCACTCGTTATGGGTCTGTTCAGGTTTTCTATTTCTTCCCGTGTGAATTTTGGTAGTGAGTGTGTGTTTAGGAATTTGTCCATTTCTTCTAAGTTGTCCAATTTGTTGGCATATAATTTTTCATAGTATTCCCTGATAATTGCTTGTATTTCTGAGGGGTTGGTTGTAATAAGTCCATTTTCATTCATAATTTTGTCTATTTGAGTGCTCTCTCTTTTCTTTTGGATAAGTCTGGCTAGAGGTTTGTCAATTTTGTTTACTTTTTCAAAAAACCAACTCTTGGTTTCATTGATCTGTTCAATTGTTTCTTTGGTCTCTATGTTGTTTATTTCTGCCCTAATTGTTACTATTTCTCTTCTTCTACTGGGTTTAGGGCGTTCTTGTTGCTCTGCCTCTAGTTCCTTTAGGTGATCTGTTAGATTTTAGACTTGCGCTTTTTCTAATCTCTTGAAATAGGCCTGGAGAGCAATGTACTTTCTTCTTAGGACTGCCTTTGCCGCATCCCATAGATTTTGAATTGTTGTGTTTTCATTTTCATTTGTTTCCATATACTTTTTAATTTCATCTCTAAGTGCCTGATTGGCCCATTCATTCTTTAGAAGGGTGTTCTGTAACCTCCATGTTTTTGGAAGTTTTCCAGACTTCTTCCTGTAATTGATTTCAAGTCTCAAAGCATTGTGATCTGACAGTGTGCATGGTATGATCTCTATTCTTTTATATTTATTGAGGGCTGCTTTATGTCCCAGTATGTGATCTATCTTGGAGATGTGCCATGCGCACTTGAGAAGAAAGTAAATTCCCTGGCCTCAGGATGTAAAGTTCTAAATATATCCGCCAGGTCCATCTGGTCCAATGTATCTTTCAAGTCCATGATTTCTTTAGTGATTTTCTGTCTGGTTGACCTATCCATTGCTGAAAGTGGAGTATTAAAGTTCCCTGCTATTAGCACATTCTTATCTATAAGCTTGTTTCTGTTTGTGATTATTGTTTTAGATACTTAGGTGCTCCCATATTCGGTGCATAGACATTTATGATTGTTAGTTCTTCCTGATGGATGGACCCTGTAATTATTATGTAGTGCCCTTCTTCATCTCTTGTGATTGTCTTTAATTTAAAGTCCAGTTTGTCTGATATAAGTATCGCTACTCCGGCTTTCTTTTGATTTCCTGTAGCATGATATATATTTCTCCATCCCCTCACTTTTATTTATTTATTTTTTTAAATATTTTTATTTATTTTTAGGAGAGAGAGAGACAGACACCGTGAGCAGGGGAGGGTCAGAGAGAGAGGGAGATACAGACTCTGAAATAGGCTCCAGGCTCTGAGCTGGCAGTCAGCACAGAGCCTGATGCGGGGCTCGAACCCACGAACTGCGAGATCATGACCTAAGTGAAAGTCGGACGCTTAACCGACTAAGCCACCCAGGCGCCCCATCCATCCCCTCACTTTTAATCTGAAGGTATCTTCCCGTCTAAAATGAGTTTCTTGTAGACAGCATATAGATGGATTTTGTGTTTTAATCCATTCTGCTACCCTATGTCTTTTGATTGGAGCATTCAGCCCATTTACATTCAGTGTTATTATTGAGATATGTGGGTTTAGAGTCTTTGTATCTTTTGTAGGGTTCATGTTTGTGGTGGTGTCTCTGGAATCTTTGTTCCTTGCAACCTTTCCTTCAGAGCATCCCCCTCAGGATTTCTTGTAGGGCTGGCTTCGTGGTGACAAATTCTTTCCATTTCTGTTTATTTGGAAAGGTTTTTATCTCTCCTTCTATTTTGAATGACAGGCTTGCTGGATAGAGGATTCTTGGCTGCATATTTTTCTGCTCATCACATTGAGATCTCCTGCCATTCCTTTCTGGCCTGCCACGTTTCAGTAGATAGGTCTGTCACCACTCTGATGGGTTTCCCTTTGTATGTGAGGGCCCTTTTCTCCCTAGCTGCTTTCAAAATTTTCTCTTTGTCCTTGTATTTTGCCATTTTTACGATGATATGTTGTGCAGAAGATCGATTCAAGTTACGTCTGAGGGGAGTCCTCTGAGCCTCTTGTATTTCAGCATTTACTTCCTTCCCCAGGCCGGGAAAGTTCTCTGCTATAATTTGTTCCAGGACTCCTTCAGCACCTTTCCCTCTCTCTTCCTCTTCTGGGATTCCTATGATACGGATATTGTTGCGTTTGACTGTGTCGCTGAGCTCTCGAATTCTTCTTTCCTGTTCCTGGATCAGTTTGTCTCTTTTTTTGTCAGCTTCTTGTTTTTCTAGAATGGTGTCTTCTAAATCACTTATTCTCCTTTCTGCCTCTTCAATCCGTGCATTGGAGGCCTCTAATTCATTATGGATCTCATTTATCGCATTTTTTAATTCTTCATGCCTATTTTTATTTTCCATTCTGTCTGTAGCCATAGTTTCTTTGATGTCCCCTATGTTTTTTTCAAGCCCTGCGATTAATTTTACCATTATTATTCTAAAATCCTTTTCAGTTATGCTGCTGATATCTGTTTTGGGCAGTTCATCAGCTGTCATTTCTTCTTGGAGTTTCTTTGGAGGAGAGCTCTTTCGTTTCGTCATTTTAGTTAGCTTCCCGGCTCTTGTTAGTTTTAAAGACCTGTTATGCTCTCTGTTTCTATGAGTGCTGCTATATCCAAGAAGACTCTTTGACTTTCCAGGGCCTATGCTTTCAGAGATTGTTTTTTGAATGTTATCCCTCGGTCACTCTTGTTGGGACCTTAGTTATTTTATTTTCCTATTCTTAGTGATATTTGGGACTCTTCACCTTGTGTACTCTTGCTTATTTCTTGAGGTAGCCCTGGAAAAGAAAACAGACAGAGAAACACACAGGGAGCAGGAGCACACAAACGCACAGGCTAATTCAACTAACATGCAAAGAGAGAGGGAAAACGAAAAAGTTAATAGAAAAGACGGAGGAGGGGGGGCGAATAATAGGGAGCATAAAATACATAAAAGGATCAAAAAGGGGAAAAGAAAAGGAAAAAAGAAGAAAACCAATGGACAAAGAACGGTTTAAAGCATATACCTGGATATCCCAGCTACAGTTAAGTAGTCGTGTATATGCAGTGCTTGTTGAAGAGCATAGAGAAAAAGAGAGAAGGCAGGGCGAGACGAGGCAGAATTGGAAATAGAATGAACAGGCAGAAGGGATAAGAAGCTTATTTCAAAGAGGTAAAGTGTAGAAAATGTTTGGAGAGGTGAGAGAAGGATGCTAGATTTATCCAGAGAAACTATATAGTCTAATTACTCCTGAGAGAAATAGCTGAAAAGGTCGGTAGTTGTAGAATTTACATTTACAGAATGGACTTGTTGTGATTGTTTAAGCAAGCTGGCGACGAGAATTAATCAGGTCAGTGTTTTGGGGGGGAAAAGCGAGAAAAGAGAAAGAAGAAGAAAAAAAGAAAGAGAAAAGAAAGGGAAAAAAAAGAAAGAAGAAAAAACAGGGAAAAAAAGGGAAAAAAAACAAGAAAAAAGAGAAAAAAGAAAGAGGAAAAAAAAAGGGAGGAGGGCATCTCTCAGGCAGGGATGGTCGTGGCATGATCTGATGCTTCAGGCGGGGGTTTTGCCTTGGCGGTTGTGGGGAGGAGAGTGACGGTACTCCAGTCCCAACTTGAACCCTGCGCTGCAACTCGCTGTTTTGGGTGTGTCAACTCCCCGTTCCGGGGACGCAGCCGAATTTGGGTGCACTCTTCAACCCAGGCCAATTCCAATCTCCAAATCCCAGTTCATGCGCCCTGCTGAAATTGCCTTAGACACAGTTTCCCAGGCAAACCCCTCCGGCAATTCCAGGCCCCCTGCCGAGGTCTGAGGGCGGAGTCAGAATCGCTGCTTCCTTCTCTGGGTCGGGCCGGCGCGCATGCGCTGGGGCTTGCCTGCCGGGTCCGCGTAGCCCGAGCCCACTGGAGTGAGGAAAACCGGGTCCCTCTATGGCTTGTCACCCGAAACATGAACTCACAGGCAAATTTCCCAGTTTTTAGCTCTTTGCCTTCCCTCTCAAGCTCCATCCAGCCAGGAGAGTGGCCGCCCGGTGTCCGCCTGGCTCTTTCAGGGGCCCCAGCCGCCCTGGAGCTACAATGTCGGCAGGCGCACCGCCACTCTGAAATCCAACCTCCAGGAGCGGCACAAAGAAGCAGTTTGTGTGTTCAGCCTCCCCCAGGACCTGTTGGCACGAGGGGACCTGGTGTGCAGGTATTTGGCAAGTACGGTCTTTTTATGCACCGAGCGGAGGTTTTTTCCCCCCTGAGCGGAGGTTTTTCTGTTTTGGACTCTCTCGTTTTCTCTTCTCACTCCCCGTAGAGGGTAGAGGGGGATCGCCTTCCACCCTGGAGTCTCCAGTCCCGGCCCGATTTTATCTTCCTTGGTTCACACTCACGTTAGAAGTCTCTCTCAGTGGATTCTGCATCCTTTTTCTCCCAATCTCTCAGGTTTTGTAAGGTTTCCAATGGCTTCAGATCTTTTCTGTGTGATGTATGGGCGCAAGTGCAAGTACGGAGCTCCTTACTTCTCCTCCATCTTGCCCTCTATCCTGGCTTTCTGTTATTTGTAATCCAAAGCATTCTAACTACCATACAACTCTTGTTCAAAATAGATTTTCCATCAAATTTGTGAAGTACATCAATGCCTACTGGCCATTTTGGAGGCTCTTATCCATGAAGATAAATATGAATCTTTTGAGAAAGGATTTAATATTAGGTGATAGTCAAAACGTTATCAAAAGTTGTGCAAACTACATAATACTGTGTTTGGTTTAACAGACATAACTATGGAATAATATTTTGGTTTTTATGAGGCTGAAAACTAGTCTGGAACTCATAGCTTCTGATTACATATCAAGAGAGGAGGTCTCAAAATGTCATGTACAAAGGCCACACCATTGCAACAAGTACACAAGTCAATGTGCATTTTTAAAAAAGTTTATTGTCAAGTTGGTTTTTCAACACCCAGTGCTCATCCCCATGACTGCCCTCCTCCATGCCCATCACCCTCCTCCCCAAAATGCCTATCAGTCCTCACTTTGTTCTCAGCATTCAAGAGTCTGCCCCCACCCCCACTATTTCCCCCCTTCTACTCCCCATGGTCCTCCGTTAAGTTCTTCCTAATCCTCTTAGACGTTTAAATATATGGTAGCTGTTCTTCTCTTCCCGACTTATTTCGCTCAGCATAACACCCTCAAGGTCCATCCATGTTGCTACACATGACCAGATTTCATTCTTTCTCATTGCCATGTAGTATTCCATCGTATAGATAAACTACATCTTCTTGATCCATTCATCTGTTGATGGACACTTAGGCTCTTTCCATGTTTTGGCTATTGTTGAGAGTGCTGCTACGAACATTGGGGTCCATGTGCTCCTATGCATCAACATTTCTGTATCCCTTGGGTAAATTCCTAGCAGTGCTATTGCTTGGTCATAGGAGAGTTCTATTGTTAATTTTTTTAGGAACCTCCACACAGTTTTCCAGAGTGGCTGCACCTGTTTACATTCCACCAACAGTATAGGAGGCAGCCAGTCTCTTCACATTCTCACCATCATCTAGAGTCCTCTGATTTGCTCATTTTAGCCACTCTGACCAGTATGAGGTGGTAGCTCAATGTGGTTTTGATTTGTGTTTCTCTGATGAGGAGGGATGCTGATATCGTTTCATGTGTCTGTTGGACACCTGGATGTCTTCTTTGGAAAAGATTCTGTTCATATCTTCTGCCCATTTTTCACTGGACTGTTTGTTTTCGGGTGTGGAGTTTGGTGAGTTCCTTATAGATTTTTTTTTTTACAAATAGTTTATTGTCTAATTAGTTTCCACATAACACCCAGTGCTCATCCCCACTAGTGCCCTCCTCCATGCCCATCCCCCCTCCCCCCTATAGATTTTGGATACTAACCCTTTATCTGTTAAGTCATTTACAACTAATGTTTCCCATTCCGTCGGTTGCCTATTAGTTTTATGGATTGTTTCCTTTGCCGTGCAGAAGCTTTTCATCTTGATGAGGTCCCAATCGTTTATTTTTGCTCTTGATTCTCTTGCTTTTGGGGATGTGTCAAGTAAGAAATCACTGCGGTTGAGGTCAAGGAGGTTGTTTCCTGCTTTCTCCTCTAGGGTTTTGATGGTTTCTTGTCTCATGTTCAGGTCTTTTATCCATTTTGAGTTTATTTTTGTGTGTGGTGTGAGAAAATGATCTAATTTCATTCTTCTGCATACTTCTGTCCAGTTCTCCCAGCAACATCTGTGAAAGAGGCTGTCTTGTTTCCATTGGATATTCTTTCCTGCTTTGTCTCAGATGAGCTGGCTGTATACTTTTGGGTCCAATTCTGAGTTCTCAATTCGATTCCATTGGTCTGTGTGTCTGTTTTTGTACCAATACCATACTGTCTTGATGATGACAGCTTTGTAGCAGAGGCTAAAGTCTGGGATGGTTACGCCTCCCATTATGGTTTTCTTCTTCAATATTACCTAGGCTATTCAGGGTCTGTTGTGGTTCCATACAAATTTTAGGATAGTTTGTTCTAGTTTTGAGAAGAATGATGGTGCAATTTGATTGGGATTACATTGAATGTGTAGATTGCTTTGGGTAGTAATGACATTTTAACTGTATTTGTTCTTCCTATCCATGAGCATGGAATGTTTTTCCATTTCTTTGTGTCTTCTTCAATTTCCTTCATAAGTTTTCTGTAGTTTTCATCATACAGATGTCTAATATCCTGGGTTAGGTTTACTCCTAGGTATTTTATGGGTTTTTTGTGCAATTGTGAATGGGATCACTTTCTTGAGTTCTCTTTCAGTTGCTTCATTGTCGGAGTAAAAAATGGAAACGAATTTTGTACATTGATTTTGTACCCTGCAACTTTGCTGAATTCTTGGATCAGTTCTAGTAGGCTTCTGGTGGAGTGTTTTGTGTTTTCTTTTTAGAGGTCATGTCCTCTGTGAAAAGTGAAAGTTTGACTTCTTCTTTGCCAATTCTAATGCCTTAAGTTTCCATTTATGTCTGATGGCTGATGCTAGGACTTCCAGCACTATGTTAAGGAACAGTGGTGAGAGTGGACATCCCTGTCGTGTTCCTGATCTCAGGGGGAAAGCTCTCAGTTTTTCCCCATTGAGGATGTTGTTAGCTGAGGGCTTCTCATAGATGGCTTTTATGATGTTTAAGTACGTTCCTTCTATCCCAAGTTTCTCGAGGGTCTTTATTAATAAGGATGCTATATTTTTCAAATGCTTTTTCTGCATCTATCTACAGGATCATATGGTTTTTATCTTTTCTTTTGTTGATGTGATGTATCATACTGAATGATTTGCAAATATTGAACCAGCCCTGTAACCCAGGAATGAGACCCACTTGATCTTGCTGGGTAATTTCTTTTTATGTGCTGTTGCATTCGATGTGCAAGTATTTGTTGAGGATTTTTGCATCTGTATTCATCAAGGATATTGGCCGGTAGTTCTCCTTTTTTGCTGGGTCTCTGTCTGGCTTTGGAATCAAAGTGATGCCGGCTTCATAAAATGAGTCTGGAAGATTTCCTTTGATTTCTAATTTTTAGAATACTTTGAGAAGAATGGATATTAATTTTGTTTTAAATGTCTGGTAGAATTCCCCCGGGAAGCCATCTGGCCCAGGGCTCTTATTTGTTGGCGGATTTTTGATCACTGATTCGATTTGTTCACTTGTTATGGTTCTGCTCATGTTTTCTGTCTCTTCTGGTGTGATGTTTGGTAGTGAGTGTGTGTCTAGGAATTTGTCCATTTCTTCTAAGTGTCCAGTTTGTTGGCATATAGTTTTTCATAGTATTCCCTGATAATTACTCATATTTCTGAGTGGTTGCTTGTAATCTGTCCATTTTCATTCATAATTTTGTCTATTTGAGTGCTCTCTCTTTCCTTTTTTTTTTTTTTACAAATAGTTTATTGTCATATTAGTTTCCACATAACACTCAGTGCTCATCCCCACAAGTGTCCTCTTCCATGCCTATCCCCCCTCCCCCCCACATCCAGCAGTCCTCAGTTTTTGTCAGCATTCAAGAGTCTCTCATGGTTTGCCTCTCTCCCTTTCCCTCACCACTTCCCCCCTTCTTCTCCCCCTGTTCCTCCGTCAAGTTCCTCCTAATCCTCCTATACGTGCAAACATGATATTTGTCCTTCTCTGCCTGATTTATTTCGCTCGTGGATCAAGAAAATGTGGTTTATCTATACCATGGAATACTACATGGCAATGAGAAACAATGAAATCTGGCCATGTGTAGCAACATGGATGGACCTTGAGGGTGTTATGCTGAGCGAAATAAGTCTCTCTCTCCTTTTTGAGAAGCCTGGCTAGAGGGTTGTCAATTTTGTTTATTTTTTCAAAGAACCAACTCTTGGTTTCATTGATCTCTTCAACTGTTTCTTTGGTTTTAATACTGTTTATTTCTGCCCTGATTTTTACTATTTATCTTCTTCTACTGAGCTTGGGGTTCTTTTGCTGCTCTCCGTCTAGTTGCTTTAGGTGCGGTGTTAGATTTTGTACTTGCGCTTTTACTAATCTTGAAATAGGCCTCGAGTGCAATGTACTTTCCTCTTTGGACTGCTATTGCACATCCCATAGAGTTTGGATTGTTGTATTCTCATTTTCATTTGTTTTCATATATTTTTTAATTTATTCTCTAATTGCCTGATTGGCCCATTCGTTCTTTACTAGGGTGTTCTTTAGCCTCCATGTTTTTGGAGGTTTCCCAGAGTTCTTCCTGTGATTGATCTTGAGTTTCATAGCATTGTGATCTGAAAGTGTGCATGGTATAATCGCCAGTCTTTATATTTATTGAGGGCTGCTATGTCCTAGTATGTGACCTAACTCGGAGAATGTGCCATGCGCACTTGAGAAGAAAGTGAATTCCATGGCCTCAGGATGTAGATTTCTAAATATATCTGTCAAATCCATCTGGTCCAATGTGTCATTTAAGTCTATTGTGTCTTTATTGATTTTCTGTCTAGCTGATCTGTCCACTGTTGCAAGTGGAGTATTAAAGTCCCCTGCTATTAGCACGTTCTTATCGATAAGACTGTTTCTATTTGTGATCGTTTTATGTATTTAGGTGCTTCCATATTTGATTTTTAGACATTTATAATTGTTACCTCTTCCTAATGGATGGACCCTTTAATGATTATATAACGCCCTTCTTCATCCCTTCTTATTGTCTTTACTTTAAAGTCCAGTTTTCTGATATAAGTATAGCTACTCTACCTTTTGTTTTTACTTCCTGTAGCATGATAGATATTTCTCCATACACTTACTTTCAATCTGAGAGTGTCCTCCTGTCTAAAATGAGTTTCTTGTAGACAGCAATAAGATGGATTTTGTTTTTGTATCCATTCTGCTACCTATGTCTTTTCATTGGGGCATTTAATACATTTACATTCACTGTTATTATTGAAATATATGGGTTTAGAGTCATGGTGCCGTTTGTGGGATTCATGCTTGTGGTGTGTCTAGCATCTTGCGTTCCCTGCAACATTTCCCTCAGAGAGTCCCCTCAGGATATCTTGTAGAGCTGGTTTAGGGGTGACAAATTCTTTCAATTTTTGTTTATTTGGAAAAACTTTTATCTTTCCTTCTATTCTGAATGATAGGCTTGCTGGATAGAGGATTCTTGGCTGCATAATTTTCTGTTCATCACATTGAAGATCTCCTGCCGTTCCTCTCTGGCCTGCCAAGTTTCAGTAGATAGGTCTGTCACCATTCTGATAGGTTTCCCCTTGTATGTTAGGGCCCTTTTCTACCTAGCTGCTTTCAAAATTCTCTCTTTGTCCTTATATTTTGCCATTCTCACTATGATATGTCATGCAGAAGATGGATTCAAGTTATGTCTGAGGGGAGTTCTGTGCCTCTTGAATTTCAACATCTACTTCCCTCCCCAGGTTATGGAAGTTCTCCTCTGTAATTTGTTCCAGGACTCCTTCAGCACCTTTCCCTCTCTCTTCCTCTTCTGGGATTCCTATGATATGGATATTGTTCCGTTTGATTGTAATGCTGAGCTATCGAACTCTTTCATGTTCCTGGATGAGTTTATCTCTTTTCTTCTCAGTTTCTTCTTTTTCTATTGTGTCTTCTAAATCACTTATTCTCCTCTCTGCATCTTCAATTCGTGTACTGGACACCTCCAGTTTATTATGTATCTCATTTATCGCATTTTTAAATTAATCATAACTATTTTTAATCTCCATAGTGTTTGTAGCCATAGTTTCTCTTTTGTCCTCCCTGCTTCTTTTAAGCTTGGTGATTAATTTTATGATTATTGTTCTAAATTCTTGTTCAGTTATTTTGCTTATATCTGTTTTGAGCTGTTCTTTAGCTGTCAGTTCTTCCTGCAATTTCTTTGCAGGAGAGCTCTTTCATTTTGTCATTTTGGTTAGATTTCTCTCTCTTGTTAGTTTAAAAAGCTTGTTATTACTCTGCACCTGTGAGCACTGCTGTACCAAAGAAGGCTCTTTGACTGTCCAGGGCTTATCCTTTCATAAAGTGTTCTTTGAATGGTATCTCTTGGTCTCTCTTGTTGAGACCTTGGTATTTTATTTTCCTACTCATAGTGGTATTTGGGAGTCTCTACCATGTGTAATTTGGCTTGTTTCTTGAGGTAGCCATGGAAAAGAAAACAGACAGACAAACACACAGGGTGGAAAGACACACAAACACACAGACAAATCCAACTAACACACAATCTGAAGGGGAAAACGAAAAAGTAAAGAGAAAAGAGGGAGAGGGAAGGCGAATAATAAGAAATAAAAATACATAAAAAAAGAAGAAGAAAAGAAAAGGAAAAAAGAAGAAACCCAATAGACAAAGAACAGTTTAAAGCATATAACCAGATTTCTCAGCTACAAATAAATAGCTGGTGTATACAGTGCTGGTTGAAGAGCATAGAGAAAGAGAAAAATGACAGGGCAGGGATGAGGGAAATCGGAAATGAAATGAGCAGGCAGAAGGAATAAGAAGCTTTTTTCAAAGAGCAAAAGAGTGGAATATGGTTGGAGAAGAGGTGAAAGAAATGACGATGGTGTTATCCAGAGAAACTATATAGTCTGATTACTCCAGAGAGAAAGACATGAAAAGGTAGGTAGGTGTAGCATTTACATCTATAGAATGGATTAAATGTGACTGTTTAAGCAAACCAGTACCCAGAATTAATCAGAGCAGTGCATCCATGTTGGTCTTGCCCCAGCTCTGGCAAATAAATAAACAAATAAAGAAATTAAAATTAAAAATATATAAATAAATTTTTCTTAAATGGAAGTGGACCGCTCTCTAGCAGGGATGGGCATGGTTTGATCCAGTGCACCCCGCGTGAGTCCTGCCTTGGCAGTTGTGGGGAGAAGAGTGGTGGCTCTCCAGTTCTTTCTTGAACCAAGTTCTGCAACTCGCTTTTTTGGGTGTGTAAACTCCCTGTGCTGACAGCACAGCCAAGGTGGGCCGTGCTCTATATCTCAGTCCAGGCGTCGTTTCCAGATCCCAGTCGGCACGCCCCACGAAATTGCTGCAAACACAAACTCACAGGCAAGCCCCTCAGGGCAGCCCCAACCCCCTGGGAATTGAGCCAGAAGCCGCTGCTCCCGTCTCTTCCAAGTTGGGTTGGCAAGCGATGCAGCCGATCCAGAAGCACAAAGGTGCGGCCAACCTGCATCCTCTCCAGGTCGAGCTGGCAAGCTGGGAGCAGTTTCCCTGGGTTGAGTGTGTCCTGCCTAGGGTCACCTGGAGAGTAGGAAACCGGGTCTCTCTGTGTCCCGTCGCCCGAAACGCAAACTCGTGGACAAATCTCCCAATTTTAAGTCTTTCACCTCCCCTCTAGGGATCTAACTGAGCAGAAGCACAAAGGCGCGGCCACCACATGTTCCCTTCAGGTCGAGCTGGCGAGTGGGGAGCAGTTTCCCTGGGGGTCGCCTGGGATAAGTGGGTCCCGCCTAGGGTCGGCTGGAGAGCAGGAAACTGGATCCCTCTGTGTCCCGAGCGGAGGTTTTTCTCTTCTCCAGTGACAGGGACAGTGTCTTGAGCAGTTTAGGCCACTCTCTTTCCCCTCTAGACTCCCCGCAGAGGGGGATTCCACACACACCCCCAGTCCCTCTATGTCTTTGGTCCCGGCTTGATTTTATCTTCCCCAGTTCGCACTCACGCTAGAAGGTTTTCTCAGCGGACTCTGTCTCCTTTTCCTCCTAAACTCCTGGGTTCTGTAAGGGTTCCTATGGCTTCAGGCCTTCTCCGTGTGAGATATGGGGGTGAGTGCAATGTACGGAGTTCCCTATTTCCCCGCCATCTTGCCCCCTCCAATACTGAAGTTTCTCAATGTGCATCTTTGAAAGATATTGTTGAAAGACAAAGTTCATTGGCTATTTTACATATTTGCTAAAAAGTAAACACATTAATAGACTTTGTATACACACTTTCTATTTTATGTCATATTCCTCAAATTCTGTCAAAGTTAGGGCCACCTGGATGGCTTAGTCAGCTGAGTGTCCGACTTTGGCTCAGGTCATGATCTGATGATCATCGGTTCAAGCCCAGCATCAGGTTCTGTATTGACAACTTTCTCAGAGCCTGGAGCCTGCTTTGGATTCTGTGTCTCTTTCTCTCTCTACCCTCCTCCCATTCATGCTCTGTCTCTTAAAAATAAATAAAGGTAAAAAAATTAAAAAGTCTGTCAAAACTGACTTATGCTTGGGTCTTTGGAACAATAACTTACATTTAGGTCAGCTGCTTATATTCAAGTTATTTCAGGAAGTCATATGGCACAGATACATGGTATGGTTAGAAATGTTGGGTTTTCATACACCAGGCTTAACCCCAGGTGGCATACTAATTGAGATCATTAGATTTGAGGACTAAACAGTAGGTGATAACAATAAGAATTGAAACTTAATCAGTTTAGGTGACTTTGATCAACCCCCAAAACCTCATTTCTGTCATCTAAGAGAGAGAGAGAGAATAATAGACAGTTATTGTTAGGGGTACCTGAGTGGCTCAGTCCATTAAGTGTCCGATTTCAGCTCAGGTCATGATCTCACGGTTAGTGAGTTTGAGCCTCGCATCCGGTTCTGTGCTGACAGTTTGGAGCCTGGAGCCTGCTTCAGATTCTGTGTCTCCCTCTCTCTCTGCCCATCCCCCGCTCATACTTTGTCTCTCCTTCAAAAATAAACATTAAAAAAAAAATTTTTAAATAATAGACAGTTGGGGGGCGCCTGGGTGGCTCAGTAGGTTTAGCATCTGACTTCAGCTCAGGTCATGATCTCACTGTTCGTGGGTTCGAGCCCCGCATCAGGCTCTGTGCTGACAGCTAGCTCAGGGCCTGGAGTCTGCTTCGGATTCTGTGTCTCCATCTCTCTCTCTGACCCTCCCCTGCTCATGCTGTCTCTATCTCTCTCTCAAAAATAAATAAAATAATTTAAAAAATAGACAGTGGGGAAAAATCAATGGAAAATTCATAAAGGCATTTAGAAAGGTAGCTTTCCTCTGGAAGCACTCAGAAAGCATCAGTTATTTTTGTAGTTAACTCATCTCTCTATAAATATTTGTGCTTATAGAGAGAGCAAAGTGAACAGTTGTTAGCTTCACTTACTCTAATTGCCATTGACTTCCATTAGCATTTGTACTTCTTTTAAGGAGGTCAAAGTCCATTGACTACTTCAACACTGGATACTTCTTATAGATTCAGAGAATTTAAAGGCAGATTGCTATAATATTCTCTTGAGGTCATGGATACATCAGAACCTGAGAACTACTGTATCAAGATCCCTGTTGAATTCCTGTTCCCCACTACTCCTTGAAACCTACTGAATCATAATTTCAGGGAGTAGAACTCAGGAATGTATATCTATCAAACATCTCTGGTATTAGTATGTTTGGTAAAGTTCACAGACCACCAGATTAAAAACACTTATATTTAGAAGATGCAGGCAAACAATAGTTAACATTAATTGCACATTTACTAGATTCCATACCAGGCACTTTACATGTTACCTTAGAGAAATCCCATAACCACTTCTGCTGAATACTATAGTTATCGCACATAGGATTTGTATAATTAATTATACAAACTAGGGTACAGAGACTAAGAAAGACCCATGAGAAAGAAACATGCCTCCAAAGCTAAGAGGCAATCCTACATTGGTCTGTTCTAATTAGGTCACAGAGGCCCCTTAATGTTCCCATGAATATTAAAATGTCCCAGACCAATGACTTTTGGAAGTGAGAGTGGAACAGGAGGGGCAGTTAATTTATGGGTCTTAGATCCTGCATCAGGAAGATTTTTGCCCCTTATTTATGTAGTTAGAATCATGTGGAGTAAACAATACAGACTGACTGGATTAAAATCTGGGGTCTGCCACTTACTAGCTGAATGACCGTGAGTGGGTGACTTAACCTATTTCAGCCTAAGTTCTCCATATGTAAATGAAGATAACAACCCACTTCATAAGGTTGTTGAGGATTAAATGAGTTAATACTTATAAAATGCTAAGAGCAGTGTTTGGTATACAGTATGGAAGTATGTCAAATGAATAAAATAAGTTCCACAAACGTTAAGCCTCAATAATTCCAGCTGTGGTTGGAGAATATGATTTAGGAACATGGCTGGATTTTGTTTGAGGCCTCAAAGGGAGACAATCCTGCCTTGATCAGTGTAATGCTAGTTGGACATCTAAGGTATGTCTTCTACCACAAAGGCTTAGATCTGCCTGTTACAGGAAGACATGAACACATAAAAATAAGGCCAGGAATACAAGTGCACTTTCTTTCCTTTTTAAAGTTTAATTTTATGATATTAATATTGTTAGCCCACTATGTTATATTGTTTCAAGTGTAAAACATAGTGATTCAACAAGCTTCTATGTTATGTTATGCTATGCTCACTAAAAGTGTAGTTGCCATCTGTCAGTGTACCTTCTTGGCGGGGCTGGACATAATCAACATCTTTATAAGATATATAAGAGGAGGGACAGTGACATATGAGGCTGATGTCCAAATAACCTCAAAACCAAGGGGAAGGCTTAGAAAGGTGAATGTGGAATATATTAATCAAAGCTGTCAGAAACTGCTTCAAGTTCTTTGCATTCCTGACTCTGAAGCATTTGACAAGCTCCTTATGCAGTAAGGATCATCAATTGCACACAGATAGTGTACTGGGCCCTTGAGGGAGGGTGAGGTGAGGACTTTATTCTTGTGCTTAAAACTCACTGGAATCCTCCATAAGGCAAAGAGACTCAATTGTATATGCTCAAATATACAACTTTGGTGTTAAGTGGGTTTTAAAGATGGGGGTAGATTCAGGTGAGAATTCTTGTCAGTCTTCCTGTAGGAGGCATATTGCTATTTCTATGTGCATTCTCTAACCCTATTTTGGGTAAGCCAGAGAGGAGACAGCTTGGTCTCTGTTGGATTTTGTTTTGAGATTGCTTTGTTAACTGTTTCAAAATGACTAGACCTTTCAGTTGTATCTTACATCTCTTTTCTGATTACTTGAAGTTCAAATATCCATTGAGACTCAAAGCTTATTTAAAGTTATAAAAAGATTTTAAATTATTCTTTGTTTCTTATTTATAAATCCACTAAGGATTAGGGCTTTACGTTTGTTCATGTAGTCATATGTTCATACAGGTATTCATTTATTTTCATTCAGATAGACACACATTTAACCCATTAATATTTGCTGTTTTGATGCAAAATATTGTCCAGTCCTCTGCTCTGTTTTATCCTGGGTGCCATGGAGAGACAGTGTGGAAAATATCCTTGCCCTCAAGGAGATAGGATAACGAGAGAACCAACATGTGTGACTAATGAACATACAGAATTGGACATGATGAATGCTATTAGAGGGCAGATAATGGCCTTTATAACTGGCTCCTTATCCTTTAGGTCTCACTTCTAGAGTTACTTCTTCTGAAGAGAGCTTTCCTGGGCAGGCCATCTAAATTCACCAACCCCTTCCCAATCCTGTTTCCCTACCCAATTATCATTATCCTATTTCATGCCTCAGAGCTATTTACTATGTAAAATGTTTTTTGTTTATTCTTCTTATTGTCCATCTTTCCCAGCTATCATTTAAACTCCATGAGAGCAGGATCTCTATCCATGGATCTGTGACTTCATGGCATATATAACAGTGCTTGACAGAGTTAAATGAATATTGACTTTATGAATGAAAATAGACTCATGTTCCTTCATGAGATTTCTAAAAGCAAAAGTAATAACTCCAGCCACTGGTCCAGAAGGAGAACTGCTACTTCTAAGCAAAAAGCTTTTGTAACTACCTATCTATTATACACATCATCAAAGAGGGTCCCACACTGTGGTAGCTGTAGCAGATGATGTACATCATATGTTAAGCTGCATTTTCTCACAATTGCTGCACAGTCCTCCTTGGTCTCATGTGCAGCTCTAAATGGAGTTATGTCAATGACAACAGATTACATTGATGTCTAGTCTCTAATTTGAAGACCCTTTCAATTTATTTTGGCACAGTTTATAGTTTCTGTGGAACTGGAGATCTGTCATTCAAAAGAGTTTCTGGTCACATATTGGTCAGTATAAATGTGGGACAATTATGATGCCTGCAGGTGCTAACAGGCAGAGAAAGTCAGCTATTGGGTGGAATTTCATTGTCACTTTGTTAGTAGGATCAGGCACATGAGGTAGATACCAAAGAACAGAGGCAAAAAAAACTTTCCTTTAACTGTTAGTGAAATATTGTTTGTCTCTTTTTTCCTTCAAAACCAGGTCTATGCACTTAATTATACATACAGGGTAAATATGACATCATGAGCTTATACTATGGCCAGGCCAAGTTTTTGTGTGGAGTGTCTATGTAGATACATGGGCTGAGAAATGGGGCTTCAGAAATGCTAGTGAGATGACAAGTCTGAAGGAAAGAGGAAAGAGCTGTAGATGATCCACCAAAGGGTATTTTCTAAAGTCTCAAAGGAAAATTCTATGCTTCTGTGTCTCCATTCCCAGGAGGTGGGGGTGGGTGCCATGTCCATGAAGTCTCCTAATAGCATGTTCCTGTCCAAAAAAAGTCACTTGTCATATGAACTCTGTCTACAGCCACCAGTCATTTCTTCTAAAGAATTTTGCGTTCATCTACTTCACATGATGGTGGTGAGGGGGTGTCTGTGTAAGATTTCAATCCTTTTCATGTAAAATAATGGAAGCTACATCAACATATTATTGAGAAAGCTAAATAACAAAGTGTACAGAAAGTGCTTAGCACAAAGGCAGTAAAGAGAAATAGTTCAATAAACATTTTCTGCTGTTAATAATACTTCATCTGAAAAGGAAAATCACTACAAATGAAAAAGAATTTTAAACCAATGGATTAGGTACTCCTCCAGCTTTAAGATTTTATGGCTTTAAATAACAAGGTATATTAGCAAAATAACTTGAAATATTTTCATATTTGAGCTCTGGAATCAGTTTGTGAAACAAGAACTTTTACCGAGATGGCACATCATATGTGATACTACTTCTATACTGTGCCAACCTAGCATTCCACCTGTGTTTCAATGCAGGATAGCCACATTGTCCTGAATCTAAAGGTTACCCTAGTGATGAATCCTGAATTGAGAATTTTACTTTTTTTTAAAATAGTTTATTGTCATGTTGGTTTCCATACAACACCCAGTGCTCATCCCCACAAGTGCCCTCTTCCGTGCCCATTACCCCCCTTCCCCTCTCCCCCCATACCCATCACTCCTCAGTTTGTTCTCAACATTCAAGAGTCTCATGGTTTGCCTCCCTCCTTCTCTCCCCGTTTCCTCCCTTCTCCCCCACGGTCCTCCATTAAGTTTCTCCTAATCCTCCTATACGTGCATATACTTTATTTGAGAGATAATACCAGAAAGCACAATCGAAGAGGAGAAAGGTGGAAATGAAAAACAATACAGTGTATGTTTAAGAGTAGATTACTATTGGGGCGCCTGGGTGGCTTAGTCGGTTAAGCGTCCGACTTTCGCTTAGGTCATGATCTCGCCGTTTGTGGGTTCGAGCCCCGCGTCGGGCTCTGTGCTGTCAGCTCGGAGCCTGGAGCCTGTTTCAGAGTCTGCATCTCTCTCTCTCTCTCTGACCCTTCCCTGCTCACGCTCTCTCTCCCTCTCTCTCCTAGCAATAAATAAAAAAAAATTTAAAAATTTTAAAAAAGAATACATTAAAAAAAAAGAGTAGATTACTATTGTAGGAAGCTGGGGCTCAAGGCTAGTGAGGGCTTTGGAAAATAGTATAGAATGTATGGCTCAGAGTGATACCTCCTGAAGAATAATGGAGTATTTATTTTATTCCTCTCTGAAGATTCTGGGATATTTATCTTTCAGTCATATCATTAGCTAATACTTGTGCTAGGGGCACCAGCTTCTCAACATTGCCTGCCTGCCCTGTGTAGGGAACCAGAGAAGACTTAGTAAGCTCTTAGGTGGACAGTCGCAAGTGCTTACAGTAGGAGTCCAGCAGGATGCACTGGACCACTGAGGTAACACCAAGAAAATCTGTAGAGAACTCCACATTTATGTGGTTTATTGTCATAGACTCTGGGTCTGAAGTTCTTTCTTTTCCAGCAAGAGAGTGGATGCAGGATTAAAATGGGAGAGAGGCTAATGTCTGGGAGAAGACAAGAGCCCTGAGTAAGGGTCCTTGCTCTGGTTTTATTAGGATCAGAAGGCTTACAAGCATGATGGGCATGCACAAAAAGACAATGAATCCATGAAAATTAACTCATGGGTGTAAGGGAAAGGGGGTTTGAAGATATGTGGTGTTAGGGGATTGGGTCAAAACAAAACAAAATCCTAGCACAGGGAGGAAGGTTGTTTACAGCATACATGAGGCATCACCTTTGTTTACCTAAACTGGTCTAGGGGACCAGAAAAACAGAGCATCCTACCTCAGGGTCAACAAGGCACCTTTCTTGTTGTCAAGCTCCACCCTGGGCAACCTCACCCTGTTGGTCTATAGCTCTGTTTACCTGTTTACTTAATTTGGTTCTTCCTTCCTGTGAAAGTAGCTTTCTGCGATTGTACTAAGTTGGGGGGGGCATTTCTTCTCTGAATACCTAATCTTGTTTACATAATCTTGGATGTTTTCATCCTAAAATTTCCTATTCTTATACCTTTGTCCAATACTGGAGGCCTTTGCCCTATTTACTTAATCTTATTTGACTAATCTTGGATGTTTTCATCCTGAGATCTCCTATCCTTTTATCTTTATCCTATACTGGGGGCCTTTGCCCCATTTACCTAATCTTATTTACCTAATGTTCTATACCTAAACTAGGGTGTGTATATCCTATGGCTTTCTAATTCTTTATGCCTTGTTAATCCATTGGTGCAAACTCAGGGAATTCCTAAGCTTATACCCCACAGTTTATGTTGCTTATTATGACCTAGGACTGTAGTCACATGTTCATTTCAACAGCATCAGGATCTGAAGTGCAAGCATTCAAATGCCATTTCAGAATGGTGAGATCAGTAATAGAAGTTTTAACTATTTCTATTCACCTTTTTCCAGACAACTGAAAGTATGGAGGCATGGTTTTCTCAAAAGAAAACAGAGGCGCTGACATTAGGATAGGAAAAATTGAGGCTGAGCAGGCAAACGCTAAAGATATCCACTTATCTGGTAGATGGACATATGCCATCACTTTTAGGAAAGAGTTCCTACAGATCCAGAAACTCGGGCTCAGAGAGTCTCAGAGATGTTTCTAAGTTCTCCCAAATAGTAATAAATGGAGCTGAGGTTGAAACTCAGGACTCAAATTGGAAGAAAGTCTTTGCTGTAATCATGAAACATATAGTCTCCTAAATGTAGCCTTGATAGAATCCAAGGTGAAAAATATTTTAAAGGCACCAGTCAATGAAAGCATCAGCATTTCCATGGAGACCAAGCAATAAGGTCCAGACATGTATATTTTGGTTTATCCAATACTAAAGTAAAATAAGAATAGGGATGGAGAAGCGTGCCTGAGTGGCTGAGTAGGTTAAGCATCTGACCTACTCATCAGGTCATGATCTTGGAGTTCACGAGTGCAAGCCCATGTCAGGCTCTGTGATGACAGTTTAGAGCCTGGAGCCTGATTCAGATTCTGTGACTCCCTCTCTCTCTGCTCCTCCACTACTCACTCTCTCTCTCTTAAAAGATAAAGAAGTGTTAAAAAAAAAAAAAGAGAGAGATGGAGGGACTGAATTTCTTATAGTCTGACGTCTTTAGAGATCAGCTTTCAGCTCTTGAATTGATAGCATCTTGAATCAGTCACTAGCCAAGCACTGACTGAGTGTGGTTATTCTGTGGGCTAGGTAAAGGAAGAACCTGAGAGATTAAATGTTCCTATTGGCATGTCAGCAGTCTATGGGAGAAAAGAGGGGTTGGAGTGGGGACTCACCCTCTTGTGAATGTGAACAGATCGTGCTGAAAGAATTTAGAGAAGATTCTAGTGTGCTAGGAAAGAAAAGAGGCCTAGATATCTAGGGAAGGGTCATAGAAAGGGGGTGCAGGAACTATCTAAAGAAACTCTTAATTGGGTGTTGTCTGAGGGTGTGGCCCAAGATGGTGGCAGAAGATCTTGAACTCACCTTCTTCCAGATACACCAAATCTACAGCTATAAATGGAAAAATTCCTTCTAAAATAGAACCGAAAATGAAAGATAAAAGTATCGTATTGAGATGCATAGGAAAGGCAAAGATGTGGTTTCACCAAAACCTCCAAACTCAGTAGAGTGACTCACAATAGGGAGGAATTTAACAATTATGGAGCTTCTCCTGGAAGAGTGAGGGGTTGTTGCTTCATGTCAAGCACCTCAACTCTTGGGGCCTGCACTAGAGAGATGAGTCCCTAAAATGCCTAGTTTAGAAAACCAATGGGGCTTATGGTTAAGAGACTCAAAAGGCTGTGAAGAACTGAGATTCTCCTTTTAAAGAACTTGAATGTGATCTAACTCACCCAAGTACCACAAGTGTGTGGTATCAAGAAATCAAGAAAATGATCCAGAGACTGGTAGAACAAACTCCACAACTAAATGTAAAGAAGGGGCCATATTGAAGAGGATAGGAAGGGCAGAGACATGGTCAGTAACTAAAGGGACTCATGGGAATATCTGTGAGAGGGAGGGACACTGCAGGCATTAGAAGGGAGACAAACAAACCCCCACACTAGGAGGCCTCCACAGGGAAGATGAATCCCTATAACATTGGGCCTTAAAAATCAGAGGGGACAAATTTTGTGAATTCTTACAATTGGGACTTAAAACTCTGAATTTAAAAGAATCAGCTGGCTCAGCTCTGGGAAAGCTGGTGGGTAAGTGGAAACTGAGTACTTGTCATTAAAGAGCACAAAAATAATCCTTAAAAAATACAATACAGAATCAGCAATTTGAAAGGCACCTGAGACATGCTGGAGGGAGAGTTACTTACTAACTCAGAACATGTCCCAGAGGGACAGAAATTTCTGGGGAACTCCTCCAGGAACAAAAGAACTAGCAGGTATAATTTCCTTCCCTCCCTCTGCCTCCAGTGTAAACGCACAACACCTGTGGCTTGCTACCTAACTTGCTAGCACTGCTGCCCCCTCCCCTTCCCTTTGGTTTAGTGAATCTCCCCCCTGCAATACCCTCTTTCCACAGCCCATACAGGGCAGTGCCACAGACCTGATAGTGTGCAAGCAGCCTCTACAGTGTCCAGCATCGCTCCAAAGTGACTTCTGCCACAAAAAGAGGCAAAGATAACCATACATACCAGTCAGATGGAGGCCCCAGCAGTGGGATAATGGAAACAATTGGTCTGAATGCAGTCTTACCCAACCAATGAAAACTTCTCAGGAGATAACACATGGAAAACACCCTGAAGTTTGGTACTACTGCATCTCGGGAAAATGCCTCGTCTGACTCAACTGAACCCCAAGGCATTCCCAGACTGGCCTACTAACACCACAGAAATCAACAGTGCTGACAACAGGCAGAGAGAGCCATTTCAAATGACCAGACTGAAAAACAAAAAAATACCTCAGCCACAATTGCAAGGTGCACACATCACCCAGAGGAGACACTCCTGAAGTGCTAGGTTCCGGTGAACAGGGGACACTGCATGGCAAGGCACTACAGGACTTCTTCTTCATAAGGCCATTACTTTCAAGTCCAAAACATGTAGCTGTCTTCTTTTTCTTTTCTAACACAATGGAAACAGACACAGAGAGTTAGACAATATGAAGAGACAGAGAATATGTCCCAAATGAAAGAACAGGAAAAAATCACAGCAAAAGACCTAAACAAAACAAAGATAAGTAGTATGCCTGATAGTGAATTTAAGGTAGTGATCATAAAAATACTCATTGGGCTTGAGAAGAGTGGAAGACATCAGTGAGACCTTAACAATGAGATAAAAAGAACCAATAAAAATGAAGAATACAATAAATAATTGAAATTAAAAATACACTAGATGGAATAAATCGCAGGCTGGAAGAGGCAGAGGAATAAAATAACAACCTGGAGGACAGAGTAATGGAATATAATTAAGCTGAGCAAGTGAGAAAGAAAATCATGCAAAACTTAGGTAACTCAGCAATGCCATTAGTGTAATAACATTTACATTAAAAGGATTCACAGAAAATTTATTTGAAGAAATAATAGCTGAATACTTCCTAAATCTGTAGAAGAAAACAGAAATTCAGTACCAGGAGACACAGAGATCCCCCCACCAAAATTAACCCAAAGAGATGTGCACCAAGACTCATAGTAATTTAGAAGGCAAAAAGCAGTGATAAAGAATGCTAGTCTTTAACCTCTTTGGTAAGATTTATTTCTAGGTATCTTATTGGTTTTGGTGCAATTGTAAATGGGATTGATTCTTTAATTTCTCTTTCTGCTGTTTCATTATTGGTGTATAGAAATGCAACAGATTTCTGTATGTTGATTTTGTATTCTGTAAATATACTGGATTCCTTTATCAGTTCCAGCAGTTTTGCGGTGGAGTCTTTTGGGTTTTCTTTCTTTTTTTTTTTTTGTATTTTTCTTTTTTTTATTCAAGTATAATTAACATACAGTGTTATGTTAGTTTCAGCTGCACAATACACAGTATGATTCAACAGTTCTATACATTTCTAGGTGCTCATCGCGATAAGTGTATTCTTTTTTTTTTTTCAAATAGTTTATTGTCAAATTAGTTTCCACATAACACACAGTCCTCATCCCCTCCTCCATGCCCATTCCCCCACCCCCTACATCCATGTTGCTACACATGGCCCAATTTCATTGTTTCTCATTGCCATGTATATTCCATGGTTAGATAAACCACATCCTCTTGATCCATTCGTTGGTTGATGGACACTGAGGCTCTTTCCATGTTTTGGCAATTGTGGAGAGTGCTGCTATGAACATTGGGGTACATGTGCTCCTATGCCTCAGCATTTCTATATCCCTTGAGTAAATTCCTAGCAGTGCTATTGCAGAGTCATAGGGGAGTTCTACTGTTAATTTTTTTTTTACAAATAGTTTATTGTCAAATTAGTTTCCACATAACACCCAGTGCTCATCCCCACAAGTGTCCTCCTCCATGGCCATCCCTCCTCCCCCCCACATCCATCATTCCTCAGTTTTTGTCAGCATTCAAGAGTCTCTCATGGTTTGCCTCTCTCCCTTTCCCCCACCATTTCCGCCCTTCTTCTCCCCCACGGTCCTCCGTTAAGTTCCTCCTAATCCTCCTATACGTGCAAACATATGATATTTGTCCTTCTCTGCCTGACTTATTTCGCTCAGCATAACACCCTCAAGGTCCATCCATGTTGCTACACATGGTCAGATTTCATTGTTTCTCATTGCCATGTAGTATTCCATGGTATAGATAAACCACATCTTCTTGATCCATTCATCTGTTGATGGACACTTAGGCTCTTTCCATGTTTTAGCTATTGTGGAGAGTGCTGCTATGAACATTGGGGTACAAGTGCTCCTATGCATCAGCGATTCTGTATCCCTTGGGTAAATTCCTAGCAGTGCTATTGCTGGGTCATAGGGGATTTCTTTTGTTAGTTTCCTTAGAAACCTCCATACTGTTTTCCAGAGGGGCTATACCAGTTTACATTCCCCCCAGGAGGGTGCCCGTTTCTCCACATCCTCGCCAGAATCTAGAGTTCTCTGATTTGCTCATTTTAGCCACTCTGACTGGTGTGAGCTGGTACCTCAGTATGGTTTTGATTTGTATTTCCCTGATGAGTAGGGATGCTGAGCATCGTTTCATATGTTTGTTGGCCATCTGGATGTCTTCTTTGGAGAAGTGTCTGTTCATATCTTCTGCCCATTTCTTTATTGGGTTTTTTGTTTTTTTGGTGTGGAGTTTGGTGAGTTCCTTATAGATTCTGGATATCAACCCTTTATCTGATATGTCGTTTGCAACTATCTTTTCCCTTTCCGTTGGTTGCCTATTCGTTTTGTGGGTTGTTTCCTTTGCTGTGCAGAAGCTTTTCATCTTGATGAGGTCCCAATCGTTTATGTTTGCTCTTGATTCCTTTGTTTTTGGGATGTGTCAAGTAAGAAGTTGCTGCGGTGGAGGTCAAGGAGGTTGTTTCCTGCTTTCTCCTCTGGGGTGTTGATGGTTTCCTGTCTCACGTTCAGGTCCTTTATCCATTTGGAGTTTATTTTTGTGCATAGTGGGAGAAAATGATCTAGTTTTATTCTTCTGCATGTTGCTGTCCAGTTCTCCCAACACCATCTGTTAAAAAGGCTGTCTTTTTTCCATTGGATATTCTTTCCTGCTTTCTCAAAGATTAGTTGGCTGTATGCTTTTGGGTCTACTTCTGAGTTCTCAATTCTGTTCCATTGGTCTATGTGTCTGTTTTTGTGCCAATACCATACTGTCTTGATGATGACAGCTTTGTAGTAGAGGTTAAAGTCTGGGATGGTGATACCTCCCATTTTGGTTTTATTTTTCAGTATTACTTTAGCTACTAGGGTCTTTTGTGGTTCCATACAAATTTTAGGATAGTTTGCTCTAACTTTGAGAAGTGTGCTGGTGCAATTTTGATTGGAATTGCGTTGAATGTGTAGATAGCTTTGGGTAGTAATTACATCTTAACTATATTTATTGCTCCTATCCATGAGCATGGGATGTTTTTCCATTTATTTGTGTCTTCTTCAATTTCCTTCATAAGTTTTCTGTAGTTTTCATCATACAGATATTTTGTAATCTTGGTTAGGATTATTCCTAGGTATTTTATGGTTTTTTGTGCTATTGTGAATGGGATCCATTTCTTGATTTCTCTTTCTGTTGCTTCATTGTTGGTGTATAAAAATGCAAACGAGTTCTGTACGTTGATTTTATACCCTGCAAATTGGCTAAATTCTTGGATCAGTTCCAGTAGGCTTCTGGTGGAGTCTGTTGGGTTTTCTATGTAGAGTATCATGTCGTCTGCAAAAAGTGATAGTTTGACTTCCTCTTTGACAATGCTGATGCTTGTTAATTCCTTTCGTTGTCTGATGGCTGATGCTAGGACTTCCAGCACTATGTTAAACAGCAGTAGTAGGAGTGGACATCCCTGTCGTGTTCCTGATCTCAGGGGGAAAGCTCTCAGTTTTTCCCCGTTGAGGATGATGTTAGCTGAAGGCTTCTCATAGATGGCTTTGATGATGTTTAAGTAAGTTCCTTCTATCCCGACTTTCTTTAGAGTCTTTATTAAGAAGGGATGCTGTATTTTGTCAAATGCTTTTCCTGCATCTATTGACAGGATCATATGGTTTTTATGTTTTCTTTTGTTGATGTGATATATCACATTGATTGATTTGCGAATGTTGATCCAGCCCTGTAACCCAGGAATGAATCCCACTTGATCTTGGTGGGTAATTCTTTTTATGTGCTGTTGAATTAGATTTGCAAGTATCTTGCTGAGAATTTTTGCATCTGTATTCATCAAGGATATTGGCCTGCAGTTCTCTTTTTTTGCTGGATCTCTGTCTGGCTTGGGAATCAGAGTGATGCTGGATTCATAAAATAAGTCTGGGAGTTTTCCCTCACTTTCAATTTTTTGGAATAGCTTGAGAAGAATGGGTATTAATTCTGTTTTAAATGTCTGGTAGAATTCTCCGGGGAAGCCATCTTGTCCTGGGTTCTTATAAGTTGGGAGATTTTTGATACCTGATTCAATTTCCTCACTAGTTATGGGTCTGTTCAGATTTCCTACCTCTTCACGTGTGAATTTTGGTAGTGGGTGTGCGTTTAGGATTTTGTCCATTTCTTCTAAGTTGTCCAATTTGTTGGCATATAGTTTTTCACATATTCCCTGATAATTACCTGTATTTCTGAGGGGTTGGTTGTAATCAGTAGATTGTCATTCATGATTTTGTCTATTTGGGTGCTCTCTCATTTCTTTTTGAGAAGTCTGGCTAGAAGTTTGTCAATTTTGTTTATTTTTTCAAAAAAAACCCAACTCTTGGTTTCATTGATCTGTTCAATTGTTTCTTTGGTTTCTATGTTGTTTATTTCTGCTCTGATTTTTCCTATTTCTCTTCTTCTACTGGGTTTAGGGTGTTCTTATTGCTCTGCCTCTAGTTCCTTTAGGGGAGCTGTTAGATTTTGGACTTGCGCTTTTTCTAGTGTCTTGAAATAGGCCTGGAGTGCAATGTACTTTCCTCTTAGGACTGCCTTTGCCGCATCCCATAGATTTTGGATTGTTGTGTTTTCATTTTCGTTGTTTCTATATATTTTTTAATTTCATCCCTAATTGCCTGATTGGCCCATTCATTTTTTAGTAGGGTGGTCTTTAACCTCCATGTTTTTGGGGGTTTTCCAGGCTTTTTCCAGTGATGGATTTCAAGTTTCAAAGCATTATGATCTGAGAGTGTGCATAGTATGATCTCAATTCTTTTATATTCATTGAGGGCTGCTTTATGTCCCAGTATGTGATCTATCTTGGAGAATGAGCCATGCACACTTGAGAGGAAAGTGACTTCCTTGGCCTTAGGATGTAGAGTTCTAAATATATCTGTCAGATCCATCTGGTCCAAAGTATCTTTCAAGTCCCTTATTTCGTTAGTAATTTTCTGACTGGTTGACCTATCCATTGCTGTAAGTGGAGTATTGAAGACCCTTGGTATTAGCACATTCTTATCTATGAGCCTGTTTCTCTTTGTGATTAATTGTTTTATATATTTAGGAGCTCCAATATGCAGTGCATAGACATTTATGATTGTTAGTTCTTCCTGATGGATGGACCCTGTAACTATTATGTAATGCCCTTCTTCATCTCTTGTGACTGTCTTTAATTTAAAGTCCAGTTTGTCTAGTAGAAGTATAGCTACTCTGGCCTTCTTTTGATTTCCAGTAGCATGATATATATTTCTCCATCCCCTTACTTTTATTTATTTTTACAAATAGTTTATTGTCAAATTAGTTTCCACATAACACCCAGTGCTCATCCCCACAATTGTCCTCCTCCATGCCCATCTCCCCCTCCCCCCACATCCATCAGTCCTCAGTTTTTGTCAGCATTCAAGAGTCTCTCATGGTTTGTCTCTCTCCCGTTCCCCCACCATTTCCTCCCTTCTTCTCCCCCTTGTTCCTCCATCAAGTTCCTCCTAATCCTCCTATACGTGCAAACATATGATATTTGTCCTTCTCTGCCTGACATATTTCGCTCAGCATAACACCCTCAAGGTCTATCCATGTTGCTACACATGGCCAGATTTCATTGTTTCTCATTGCCATGTAGTATTCCATGGTATAGATAAACCACATCTTCTTGGGCCACATATCTCAATAATAACACTGAATGTAAGTGGGCTGAAAGCTCCAATCAAAAGACATAGGGTAGTAGAATGGATTTAAAAAAAATCCATCGGATCCCGGGGTCCATCCCCTTACTTTTAATCTGAAGGTACCTTCAGGTCTAAAATGAGTTTCTTTTCGACAGCATATAGATGGATTTTTTTTTAATCCATTCTACTACCCTATGTCTTTTGATTGGAGCTTTCAGCCCATTTACATTCAGTGTTATTATTGAGATATGTGGGTTTAGAGTCTTTGTGTCCTTTGTGGAGTTCATGCTTGTGGTGGTGTCTCTGGTATCTTTGTTTCAAAATTTTCTCTTTGTCCTTATATTTTGCCATTTTTACTATGATATGCCTTGCAGAAGGTCGATTCAGATTACGTCTGAGGGGGGGTCCTCTGAGCCTCTTGTATTTCAACGTTTGTTTGCGTGTATTACTCTGGTGTTGATTGTTGTTTCTCCTCTCTCTGGTGTTGGTTGTTATTTCTCCTCTCTCATTCTCTTTGCTATTTGATAAGTCTAGCTAGAGGTTTCTCAATTTTATTGATTTTTTTTTTAAAGAATCAGCTCCAGGGAGCCGGTCATGATCTCATGGTTCATGGGTTTGAGCCCCGCATCAGGCTCTGTGTTGACAGCTAGCTCAAAGCCTGGAGTCTGTTTCAGATTCTATATCTCCCTCTCTCTCTGACCCTCCTCTGCTCATGCTCTCTCTCTCTCTCAGAAATTAAAAAAAAAACATTTAAAAAGGTTTATAAAAAAAATAAGGAACCAGCTCCTGGTTTTATAGATCTGTTCTACTGTTTTTGTTTATATTTTTGTTTGTTTTTAGTTTCTATATCATCTATGTCTACTCTAATTTTCATTTTTTCTTCCTTCTACTGGCTTTAGACTTCATTTTTTTCTAACTTCTTTAGGAGTAAGATTAGGTTGTTTATTTGACATTTCTTTTTCTTCTTGAGGGAGGCATGTATTGGTCTATACTTCCCTCTTAGGAAGCTGCATCCAGAATGTTTTGGACCATAGTGTTTTTACTGGAATATGACTCAGCCATAAGAAGGAATGAAATCTTGCTATTTGCAACAACATGGATGGAGCTAGAGAGTATTATACTAGTAAAATAAATCAGTCAAAGAGAGACAACTACCATATCATTTAACTCATCTGTAGAATTAAAAAAAACAAAACAAGTGAGCAAAGAGGAAGAAAGAGAGAGAGAGAGAGAGAGAGAGAGAGAGAGAGAGAGAGAACAAGAAACAGATTCTTAACTATAGAGAACAAACAGATGGTTACCAGAGTGGAGGTAGTTGAGGGGATTGGTTAAATAGGTGATGAGGATTAGGCATGCACTTGTAATGGTGAGCACTATGTGTTGCATGGAAGTGTAGAAATTTGAATTTTACACATGAAACTAATAATATATTGTATGTCAACTAACTGGAATTTAAATAAAAACTTTGTGTTTTTTTTACAAATAGGTTATTGTCAAATTAGTTTCCACATAACACCCAGTGGCTCATCCCCACAAGTGTCCTCCTCCATGCTCATCCGCTCTCCCCCCCACATCCATCAGTCCTCAGTTAAGATGTCATTACTACCCAAAGCACTCTACACATTTAATGCAATTCCAATCAAAATTGCACCAGCATACTTCTCAAAACTAGAACAAACTATCCAGAAATTTGTATGGAACCACAAAAGACCCCGAATAGCCAAAGTAATCCTGAAAAATAAAACCAAAACGGGAGGGATCACCATCCCAGACTTTAGCCTCTACTACAAAGCTGTCATCATCAAGACAGTATGGTATTGGCACAAAAACAGACACATAGACCAATGGAACAGAATTGAGAGCTCAGAAGTGGACCCAAAAGTATGCAGCCTACTGATCTTTGACAAAGCAGGAAAGAATATCCAATGGAAAAAAGACAACCTTTTTAACAGATGGTGTTCGGAGAACTGGACAGCAACATGCAGAAGAATGAAACTAGATCAATTTCTCACACCATGCACCAAAATAAACTCAAAATGGATAAAGGACCTGAACGTGAGACAGGAAACTATCAACACCCTAGAGGAGAAAGCAGGAAACAACCTCCTTGACCTCCACCGCAGCAACTTCTTACTTGACACATCCCCAAAAGCAAAGGAATCAAGAGCAAAAATGAACGATTGGGACCTCATCAAGATGAAAAGCTTCTGCACGGCAAAGGAAACAACCCACAAAACTAACAGGCAACCAATGGAATGGGAAAAGATAGTTGCAAATAAAAACTTTTTAAAAGCAGTAATAAAGGAAATTTTAAAGGCAGTGAGAGAAAAAAATTCAGTTGCATATAAGGGAAACCTCATCAGGCTATCAGTGGATTTTTCAGCATAAACTTTGCAGGATAAAAGAAAAGAGGCATCATATATGCAAAGTGCTTAAAAGAAAAAAACCTGCAGCTAAAACTGCTATATCCAGCAAAACTGTCACTTAGAATAGAAGGAGAGATAAAAAGGATCCCAGATAAACAAAAGTTAAGAAATTCTTTACCACCAAACCAACTCTTAAGAAATGTTAAAGGGTACTCTCTGGGTGGAACCCATAAGTGAAAATGTGAAAAGTAAAACAAATAGAAAAGTAAAAAGAAAAAATAGAAAGTCTATTCACGTTTTATCAGTTTAAAGGAGAATAAAGATGTGATAAATACTATAATTCTAAACCACATTAGAAAGCTATGTGTATAGGTGATGTGCCATAATGGCTTCCAGACTAGGGTGAATCTTACATTCTGTAGTAGCTTTCTTCTGTAACAATTCTGTTCTAAAATGAACTGTATTTTTACCTAAGACAAGGATAGCATTTGGAAGAAAACTTGTGTATCCCCTTTTAAGCTTGTGTTCATTTAGGAAAATTGATGTAAATTTTTATTTCACTGGTGTACACTGAAATTTTCTCGAACAGTTCTCATAATAAAGCACTTGTCTTCTGCCCTTTAAACAAAATAAACAACAGAAGTAGTAAAAATAAGTATTTCTGTAAAGCTCAGTCAAGAAATTCATAAAATAAAACCAGGTAAAAGATGACACGCTATACTTAAAATGTGGGGAGGAGAGGAGAAAAGAATGCGTCAAACGTAAATGACCATCAACTTAATATAGACTGTTTTATGAAGAAGATGTTATATGTAAACCAAATGGTAACCACAAATAAAAAAATCAATAATAAATATCCAAAAAATAAAGAAAAATAATTCCAAGTGTATCATTGAAGAAAGCCAACTAATTCTAAGAGAAGAGAACAAGAAAAGATCAGAGAAAAACTACACACACAACCATAAAACAAGTAACAAAATGGCAATATACATACCTATCAATACTTACTGTGAGGGGCTCCTGGGTGGCTCAGTTGGTTAAGCAGTTGACTTCAGCTCAGGTCATGATCTCGCGGTTTGTGAGTTCAAGCCCCGAGCTGGGCTCTGTGCTAACATTTGAGAGCCTGGAGCCTCCTTCAGATTCTGTGTCCCCCTCTCTCTGCCCCTTCTATGCTCGTTCTCTGTCTCTCAATAATAAATTAAAACGTTAAAAAAATAAAAAAATAATTACTTTGAGTGTAAATGGAGGAAATGCTTTAACAAAAGACGTAGGAAATCAGAATGGATGGAAAAAATGAGACACAATTAAATGCCACTTGCAAGAGACTCATTTCAGACCTAAAGGCACATGCATATAGAAATTGAAAGGATGGAGAAGAATTTATCATGCAAATGGATATAAAAAGAAAGCCAGGGTAACAATACTTACATTGAACAAACTAGACTTTAAAACAAATAGAAGAGATACAAAGACTCTAAACCCACATATTTCAATAATAACACTGAATGTAAATGGGCTGAATGCTCCAATCAAAAGATATAGGGTAGCAGAATGGATTAAAAAACAAAATCCATCTATATGCTGTCTACAAGAAACTCATTTTAGACGGGAAGATACCTTCAGATTAAAAGTAAGGGGATGGAGAAATATATATCATGCTACAGGAAATCAAAAGAAAGCCGGAGTAGCGATACTTATATCAGACAAACTAGACTTTAAATTAAAGACAATCACAAGAGATGAAGAAGGGCACTACATAATAATTACAGGGTCCATCCATCAGGAAGAACTAACAATCATAAATGTCTACGCACCGAATATGGGAGCACCTAAATATCTAAAACAATTAATCACAAACAGAAACAAGCTTATAGATAAGAATGTGCTAATAGCAGGGACTTTAATACTCCACTTACAGCAATGGATAGGTCAACCAGACAGAAAATCACTAAAGAAATAATGGACTTGAAAGACACATTGGACCAGATGGACCTGACGGATATATTTAGAACTTTACATCCTGAGGCCAGGGAATTTACTTTCTTCTCAAGTGCGCATGGCACATTCTCCAAGATAGATCACATACTGGGACATAAAGCAGCCCTCAATAAATATAAAAGAATAGAGATCATACCATGCACACTGTCAGATCACAATGCTTTGAAACTTGAAATCAATTACAGGAAGAAGTCTGGAAAACTTCCAAAAACATGGAGGTTAAAGAACACCCTTCTAAAGAATGAATGGGCCAATCAGGCAATTAGAGATGAAATTAAAAAATATATGGAAACAAATGAAAATGAAAACACAACCATTCAAAATCTATGGGATGCGGCAAAGGCAGTCCTAAGAGGAAAGTACATTGCTCTCCAGGCCTATTTCAAGAGATTAGAAAAAGCGCAAGTCCAAAATCTAACAGCTCACCTAAAGGAACTAGAGGCAGAGCAACAAGAACGCCCTAAACCCAGGAGAAGAAGAGAAATAGTAAAAATTAGAGCAGAAATAAACAACATCGAGACCAAAGAAACAATTGAACAGATCAATGAAACCAAGAGTTGGTTTTTTGAAAAAGTAAACAAAATTGACAAGCCTCTAGCCAGACTTATCCAAAAGAAAAGAGAGAGCACCCAAATAGACAAAATTATGAATGAAAATGGACTTATTACAACCAACCCCTCAGAAATACAAGCAATTATCAGGGAATACTATGAAAAATTATATGCCAATAAATTGGACAACTTAGAAGAAATGGACAAATTCCTAAACACACACTCACTACCAAAATTCACACGGGAAGAAATAGAAAACCTGAACAGACCCATAACGAGTGAAGAAATTGAATCAGTGATCAAAAATCTCCCAACAAATAAGAGCCCTGGACCTGATGGCTTCCCTGGGAAATTCTACCAGACATTTAAAACAGAATTAATCCCAATTCTTCTCAAGCTATTCAAAAAAATAGAAATCGAAGGAAAACTCCCGGACTCATTTTATGAAGCCAGCATCACTCTGATTCCCAAGCCAGACAGAGATCCAGCAAAAAAAGAGAACTACAGGCCAATATCCTTAATGAATACGGATGCAAAAATTCTCAACAAGATCCTTGCAAATCGAATCCAGCAGCACATAAAAAGAATCATCCACCAAGATCAAGTGGGATTCATTCCTGGGTTACAGGGCTGGTTCAACATTCGCAAATCAATCAATGTGATACCATCATATCAATAAAAGAAAAGATAAAAACCATATGATCCTGTCAATAGATGCAGAAAAAGCATTTGACAAAATACAGCATCCCTTCTTAATAAAGACTCTCGAGAAAGTTGGGATAGAAGGAACCTACTTAAACATCATCAAAGCCATCTATGAGAAGCCTTCAGCTAACATCATCCTCAACGGGGAAAAACTCAGAGCTTTCCCGCTGAGATCAGGAACACGACAGGGATGCCCACTCTCACCACTGCTGTTTAACATAGTGCTGGAAGTCCTAGCATCAGCCATCAGACAACAAAAAGGAAATCAAGGCATCAGAATTGGCAAAGAGGAAGTCAAACTTTCACTCTTCGCAGATGACATGATACTCTACATAGAAAACCCGACAGACTCCACCAGAAGCCTGCTAGAACTGATCCAAGAATTCAGCCAAGTTGCAGGGTACAAAATCAATGTACAGAAATCGGTTGCATTTTTATACACCAACAATGAAGCAACAGAAAGAGAAATCAAGAAACTGATTCCATTCACAATTGCACAAAAAACCATAAAATACCTTGGAATAAACCTAACCAAGGATACAAGAGATCTGTATGATGAAAACTATAGAAAACTTATGAAGGAAATTGAAGAAGACACAAAGAAATGGAAAAACATTCCATGCTCATGGATAGGAAGAATAAATATAGTTAAGATGTCATTACTACCTAAGGCACTCTACACATTCAATGCAATTCCCATCAAAATTGCACCAGCATACTTCTCAAAACTAGAACAAACTATCCAAAAATTTGTATGGAACCACAAAAGACCCCGAATAGCCAAAGTAATCCTGAAAAATAAAACCAAAACGGGAGGGATCACCATCCCAGACTTTAGCCTCTACTACAAAGCTGTCATCATCAAGACAGTATGGTATTGGCACAAAAACAGACACATAGACCAATGGAACAGAATTGAGAACTCAGAGTGGACCCAAAAGTATACAGCCAACTAATCTTTGACAAAGCAGGAAAGAATATCCGATGGAAAAAAAGACAGCCTTTTTAACAGATGGTGTTGGGAGAACTGGACAGCAACATGCAGAAGAATGAAACTAGATCATTTTCTCACACCATGCACAAAAATAAACTCAAAATGGATAAAGGACCTGAATGTGAGACAGGAAACTATCAACACCCTAGAGGAAAAGCAGGAAACAACCTCCTTGACCTCCACCGCAGCAACTTCTTACTTGACACATCCCCAAAAGCAAGGGAATCAAGAGCAAAAATAAAAGATTGGGACCTCATCAAGATTAAAAGCTTCTGACAGCCAAGGAAACAACCCAGAAAATTAATAGGCAACCAACCGAATGGGAAAAGATAGTTGCAAATGACATATCAGATAAAGGGTTGATATCCAGAATCTACAAGGAACTCACCAAACTACACGCCCGAAAAACAAACAACCCAGTGAAGAAATGGGCAGAAGACATGAACAGACACTTCTCCAAAGAGGACATCCAGATGGCCAACAGACACATGAAACGATGCTCAGCATCCCTCCTCATCAGGGAAATACAAATCAAAACCACACTGAGATACCACCTCACGCCAGTCAGAGTGGCTAAAATGAGCAAATCAGAGAACTCTAGATGCTGGCGAGATGTGGAGAAACGGGCACCCTCTACACTGTTGGTGGGAATGTAAACTGGTACAGCCCCTCTGGAAAACAGTGTGGAGGTTCCTAAGGAAACTAATAATAGAACTCCCCTATGACCCAGCACAGCACTGCTAGGAATTTACCCAAGGGATACAGAAATGTTGATGCATAGGAGCACATGTACCCCAATGTTCATAGCAGCACTCTCCACACTAGCTAAAACCTGGAAAGAGCCTAAGTGTCCATCAACAGATGAATGGATCAAGAAGATGTGGTTTATCTATACCATGGAATACTACATGGCAATGAGAAACAATGAAATCTGGCCATGTGTAGCAACATGGATGGACCCTGAGGGTGTTATGCTGAGCGAAATAAGCTGTGCAGAGAAAGACAAATATCATATGTGTGCACGTATAGGAGGATTAGGAGGAGCTTAACAGAGACCAAGGGGGAGAAGAAGGGCAGAAATGGTGGGGGAAAGGGGGAGAGGCAAACCATGAGAGACTCTTGAATGCTGACAAAAACTGAGGACTGGTGGATGTGGGGGAGGAGGGGGTGGGCATGGAGGGAGGGCACTTGTGGGGATGAGCACTGGGTGTTATGTGGAAACTAATTTGACAATAAACTATTTGAAAAAAAAAAAAAAACAAATAGAAGAGACAAAGACAAGAGACAAAGAATGACACTATATAATCATTATAGGGGGAATCCAACAAGAAGATATAAGGAATGTAAATATTTATTCATTCAGCATGAGGGCACCAAACATCCAAACAGAAAAACAGCAAGGAAACAGTGGCTTTGAGTGACACATTAGAACTGATGTACATAACAGATATATTCAACCTTCCATTCTGAAACAACAGAATAAACATTCTTTTAAGTTCTCATTGAACAGTCTCCAGAATAGATCCTACATTAGACCACAAAACATGTCTAAATAAATGTAAAAGCATCAAAGTCATACCGTGCATGTATCCTGACCACAATGCTGTGAAACTAGAAGTTAACCACAAGAAAAAATCTGGAGAGAGCACAAAACCATAGGGGTTAAATAGCATGCTACTAAACAATGACTGGGTTCACCAAGGAAACAAGGAGGAAAATTTTGAAAAAGGAAATGAAAATGAAAACACAGTGGTTCAAAATTTATGGTACAAAGAAAAACCTGTTCTAAGAGGGAAGTTTATAGCAATATGGGTCTACCTCAAGAAGAAAGGAAGATCTCATATGAATAACCTAACCTTACACCTAAAGGAGCTAGAAAGAGAAGAGCAAACGAACACCAAGCAAAAGAAGGAAATAAGAAAAATTAGAGCAGAAATAAATGAAACAGAAACTTAAAAAAAAAAACAAAAAACAAAAAAAACAAAGCAGAACAGATCCATGAAACCAGGAGTTCCTTCTCTGAAAAGTTCAACAAAATCAATAAACCTTTAGCCAGACTCAACAAAAAGGGAAAGAGAGGACTCAAATAAAAATCAGAAACGAAAGAGAAGAACTAGCAACCAACACCAGAGAAATATGAAAGCTTATAAGAGAATATTATAAAAAATTACATGCCAAAATAGTGAACATTTTAGAAGAAATGGATAATTTATAGAAACATAATTTCACAAAATTGAACTAGAAAGAAATAAAATGTGAACAGATAGATGACTAGCAAGGAAATTGAATCAGTAATTAAAAAAAAAAAAAACTCCCAGGAAACAAAAGTCCAGGACCAGACAACTTCTAGAGTGAATTCTATAAAATATTTAAAGAAGAGTTAATATTTATTCTTCTCATACTACTCCAAAAAAAACAAACCAAAGGGATTTCCAAATTCATTCTATGAGGCCAGCATTATCCAGATAACAAGACACTACAAAGAAGAGAAGATAGGGGGACCTGGGTAGTTAAGTCAGTTAAGCTTCTGACTTCAGCTCAGGTCATGATCTCATGGTTTGTGAGTTCAAGCCCCAGATAAGACTCTCTGCTGTCAGTGCAGAGCCTGCTTCAGATCCTCTGTCTCCCTCCCTCTCTCTCTCTGCACCCTTCTGGGCTCTCACTCTCCCTCAAAAATAAATAAACATTAAAAAAAGAGAGAATATAGGCCAATATCTCTGATGAACATAAATGCAAAAATTCTCAATAAAATACTAGCAAACTGAAATAGACAATACATTTAAAAACTCATTCACCACGATCAAATGGATTTATTCTCAGGATACAAGCATGGTTCAATATTCACAAACGAATTCATAACATCACCTCAATAGGAGAAAAGTTTAAAAACATGGTCATTTCAATAGTTGCAGGAAAAGGATTTAACAAAGTACAATATCCACTTATGAGAAAAAACCCTCAACAAAGTAGTTGTAGAGGGAACATACCTCAACAAAATAAAGGCCGTATATGAAAAACCCACAGCTAAATTTATACTCAACTAAAAGGTTAACTTCTAAGATCAGGAACAAGACACAGATGTCCATTCTCACCACTTTTATTCACCATGGTAGTAAAAGTCCTAGCCACAGCACTCAGACAATAAAACAAAATAAAAGGCATCTAAATTGGTAAGAGAGAAGTAAAACTTTCACAAAGTGCTGATGACATAATATTCTTTATATAAAATCCTAAATAATCCGCCAAAACACTACCAGAACTGAAATTTAGTTAAGTCATAAGATATAAAATCAATGTACTGAAATCCATTGTATATGTATACATTAATAATGAAGCAACAGAAATAGAAATTAAAGCAATCCCATTTATAATTCCACAAAAAAAAAACAATAAAATACCTAGGAATAAACTTAACCAAACAGATGAAAGACTTGTACTCTGAAAACTATAAAATATTGATGAAAGAAATTGAAGACGCAAAGAAATAGAAGGACATTCCATGCTCATGGGTTGGAAGAACAAATACTGTTAAAATGTCTATAGCACTCAATCTACAAATTTAATGCAACACATATCGAAATACCAATAGGATTTCCACAGAATTAGAACAAATAATTCTAAATTTCGCATAGAACCACAAAGTCCCCAAATAGTCAAAACGATATTGAAAATGAAAAACAATGCAGGAAATATCACAATTTCAGATGTCGAGTTACACTACAAGGTTATAGTAATCAAAACAGTATAGTACTGGCACAAAAATAGACACATAGATCAATAGAACAGAATAGAAAATCCAGAAATAGGGGAACCTGGGTAGCTCAGTCGGTTAAACATCCGACTTCAGCTCAGGTCACGATCTCATGGTTTGTGGGTTCTAGCCCTGCGTCGGGCTCTGGGCTGACAGCCAGCTCAGAGCCTAGAGCCTGTTTCAGATTCTGTGTGTGTCTTTCTCTCTGACCCTCCCCTGCTCACGCTGTCTTTCTCTCTCAGAAATAAATAAAGCATTTTAAAAAATTAAAAAAAAGAAAATCCAGAAATAAACCCAATTATATGGTCAATTAATCTTTGAGTAGGAAAGACTATGCAATGGGAAAAAGTGAGTCTCTTCAACCAATGGTATTGTGGAATCTGTACAGCTACATATAAAAAAGAAAAAAAAGAATGTGGACCCCTTTTTTACACCATAGACAAAAATAAGCTCAAACTGGATTAAAGATTATTTCAATCTTCTTAAATTTATTGAGGCCTATGTTGGTTAAAGTCCTAAATGTAAGACCTGAAACCATAAAAATCCTAGAAGAGAGAACATAGAGTAAGTTTTTTGACATTGACTTTAGCAACACTTTTATGAATATTTCTCTTGAGGCAATGGAAATTAAAAAGGGAAATATATCCAATAAGGGGTTAAATTCAGAACATATGAAGAACAGATAGAACTCAACACCCTACAGGGGTGCCTGGGTGGCTCAGTCGGTTAAGCGGCCAACTTCGGCTCAGGTCATGATCTCACGGTTCGTGGGTTCAAGCCCCGCACCAGGCTTTGTGCTGACAGCTCAGAACCTGGAGCCTGCTTTGGATTCCGTGTTTCCTTCTCTCTCTGACCCTTCCCTGTTCATGCTGTCTCTCTCTTTCTCAGAAATAAATTTTAAAAACATAAAAAAATTAAAAAAAAAACCCTTAACACCCTACAAATAAATAATCCAATAAAAAAATAGGTACAAGACATGAACAGACATTTCTTCAAAGAAGACATCCAGTTGGCCAACAGACACATGAAAAGATGCTCAACATCACTGAGGGAAATTCAAATCAAAGGTACAAGGAGATATCACCTCACACCTACCAGAATGGCTAAAATCAAAACTCAAGAAACAAGTGTTGGCAAGGATGTGTAGAAGAAAGAACCCTATTTCACTGTTCGTGGGAATGAGAACTGGTGCAGCCACTTTGGAAAACAGTATGGAGTTTCCTCAAAAAATTAAAAATAGAACTACCCTACGATCTGGTAATTGTACTACCGTATATGTACCGCCCAAAATGCAAAAACACTAATTCAAAAGCATATATGTACTCCTGAATTTATTCCAGCACTATTTACAATAGCTAAGTTATGGAAACAGGCTAAATATCCACTGCTAGATGAATGGATAAAGGAGATGTGGTATATACATATTATGGAATATTTTTCAATCATAAAAAAGAATGAAATTGTACCATTTGCAACAACATAGATGGAGCTAGAGAGTATAATGCTATGTGAAATTAGTCAGAGAAAGAAAAATACCATGTGATTTCAGTCATACATGAAATTTAAGAAATGAAGGGGGAAAAAGAGAGGCAAACTAAGAAATAGATTCTTAACTATAGAGAACAAAGTACAGTTACCAGAAAGGAGGTGAGGGTGGAAGGAATTGGTGAAATAGGTGTTGGGAATTAAAGAGTATACTTTTATGGTAAGCAATGTATAGAATTGTTGAATCACTATAATATATGCTTGAAAGTAAGATGAGACTGTATTTTAACTCTACTGGAATCAGCATAAAAAACTTAAATAAAATAAAATTTTTATGTATATATACAGGTGTATTGAATTTCTTCTTACCAAGCAATAATGTAACACAATACAATTCCATTAAAATGTCATTAATGGGGTACCTGAGTGGCTCAGTTGGTTAAGCGTCCAACTTCAGCTCAGGTCATGATCTCATGGTTCGTGGGTTTGAGCCCTGCATCCAGCTCTGCTGACAACTCAGAGCCTGGAGCCTGCTTCAGATTCTGTGTTTCCCTGCATCTCTCTGCCCCTCCCCTATTTACATTCTCTCTCTCAAAAATGAATAAACATTACAAAATTAAAGATAAAATAAAATACGTTATAAATAATACCACTATATTAAAATACTCAAAAACCAAAAAATGAAGATTGCTTAAGGGACCTATAGGACAACATCAAGCAAAATAACATTCACATTATATGAGTCTCAGAAGGAAAAGAGAAAAAGAAAGGGGAAGAAAATTTACTTGAAGATATAATGACTGAAAAGTTCCCTATACCCAGACACATTATGGACTCATTTCATATTATTTGTGTTTCCCTTTATTGTGCTTTGTAGAAGCATATTGTGCTTCAAATTGAAGGTCTGTGGCAGCACTGCATGGAAAAAGTCTATCAACATTATTTTTTTCAACAGCATTAGGTAACTTTATGTAACCTTGTCATATTTTGGCAAATCTCACAATAGTTCAATTTTTTAAGTATTATATTTGTTTTGGTAATCTGAAATCCGTGATTATAACAGTATGAAAACTCTGATTAGGGGTGTCTGGGTGGCTCAGTCTGTTAAGCGTCTGACTTCAGTTCAGGTCATGATCTCACGGTTTGTGTGTTCAAGTCCTGCATCAGGCTCTGTGTAGACATCCAGCTCAGAGCCTGGAGCCTGTTTCAGATTCTGTGTCTCCCTCTCTCTCTCTGACCCTCCCCTGCTCGTGCTGTCTCTCTCTCTCTCAGAAATAAATTTAAAAAAACATTAAAAACTTATTTTAAAGCACAGATTATAGTTAGCATTTTTGAGCAATGAAATATTTTTAAATTAAAATATGTACATTTTTGACATACTGTTATTGCATACTTAATAGACTACAAATAGTGTGACCATAACTTTTATATGCACTGGGAAGCCAATAAATTTAGTTGATTGCCTTTATTGCCATATGTGTTTTATTGCAGTTGTCTGGAACTGAATCTACAATATCTCCAATGTAGCTTATATAATTGAATTGTTAAATATTAAAGATAAAAAGAGAATCTTAAAAGCAGCAAGAGAAAAACAACTTGCTATGTACAAAGGAAACTCCATAAGAATATCATCAGATTTTCAGCAGAAACTTTCAGGTTACAAGAGAGTGGCATAGTATATTTAAAAGTGCTGAAAGGAAAACAATTTCCAACCAACAATACTTGATTTGGCAAGGTTATCATTTCAGAATTACAGGAGAGATAAGAATTTTCCAGATCAGTAGGAACTAAAGGAATTCGTCACCACTGAACCTACTTTACAAGAAATATTAAAGAGATGTCTTTAAGCTGAAAAGAAATGGCATTAATTAATAGTATGAAAATATACAATAAGAAAAAAATCTGACTCTTAAAGGCAAATATATGAAAATAATAGTGACTTAAATACTTAAAAAGATAGTGTAAAATTGAAAGCAAAAGTAATAAAACTAACTAAAACAACAATACTTAGTTAATGGAACAAAAAACAAAAATTATGTAAAATGTGACATCAAAAAGTGTGTGTTCGGGGGAATGTAGAGTTTTGGAATGAGTTTAATTTAACTCGCTATAAACTTATCACAGACTGTTATATATTGGATATTATATGTGAACCTCATGGTAACCATAAAGCAAAAACCTGTAGTAGATACACAACAGAAAATGAGAAAGGAATCTAAATATAACGCTCAAATAAGTCACCAAAGCACAATGAATGAGAGCAAGAAAAGAATAAAGGGAGAAGAACTACAAAAACAAAAACCAGAAATCATTAAGAACATAGCACTCAGTACACATCAATATTTACATAAATGTAAATGGATTAAATTCTTCAATCTAAACGCAGAGTAGTTTAATACATTTTCTTAAGAAAGAACTTATCTACATGATGCCTACAAGGGACTCACTTCAAATCGGAGACTTTAAAACAAAGACAGTAGATTCACCCTCCTCCTACCAGTTCGCTGGCGACGGTGGCACCAGGGTCACAAACCCTGACCTTTCATTGACAAAAACAATAACAAACACTCCCTTTCCCGCGATCCAGAAGGTGCCCCAGGTCCTGCCACCTCCGCCCCAGCTCCCACCTAAGTGTCTCTTCTCTTGCCTGCTGCACCACGAGCCCACAGGGGATCTCGCCATCTGACAACGCCAGGAGCCCGGCATCCCTGTACCCTGCCCTCCTCGTTGGGGGCTGCCTGCCGCACCGCAGACATGGGACCTGCTTCAAGGCCACTTTGGCGCCAAACCTGAGGTAACACAGACACAGACTCTTGGCCGGAATCTACAGGGATGACCAGCCCCTCTCCGTGCATCCAGATAATCTCCACCAACTCTGTGGTAGCCTCACCTCAGCGCAATCAGGGCTACTCAAGAAACAAGCCAAAGTACACATGGTGGAGAGTCCCAAATACCACTACAAGTAGGAAAATAAAATAACCAAGGTCTCAACAAGAGAGACCAAGAGATACCATTCAAAGAACACTTTATGAAAGGATAAGCCCTGGACAGTCAAAGAGCCTTCTTTGGTACAGCAGTGCTCACAGGTGCAGAGTAATAACAAGCTTTTTAAACTAACAAGAGAGAGAAATCTAACCAAAATGACAAAATGAAAGAGCTCTCCTGCAAAGAAATTGCAGGAAGAACTGACAGCTAAAGAACAGCTCAAAACAGATATAAGCAAAACAACTGAACAAGAATTAAGAACAATAATGATAAAATTAATCGCTTGGCTTGAAAAAAGCATGGAGGACATAAGAGACACTATGGCTACAAACACTATGGAGATTAAAAATAGTTATGATTAATTTTAAAATGCGATAAATGAGATACATAATAAACTGGAGGTGTCCAGTACACGAATTGAAGACGCAGAGAGGAGAATAAGTGATTTAGAAGACACAATAGAAAAAGAAGAAACTGAGAAGAAAAGAGATAAACTCATCCAGGAACATGAAAGAGTTCGATAGCTCAGCATTACAATCAAACGGAACAATATCCATATCATAGGAATCCCAGAAGAGGAAGAGAGAGGGAAAGGTGCTGAAGGAGTCCTGGAACAAATTACAGAGGAGAACTTCCATAACCTGGGGAGGGAAGTAGATGTTGAAATTCAAGAGGCACAGAACTCCCCTCAGACATAACTTGAATCCATCTTCTGCATGACATATCATAGTGAGAATGGCAAAATATAAGGACAAAGAGAGAATTTTGAAAGCAGCTAGGTAGAAAAGGGCCCTAACATACAAGGGGAAACCTATCAGAATGGTGACAGACCTATCTACTGAAACTTGGCAGGCCAGAGAGGAATGGCAGGAGATCTTCAATGTGATGAACAGAAAATTATGCAGCCAAGAATCCTCTATCCAGCAAGCCTATCATTCAGAATAGAAGGAAAGATAAAAGTTTTTCCAAATAAACAAAAATTGAAAGAATTTGTCACCCCTAAACCAGCTCTACAAGAAATCCTGAGGGAGACTCTCTGAGAGAAATGTTACAAGGAACGCAAGATGCTAGAGACACACAAGTGTGAATCCCACAAACAGCACCATGACTCTAAACCCATATATTTCAATAATAACACTGAATGTATATGTACCAAATGCCCAATGAAAAGACATAGGATAGCAGAATGGATAAAAAAACAAAATCCACCTATTTGCTGTCTACAAGAAACTCATTTTAGACAGGAGGACACTCTCAGATTGAAAGTAAGGGTATGGAGAAATATCTATCATGCTACAGGAAGTAAAAATAAAAGCTGGAGTAGCTATACTTATATCAGACAAACTGGACTTTAAAGTAAAGACAGTAATTGGGGCGCCTGGGTGGCTTAGTCGGTTAAGCGTCCGACTTTCGCTTAGGTCATGATCTCGCGGTTCGTGGGTTCGAGCCCCGCGTCGGGCTCTGTGCTGACTGCCAGCTCAGAGCCTGGAGCCTGTTTCAGTCTGTGACTCCCTCTCTGTCTGACCCTCCCCTGCTCACGCTGTCTCTCTCTCTCTCTCTCTCTCCTAGAAATAAATAAAAACATTAAAAAAACACACACAAAAATTAAAGACAGTAACAAGGGATGAAGAAGGGCATTATATAATCATTAAAGGGTCCATCCATCAGGAAGAGGTAACAACTATAAATGCCTAATCACCAAATATGGGAGCACCTAAATACATAAAAAAATTAATCACAAATGAAACAGTCTTATCTATAAGAACATGCGAATAGCAGGGGACTTTAATACTCCATTTGCAGCAATGGACAGATCAACTAGACAGAAAATCAATAAAGACACAGTGGACTTAAATGACACATTGGACCAGATGTATTTGACAGATATATTTAGAAATCTATATCCTGAGGCCATGGAATACACTTTCTTCTCAAGTGTGCATGGCACATTCTCCGAGATAGATCACATACTAGGACATAAAGCAGCCCTCAATAAATATAATAACTGGAGATCATACCATGCACCCTTTCAGATCACAATGCTATGAAACTTGAAATCAGTCACAGGAAGAAGTCTTGAAACCCCCAGAAACGTGGAGGCTAAAGAAAACCTTAATAAAGAACGAATGGGCCAATCAGGCATTTAGAGAGGAAATTAAAAAATATAAGGAAACAAATGAAAATGAGAACACAACAATCCAAACTCTATGGGATGCAGCGAAAGCAGTACTAAGAGGAAAGTACATTGCACCCCAGGCCTCTTTCAATAAATTAGAAATAATGCAAGTGCGAACTCTAACAGTGCACCTAAAGCAACTAGAGGCAGAACAACAACAGCACCCCAAACCCAGTAGGAGAAGAGAAATAATAAAAAATCAGGGCAGAAATAACAATATAGAAACCAAAGAAACAGTTGTACAGATCAATGAAACCAAGAGTTGTTTTTTTGAAAAAATAAACAAAATTGACAATCCTCTAGCCAGCCTTCTCAAAAAGGAAAGAGAGAGCACTCAAATAGACAAAATCATGAATGACAATGGACAGATTACAATCAACCCCTCAGAAATACGAGCACTTATCAGGGAATACTATGAAAAACTACATGCTATCAAACTGGACAACTTAGAAGAAATGGACAAATTCCTAGACACACACTCACTACCAAAATTCACACGAGAAGATATAGAAAACCGGAACAGACCCATAAAGTTAGGAAATTGAATAAGTTATCAAAAATCTCCCAACAACTAAGAGGCCTGGGCCAGATGTTTTCCCTGGGAAATTCTACCAGACATTTAAAACAGAATTAATACCCATTCTTCTCCAACTATCCCAAAATATAGAAATCGAAGGAAAACTTCCTGACTCATTTCATAAAGCCAGCGTCACTTTGATTCCAAAGCCAGACTGAGACCCAGAAAAAAAGGAGAATTTCAGGCCAGTATCCTTAATGAATACAGATGCAAAAATCCTCAACAAGATACTTGCAAATCGAATGCAACTGCACATAAAAAGAATTATCCACCAAGGTCAAGTGGGATTCATTCCTGGGTTACAGGGCTGGTTCAATATTTGCAAATGAATCAGTGTGATAAATCACATCAACAAAAGAAAAGATAAAAATCATATGATCTTGTCGATAGACGCAGAAAACGGATTTGACAAAATACAGCCTCCCTTCTTAATAAAAACTCTCGAGAAAGTTGAGATAGAAGGAATTTATTTAAACACCGTAAAATCCATCTATGAGAAATCCTCAGCTAACATCATCCTCAATGAGGAAAAACTGAGAGTTTTCCCCCTGAGATCAGGAACACGACAGGGATGTCCACTCTCACCACTGTTGTTTAACATAGTGCTGGAAGTCCTAGCATCAGCTATCAGACAACAAAAGGAAAAATAAGGCGTCAGCAATGGCAAAGAGGAACTCAAACTTTCACTTTTCGCAGAGGACATGATACTCTACATAGAAAACCCGACAGACTCCACCAGAAGCCTACTAGAACTGATCCAAAAATTGAGCCAAGTTGCAGGGTACAAAATCAACGTACAGAAATCGGTTGCATTTTTATACACCAACAATGAAGCACAGAAAGAGAACTCAAGAAACTGATCCCATTCACATTTGCACAAAAGCCATAAAATATCTAGGAATAAACCTAACCAATTTTATAAGACATCTGTATGATGAAAACTATAGAAAACTTATGAAAGAAATTGAAGACACAAAGAAATGGAAAAACATTCCATGCTCATGGATTGGAAGAATAAATATTGTCAAAACGTCATTACTTCTCCAGAGTAATCTACACATTCAATACAATCCAAATCAAAATTGCCCCAGCATACTTCTCAAAACTACAGCAAACTATCCTTAAATCTGTATGGAACCACAGAAGACCCCGAATAGCCAAAGTCATATTGAAGAAGAAAACCAAAATGGGAGGCATCACCATCCCAGACTTTAGCCTCTACTACAAAGCTGTCATCATAAAGACAGTATGGTATTGGCACAAAACCAAACACATAGACCAATGGAATAGAATTGAGAGCTCAGAAGTGGACCCAAAAGTATACAGCCAACTCATCTTCGACAAAGCAGGAAAGAGTATCCAATGGAAAAAAGACAGCCTCTTTAACAGATGGTGCTGGGGGAACTGGACATCAACATGCAGAAGAATGAAACTAGATCATTTTCTCACACCAAACACAAAAATAAACTCAAAATGTCTAAATGACCTGAACATGAGACAAGAAACCATCAAAACCCTAGAGGAGAAAGCAGGAAACAACCTCCTTGACCTCAACCTCAGCAATTTCTTACTTGACACTTCCCCAAAAGCCAGGGAATCAAGAGCAAAAACACTATTGAGACCTCATCAAGATGAAAAGCTTCTGCACGGCAAAGGAAACAATCCATAAAACTAATAGGCAACTGACAGAATGGGGAAAAATAGTTGTAAATGACATATCAGATAAAGGGTTAGTATCCACAATATATAAGGAACTCACCAAACTCCACACCCAAAAAACAAACAACCCAGTGAAGAAACGGGCAGAAGATATGAACAGACACTTCTCCAAAGAGGACATCCAGATGGCCAACAGACACATGAAACGATGCTCAACATACCTCGTCATCAGGGAAATACAAATCAAAACCACATTGAGCTACCACCTCACGCTGGTCAGAGTGGGTAAATGAGCAAACCAGAGAACTCTAGGTGCTGGCGAGGATGTGGAGAAACGGGCACCTTCCTACAATGTTGGTGGGAATGTAACCTGGTGTAGCCCCTCTGGAAAACAATTGGAGGTTCCTCAAATATATATATACATATACTCTTCTCAAGTTCACATGGAATACTCTCCAGAATATTATTATGTTAAGCCATGTTAGGCCACAAAACAAGCCTCAGTAAATTTAAGAAGATTGAAATAATATCAGGTATCTTTTCTGACTACAATGGTATGGAACTTGAAGTCAGTAACAAGAAGAAACCTGGAAAAATCACAAACATGTGGAGATTAAACAATATGCTATTGAAAACCCAACAGGTTATCAAAAATCAAAGAAGAAATAAGAAAATATAGACAAATGAAAAGAGAAATATGGTATACCAAAATCTATAGGGTAAAGTGAGAGTGGTTCTAAGAAGGAAGTCCATAGCAATACGGACCAACCTCAAGATACAAGATAATTCTCAAAATGAGCAATCTAACTTTGAATCTAAAGGAACTAGACAGAGAAAAATAAACAAAGCTCAAAGTTGGTATAAGGAAGAAAATAACAAAGATTAGAACAGAAATAGATGGAATAGAGACTAAATAGAGACTAAAAGAACCATGAAACTGACCAATGAAGCGATGAGCTGATTTTTGAAAACATAAACAAAATTGACAAAACTTTAGCTAGACTACCAAAAAATAAATAAAAAGAGAGAGAAGGCTTAAATAAATAAGATCAGAAATAAAAAAGAACTTGCAACTGATACTACAGAAATACAAAGAATCATTAGAGACTACTATGAACCATTGTATGCAGGCCAATATCCCTGATGAACATAGATGCAAAACTCCTCAACAGATTTTAGCAAACTGAATTCAGGCGTGCCTGGGTGGCTCAGTCAGTTAAGCGTCTGACTTCGGATCTCATGGTTCATGGGTTCGAGCCTTGCGTCAGACTTTGTGCTGACAGTTAACTCAGAGCCTGGAGCCTGTATCAGATTCTGTGTCTCCCTCTCTCTCTGACCCTCACCTGTTCATGGTGTCTCTCTTTCAGAAATAAAAAATAAATAAATGAAAATAATCATACACCATGATCAAGTGGGATTTATTCCAAGGATACAAGAATGATTCAATATCCACAAATAGGTCAATAGGCCACATTAAACAAAATGAAGGATAAAAACCATAAGGTTATCTGAATAGATGCAGAAAAAGCATTCGACAAAACGCTACATATATTTATAATAAAAACTCTCAACAGAGTGGGTGTAGAGGGAATATGTCTCAATATAATAATGACCATGCATGACAAGCCCAAAGCTAACATCATACTGACCAGTGAAAAGTTAAAACCTTTTCCTTTAAACTCAGGAACTATACAAGGATGCCCACTCTTGCCATTTTTATTTAACACAGTATTGGAAATCTTCCTCAGAGCAATTAGGTAAGAAAAAGAAATAAAAGTCATCTAAATTAGATCTGTTGCTATTTGCAGATGACATATATATATACATATATATATATATATAAGTATACATATATATGTATATATATATATGTATATATATATACATATATATATATATATATATACATATATATATATATATAAATAACCTTAAAGACTCCATAAAAAGCCTGTTAGAACTAATAAGCAAATTTGGTAAAATGGTATGGTATAAAGTCAATACACAGGAATCAGTTGCCTTTCTGTTCACAAATTACAAAATATCAGAAAGAGAAAGCATCTGTTTGCAACTGCATCAAAAAGAATAAAATATCTACAAACAAATTTAACTAAGCTGGTGAAGGTTTTGTCTACTGAAAGCTATGTCACTGATGAAAGACATTGAAGAAAACACAGAAAGGGAAATATGGTCTGTGTTCATGGATTGGAATAATTAATATTGTTAAAATGTCCATACTACCCAAGATGGTATACAGGTTCAATGTAATCCCTATTGAAATGCCAATGACATTTTTTTTTTACAGAAATAGAAAAAAACATAATTTGCCTGGATCCTCAAAAGACCCTAAATAGCCAAAGAAATCTTGAGAATGAAGAACAAATCTGAAGGCATCACAGCCTTGGTTTCAAACTATAAAGCTGTAGGAATAAAAACAGTATGGTATTCACCTAAAAACAGACACATAGATTAGTGGGACAGAACAGAGAACCCGGAAATAAACCCATATTTATATAGCCAATTAATTTATGATAAAGGAGGCAAAAATATACAGGAGGTAAGAACAGTCTCTTCAATTAGTAGTGTTGGGAAAACCAGACAGCCACATGCCAAAGAAGGAAACTAGAGCATAATCTTACACCATACACACAAAAAATAGCTCAAAATAGATTAAAGACTTGGTCATAAGACCTGAAACCATATAATTCTTAGGAGAAAACATAGATGGTAAGCTATTTAACATCAGTCTTGGAGATGAATTTTTGGATTTGACTCTAAAAGCAAAAGTAACAAAAGCAAAAATAAACAAGTAAGATTACATTAAACTAAAAAGTTTCTGCACAGTGAAGGAAAACATTAACAAAATTAAGACAACCAAATTATATATCTGATATAGGGCTAGTATCTAAAGGGGTTAGTATGATAAGGGGTTAGTATCTAAAATATACAAAAATAAATACTAGCAAAACACTTGATTAAAAAATAGGCAGAGAATCTGAATAAACATTTTTCCAATTGAGACATACAGATGGCCAACAGTTGCATGAGTAGATGTTCAACATCACTAATCATCAGAGAAATGCAAATCAAAACTATAATAAAGTGACATCCCACACCTGTTAGAACAGCTATTATCAAAAAAAGAAAAAAAATAGTAAGTGTTGACAAGAATGTGGAGAAAACATTCCTTGTGCACTGTTGGTAGGAATTTAAGTATGTATAGCCATAATGGAAAACAGTATGTAGATTCCTCAAACAATTAAAAATAGAACTACCATATGATCCAGCAATTCCACTTTTGGATATATATCTGAAGCAAACAAAAACACTAATTTGAAAAGATACATGCACCTCTGTGTTCATTTCAGCACTGTTCACAATAACCAAGACATAGAAACAATGTAAGTATCCACTGATAGATGGATAGAAAAGGAGGTATGTACATATAATGGAATACTACTTAGCCATAAAAATGAACGAAATATTTTGCTTGTGACAACACGGATTTACCCTGAGGGAATTATGCTAAGCAAAATAAGTCAGACAAAGAAAGGCAAATAGCATATGATTTCACTTATGTATAGAATCTAAAAAGCAACACAGGGGCGCCTCGGTGGCATACTCGGTTAAGCGTCCGACTTTCGCTTAGGTCATAATCTCGCGGTTCATGGGTTCGAGCCCCGCGTCGGGCTCTGTGCTGACTGCCAGCTCAGAGCCTGGAGCCTGTTTCAGAGTCTGTAACTCCCTCTCTCTCTGACCCTCCCCTGCTCACGCTGTCTCTCTCTCTTTCCTAGAAATAAATAAAAAAAATATTTAAAAAAATAGAAGTATTTAAAAAGCAAAACAAATGAACAAACAAAACAAAACACAGAAAGAATGGAAAAGTGGTTGCCAGAAGGAGAGGGAAAATGGGAAGTGGATAAAATGGATAGAATATCAAGTGATGAATCATTAAATTCTATTCTTGAAATTATTATCACACTATATGTTAACTGACTTGGATTTGAAATTTTTTAAATATTAAATAAATATAAAGAAAACAAAACACTAAAACCGAGAACCTGTAGAATAATTAGAATATATTCTGTACTATTAATGAATTCTACTAGTATATCATTTATTTAAAACAATAAAAATATCAACTATATATTTTTTTACAAATAGTTTATTGTCAAATTAGTTTCCACATAACACCCAGTGCTCATCCCCACAAGTGTCCTCCTCCATGCCCATCCCTCCTCCCCACCACATCCATCAGTCCTCAGTTTTGTCAGCATTCAAGAGTCTCTCATGGTTTGCCTCTCTCCCTTTCCCCCACCATTTCCGCCCTTCTTCTCCCCCTTGGTCCTCTGTTAAGTTCCTCCTAATCCTCTATACGTGCACACATATGATATTTGTCCTTCTCTGCCTGACTTATTTTGCTCAGCATAACACCCTCAAGGTCCATCCATGTTGCTACACATGGCCAGATTTCAGTGTTTCTCATTGCCATGGAGTATTCCATGGTATAGATAAACCACATCTTCTTGATCCATTCATCTGTTGATGGACACTTAGGCTCTTTCAGGTTTTAGCTATTGTGGAGAGTGCTGCTATGAACATTGGGGTCCATGTGCTCCTATGCCTCAACATTTCTGTATCCCTTGGGTAAATTCCTAGCAGTGCTATTGCTGGGTCATAGGGGAGTTCTACTGTTAGTTTCCTTAGGAACCTCCACACTGTTTTCCAGAGGGCTGTACCAGTTTACATTCCCACCAACAGTGTAGGAGGGTGCCCGTTTCTCCACATCCTCTCCAGCATCTAGAGTTCTCTGATTGGCTCATTTTAGCCACTCTGACTGGCGTGAGGTGGTATCTCAGTGTGGTTTTGATTTGTATTTCCCTGATGAGGAGGATGCTGAGCATCATTTCATGTGTCTGTTGGCCATCTGGATGTCCTCTTTGGAGAAGTGTCTGTTCATATCTTCTGCCCATTTCTTCACTGGCTTGTTTGTATTTCGGGTGTGGAGATTGGTGAGTTCCTTATAGATTCTGGATATTAACCCTTTGTCTGATATGTCATTTGCAACTATCTTTTCCCATTCCATTGGTTGCCTATTAATTTTCTGGGTTGTTTCCTTTGCCGTGCAGAAGCTTTTCATCTTGATGAGGTCCCAATCGTTCATTTTTGCTCTTGATTCCCTTGCTTTTGTGGATGTGTCAAGCAAGAAGTTGCTGCGGTGGAGGTCAAGGAGGTTGTTTCCTGCTTTCTCCTCTAGGTTGATTGTTTCTTGTATCAGGTTCAGGCGCTTTATCCATTTTGAGTTTATTTTGTGCAGGGTGTGAGAAAATGATCTAGTTTCATTCTTCTGCATGTTGCTGTCCAGTTCTCCCAGCACCATCTGTTAAAAAGGCTGTCTTTTTTCCATTGGAAATTCTTTCCTGCTTTGTCAAAGATTAGTTGGCTGTATACTTTTGGGTCCACTTTTGAGTTCTCAATTCTGTTCCATTGGTCTATGTGTCTGTTTTTGTGCCAATACCATACTGTCTTGATGATGACAGCTTTGCAGTAGAGGCTAAAGTCTGGGATGGTGATACCTCCCATTTTGGTTTCATTTTTCAGTATTACTGTGGCTATTCGGAGTCTTCTATGGTTCCATACAAATTTGAGGATAGTTTGTTTTAGTTTTGAGAAGTATGCTGGTGCAATTTTGATTGGAATTGGATTGAATGTGTAGATAGCTTTGGGTAGTAATGACTTCTTAACTATATTTATTCTTCTTATCCATGAGCATGGAATATTTTTTCATTTCTTTGTGTCTTCTTCAATATCCTTCATAAGTTTTCTATAGTTTTCATCATACAGATCTTTTATATTTTTGGTTAGGTTTATTCTGAGGTATTTTATGTTGCTTTGTGCAATTGTGAATGGGATCAGTTTCTTGATTTCTCTTTCTGTTGCTTCATTGTTGGTGTAAAAATGCAACCCATTTCTATACATTGATTTTGTACCCTGCAACTTGGTTGACTTCTTAGATCAGTTCTAGTAGGCTTCTGGTGGAGTCTGTCAGGTTTTCTATGTAGAGTATATTGTCATCTACGAAGAATGAAAGTTTAACTTCCTCTTTGCCAATTCTGATGCCTTTGATTTCCTTTTGGTGTCTGATGGCTGATGCTAGGACTTCCAGCACTGTTAAACAACAGTGGTGAGAGTGGACATCCCTGTTGTGTTCCTGATCTCAGGGGGAAAGCTCTGAGTTTTTCCCAGTTGAGGATGATGTTAGCTGAAGGCTTCTCATAGATGGCTTTGATGATGTTTAAGTAACTTCCTTCTATCCCAACTTTCTCTAGAGTCTTTATTAAGAAGGGATGCTGTATTTTGTCAAATGCTTTTTCTGCATCTACCGACAGGATCATATGGTTTTTATGTTTTCTTTTGTTAATGTGATGTATCACATTGATTGATTTGCGAATGTTGAACCAGCCCTGTAACCCAGGAATGAATCCCACTTGATCTTGGTGAATGATCCTTTTTATGTGCTGCTGTATTTGATTTGCAAGGATCTTGTTGAGGATTTTTGCATCCGTATTCATCAAGGATATTAGACTGTAATTCTCTTTTTTTTTTTTTTGCTGGATCTCTGTCTGGCTTGGGAATCAGTGTGATGCTGGTTTCATAAAATGAATCCAGGAGTTTTCCTTCGATTTCTATTTTTTGGAATAGCTTGAGAAGAATTGGGATTAATTCTGTTTTAAATGTCTGGTAGAATTCCCCAGGGAAGCCATCAGGTCCAGGGCTCTTATTTGTTGGGAGATTTTTGATCACTGATTCAATTTCTTCACTTGTTATGGGTCTGTTCAGGTTTTCTATTTCTTCCCGTGTGAATTTTGGTAGTGAGTATGTGTTTAGGAATTTGTCCATTTCTTCTAAGTTGTCCAATTTGTTGGCATATAATTTTTCATAGTATTCCCTGATAATTGCTTGTATTTCTGAGGGGTTGGTTTTCCATTTTCTGAGGGGTCCATTTTCATTCATCATTTTGTCTATTTGGGTGCTCTCTCATTTCTTTTTGATAAGTCTGGCTAGAAGCTTGTCAATTTTGTTTCTTTTTTCAAAGAACCAACTCTTGGTTTCATTGATCTGTTCAATTGTTTCTTTGGTCTCTATGTTGTTTATTTCTGCTCTGTTTCTTTCTATTTCTCTTCTTCTACTGCGTTTAGGGCATTCTTGTTGCTCTGCCTCTAGTTCCTTTTGGTGAGCTGTTAGATTTTGGACTTGCGCTTTTTCTAATCTCTTGAAATAGGCTTGGAGAGCAATGTGCTTTCCTCTTAGCACTGCCTTTGCCGCATCCCATAGGTTTTGAATTGTGTTTTCATTTTCCTTTTTTTCCAGATAATTTTTAATTTCATCTCTAATTGGCCCATTCATTCTTTCGTAGGGTGTTCTTTAACCTCTATGTTTTTGGAGGTTGTCCAGACTTCTTCCTGTAATTGATTTCATGTTTCAAAGCATTATGATCTGACAGTGTACATGGTATGATATAAATTCTTTTATATTTATTGAGGGCTGCTTTATGTCCCAGTATGTGATCTATCTTGGAGAATGTGCCATGCGCACTTGAGAAGAAAGTAAATTCCCTGGCCTCAGGATGTAAAGTTCTAAATATATCCGTCAGATCCAACTGGTCCAATGTGTCTTTCAAGTCCATTATTTCTTTACTGATTTTCTGTCTGGTTGACCTATCCATTGCTGTAAGCGGAGTATTAAGGTCCCCGGCTATTAGCACTTTCTTATCTATAAGCTTGTTTCTGTTTGTGATTGTTTTATATATTTAGGTGCTCCCATATTTGGTGCATAGACATTTATGATTGTTAGTTCTTCCTGATGGATGGACCCTGTAATTATTATGTAGTGCCCTTCTTCATCTCTTCTTATTGTCTTTAATTTAAAGTCCAGTTTGTCTGAGATAAGTATAGCTACTCCGGCTGTCTTTTGATTTCCTGTAGCATGATATATATTTCTCCATCCCCGTACTTTTAATCTGAAGGAATCATCCAGTCTAAAATGAGTTTCTTGTAGATAGCATATAGATGGATTTTGTTTTTTTAATCCATCCTGCTACCCTATGTCTTTTGATTGGAGCATTCAGCCCATTTACATTCAGTGTTATTATTGAAATACGTGGGTTTAGAGTCTTTGTATCTTTTGTAGGGTTCATGTTTGTGGTGGTGTCTCTGGTTTCTTTGTTCCTTGCAACCTTTCCTTCAGAGCATCCCCCTCAGGATTTCTTGTAGGGCTGGCTTAGTGGTGATAAATTCTTTCCATTTCTGTTTATTTGTAAAGGTTTTTTATCTCTCCTTCTATTTTGAATGACAGGGTTGCTGGGTAGAGGGTTTTTGGCTGCATATTTTTTCTGTTCATCACATTGAAGATCTCTTTCCGTTCCTTTCTGGCCTTCCAAGTTTCAGTAGATAGGTCTGTCACTACTCTGATAGGTTTCCCTTTGTATGTTACGGCCCTTTTCTCCCTAGCTGCTTTCAAAATTCTCTTTTTCCTTATATTTTGCCAGTTTCACTATGATATGCCATGCAGAAGATCGATTCAAGTTACGTCTGAGGGGAGTCCTCTGTGCCTCTTGGATTTCAACATTTACTCTTTCCCCAGGTCAGGGAAGTTCCTGCTATAATTTGTTCCAGGACTCCTTCAGCACCTTTCCCTCTCTCTTCCTCTTCTGGGATTCCTATGATATGGATATTGTTGCGTTTGACCATATCGCTGAGCTCTTGAATTCTTCTTTCCTGTTCCTGGATCAGTTTGTCTCTTCTTTTGTCAGCTTCTTGTTTTTCTATAATGGTGTCTTCTAAATCACTTATTCTCCTTTCTGCCTCTTCAATCCGTGCATTGGAAGCCTCTAATTTATTATGTATCTCATTTATCGCATTTTTAAATTCTTCATGCCTATTTTTATTTTCCATTCTGTCTGTACCCATAGTTTCTTTGATATCCCCTATGTTTCTTTCAAGCCCTGCGATTAATTTTACCATTATTATTCTAAAATCCTGTTCTGTTATTCTGCTGATATCTGTTTTGAGCAGTTCATTAACTGTCATTTCTTCTTGAAGTTTCTTTGGAGGAGAGGTCTTTCGTTTTGTCATTTTAGTTAGCTTCCCGGCTCTTGTTGGTTTTAAAGACCTGTTAATGCTCTCTGTATCTATGAGCGCTGCTATCTCCAAAAAGTCTCTTTGACTGTCCAGGGCCTATCCTTTCAGAGAGTGTTTTTTGAATGGTATCTCTTGGTCTCTCTTGTTGGGACCTTGGTTATTTTATTTTCCTATTTCTATTGATCATTGGGACTCTCCACCTTGTGTACTCTGGCTTATTCCTTGAGGTAGACCTGGAAAAGAAAACAGACAAACAAACATACAGGGAACAGGAGCACACAAACGCACAGGCTAATTCAACTAACAGGCAAAGCGAGTAGGAAAAAGAAAAAGGTAAGGGAAAAGACGGAGGAAGGAGGATGAATAATAGGGAGTATAAAATACATAAAAGGGTCAAAAAGGAGAAAATAAAAGGAAAAAAGAAGAAAACTGATGGGCAAAGAACGGTTAAAGCATATATCTGGATTTCCCAGCTACAATTAAATAGCCGTGTGTATGCAGTGCTGGTTGAAGAGCACAGAGAAAGAGAGAGAAGACAGGGCGGGGATGAGCCAAAATTGGAAATAGAATGAACAGGCAGAAGGGATAAGAAGCTTTTTTCAAAGAGGTAAAGGGTAGAATATCGTTGGATAGGTGAGAGAAGGATGTTGGTATTATCCAGAGAAACTATATAGTCTAATCACTCCTGAGAGAAAGAAATGAAAATTTCGGAAGGTATATAATTTACATCTACAGAATGGACTCGTTGTAGTTGTGTAAGCAAGCCGGCGACCAGAGTTAATCAGGTCAGTGTTCTGGGGAAAAAAGAGAGCAAAGTGAAAGAAGAAAAAAAAATAGAAAAAAAATGGAAAAAAAAGGGAAGAAGTCATCTCTCAAGCAGGGATGGGCGTGGCGTGATCCACTCCCTCAGGTGGGAGTTCTGCCTTGGCGGTTATGGGGAGGAGAGTGACGGTGCTCCAGTCCCTTCTTGAACCAAGTGCTGCACCTTGCTTTTTTTGGGTATGTAAACTCCCCGTACCAGCGGCGCAGCCAAAGTTGGTTGCACTCTTCAACTCAGGCCAGTCCCAATCTCCAAATCCCAGTCCACGCACCCCACTGAAATTGCCTTAGACACAGCTTCCCTGTCAACTCCCTCAGGTCAATTCCAGGCCTCCTGCCGAGCTCTGGGGGTGGAGTCAGAATCGCTGCTTCCTTCTGGGTTGAACTGGCGCTCATGGGCGGGGACTTGCCTGCAGGTGCGCAGAGCCTGCTGGAGTGAGGAAAACCGGGTCCCTCTATGGCTCATCACCTGAAACACGAACTCACAGGCAAATTTCCCAGTTTTTAGGCCTTTGCCTACCCTCTAGAGTTCCAGTCAGCCAGGAGCACGGACGCACGGTGTCAGCATGTGGCTCTTTCTTGGGCCCAAGCCGCCCAGGAGGACAATGGCGGCAGGAGTGCCACTACTCTGAAGTCCAGCCAGCCAGGAGCCAGCACAAAGAAGCAGTCTGTGCGCTCAGCTCTCCCAGGACCAGTTGGCACGAGGGGACCTGGCGTGCGGGTATTTGGCAAGTACGGTCTTTCTATGCCTCGAGTTGAGGTTCCCCCCGAGCAGAGGTTTTTCTGTTTCAGACTCTCTTTTTCCCCTCTTACTCCCAGTAGAGGGGGATCGCCTCTGTCCCTGGAGTCTCCAATCCCGGCCCGATTTTATCTTCCCCAGTCGCACTCGTGTTAGAAGGCTTTCTCAGCGGATTCTGCATCCTTTTTCTCCCAATCTCTCAGGTTTTGTAAGGTTTCCAATGGCTTCATATCTTTTCCATGTGATGTATGGGCGCGAGTGCAAGTACGGAGCTCCTTACTTCTCCGCCATCTTGCCCCCTCTGACATCAGTTTTTCTAAGGCAGAAGTCCATAGTCCTAGATAGCTGAGGGTGTTTTTTCTCTGGCATGAAAGCAAAGCTTGGACTATCTGGTTGGCTGTGGTGCTTCTTTTTTTTTTATTTATTTTATTTTTTTATTTTTTATTTATTTCTAGGAGAGAGAGAGAGACGGCATGAACAGGGGAGGGTCAGAGACAGAGGGAGATATAGACTCTGAAATTGGCTCCAGGCTCTGAGCTGGCAGTCAACACAGAGCCCGACGCGGGGCTCGAACCCACGAACCGCGAGATCATGACCTAAGTGAAAGTCGGACGCTTAACCGACTAAGCCACCCAGGCGCCCCCCTTTTTTTTTTTTTATATATTTTTTATTTGGCTGTGGTGCTTCTAAAGCAAGCTTGGAGTAAGCAATGTTTGTGAGAAGCTGTGGCTCTTTTCAGGTTTCTTGATTATCTGGAGCTTTCAAACCTGCCTTCATGACAAGAGTAATAATGCACAAGAAATGAAATTAGAATGAAACCTCCCAATTCTGAATAAATTGTTTCCCTCCTTCCATATGTTCAGACTGATGAAAGGGGAGTGCTTCTGGCAAATACATAAATCACTGAAATATGATTATGTGATCTTTAAGACTCCTAACTTGAAGGATGCAACTCTTCTGGACAGAAAGAAATGGCAGCAGTTTATGAAAGCACAATAAAATGACACTGCTGACTTTTCCCTTCAATGCCCCAAATGGTTATAAAACATGGCTTGATAGAAGTCCCCCCTTGGTTTGTAGTGGGTTGGAAATGAAATGTAGCAGAGGTAGTGGAGAAAAACTCAACAAGCCGGTGCCTATTGAAACCCAGAACTACTGTGATCAGCACCCACTGGTGATTTGATTGCCAGAGTTGAAAATGGAATAGATTTCTGTCTAGAATGGGCCAAGTTTCCAGGATGTAAGGAGACAATCTCTCTTAAGGATCTTTATAGTCTCTGAAATAGTCTCTCCATCTTGCAGTCATGGCAGAACACTTTAAATCAGAAGTGTTTATGGTTGTCCAAATTTTTATATGCAACTATATGCAACTATTGGCATGTCAGCAGACTCTTTATAACTGCTAAAACAAGAAGCGGTCTTTCTTCTCCTAGTAAGACAAGAGCCCCAGAACATTGGGTTTCTCTGTCAGAGGTATCTCAACTCTGGAGACCCACTATGATCATCCAAGAACATGCTATGTTCACATTTTTCCTGGATTTTTATTTGTTCCCTTCAACTGAGAGCAAGACAGAAATGAGGTAAAGTGAGTGCCCATGTCAGCATGGGCATCTCTGTATCTGAACCTACTAGTCAGGTGGAGAAGGATTTGAAAATGCCTGGTAGAGCAAGTTCATGGGGTTCTCTGTGCTTAGCATAGTATGGCTAATTAGTCCTCTTGACATGCAAAGCCTTAGCTGATTTTGCCCTGTGCTACATACCATGACTTTTTAAAATATGCTGTGTTAGTATTCCTGCTGACAAGTGACTTGGGTCCATTACCAATTGGCTTAATCAGAAAAGGCATTTATTTATTTACATAACTGAAAAGATCTAGGAATGGAGCATAGGACAGCTTATGATATCCCCCCATACCCAAGTACATGGCCTGAGAGCAGAAGGGCAAGTGCCTGGCCCTACCAAAAGTTACTAGGAGGAGAATGGCTACACAGACAGAAAAAAAAAATGTTCCAGGCTCCTCCTGGAAGGGGGTTGAGCCCACCTCACTGTGTGGTAAAGAAATATGTAGGTTTCTCCCATACCCACCTACCTGCCACAGCAGACAGAAGTGGGACGTTGGTGGGTAGGAGGTAAGCACTGTGGTGTATGCCCTTTGTGTGTGATGAATTACATCCCACAGTTGTCATAATGAAGAAAGTTGCCAGGATTGGACAAGGTTTTAAACAAGTGATGAAAAACATACTTGAATACTTGGACAAGTTGGACATTTGCATATTAAGTCAGGTTTCTGTACATAGTTGTTCATATTATACTTGTTTATAGATATATTTAAGCCCAACTTCGGGAGGTTGACTTGCAATTGTGATGGAGACACCTCATGAACCACAGGCTCAGACCATCTTCCTACCCACACTTGGCAGCCAGTTTCTCATTTACTGTTTCTTGGCATTCCATCCTAATCAGACTTCTCCCACTTACCTGTTACTCTATGTTTACCTCTCATCTGTCCTTCTGAATCGAGGAACTGTTAAAACACAGAGGGTCATATTTTATATGTCCCAGCTCCTACACATGCGGGCTTAGCATCCACTGTGGCACAGTGAGACAAAACACACCTGGCACAAAGTACCTACTGCATATGAGTGGGCAATTATTTCTGGTTGTCACAATTATTCTGCCAAATTTCATTATGATTTCATAACCCTGGGTTCAACTGGGAAATCTTTGTTGGCAATTAAAGGCAGTGCAATGCAAAAGAAAAGACAGTGGAATGATAATAAGGAGACCAGAAGTCTAGCCTAGTAACAACTACTGAGTGTGTGACCTCAAGCAAGTCGTCAAGTCTCTCTGGGATGAAAATAAGAGAAATGCAGATGTTAAACTAGTCGTCTTTAAGGTATCCCCCAGGGATAATGTTAACAGCCTCTATGAGGGCAAGAGTAAAAATCAGACTTTTTCTTTACACATGAAGAAGTGTGGTCCCTCATGGGATTTCTGCATGCATGCAAAGTGCCAGTTTTTGGCTAGGTTACCCCTTCAACCATCTGGCCCATTACACAGCTTAACCATTTGTCACTCTGGAGCATGGTTGCAATCTCGATGTATGATTGAATCAAGACATCATTCTTTAAAAAAGATTAGAGATCATTGCCTGGGAATTAAGCCAATGGAGAAAATTGTTTTGGTTCAATGAGATGTGATTCAAGAGCATGTGACTGGTGTTACTTTTGGTTTGACTCATATATGGCTTTACAAGCTCAGCTGGTCAGAGAAAGATCAAATAAAATGTAGGCTTATTGATTTAACCAACAGCAATAAACTAAAGCAGACTTTCTTAAAAAAAAAAAAGTTAAGTCAGTTAAGAGTGATTACCCTAGACTAGCTCCTAGATCCACAGGTACAGAAGGGAAATGGTGGCTGTGCATATTGCCCAGTAGGCTCGGTATATATAATCTTCCTTACTAGCTTCTAGCTGCCATACTTGATTTTTTTAGGAATGGCAGTATTTTGTGGTCTGGTGAAAAGCTGATTGAAAAGGAGGGGCTGAGACCTGGAGGTACCCAGCTCTTTGGAAAGTAACACATCACAGCTAACCTAAGAGCTTCAATGACCTTTGTGCTAATAGTGTGCCTGGAAAGAGAAACTGACAGCATTAAAGTTTGTAAAAAAATTTTTAATGTTTATTTTTGAGAGATAGAGAGAGACAGAGTACAAGTGAGAGAGGGGAGAAAGAGAGGGAAACACAGAATCTGGAGCAGGCTCCAGGCTCTGAGCTGTCAGCACAAAGCCTGATGTGGGGTTGGAACCTGTGAACCAGATGATAATCTGAGCCAAAGTCAGAGGCTTAAGGACTAAGCCACCCAGGTGCCCTAAGACATTAAATTTTGAAAAAGGCTCGCATAACACTGCATAAATCTCCCACCTTTCCTGTGGTAGGTCTCTTGTGGACCTCCAAGTTTGGAAGACCAATGTTGGTGGGCAGCTTCCAACTGGTTTAGCCTAAGCAGATGGTTAGGATAGTGCAGCCATCATCCTTTATGTCTCTCTCTCACCCACAACATACAATCTATCAGCCAGTGCCATGGGCTTAACTCAGAATTATTCTGATTCTCTTCACTTCCCTTTCTCTTTTAAAAAAGCAGCTTTACTGAGATATCATTCACATACCACACAATTCACTTATTTAGATTGCATAATTCAATGCAATATTTTTTATAGTATTAATTTTTAAAAATGTGGTAAAATACGTATAGCAAAATGTTTGCCATTTTAACAATTTTAAGTGTATAATTCAGTATAATTATTTGTATTTACAATGTTGTACCACCATTGCCACTATCTTTTTTCAAAACTTTTTTGTCACCCCAAACAGAAAGTCAGTACTTATTACCTATTCCCCTTTTCCCCAGGCTCTAGTATTACCTAATCTACTATCTCTTTGAATTTGCCTATTCTAAGTTCTTCATCTAAGTGGAATCATACAATATTTTCTCTTCTGCATCTAACTTATTTCACTTAGCATAATGCTTTCAGGGTTCATCCATGTTGTAGCATGTGTCAAAACTTCATTCCTTTCTTCTCTTTTTTTTTTATTTTTTTAAAATGTTTTATTTCTTTCTAGGAGAGAGAGAGAGACAGCGTGAGCAGGGGAGGGTCAGAGAGAGAGGGAGTGACAGACTCTGAAACAGGCTCCAGGCTCTGAGCTGGCAGTCAGCACAGAGCCCGACGCGGGCCCGAACCCACAAACCGCGAGATCATGACCTAAGCGAAAGTCGGATGCTTAACGGACTAAGCCACCCAGGCGCCCCTCCTCTCTTCACTTTTAATCACTGCCTCTACCATTTATTTCCATGCTATCTTGATCTCTCCTCTGGATTAACGAAATGTCCTCTGTGGCAGATGTGGTTAGTGCCCCACCCACACACTCTAGCTTCTTTTTGCAGAGCCCACTCCACTTTCATACACATCAGGCCTAAAGTACTTGGGAATCAACTCTAGTATAATAATGCTCCAGTTCCCTCAGATTTTGGGTGGCATAATTTGAGCTGCATATTCTATACACCCTCCCAAAATTCCTAGTGAGATTAAGTTTCAGTTGCTCACAGTGGTAGCCTGCTTGAGAATGGTTTCTTCCCATTCTTTATCTCACTTCCCTTTTCTCCTACCAGTTTTAGGGCATCACATCCCAAATAAACCACTTACACTAGCTCAGAGTCTACTTCTGGAGAATCCTAGCAAAGATAGATAGGTTCTATCCAATTCTCTGCTTTCACTCTTATCTTCCTAAAATCCACACTTCACCAAGCAACTGAAGTACTCTTTTAAAAATACAATTCAAAGCACATCTGTGTTCTGTTTAAAACTGTCCCAAGCACTGAGAACAAAATCCAGATGCCTTACCAAGGTGGAATAGACATACATGCTGGCCCTCCATACTTGCCACATTCCATGAGTAAAAGTTCCCTCTCATCTCAGGGTCTTTGTAACCCATGCTTTAGCCTTTTATTTTGTATTGGGTGGGACCAGAAGAAATAGCTATTAAAAATACTTAACAATCAGTACAGCATAGGCACTGACCAATGAGGGAGAAGAGTAGTTGTGGATGACATGAATATCTATGCTGCAAATCAGCCTGGGTGGAACCTTATTTTATTCAGGCCTGAGACTAAATGTTCTCTCCTAAGAGAGGCCTTCTTTGACCATCCAATCTAAATTATCCTTCTCCTTCATAAACCTTTCTTTCTCATCATATCATCCTGGTTTTATATCTCCATAGCACTTGTTACTATCTGAAATTATATTGATTTTTAAAATTTATTTTTTCCATATTTGATGTCTGAGTATGAGCTTCATGAGGACTGAGGCCTTGCTGTTTTGTTCCTTGCCTGCTCCACAGTGCCAGACTTATGTTGGTCACATAGTAGATGTTCAATAAGTATTTCTCTAATGAGTAACTGAATGGATGGCTGTCATGGTCCCTGAAATCAAGACTCTCATGGCCTCAATAAGTGGTAGGCTCCTTGTAGGATCTAGATCCCCTTACAGAGTGACAGAGACTTTACTGTTGGTCACTTGAAGAACACCCAGCAACTTGCAAGCTACCCAAAGATTGTGGTGAGGGCAAGTGTATTGGTCATGGTGTAGGTGGCTCTTAGAGGTGGATGAGCATTAGAATTTGTGTGACCAGGACCCTAGGGATCTCTGAAAATAGTGCCAGGAGCTACAGGGAGAGAAGCCAGATTGCAAAGGAATAGGGAGGCAGGAGTGTGAAGGGAGCAGGTGTGACCTGAAGAGGAAGGCATGATTTGGCAGGAGTGGTAGAGGTGCCTGAGGGAGGAGGCTTTGTGTGCTATGAAAAATGATAATGGAGGAGGAGCAGAGACTGAAGATTCAAGAGAGCGGAGACTGGGGTGAGTGAGGCTGGTGGGTGGAAGGATGGAACCAGGGCCTCAGGGTGAATTTGCCCTGGGCCAGAAAAAAAGGACAACTTTTCCTAAGAGGTGGAAAGAAAGGAGAAGTTGGGTAGAAAAAGAGGAAATTCATGTGGGAGAGAGAGGAGGGAAGGTGATCTCAGGGTCTTTGGCGTTAAACTGGACAAAGATGAGGGTCCTGGGGTCCTTTAGAAAGAGGCTGTTTATTAGTAGGTCCACCAGGAAAGCTGGGAGTGCATGAGATTTTCAGCTCTCCCCTGGGAGTGGGGAGGCAGGGCCTTTCTCCTGTTTCAACTGGAACACCAATTTCAGTTATTTACCACCACTGGAAGTTAAACTGCTCAGTATGACCTCTTTGTGGGTTGGAAGAGCTGCATTTCAAACAACCTGCAGGCAGGTCTGACAGAGCCCCTCTGCTGCCTGGCAGGGTTGGGGTGGAGAGCATCTGCACTTTCTCCAGTACCTTAGGAAGGCCTGCTGGGCCCAGATATCAAGGTTCTACTTGCAATGTGAATATCATGCTCAAAATGTTTTGGGCAGACTTTTGGTGGGCAAATGGACACATAGACTGCCTGCCACAGAATCTCATGCATCTGTGCCTCTTATCACCAGAGTTACTACAGGAAAGCCACTGATCTTCCTTTCTCCCAACCTCTAGGATCCTGGATCTTTGTTGATCATCTGATCTTCTGTGGGTTTTTGGTCAATGCCATTGTTCAGAGACAACTTCTACAGTTTTATCCCGACCTGAGCAAGTTGTACTGGCCAACGTGGGCCCTCTGGGCCATTTTCTCCAGCCTGGAGAGGCCTCAATACAGCTGCGGGGCAGATGAGGGTGGTTCAAGGTGCTGGTTTTCAGACCTTAAGAAACAGGTAGGATTCTCCTCCACATAAGAGGGAGGGACAGGCTCCAGACTCACAGGGCCCAAGGTGCAAGGTACCTCAAGCGGTCCAGTGGTCTGTTTAATACCCTGAGATGGGCTGCACCATTAGCCACATGTGGCTACCGAGCTCTTGAAATATGGCTAGTCTGATTGAGATGTACTGTAAACCTAAAACACACACTTGATTTCAAACTTAGTACAAAAATGTCAAATATCTCATCAATACTTCTTTTATATTGATTACATGTTGAAATTATGATATTTTGGATGATTTGAATTAAAATATACTATTATAATTAATTTCACTTATATCTTTTTACAGTTTTAATATGGTTACTAGAAGATTAAAAATTTCATGTGGGTCACACTGTATTTCTATCAGATAGTGCTGCTTCAGGGAGAATGACATCCATTAAACTGTTGGTTGGGAACCTTGGATGCAGTTGAAAAAGTAAGACCTGCTCTCAGCTTCTGTTGGCTGCAAGTTCTGAGTTCTGTGTATGATAACAAATAGATTGGGGTGGGTTGTGATTGCTAGCACCTCTGTGAGGATTGGAAGGGTGATGGAGTCCTGGGCAGTGGTCCTGAGGTGATAGTGACAAATGGCTGCCCAGTCCCTGGGGTCTTCCCAGCAGACAGTGTATCTGTATGTTCCCTTCCAACAGCAGGAAGCTGGAAGCTTAGAATGGTACTTGGTATTCTGCATGGATGCTGTGACTGACACAGCAATTATAGGTTTTTGCATTGTTTATGCTTCTCCAAAAGCATGGCTAGGTGCTTTGAACCAGTAACTGGAAGGTTTTCTGCTAGGTTTCATTACAATGTATAATTGTATTTACCCTTTCAGGCCTCCTGGACTATTGGTGCCTTTGCATCTTTAACACTATTCACTTTCCTCATAAGTAAATCACTGATGAATGAAAAAAAAAAGGAAAGAAAAACCAAATCATTTTTCTAAACAGTGATCTAACATGGCTTGGGTTCATTAACAGAAAAGCACCCAACTTTCTATCTCTACATTTTTTCTGCTCTGATCTAGGGTTTTGCAGCTGCGTTGGCCCCTGATTGGAATCCACCATCCCTGGCTGGCCTGGCCTCCCACTCAGGGACAGGGCCTCCTGCCCTATCTCTACCCATCTTTCTGCAGACTCCAGGAGTGGCAAACTTTGCTAGTGCCCTGAGTGGAAACACTTTCCGCTGCACTCTGGAATATTGGGTGAATAGGAGTTTGCTCTTATCTATTCACATGTTCGTAGCCCACAAATGTTCCTCCTCCTCTAAGTGCCTTTGCTCAGAGCTGGGCCAAGTGTGTGTGTGTGTGTGTGTGTGTGTGTGTGTGTGTCCCCAGATGACACAAATATACATGCATCCTGAAATTAAACAACTCCTTCCTGGATCTTCTGACTGCAAAATCAATGGGAATAGAGCTTTTCTCTCACTCTTTCTGCCTCAGAGCCCCTGCTTTGCTGGTGCCTCAGCACCAGTACACTTGGCTCATCAGATGACCCCATTACAGGTTTGCTCCTCTAAGGCCAGGCTTTCTCTGTGGGGCCAGACAGACATAGCTCATTTAGGAAGCTGCCCTCAGAGAGAAAAACCCCTGTGGGGCCTTGACCTCTCTTTTCAGCCTGAAATGTTTTTTTGTTTTACCATTATTACGAATAATACTTTATTACAAATTCCTCTGAGAGAATGAACCAATGTCTTAAATGTATACCATGGAGCAAAGACCAATCAGAACCTCCCCTGAGAAGGCCTTGGACAGTAGCTGAAGTTTAGTAATAATAATATTAATGAGCTCTATGTTCCAAGTGCTAAGTGGTAAATATTTTAATGCATATGAAATACCGACTCTGAGGTAATTAAAGTTGGACAGATAAGTAACAAGGCCAAGATTCTAATTTGTATGGGCCCTAACCTCTACATTCTGCAGGACATAAAAGCATGAGATAGCTAGAACTGGGGCTTGGTGCTGGTGTCAGTGTTGTGGAGTTTCAAAACAAATTCTACAGACCCCTTAGTACTGATGGAGAGAAGAATGGGGTGGGTAGGGCATAAGAAGGGATGATGTGGCTCTTATTTTCAATTAACAAATGTTGAGCACTTAGGAAACTGTCCTAGAAAGCCATATGTTAAAATCAAACATTTTAATCCAGTTCTTTTAGCATATTACATGGTTGTGATAATTAGACTGCTGGGAGCAGAAGTACAGTGTTTAATTAATGTGATTCTTTTTTGAAAGAGAAATTCAATTGTCAAGAAAAATACAATAAGGAATTGAAACTTGAAATTACCATAAATTAGCATCACTCCTCTCCCCTAATAGCTTGCCCTGCTTGATCTTTTTCTTGGTGTTTCCTGGGGGAATTTAAATACTGTCAGCTTAGGTAGGAAAGTGGAGCCTATGTGGCTTGTTAGGAGGTGGAAGTCTGCAGTCTGCAGGTTGTGGGGTGGGGGTAGAGACACTGCAAGGACCTACCTCCACCCTTAGTCCCCAAATGGAAACCGTATAAACCATAGAGCAGGTTCTCAAGTGCTAAATATACTTCATATATTCTACTGTCAGAAGAGGCAAAAACAAGAACACATACACTAAATTCCAAAGTGTATCACTGTCCCTGCCTGCATGAGCACATTAACACCCTTTGCCCCAGTTTTCCTCTTATCACCATTCCTGCCCCTTTCTAGTAAGATCTCCAGAACACTATGTCTAAAACAACCACAATAAGAAAAATGAAATAATCTTTTCAAAGATTATTGTGTGATGAGGGAACTTCAGGCAGGCTAAAGGCAAAATACAAGCTAGCACCTTCCCCCGTCCCTGGTGGGGGGTGGTGGTGGTATGTGATATTCTTCAGTCACTCGTAGCTACCCAAGGACAAAGGAGAGGAAGGAAAACAAATGGCTAACTGATAGAGATCACAGGCATACAGGACATGGGTCTCCATCAGTTTACTAATATATTAGTAACTTACAAGAAAAAGGCAATTTTATCAATAGCCTAATCTCCAGAAACTTGTAGACCCAGTTTCCTGGAGCCCCACATCACCCCTCCACAGCAATATGTGGAACAAAGGCAAGAAGGAAATGGCAGTTAAAATTAAATTTCCTCATAACCTGCAGCCCACTAACAAATACTTAAAGCAAATATAGAGTAGGACATTTCTCCAGGAACCCCCTACTGTCCTAATGTTAATGCCTTACTTGAGGGAAAATAACCTTAGCTTGACAATAGCAAAGCCTCAGGTATTTTAGGAGTCAGTCCTCTTCAGCATATCAAAGTTCCTCTGGAGGCCTCCCTTTTGACTAGCTCCCCAACTTCATAGTGTAAATCCAGCCATTCTTCACAACTCCAGTACAGCTCTTTCTGCCTGGGTCCTGTCCTCATGCTTTATTAAAATCGTCTTTTTTGCACCTTTCTTCCCCCTTTAGTGCCTTGTATAGAGGTCTGGCCAACTCTGAGAGCCCTGGGATCCATATCTGACAGAATCCTGCTGCTCCCAGGAACCTTTGGAACTGCTGGTGGGTAGTGAGAACTGGAATGGCACAGACTACCCATTTCCTTTTGGCTCCCAGCATCTGTTTGCCTTGGGTAATTTTGAAACCCAAATATTTAACTTCTTGTTGGCAAATCTGTGCCTTTTTTTTTTTTTACACCCAATATCCTGCCTTTGCTAGTAGCCTGAGTAGGGCCCTGGTTCCCTTCCAGCACTGGATGAGTGTGGGACTGGCTAGCAGGAGATAGTCCACATATTGAAGGAGGACACATCATAGGTCCCATCCCGGAAATCTGGCTAAGTCAGATGTTAGGGCCCTACTGAATAAGGTTGGCGAAGTTTTGAATCCTTGAGGCAGTCTAGTCCAAGTGAATTGTTCCTTTGCCCCTGTGGTAGAGTTTTCCCATTCAAAGGCAAATAGGAGTTGACTATTAGGTGCTAGCTAGAAACAGAAGAAAGTGTCCTTTAAATCTAGACACGTGAACCATCCTGCTTCAGAGGGTATAAGTCCTAGTAGAGTGTTGGATTAGGCAACACTGAATCTAGTGTGATGACTGCTTCATTAATGGCTCTTAGGTCCTGTACAAGACGGTAACTAGGCTTTTTCGTAGGCAACCAGGGAGTATTCCATGGGAACTGGCATGGATTTAGAAGTCCCCATTTGAGTAGCCTGTCCAACTGTGTCTGGATTCCCAGGCATGTCTCCTGTGGGACCATATATTAGCATATTTTGACAGGTCAGGCCCCAGGCTTTAGTGTTGCAGAAATCTGGTCTGGATCACTGGTGGAAGAACCAAGCAGCACTTGGAGATCTTGGAAGGGAGGAGGTTTATTTTATACCAGTGGGCTCAGAGATCATTCTCCAGAGGTCTGAGCCCCGAACAAAGGTGGTTGTTTGCTTATAAAGTTAAAATAAGCCCATCCATACTGGCAGAAGTGTTTAAAGCTGATTGGATGTATAGGGATAGGATGACTTGGGGTCATCACTACCCAGAGGTAGGGAAAGGAAGTGGGTGTGGGGAGCCCCTGGCCTGGGCAGTTTAGGCAGTCTGCCATTATGATCTGTAGGACCTCAAGTTTTCCTTCATTTTCTCCATTATTAGGTCAGTTAATACTGGGGAGTGGTTTTTTTTTTTTTTTTTTTTTTTTTTTTTGCCAGATCAGGGGGGTTTCCTTCCACCCAAACTGAAGGGAATTAATCTTCTAGTTTGGGGCTACAGTTAGCTGATGGAGAGGGGAAGTATATAATTTCTATTCCTCTTCCTGTGGAATCATCAGGGACAAAATCACGGGATGGGCCTTTTCATTTAGGCGCAATTGCATCTGTCTATCCAAGGTGAAGGCTATTTCTGTGCCCAACTTGGCTATTAGGTCTCTACCTAACAGTGAGACCAGGCAATCAGGTAGATACAGAAACTCATGAACTATTTGGTGACCCCCACCTTCCACCAGCTGGCATTGTTGGGGACTGCAAAATGGCCTTCAGGTTTGCATCCCAGTGGCTCCTATGATGGTGACTTCATGACCTGACAGAAGTGCCATCTTGTGTGTCACCACAGTGTTCAGCTCCCATGCCAACCATGAAGTCTATTGTCTTGCCCTTTACCTTCATTTTGACCATAGGCTCATGGGGGCCTAGTTGGATATAGCCCTGTCTTTCCTAATCAGAGCCCACTCCTGCTAGTCTGATCAGGTCAGCCTCAGGTGGTTCTGATTGGTAGCAGCTGGGTGGAGCCAAGGTTTTTGGTTTTCTTTTCGGTGGTTGGGGCATTCATTTTTCCAGTGTCCAAATTCTTTGCAGTAGGCACATTGATCCCATCCCAGTAGTGACCTTCTTTGTTCTTGAATCCCTCATTGTTTCCATGGGGGCCCTTCCAGAGGGAGTGGTCGCCCCAAGGCCATGGCCTGGAGAGCTATCTTTTATTTCATTCTTCAGTCTGCCTCCTTTCTGGCAGCTTGATCCCAGTTTACAAAAACCTTGTTGGCAATTTCCAATAGTTCAGTGGCATTCTTTCTAGTGAATCCTTCCAATTTTTGGAGCTTCTGTCTAATGTCACCTTGGGCCTGGCCCACGAAGTCAGCATTAACCATGCACTGGTTTTCTGGGACTTCTGCATCAAATGGAGTATAAACTCTGCAGATTTCATATAAACCTTCATAGAAGTCAGCAGGACTCTCTTCTGGCTTTTCTAGGATGTCAGATACCTTTGCCATGTTGGTGGGCTTTTTGGCCCCTGCTTTTACCCCTTGGAAGGTGAGTCAGTATCTTTCTAATCTGGCCATTTCCACTTCTGTGTTAGGGGTCCATGCGGGGCTCCACTTTAGGCATAGACTCCCATATCCAAGTCTCAACATCTAGGTGTCCATTTGGTGCCTGAGTCTGCAACCATTTTCTGGCTTTGGTGAGGATTCATTGGGGCTTTTCCATGTTGAAAAGGGTAAGCAGAAGCTGCTTACATCGACCCAGGCAGGGTGGTGAGTCTGGATTATGGATTCTAGCAGATCTGTTATCACCTGTGGCTTCTCAGAGTAGGGTGGAGGAGGTCTGTAGTGGAGGTCTACATATGGAGATCTCTGTAGTGGAGAATGGATGGTAGTAGAAAGTTGATCACCCCTCTTGTAGTGATCACCCCACCTATCCTCTGGGGACCCCTAATCTTCTGCAATGGCATCTGAATTGTCACTGGGCCTTAGGCATCTTCCTACCAGTTCAGGTATCCCTGGTTGGGGTGGACTAGCTGCTGGTGGAGATGAGACTGACAGGGGTGGACTGTCATGCAGGTGAAGTTCCCCTCCCTTGATTGATGTGGCATGAGGAGCATATGGTGGCAGAAATGGAAGGACTTCTGAATTTTCTTGGAGGATGAGGGGAGTTGTTGTTTTTTTTTTTTTTCCACTGCGAGGTCTTCTTCTTGGCCCGTGTCACTAAGATCATACAATGTCCCTTACCATTAATGCAGAACTGTACCCAAGGAGGCTTGACTTGGCTATTTCCAGACACTGATGTATGGGAATTGATTTAGGTGGCCAGGATCTCCACTATTTTATGAACAGTTTGGATTATGGAGACATCTAGGGTGCCCTTAGGGGGCCAGCCTACACTGAACATAAGTCATTCTAATTCACAGAGTGTATGTAATTCCCTGGGGGCAAATTTGACCCCATAGTCACCTGAAAATCCCTTTTTAAAATTATTAAGCATACATTCTAAAACAGTTGGTTTTGAGGAATTTGCCCCATCCTGGTATCCAAGATGGATCCCTTCCAGTGTATGGTGTTGCAGGACAAACAGGAGGGCAGAGGTCACTTGTCTACCTGGCTGCTCCCCTCACAGGGACTTGGATGCCTCTTAGCATTGGTAGGTCAGTATAAACTCCTGACATGGATCAGGCCTCTAGGGGCCTGATTATGCCTTGAGCCATATGAGGTCATCACTGAATCACAGGGTAGGGCCCACTCTGGCTCTGTAGCCAAAACCATGGAGCATGGGCACTCACACACACATTCAGACATACTGTGGACTTCCACCCAGGACTTCCCTGTACTATGTGGTTACTATGTTACCTGGGAGGTGATAAAGCTCCCCTTCTGCCTCAAGGCAGTCCTGAACTCAGTCCTGGGTCCTCAGGGATACTCACTCGATCTGATGTCCCGTCCTGGAAGAATTTTATGATTCCTCTCCAGGATCCTTTAGAATGCAGGCACAACTGGCTATTATTGGCCCAGCGAGGCTCAGGGTTCCGTGAAACCACTGGTGGTCCATCTTCCTTCTTGTCAACGGGACTCAAAATGGCGGTGCCCCTGCTGGTTCACAACAATGGAGGTTCAAGGGGTTAGCGCAGCTGTTGGCTTTCCGGCCAACACAAAAATGTTTAAGCAAACGCTAGGTGCCCATGAAGGGACAAGTGATACGCACTTGGGGAATAAGAAAAGACTGTTTAGGGGCACCTGGGTGGCTCAGTCGGTTAAGCGTCCGACTTCAGCTCAGGTCATGATCTCACGGTTCATGGGTTTGAGCCCCGCATCAGGTTCTGTGCTGACAGCTAGCTCAGCGCCTGGAGCCTGTTTCAGATTCTGTGTCTCCCTCTCTCTCTGACCCTTCCCTGTTCACTTTGGCTCTATTTCTCTCTCAAAAATAAATAAAACATTTTAAAAAAAGAAGAAAGAAAAAAAAAAGAAAAGTGTTTACTCTGCGTGATGCCAGCCCAGTGGAGTCACCTCCAAAGGCTGAGCATCGGTTCAGGTTTTACTGATCTTTTTTACATATATGCTTCCGGGATGGTTGAGGCTAGTAGAGTCAAGCTTCTGGTTCCTGGCTGCAGGTTGATATAAGAGGCAAGCAAGATTGCAAAAGCCAAAAGCATACAAGGGGAGTATCTGGCCCTGGACATCGGGCTGTCCCTTTTTATCTGCCTTTTTACCAGCTTTCCTTCTCTGTAAGTCTCTCTACTCTTAAATTTAAAAAAATAATAATAATTTATTTCCAGTGTAGCCAATTATGAAGTTTTGTGGTGATGATGGGGGGGAGGTTCAGAGCTAATGATCAAGAAAGAATTCTTGAAGACATATTTGATGCAAAAAAGGTGATTTTATTAAAGCAGGGGTACAGGACCTAGGGGCAGAAAGAGCTGCACTGGGGTTGTGAAGAATGGTTGGTTATATACTATGGACTTGGAGGAAGTAAAGTCAGGAGGAAATTTTCAAAGAAACTTTCATATGCTAAAGAAGACTCACAGGATATTGGAGGCCTAGCTATTGTCTAGCTAAGGTTGTTTTTCCCTTTAGCAGAGCATTAACATTATGACAGTAGGGAGTTCCTGGAGCAATATTTTACTCTGCCAGTTTGTCAATGGGCTGTAGGTTATAAGGAAATTTAATTTTACCTCCATATATGACTATGGAGGCTCCAGGAAACTGAGCCAATGGGTTTCTGGAGATTAGGTTATTGATAAGATTCTCTTTTTTTCCCCCTAATTTACCAATATATTTGTAAACTGATGGAGACTCATGTTCTGCATGACTATGATCTCTATCAGTTAATCATTTGCTTTTTTTTTTTCCCCTTGTTCTTTAGCAGCCAGGAGTGCCTGAGAAATATCACACAAATCCTACCTGGGGTGTGTGTATGTGTGTGTGTGTGTGTGTGTGTGTGTGTGTGTGTGTGTGTGTGTGTTGTGTGTGTGTGTGTGTGCGTGCGCACGTGAGCTTGCACTATCTTGTGCTTGGCCCTCAGCTTACCTTATGGTCCCTCATCAGTTAACATAACAGTGTTATATTTAAGGTAAACAACATAGTGATTCAACAGTTATATACATAATTCAGTGCTGATCATGATACGTGTTCTCTTAATCCCCTTCACACCTATTTAACCTATCTCATGGCCATCAATTTGTTCTCTACAGTTAAAAGTCAGATGTTTTTTGGTTTGTTTGTCTTTTTTGCTTTGTTTGTTTGTTTTGTTGCTTAAATTCCAAGGACAAGTGAATCATATGATAATGACAATAAAGGGTAACTTTTATTGGTATACTTACCATAAATAAGCTTAAAGACGCAAACAGTCCTGTTGTATTACAGCTTCTGGATTTCATGTTATACTTTTCCCTACTCCAAGATTACAGAACATTAAAAATATGGTTTCTCTTATTACTTATAAGGATTTTGTGCATTTGGCTTATTAAACCATCTAGGATTTAAGTTTGTTTATGGTATGAGACATATAATCTAAATTTAACTTTTTCTAAGTGGATGGCTAATTGTTGCATGGATTGAATCTTTTTCCTACCAATTTGAAATGTCATCCTTATAACCTGCTAAATTCCCACATGGATCTGTTTCAGGACTGCTAATTGTATCCCATTGATATCTTTCTTTGACTTCAGTGCCAGTACCACACAGTAAGAATTATCATAACTGTATTACATTGGGTAGGTTCAGTGTCATTTTCCCCCCTCGCCTAGCATGCTGACATATTTTCTTTTCCAGAGGAATCATAACATTTTCTCTTTTTCCTGGAGGATACATCTAAGCATGCCATGAAACTGTCATTGTCTGTAAAGTTAGTCTTGCTGTTTGTAAGCTCATCATAGGATGCACCTCATTCATATATCTCCACAAATGATTAAACAGGGTTCACTAAGTCCTTGATGAATGGAAAATGCTCTTTGTAGCAGAAGGGGGCTACTCTCTCTTCTAAAGAGGAGATTGCATTTCTGGTTGAGTTTGCTGCCATGTGCTGGATTTTCACCAGTCCTCCTTTTTGGAATCCAGTTCTTTTCATGGTGCCACACTGCCTGCCTGGTATCATCTCTGAGGCTAGGTGTTGAGGACACACACTGAGGTTCTGTCAATGCTACTTACAATCTTGGGGCCCTGAGTAAATCTTTGCATCTTGCTGCATACCCTGTTTTTTGCGTCTATCTTCTGTCTTTGGCTTTGTGTAATAGAAAATAACCAGTGGTGGGTTGGTCACAGCTGTTTTCAATTTCCATTAAGTGAATTGTTCAGTTAAGAGGTGTTTAAAGATAAGAGCAGAAATAAAGTATATAGAAACTAAAAAAAAAAGTAGACAAATCAGTAAAACCAGGAGATGATTCTTTGAAAAAAAATTAATTAAATTGATAAATCTCAAGACAGACTTATCAAAAAAAGGAGAAAAGAAATCAAATAAAATCACTAATGAGAGAGGAGAAACAATAACCAACGCCACAGAAATGAAAGCAAATATAATAGAATATTATGAAAAAATGTATGGCAACCAATTGGACAATCTGGAAAAAATGGATATATTTTTTGAAACATATAAATTATCAATACAGACACAGGAAGAAATAGAAAACTTGAATAGATTGATAACCATTAAAGAAACTGAATCAGCAATTAAAAAAAAATTTCCCAATAAGCAAAAGTCCAGGGCCAGGTGGCTTTCCAGGTAAATTCTATCAATCATTTAAAGAGCCAATACTTATTCTTCTCAAACTGTCCCCAAAAAAAAGAAAATGAAGGAAAACTTCCAAATTCATTCCATAAGGCCAGCATTACACTGATACAAAAACCAGATAGAGACTCCACTAAGAAAGAGAACTACATACTAATCCCTGATGAATATGGATGCAAAAATTCTCAACAAAATAGCAAACTAAATCCAACAGTACATTAAAAGAATCATTCACCATGAACAAATGGCATTTATTCCTGGATTGCCAAGATGTTCAATATTTGCAAATCAATTGGTGTGATACACTACATTAATAAAATAATGACTAGGAACAATTTGATCCTTTCAATAGATGCAAAAAAATCATTTGACAAAGTATAAATCGATTCATGCTAAAAGCCCCAAACAAAGTAGAGTAAGGGCATATACCTCAACATAATAAACACTGTCTATGAAAACACTTCTATATTTAAAAAAAACTCCGATAAACAACCTAACTTTATACCATAAGGAAGTAGAAGAAGACCAAATTAAGCCCAAAGTTAGAATGAAGGGTAGCAAAAATCAGAGCAAAATTAAATGAAATAAAGACTAGAAAGACAACAGAACAGAAAAGATCAAGAAAACTAAGAGCTAGTTTTTTAAAGAGATAGGATCTATAATCTTTTAACCAGACTAACTGTCATACTGTGATTTATTATAAGAAATATGTATTTAGGCTTTGTCCTCATTTCTGGCACAGAGCTCCTAAAACCCTTATAATTGCCTAAATGATGAGAGCTATTTAAGTGTCTTGCTCTTCATAACAAACCTGTTTCAGCCACTCCTGCGTGTGTGTTAATGAAATTATTTTTGGAAATCATCTAAGTATGGGAAGTGGTTGCCAAAAGAAACAGGCATGTGATTAGAGGGATGGAACATTGAGTCCCATCCCCTGACCTCCAGGGACTGGAGAGTGGCTAGAAATTGAGTTTGATCACCAATAGCTAATGATTTAATCAACCTTGCCTATGTAATGGAACCTCCATAAAACCCCAAAGCACAGGGTTTGGAGATCTTCTAGGTTAGTAAACCAGAATCTTTCCATGTGTTGCCACAATGGGCCTTAAACTCCATGGTGGTAGAAGCTCCTTTGTTCAGGATCTTGCCCTATGTCTCTCTTCATTTGATTGTTGAATTGTATCCTTTAATATTCTTTGTAATAAGCCCCATAACCTGGTAAGTAAAATGTTTCTGGGTTCATTCTAGCAAATTAATCAAGTCTACAGAAAGGGTCATTGGAATCGCCAATCTGTAGCTGGTCAGTCAGCACAAATGACAACCTGGATTTGTGATTCACATTCTGATGTTGGGGAGACAGTCTTCGAGGACTGAGCCTTAACCTGTAGGAATGGTATTTTATTCTCTATCTATCATCTATCATCTATCTATCTATCTATCTATCTATCTATCTATCTATCTATCTATTTATCTATCTATCTATTTATCTATCTACCTATCTATCTATCTATCATTTATCTATCTTACATTTTCTTTATCCATTTATCTAGTGACAGACAGTTAGGTTGTTTCCATGTCTTGGCTATTGTAAATAATGCCACATATGCATTCTAAACTATATCAAACGTTATGCTATTGGCAAAAAAAAAAAAAAGACAGATACACAGACCAATGGAACAGAATAGGTAGCCCAGAAATGAGCCAACATTTACATCTGTATCTACTAATGATTAAGAAAGGTACCAAGAACATATGATGGGAAAAGACATTCTTTTCAATAAATAGTGTTGGGAAAATAGATAAACAGATACAAAAGAAAGAAAGCGAACCCCATGTTACACTACTCACAAAAATTAACTTAAAGTTGACTAATTTCATAACCTGAAACTGTAAAACTCCTAGAAGAAAACATAAAGGAAAAGCTACTTGATATTGTAATTGGCAATGATTTTTTTATATATAACACTGAAACAAATAAACACATGAGATTACATCAATCTGAATTACTTCTGTACAGTAAACAAGTACCAAAATAAAAAGGCAATCTACCAACTAAATGGGAGGAAATATTTTCTCTTTTTTTTGAGAAAATATTTTCAACCCATATATCAGATTAAGTGTAATTACCAATATATAAAAAGAATTCATGCAACTCAATAGCAAAAAAAAATCCAATTTAAAAATAGGCAAAGGTAACTCATCCGGAATGGGCTGCGTGCTGACCGCGCCATTGTGCTCCTGGCTGGCTGACCCCTAGAGGAGCTGCGCACCACAGCTCCTTTGCGCTCCTGGCTGGCTGGACCCCTGTAGGAGCCGTGCACATACCTGGTATCTGCGCTCCTGGCTTGGCTGGACCCCTAGAGGGAAGGCAAAGGGCTTAAATCTGGGAGATTTGCCCACGAATTTCTGATGACGAGACGCAGAGGGACCTGGTTTCCCGCTCTCCAGAGTGCCCCAAGGTAAACCCCCGTCCTTGCTCGCCAACCTGACCCAGAGGAGAAGGGAGCAGAAATCCCCAGGGCTAGGCAAGAGGCTTGGAATTGCCCTGAGGGGATCGCCTGTGAGGTTGTGTCTATGGCAAATTCAGTGCGGCGCATACTGGGATTTGGAAACTAGGCCTGGCCTGGGTTAAAGAGTGAGACCCACTTTAGCTGAGTCTCTGGCATGAGGAGTTAACACACCCAAAAAAGCTAGGTGCAGCGCTTGGTTCAAGAAGGGCCTGGAGAGCCGCCTCTCTCCTCCCCACAGCCACCAAGGCAGAACTCCCACCTGACTCATTGGATCACACCACACCCATCCCTGCTAGAGAGCAGCACTCCTCCTTTTTCTTTTTCTTTTTTGTTTATTTTTTGTTTGTTTTGTTTTTCTTTTTGTTTTTGTTTTCATTTATCCCGGAACACTGACGTGATTAACTCTGGTCACTGGCTTCCTTAAACAGTCACATTTACTCCATTCTGTAGATGTAAATTCTACATGTACCTACCTTATCATCTCTTTCTCTCAGGAGTAATTAGACTATATAGTTTCTCTGGATAACACCAGCATCCTTCTCTCATCTATCCAACCATATTGCACCCTTTAGCTCTTTGAAAAAAGCTTCTTATCCCTTCTACCTATTCATTCTATTTCCAATTTTGCCTCATACCTGCCCCGTCTTCTTTCTGTTTCTCTATGTTCTTCAACTAGCACTGCATACACCCGGCTATTAAATTGTAGCTGGGATGTCCGGTTATATGCTTTAAACCATTCTTTGTCCATCGGATTTCTTCTTTTTCCTTTTCTTCTTTTTGACCTTTTTATGTATTTGTTATTTTCTATTATTCACCTTTCTTCCTCCGTCTTTTCTCTTAACTTTTTCATTTTCCCTCTTGGTTTCCATGTTTGTCGGATTTGTCTGCGCGTTTGTGTGCCTCTGCTCCCTGTGTGTTTTTCTGTCTGTTTTCTTCTCCAGGGCTACCTCAAAAAACAAGCCAAAGAACACATGGTGGAGAGTCCCAAATATCACTACAAGTATGAAAATAAAATAACCAAGGTCTCAACAAGAGAGACCAAGAGATACCATTCAAAAAACACTCTCTGAAAGGATAGGCCCTGGACAGTAAAAGAGTATTCTTGGGTACAGCAGCGCTCACAAGTGCAGAGAACATAACGAGTCTTTAAAACTAACAAGAGACAGAAAGCCAATGAAAATGACAAAATGAAAGAGATCTCTTCCAAAAAATTCCAAGAAGAATTGACAGCTAATGAACTGCTCAAAACAGATATAAGCAGCATAACTGAACAAGATTTTAGAAGAGTGATCATAAAATTAATAGCTGGGCTTGAAAAAAGCGTAGGGGACATCAAAGAAACTATGGCTACAAGCAACGTGGAGCATAAAAATAGGCATGATGAATTTAAAAATGCGATAAATGAGATACATAATAAGTTGGAGGCATCCAATGCACGAATTGAAGAGGAAGAAAGGAGAATAAGTGATTTAGAAGACACCATTATAGAAAAAGAGGAAACTGAGAAAAAAAGAGACAAACTGATTCAGGAACATGAATGAGAGTTCGAGAGTTCAGCGATATGGTCAAATGCACAATATCTGTATTATAGGAATCCCAGAAGAGGAAGAGAGAGGGAAAGGTGCTGAAGGAGTCCTGGAACAAATTATAGCAGGGAACTACCCCAACCTGGGGAAGGAAGTACACCTTGAAATCCAAGAGGCACAGAGGACTCCCCTCAGACGTTATTTGAATCGATCTTCTGCACATCATATCATAGTAAAAATGGCAAAATATAAGGACAAAGAGAAAATTTGGAAAGCAGCTAGGGAAAAAAGGGCCCTCACATACAAAGGGAAACCTATCAGAGTGGTGACAGACCTATCTACTGAAACGTGGCAGGCCAGAAAGGAATGGCAGAAGATCTTCAATGTGATGAACAGAAAATATATGAAGCCAAGAATCCTCAACCCAGCAGGCTTGTCATTCAAAATAGAAGGAGACATGAAAACCTTTCCAAATAAACAGAAATTGAAAGAATTTGTAACCAATAAGCCAGCCCTACAAGAAATCCTGAGGGGGGCGCTCTGAAGGAAATGTCGCAAGGAACAAAGATACGAGAGACACCACCACAAATATGAACCCCACAAAGGACACAAAGACTCTAAACCCACATATTTCAATAATAACACTGAATGTACATGGGCTGAAATCTTCAATCAAAAGACATAGGGTAGCAGAATGGATAAAAAAGCCAAAATCCATCAATATGCTGTCTATAAGAAATGCATTTTAGACTGGAAGATACCTTTAGATTAAAAGTAAGGGGATGGAGAATTATATATCATGCTACTGAAAATCAAAAGAGAGCTGGAGTAGCTATAATTATATCAGACTAACTGGACTTTAAATTAAAGACAAAAACAAGAGATGAAGAAGGGCATTACATAATAATTACAGGGTCTATCCATCAGGAAGAACTAACAATCATGAATGTCTATGCACCGAATATGGGAGCACCTAAATATTTAAAACAATCACAAACTGAAACAGTCTTATGGATAAGAATGTGCTAATAGCAGGGGACTTTAATACGCTCTTACTGCAATGGATAGGTCAACTAGAGAGAAAATCACTAAAGATATAATGGACTTGAATGACACATTGGATGGATCTGATGGATATATTTAGAACTCTATATCCTGAGGCCAGGGAATCCACTTTCTTCTCAAGTGTGCATGGCTCATTCTCCAATATAGATCATATACTGGGACAAAAAACAGCCTTCAATAAATATAAAAGAGTTGAGATCATTTATATGCACACTCTCAGATCATAATGCTTTGAAACTTGAAACCAATCACAAGAAGAAGTCTGGAAAACCTCCCAAAACATGGAGGTTAAAGAACTCCCTACTAGAAAATGAATGGGCCAATCAGAAAATTAGAGAAGAGATTGAAAAATATATGGAAACAAATGAAAATGAAAACACAACATTCCAAACTCTATGGGATGTGGCAAAGGCAGCCCTAAGAGGAAAGAACATGACATTCTAGGCCTATTTCAAGAAATTAGAAAAAGCACAAGTGCAAAATCCAACAGCTCACCTAAAGGAACTAGAGGCAGAGCCCTAAACCCAGTAGAAGAAGAGAAATATTAAAAATGAGAGCAGAAATAAACAACATAGAGACCAAAGAAACAATTGAACAGATCAATGAAACCAAGAGTTGGTTCTTTGAAAAAAGAAACAAAATTGACAAACCTCTAGCCAGGCTTCTCAAAAACAAAAGAGAGAGGACCCAAATAGACAGAATTTTTCCTCTGATTTCTAGGGCATTCAATTCAAATTCAATTTCTCATTGAGTTTGGAAGTTGTTTGGGTGATTTACAGACTGATCTGGAGTTTGAAGATAAAGGATGTCAGTGAAAAATTATCTAGAAGACAGTACATATCCTCCATGGGAAAGTCAAGCCAGAGGGACCTGATTTATTCAAGTTTGTATTTCACTTTTGTCATAATTGTTCTAATGACACTATAACAAGAAGCATATGGCTCCCTTTAAAGGAGCCCTCCAGAAACTGATAGGGAAAAATCTGCTATAAGATGGCTCTGACAAGACTGATAGGGAAATTCCAGTCCCTACCCAAAGATTCCCATTCCAGGTTTTCCTTCTCAACTTGCTTGCCAGGCAAATAGTCTATAAATTGTCACCTCTGCTTAGGCTCTGGGTCAGACCTCTGAACAATGATCTCCTCTGAGCCCACCTCTGTAAAATAAACCTCCTACCTTCCAAGATCTCCAAGTGCCCTTTGGTTCTTCTGCCAGGTGATCCAGAATAGATTCCATTACACAGCCAGATGGTCTGAGACAAACAAGGGCCTGTTGGCAAGGGGAACACTAACAGAGAGAAGGCCACAGACTCTGACCTGTAGAAAGCTCTGAGGCTTATCATGCTGAGCCACATACCCATTTGGGGGACCTATTTAGCCAGAGATGACCCAGCCTCTACCCACTGGGGTATCTCTAAATACATGTCTCTTGGGCTGGAGCAGAGATCTTTCTTTTGGTCTTATTCCTTATTCCATCATATTGAAGATGGTTGTTTGCAAGGGCATAAAACAACTCATGGTCACCCAGAGAAGTGTGAACTTGGTATGCCTGTCAGAAGTGGTCCAAATATGTCAGATAAAGGGAAAGAATATAAGAATTATTTAAATCCAGGAAAAATGGTAAAAAATAAAAAATAAAAAGCAATATGCATGAAATAGGTATGATAAAATTATTCCTAAAGCAACATTTAAGCTTTGCACATAAATAATACTCAATAAATAACTACAACATCATAAGACCTGGCCCTTACTTCTTGTGAACTTACCACATGTCATACCCCCACATCTATCCCACTCCCATATGTCTTCTCTGCTCCCCAGTGTTACCCAGCATGGCCCTGAGACTAACATATTGTCTAGTTATCTTAGCTTAAATGTCAGTTCCTCACAGGCAGCCTTGTCTACCTGTTTATTTAGTCTCCCTCTCGCTTTTATTCTATGTCCTTGCAAACAGTACACTTCCGTCATTGCCTGCATCACAATTTGCAAGTATATATTTGCTTAATTTCTTGTGTGCTTTATCTTTCCCCCTCGACTATACACTGTGAGAGCAGAAGCCATTTCTTTTTAAATTTTTTTTTTACAAATAGTTTATAGTCAAATTAGTTTCCACATAACACCCAGTTTAAAATTCTTTTAATGTTATTTCATTTTTTTCTTAAATATTTATTGTCAAGTTGGCTTACATATAACACTGAGTGCTCATCCCAACAACTACCCTACCCCAGGTCCACCCCACTTTCCCTCTCACCCACCCCCATAAACCTTCAGTTTGTTCTCAGCATTCAAGAATCTCTCATGGTTAGCTTCCCTCCCTCTGCCCAAATATTTTCCCCTTCTTCTCCTGTATGGTCCTCCGTTAAGTTCCTCCTAATCCTCCTATACGTGCAAACATATGGTATTTGTCCTTCTCTGCCTGACTTATTTTCCTCAGCATAACACCCTCAAGGTCCATCCATGTTGCTACACATGGCCAGATTTCATTCTTTCTCATTGCCATGTAGTATTCCATTGTATAGATAAACCACATCTTCTTGATCCATTCATCTGTTGATGGACACTTAGGCTCTTTCCATGATTTGGCTATTGTTGAGAGCACTACTATGAACATTGAAGTACATGTGCCCCTATGCATCAGCACTCCTCTCTCCCTTGGGTAAATTACTGGCAGTGCTATTGCTTGATGATAAGGGAGTTCTCTTGTTAATTTTTTTAAGGATTCTCCACACTGTTTTCCAGAGGGGCTATACCAGTTTAATTCCTAGCAACAATGTAGGAAGGTGCCTGTTTCTCCACATCCACGCCAGCATCTAGAGTCCTCTGATTTGCCCTTTTTAGCCACTCTGACTGGCGTGAGTTGGTATCTCAGTGCGGTTTTGATTTGTATTTCCCTGATGAGGAAGGATACTGAGCATCGTGTCATGTGTCTGTTGGCCATCTGGATGTCCTTTTTGGAGAAGTGTCTGTTCATGTCTTCTGCCCATTTCTTCACTGGATTGTTTGCTTTTTGGGTGTGGAGTTTGGTGAGTTCCTTATAGATTTTGGATACTAGCCCCTTATCTGATACGTCATTTGCAACTCTCTTTTCCCATTCCGTCAGTTGCCTTTAATTTTATGGATTGATTACTTTGTTTTGCAGAACGTTTTCACCTTGATGTACATTTTTCATTACTACTCTTGATACCCTTGCCTTTGCGATGTGTCAAGTAAGAAATTATTGCGGTGGAAGCCAAGAAGGTTATTTGCTGCTTTCTCCTCTAGGGTTTTGATGATTTCCTACCTCACGTTCAGGTCTTTTATCTATTGTGAGTTTATTTTTGTATATGGTGTGAGAAAATGATGTAGTTTCATACTTCTGCATGTTGCTGTCCAGTTCTCCCAACACCATCTGTTAAAGAGGCTGTCTTGTTTCCATTGGATACCCTTTCCTGCTTTGTCAAAGATGAGTTGGCTGTATACTTTGGGTCCAATTCTGAGCTCTCAATTGTATCCCATTGGTCAATGTATCTGTTTTTGTGTCGATACCATACTGTCTTGATGATGACAGCCTTGTAGTAGAGGCTAAAGTCTGGGATGGTGATCCCTCCCATTTAGGTTTTCTTCTTCAATATTACCTTGGCTATTCAGGGTCTTTTGTGGTTCCATACAAATTTTAGGATTGTTTGTTCTAGTTTTGAGAAGAATGCTCATGCAATTTTGATTTGAATTGCATTGTATGCGTAGATTGCTTTGGGTAGTAATGACATCTTAACTATATTTGTTCTTCCTATCCATGAACATGGAATGTTTTTCCATTTCTTTGTGTCTTCTTCAATGTCCTTCATAAGTTTATAGTTTTCATCATACAGATCTCTTGTATCCTTCGTTAGGTTTACTCCTAGGTATTATGGTTTTTTTGTGCAATTGTGAATGGGATCCGTTTCTTGAGTTCTCTTTCTGTTGCTTCATTATTGGTGTAAAAACATGTAACCAATTTCTGTACGTTGATTTTATACCCTGCAACTTGGCTGACTTCTTGGATCAGTTCTAGTAGGCTTCTGGTGGAGTCTGTCGGGTTTTCTATGTAGAGTATCATGTCCTCTGCGGAAAGTAAAAGTTTGACTTCCTCTTTGCCAATGCTGACGCCTTTTATCTTATTTTGTTGTCTGATGGCTGATGCTAGGACTTCCAGCACTATGTTAAACAACAGTGATGAGTGGACATCCCTCTCGTGTTCCTGATCTCACGGGGAAAGCTCTCAGTTTTTCCCCATTGAGGATGATGTTAGCTGAGGGCTTGTCATAGATGGCTTTGATGATGTGTAAGTAAGTTCCTTCTATCCCGACTTTCTCTAGAGTCTTTATTAAGAAGAGATGCTGTATTTTGTCAACTGCTTTTTCTGCATCTATTGAGAGGATCATATGGTTTTTATCTTTTCTTTTATTGATATGATGTATCACATTGATTGATTTGCGAATGTTGAACCAGCCCTGTAACCCAGGAATGATTTCCATTTAATCTGGGTAGATAATTCTTTTTATGTGTTATTGGATTCGATTTGCAAGGATCTTCTTGAGGATTTTTGCATCCGTATTCATCAAGGATATTGGTCTCTAGTTCTGTTTATTTGCTGGATCTCTGCCTGGCTTGGGAATCAGAGTGGTGCTGGCTTCATAAAATGAGTCTTGAAGTTTTCCTTCGATTTCTATTTTTTGGAATCGTTTGAGGAGAATGGGTATTAATTCAGTTTTACATGTCTGGTAGAATTCCCCAGAGAAGCCATCTGGTCCAAGGCTCTCATTTGTTGGGAGATTTTGATTCAATTTCCTCACTAGTTATGGGTCTGTTCAGATTTTCTATCTCTTCCCGTAGAATTTTGGTAGTGAGTGTGTGTTTAGGAATTTGGCCATCTCTTCTAAGTTGTCCAATTTGTTGGCATATAACTTTTCATAGTACCCCCTGATAATTGCTTGTATTTCTGATGGGTTGGTTGTAATCTGTCCATTTTCATTCATGATTTTGTCTATTTGGGTGCTCTCTCTTTTCTTTTGGTGAAGCCTAACTAGAGGTTTGTCAATTTTGTTTATTTTGTTTATATAAAGAATTTATATAAAGAACCAATTCTTGGTTTCATTGATCTGTTCAATTGTTTCCGTGGTCTCTATCTTGTTTATTTCTGCTCTTATTTTTATTATTTCTCTTCGTCTACTGGGCTTGGGGTTCTCTTGTTGCTCTGCCTCTAGTTTCTTTAGGTGAGCTGTTAGGTTTTGCACTTGCGCTTTTTCTAATTTCTTGATATGGGCCTGGAGTGCAATGTATTTCCTCTTAGGACTGCCTTTGCCGCATCCCATAGAGTTTGGATTGTTGTATTTTCATTTTCATTTGTTTCCATATATATTTTTAATATCTTCTCTAATTTCCTGATTGGCCCATTCATTCTTTAGTAGGGTGTTCTTGAACCTCCATGTTTTTGGAGGTTTTCCAGACTTCTTCCTTTGATTGATTTCAAGTTTCAAAGCATTATGATCTGAAAGGGTGCATGATATGATCTCAATTCCTTTATATTTATTGAGAGTTGCTTTATGTACCAGTATGTGATCTATCTTGGAGAATGTGTCATGTGCGCTTGAGAAGAAAGTGAATTCCATGGCCTCAAGATGTGGAGTTCTAAATATATCTGTCAGATCCATCTGGTCCAATGTGTCATTCAAGTCCATTGTTTCTTTCGTGATTTTCTGTCTAGTTGATCTGTCCATTGATGTAAGTGAAGTATTAAAGTCCCCAGCTTTATCACATTCTTATCTATAAAATTGTTTGTTTGTGATTAATTGTTTTAAGTATTTAGGTGTTACCATATTTGGTGCAGATATTTATAATTGTTAGTACTTCCTGATGGATAGACCTTGTAGTTATTATATAATGCCCTTCTTCATCCCTTTTTACTGTCTTTACTTTAAAGTCCTGTTTGTCTGATATAAGTATAGCTACTATGGCTTTCTTTTGATTTCCAGTAGCATGATATATATTATGCCATCTCCTTTTAATCTGAAGGAATCTTTCAGTCTAGAATTGTTTCTTGTAGACTGCAAATAGATGGATTTTGTTTTCTTATCCATTCTGCTACCGTATGTCTCTTGATGGGGGCATTTAGTCTATTTACATTCAGTGTTATTATTGAAATATATGGGTTTAGAGTCATGGTGTCGTTTGTGGGATTCATGCTTGTGGTGGTGTCTCTGGTATCTTGCGTTCCTTGCAACATTTCTCTTAGAGAGTCCCCCTCAGGATGTCTTGTAGGGCTGGCTTAGTGGTGACAAATTCTTTCAATATTTGTTTACTTGGAAAGACTTTTATTTCTCCTTCTATTCTGAATGACAAGCTTGCTGGATAGAGGATTCTTGGTTGCATATTTCTTCCATTCATCACATTGAAGATCTCCTACCATTCCTTTCTGGCCTGCCAAGTTTCAGTAAATAGGTCTGTCACCACTCTGATAGGTTTCCCTTTGTATGTTAGGGCCCTTTTCTCCCTAGCTCCTTTCAAAATTCTCTTTGTCCTTATATTTTGCCAGTTTTACTATCATATGTCGTGCAGAAGATTGATTCAAGTTTCGTCTGAGGGTAGTTCTATGTGCCTCTTGAATTTCAACATCTACTTTTCTCTCCAGGTTGGGGATGCTCACTGCTATAATTTGTTCCAGGACTCCTTCAGCACCTTTCCCTCTCTCTTCCTCTTCTGGGATTCCTATGATAAGGATATTGTTCCGTTTGATTGTATCGCAGAGCTCTCGAACTCTTCTTTCATGTTCCTAGATCAGTTTCTCTCTCTTTTCTAAGTTTCTTCTTTTTCTATAAGAGTGTCTTCTAAATCACTTATTCTCCTTTCTGCCTCTTCAATCCGTGCATTGGACGCCTCCAGTTTATTATGTATCTCTTTTATCGCATTTTTTAATTCATCATAACTATTTTTAAGCTCCATAGTGTTTGTAGCCATAGTTTCTCTGATGTTCTCCATGCTTTTTTCAAGTCCAGCGATTAATTTCATGATTATTTTTCTAAATTCGTGTTCAGTTATGTACTTATATCTCTGTTGAGCAATTCTGTGGCTGTCATGTCTTCCTAGAATATCTTTAGAAGAGAGTTCTTCCGTTTCGTCATTTTGGTTAGCTTTCTATCTCTTGTTAATTTTAAAAGCTTGTTGTATACTCTGCCCCTGCGAATTTTGCTGTATTTGACAGAGCTCTTTGAGTGTTCAGGGCCTGTCTGTTCAGGAAGTGTTCTTTGGATGGTGTCTCCTGGTTTCTCTTGTTGAGCATTTGGTTATTTTGTTTCCCTACTGGTAGTGGCATTTGGGACTCACCACTATGTGTAGTTTGGCTTGTTTCTTGAGGCAGCCTTGGAAAAAGAGGACAACCACAGAGGGAACAAAGGTACACAATTGCACAGACAAAACCAATAAACAGGCACACCCAGGCTTAGGTAAAAAACAGCAAAAACAACAACAAAACAGCTGTCTGGTGGGGATAGGCATGGTTTTGTGTATGCAGGTCTTGCCTCCACTGTGTCAGCTGGCTGTTCCCTGAGACTCTGCCTTGGTGGTTGTGGGGAAAAGAATGGCGTCGCCCCAGTCCCTTCTCAAACAAGCTTTGCAAATCACTTCCATGGGCCCTATCTCCTTGTGCTGAGGTTGTAGCCTAGGTCGGCTGAGTTCTATGCCTCACATCCCACCTTGTTTCCAGGTCCCAGTCCAAGGGGTTTGTTTATATGGTCCTAAGCAGTCCTCAGGTCGCTGCTTCCCTGTTCCTGGTGGGTTGAGTGGGGACTGGGGGAAGTGTCGCAGCCTCAGGTCCGTCGGGGTCAAGCTGAGATACAACCCGAGTGCATTCAGGAACATAGGAACTTCAGGTCCACAGAGTCCGCTCTGCCACTTCACTGGACCGCCACTGCCTCACTGGGCCGCTAACTCCGCTTGGCTTCACCCAGCCTCTGAAGCCATGGATGGTGCCGGGAGCGCTGCAATGCAGTTTTTTTCTAGAGCCTTCTGTGACTGGGGGCACCTAGTTCAACGTCAGCACCCCAGCCAGACCTAAAAACACTGTCTTTCCAAGCCGAGGCACTGCCAGAGATGGTGCTGGGCCTGCTGCAGTGCAGTTTTCCCTGGGGTTTTCTGGGACCGAGGCACCTAGTTTAAAGTCAGCACCCCACCCAGAGCTAAAAAACACTTTCCAAGCTGAGGTTTTTTTTTCTCTTCTCCAGGGACGGTTCTATGAGCAATCTCAGCTTTTCTTTCCTTTCCCCTGGACTCGTGTCAGCTCACCACCACTCGCCAGTTTATCACTCACCGCAGCTGCATGAAAGCCGGGTTCCCTCCCTCCCTCCATATCTCTGGGTTCTGTCCTGCTTTTATCTTCCCCAGTTTGCACTCACGTACTTATGAGGTTTCCTTCCCAGTGTTTTCTGTCTCTTTCTCTTTCCAAATTCCTGTGGCTCAGTGTCCTATGACTTCATGCCTTCTCTGTTTGAGAGATGGGTGCAGGGGAAATGCACAGAGCTCCCTACTTCTCTGCCATCTTGCCCCTAGTCCCAATTTAAAATGTGTTAACCAAGGTATAATGCATTTGGTAAAGTTTACACACACACACACACACACACACACACACACACACACACACTACATCTTCTTTATCCATTCATCAGTCAATAGTCAAACTTCATAGTTTGGCTATTGATGATAATGCTACTATAAATATTAGAGTGCATGTACCCCTTTGAATCTGTATTTTTGTATCCTTTGGGTAAATACCTAATAGTGCAATTCCTGGATCATGGGTAGTTCTATTTTTAGGGGTTTTTTTAAATTTTGTTTTTGTTTTTTGTTTTGTTTTGTTTTTTTAGGAACTTCCATATTATTCTCCAGAGTGGCTGTACCTCTTTGCATTCCCATCAGCATTGCAAGGTGGTTTCCCTCTCTCCACATCCTCGCCAATATCTGTAGCCATTCTGACAGGTATGAGATAGTATCTCATCATGGTTTTGATTTGCATTTCCATGGTGATGAGTGAGATTGAGCATCTTTTCATGTATCTGATTCTAAAATCTATAAAGAATTTATCAGGGGCGCCTGGGTGTCTTAGTCGGTTAAGTGTCCGACTTTCGCTTAGGTCATGATCTCGCGGTTCGTGGGTTTGAGCCCCGCATCAGGCTCTGTGCTGACTGCCAGCTCTGAGCCTGGAGCCTGTTTCAGTCTGTGACTCCCTGTCTCTCTGACCCTCCCCTGCTCACGCTGTCTCTCTCTCTCTCCTAGAAATAAATAAAAAACATTAAAAAAAAAGAATTTATCAAACTCAAACCCCACAAAACAACCCAGTTAAAAAATGGGTAGAAGACATGAAAACATACTTTTCCAAAGAAGACATCCAGATGTCTAACAGACATATTCATACTTTCTTTATCCATTCAACTACTGATTGACACTTAGGTTGCTACAATATATTGGATATTGTAAATAAAGCTGCAATAAACATAAGGATGCACATATCTCTTCAAATTTGTGGTTTTGCTTTCTTTGGATAAATACCTCAAAGTTGAATTGCTGAATCATACGGTAATTCTATTTAAAAGTTTTTTTAAGAACTTCAATACCGTTTTACAGAGGGGCTGCACCAATTTACATTCTCACCAACAGTGCACAGAGTTCCCCTTTCTTCACATCCTCACAAGTACCTACTATTAATTTTTTTATAATAGCCAATCTGAAAGATGTGAGGTGAGATCTCACTATGGTTTTGATTTGCATTTCCCTGATGATTAGTGATCTTTTCATTTGCCTGTTGGCCATTTGGATGTCTTGTTTGGAAAATGCTTTTTCAAGTTGCCTGTCCCTTTTCTAATCAGGTTGTTTGTTTTTTGATACTAAGTTGTGTATGTTCTTTATATATTTTGAATATTAACCCTTCATCAGATGTATGATTTCCAGATATGTTCTCCCATTCAGAAGGTTGCCTTTTCATTTTGTTGATGGTCTTCTTTACTGTCCAAAAGCTTTTTAGTTTGATGTAATCTCATTTCTTTATTTTTGCTTCTGCTGCCCTTGCAGGAGGGACTGGTTCTAATTATTATATTATTATATTATATTATATTATATTATAAATTATATACACACACATATATATGTATACACAACACACACACACACACACATAAAATAACTAGCTAACTAGCTAGCTAACTAAGATTGATGTCACTGAACTTACTGCTTACTTTCCATAAGTGTTATGATTTCAGGTCTTAACATTTAGCTCTTTAATTCATTTTGAATTTATTTTTGTGTATAGTATAAAATAGTATTCCAGTTTCTTTCTTTTCTTTCTCTCTCTCTTCCTTCCTTCCTTCCTTCCTAACTGTCCAGGTTTCCCAACACCATTTGCTGAAGGGACTGTCTTTACCTTGTTGTATGTTTCTGCCTTCTTTATCATAGATTAATTGGCCACATAAGTGTGGGTTTATTTCTGGGCTGTCTATTCTATTCCTTTGATCTATGTGTGGTTTTCTGTGCCAGTACTATGCTGTTTTGATTACTATAACTTTGTAGTATAAATTAAAATCAGGAAGTGATATTACTAGTTTTATCCATCTTCTTTCTCCAGATTGCTTTGGATTTTGGGGTCTTTTGTGACTATACAAATTTTAAGATTATTTTTCTAGTTCTGTGAAAAATCTCATTGATATTTTGGTGGCGATTACATTAAATCCTCAGGCTGCTTTGGGTAGTATGAACATTTTAACAATATCAATTCTTCCAATTAATGAGCACAAAATACATTTCCATTTACTTGTGTCTTCAATTTCTTTCATCAATATTTTAGTTTTCAGAATTCTGGTCTTTAACTTCCTTGGTTAAACATTTCCTTTTGATGTAATCATATGTGGGATTGTTCTGTTAATTTCTCTTTCTGATACCTCATTATTATTGTACAGAAATGCAACCAATTTCTGTATGATAATTATTTGTATCCTGCAACTTTGCTGAATTAATTTATTAGTTTTAATAGGTTTGGTGGAGTCTTGGGGGTTTTCTATATATGGTATCTTGTCATCTGAAAGTAATGATAGTTTTACCTCTTCCTTTCCAATTTGGATGCCATTTTTCTTGTGAAATTGCTCTGGTTAGGACTTCCAAAATTATGTTAAATAAAAGTGACAAGGGTGTGATCCTTGTCTTGCTCTGATCTTAGGGAAAAAGATTTCATCTTTTCAGCACTCACTGTGATGTTAGGTGTAGATTTGTCATATATGGTCCTTATTATGTTGACATACATTCTTTCTATACTCGGTTTGTTGAGAGTTTTTTTATCATAAATAGATGTTTAATTTTATCAAATGCTTTTCTTACATTTATTGAGATGATCATGTGATTTTTATCCTTTGTTTTGTTGATGTGGTATACTCTGATGATCGATTTGAAAATATTGATCTGTCTTTGTATCACCAGAATAAATACTACTTGATTATGGTGTATTATGTTTTTGTACTGTTGAATTTTATTTGATTATTTGTTTTGAAGATTTTTGCATCTAAGTTCATCAAGGATGTTGGTCTTTAATTTTCTTTTCCTCTCCTATCCTCTCTTTTCCACCCTCCTTCCTTCCTTCCTTCCTTTCTCTCTTTCGCCTCTCTTTCTCTCTCTTTCCCCCTCCCTCCCTTCCTCCTTTCCTCCCTCCCTCCCTTCCTTCCTTCCTTCCTTCCTTCCTTCCTTCCTTCCTTCCTTCCTTCCACTTTGTCTGGCTTTGGTATCAGTGTCATGCTGGTCTCATAAAATGAACTTGGAAGTATTTCTTTCTCTTCAGTTTTGTGAAATAATTTGAGAAGGATAGATACTAATTCTGCATTGAATGTTTGGTAGCATTCATTTGTGAAGCTGTCTGGTCCTGGACTGTTGTTTTGGCGGAGTTTTAAAATTAGTGATTCAGTTTTATTGCTTGTAATTAATATATTCACATTTTCTATTTCTTCATGATTTAGTAATGGAAGTTTGTGTGTTTCTAGGGATTTATCAATTTCTTTTAGTTTTGCCCGTTTTGGCATATAATTACTTGTAGTAATTTCTTATGATCTTTCATATTTCTCTGGTATCAGTTGTAACTTTTTAAAAGTCTAATTTTATTTATTTGGACCCTCTTTCTTATTTTCTTGGTGAGTCTGGTTAAAGATTTATCAATTTTGTTCACCTTTTCAAAGAACCAGCTCTTAGTTTCATTGATCATCTCTATTTTTTGTTTCGTTTCTATTTCCTTTATTTGCATTCTATTCTTTAATTATTTCCTCTACTAAATTTGGTCTTTCTTTGTTCTTTCTCTAGTTTCTTCGGATTTAGAGTTACATTTTTTACTTAAGAAATTTTTTTGTTTTTTTTTTAATGTTTTCTTTATTTCTAGGAGAGAGAGAGAGAGAGACAGTGTGAACAGGGGAGGGTCATAGAGAGAGAGAGAGTCACAGACTGAAACAGGCTCCGACTCTGAGCTAGCAGTCAGCACAGAGCCCGACGCAGGGCCCGAACCCACGAACCGCGAGATCATGACCTAAGCGAAAGTCGGACACTTAACCGACTAAGCCACCCAGGCGCCCCGAATTTTTTTTGTTTCTTAAGGTAGGCTTATATCACTATGAACTCTTGGAACTGCTTTGCTGCATCCTACAGATTTTGGAACGTTGTGTTTTTATTTTTATTTGTCTCAAGGTATTTTTCTATTTCCTCTATGATTTCTTCATTGACTCACTGGTTGTTTAGTAGCATGTTGTTTAGTTTCCATTTGTTTGTGGGGTTTTTATTTTCAATTTTCTTTCTGTAATTGATTTATAGGTTCATATTATTGTCATCAGAAAAATTCTTGATATGATTTTAATCTTCCTGAAGTTGACATTTGTTTTCTGGCCTAATATATAATCTCTCCTGAAGAATGTTCCAAGTGTATTCTGCAGTTGTTGAATAAAATGTTCTTTCTATGTGTATACATATGCAAATGCATATATGTCCATCTGTTCTAATGTTTCCTTATTGATTTTCTGTCCAGTGGCCTATCCATTGTAAGTGGTGTATTAAAGTCTCCTACTAATATTGCATTAATGTAAAATTTTCCTTTTACGTATGTTAATATTTACTTTATACATTTAGGTGCTCCTATATTGGATGCATAAATATTTTTGGATGTAATATCCTTTGTTTGGATTGACCCCTTTATCATTATGTAATCCTCTTTGTCTCTTTTTATAGTCTTTGTTTCAAAATCAATTTTGTTTCAGATTAATTACCCCATTTTTCTTTTCTTTTTTTTAAGTTTATTTATTTATTTTGAGAGAGAGAGAATGAGCAGAGGAGGGGCAGAAAGAGAGGGAGAGAGAGAATCTTAAGCAGTCTCCATGCTGTCAGTGCAGAGCCTGATGCAAGTCTCGATCCCACAAACTGTGAGATCATGACCTGAGCCAAAATAAGAGTCAGATGCTTAACTGACTGAGCCACCCAAGTGGCCCCCAGCTTTCTTTTCTTTTCTTTCTTAATTTTTTAATGTTTATTTATATTTGAGAATGAAAAAGAGCGCGAGTGGGGAAGGAGCAGAGAGAGATGGAGACAGAATCTGAAGCAGTCTCCAGGTTCTAAGCTGTCAGCACAAAGCCCTATGCAGGGCTTGAACCCACGAACCTGAGCCGAAGTCAGAAACTCAACTGACTGAACCACCCAGGCAACCCTCCCCACCCCACGTTATTTTTATTTTCATTTTCATAGAATATATTTCATATCCCTTCAATTTCAGTCCCCGTGTATGCCTTTAGATTTGAAGTGAGTCTCTTGTATGTAGCATATAAATGGGTCTTGTCTTAAATTTTTTTAAATACATTCAGCTACTCTATATCTTTTGATTTGGGCATTTACTCCACTTACATTTAAAGTAGTTATTGATAGGTATGTACTTATTGTCATTTTGTGAGTTGTTTTTGTTGTTCCTTTCTTCTTCTCTTAGTCTCTTCCTTTGTGGTTTGATGGTTTTCTTTAGTATTATGTTTGAGCGCCTTTCTTTGTATATTTTTTGAATCTAGAATTTTCATTTGTGGTTACTATGAGGTTCATATATATCAACTTATGTGTATATATCAGTCTATTTTAAGTTCATAGTTGCTTAAATAACAACACTTTCTAAAAGCACTACATTTTTGCCTCTTCCCACATGTTATGTTTCTGACATTATATTTTACAATATTTTGTGTATACTTAAGCTACTTACTGTAGTTATAGTTGATTTTACAATTTTTGCCTTTAACTTTCTTAGTAATTTTTTAAAAATTTAGAGAGAGAGAGTGCAAGTGGAGGAGAACAACAGAAGGAGAGAGAGAGAGAAAGAGAGAGAGAATTTTAAGCAGGCTCCATGCTCAGCACGAACCTCGATGTCAGGCTTGATCCCACAACCTTGGGATCCTGACCTGAGCCGAATCAAGAGCCAGATGCTCAATTAACTGAGCTCCCAGGTGCCCCAAACCTTCATAGTAACTCTTTAACTGGATGATTTTCTGTATTTACCAAACATTTGCTTTTACCACTGAGATTTTCTCTTTCATGCATTTTCTTATTTCTTATTATGTCCTTTGATTTCCTGATTTTAAAAGATCCTTTACCATTTCTTGTAGGGCTGGTTTAGTAGATGTGAACCTCTTTAGTTCTTGCTTTTGTGAGAAATTATATCCCTCCATTAATCATGAATGATAACATTATCAGATATTCTTAGGTGTAAGTTTTTCCCATTCAAAACTTTATATTTTTTTAAAAAATTTTTTAATGTTTTATTTATTTCTAGGAGAGAGAGAGAGACAGCGTGAGCAGGGGAGGGTCAGAGAGAGAGGGAGTCACAGATGGAAACAGGCTCCAGGCTCTGAGCTGGCAGTCAGCATAGAGCCCGACGCGGGGCTCGAGCCCACGAACCGCGAGATCATGACCTAAGCGAAAGTCGGACGCTTAACCGACTAAGCCATCCAGGCGCCCCTTCCCATTCAAAACTTTAAATATGTCCTGCTGCTCCCTTTTAGCTTGAAAAGATTCTGCTGAAAAAATTCAGCTGATAGTTTTATGGGGTTTCTGTTGTATGTGCTTATTTGTGTTTCTCTTTCTGTCTTTAATATTCTCTTTAATTTTTGCTTTTTAATTATAACATATCATGATAGGGATCTCTTCAGATTCATCTTGTTTGGGATTCACTTTGATTTCTAGATATGGATATCTGTTTCCTTCCCTAGGTTAGAGAAGTTTTCAGCCATTATTTCTCTAAGATTTTTGACCCTTCCTATTTTTCTATGAGATCCCTATAATATAATGCTAATATAATTGATATTGTACTGGAGGTCCCTTAAACTATCCTAATTTCTTTTTTCTCTTTTTTTTTTTACATTTATTTATTTTTGAGAGACAGAGAGAGACAGATTACAAGTGGGGGAAGGGCAGAGTGAGAAGGAGACACAGAATCTAAAACAGGCTCCAGGCTCTGAGCTGTCAGCACAGAGCCCAACACAGGGCTCGAGCTCACAAATGTGAGATCATGACCTGAGCCAAAGTTGGGTGCTCAACCGATTTAGCCACTCAGTCGCCCTTTAATTTCTTTTTTTTTTTAATGTTTTATTTATTTCTAGGAGAGAGAGAGAGAGACAACGTGAGCAGGGGAGGGTCAGAGAGAAAGGAGTCACAGACTGAAAGCCAGGCCCAGGCTCTGTTTAGCAGTCAGCACAGAGCCCGATGCGGCTCGAACCCACGAACGGCGAGAGATCATGACCTAAGCGAAAGTCGGACGCTTAACCGATCAAGCCACCCAGGCGCCCCACGCCCTCTAATTTCTTAATATGTTTTCTCTCTCTCTCTCTCTCTCTCTCTCTCTCTCTCTCCCTCTGCGACTGGCTGATTTCCATTATCCTGTCTTTCAGATTACTAATCTGCTCTCTTGTATTATTTAATCTGTTGCTTATTTCCTCTAGTGTATTTTTAATTTCAGTTATTGTGTTCTTCAGTTCTGATTGGTTCTTTCTCCTATTTTCTAACTGTTGAAATTCTCTAATTCTGTTGAAATTTTCCTCTATTCTTATCAGTTTAATGTTCATTGTTCATTGAACAATGATTCAATGTTCGTTATTATTACTTTGAATTCTTTATTAGGTAAATTAGCTAACGCTGTTTCGTTAGGGTTTTTCCCCCATTCCCTTACTCAGCAGGGTTTTATCTTGTTTCATTTGGAACGTGTTCTTTTGTTTGAATTTCTGTTTCTTTTTTTTCTTTCTATGAATTAGGCAGAACAACTTCCTTTCCTGGTCTTAAGGAAGTGGCCTTATGTATGAGTGTCCCCTGTGTAGACTGTGTATGGCTGGTTGCTTTGTCAGTCTGGCTGAAACTGGAGTGGGTGCGACTTAGGGTGTCTCAGGCTTTGCCCTGTTAGAATTTCCTTGGTTGGAGCTGAAGTGGGCAGGGTCATGTAAATCCTGGAGTGCATCACACTGGAGCTGCCTTGGGGAGACAACTAGAGCTAGTGTGGGTCAAGGACCTGGAGTACACTGGGGTGGCCCTAGGCAGCTAGCTAGAGTATCTGGACCTTTCTTCCTTCTACACCATCACAATGGTGTAGAATATAAAAATTGGTGCCTCCAGCCCTGGAGAGTATTCTAGTAGTTTACTTCCCTTTTGGTAGACACTCTTGGATTAGTAAATGTATGTCCTTCATTTATAATCTCATTGTCCTTTGAACAACTGTTTTTTCTTTTCCACTGTGACCCAGAGCACACAAGTATTCACATGAGCCCCTCTGTGATATCCCTCCCTACTGCAGGTCATTGTGTTGGGGGTAGAGTTCCAGCCTTTACCATATCTTTGCTTTTCCTATCCTTTTCTATGTGGTCCCTCTATCCTTTGTTGTGCAGTAGCTGTTCAATCTCTCAGTTTTTCTTTAAGAGGAATTGGTTTATATGTAAGTATAGGTTTAGTGTATTAATGGGAAAAGGTGAGTTCAAGGTCTTTCTACACGACCATGTTGGACTGCCTCCTGGGAATCTTTTTATTTTTAACACATACTCGCAGTGATGGTGATGGGTAGTGAGCGTTGATGTCTGTACAATCTCAGCAGCTGTGACTTTGGAAGGAAACTTATTTCCATTGTCTTATCTGTCAAACATGTGATAACTGACTGGGCCTCTGAATACATTGATTAGATGGTTTGGTGTCATGAAGACTTAGCCAATAACTTGTAAAATCTACTTTCACATATAATATAACTGTAATTCTTTCTGTGATGACTGCTTTTACTTCCAGAAAATCAAGACAGACAACACCATTTCTACTTAAACTCATGGAATGCTTCCTGCTCATGAATTTGGCTTTTGGATTTCTTGTGTAATTTTCAGTGATGAGACTCCCATGATGGCTTTCTTTAAGTTTCATCATGGCCTGTTTTTCCAAGGATCCATAATGATATGGTGCTTACATTTCATAAAAACCCCATATTGGATATGAAAACATATGCTGCTCTGCTTTCTGGTATTTCATTTGGAGGATATTTTATAAAAGTGTCAGAGAGATGAGTAAAATATACTTATCCATATTCAAATATTCCAGGAAAATCCATTGGAAAAATGGATTCCAGTAATTTAAAGTAATTTAATATACTGTGAGCAAAAGCCCCCTTTCCTTAAGTGAGAGAAATATCACCCAAAGATTGCATTAATGTGAATGTTAAAAAGCTTCCGTATATCTACAGAAAGAACAAAAGCTATTGATGGATTTTGATCTTGGTCCAGGGAGTGCATCTGGCTTTCAGGTATTTCAAAAAAGATTTGTGTAGATAGATACCAAGGACTTAAAACTTGTCTACCCCAGGGTCCCTTAGTTTCAGTCTGAGAAGCAGCGAAGTGGTCAATACTAGCAAAGAATGGATGGAGATGGCTTCTGGTGATAGTTGAAAAGCTGGTTCTAAGTGGAAGAGAATACTCAGGAATCAGATAGCCTAGGTTTGGGGCTATGTACATCAGGCTGCATATTCTGTAACAGTCAGCTGTCACTTTTCTTATTATGTCTGGACTGTAGGCCCCCTTGCCATTGCCCAGTGAACCCCCTAAGTGTTCAGCTAGTTGCTGATTTATTTAGTTTCTGTCTACACATGACTGGTTTTTATAATAAGACAGAAAGGATAATTTACTTAGTGTAGAAATTTTATATTTTTTTAAATATTTTATTTATTTCTGAGAGAGAGAGAGACAGTGTGAGAAGGGGAGGGTCAGAGAGAGAGGGAGACACAGAATCTGAAGCAGGTTCCAGGCTCTGAGCTAGCTGCTAGAACAGGGCCCGACACGGGGCTCAAACCCACGAACTGCAAGATCATGACCTGAGCCATAGTTGAACGCTTAACCGACTGAGCCACCCAGGCGCCCCTAGTGTAGAAATTTTAAAAAGTTTCTGGAGTGGAAAAGCTGGGGTGGGCGTTTCATGGAGTATCTGAGATGATGTATGTGATTTGGATAGATGGATTATAGTGAGAGCTTGATGGACAGAAGCCAAACTACTCATCTCACCAGCTTGCCTGGGGATACAGTATTCCACTATTATGATGTACAGATTAACAGAAGGCATTAGTGACAGGAGGCAGTCATCCTGATTAACCAAGTACCACCTAGAAGAGTCCTGGGAGAATGTATTAATGGATGTGTTTTGTGGGGAAGAAGTACAGAGACAAGAGTATTGCTGAGTACAAGCCCAGTAAACTGGGTAGGACATTGAGGACTATGCCATGACATAGTCACCATTGCAGCACCACAGCCCACATACTTGGCTTATAGCAGGGGCCTAGCAACCTTGTTACAGCAAGGTCAGCATTTCTCAAGGCTCAGGTACTCCTTTTCTTCTGCTCCTGACACTTCTTTGTCCTAAATATCTTTTAAGTCTCAGCTTATTGAAAGCTTTGCCCCTCTTTTAAGATAATTAGAATCCAAATGCTTTGAAACTGGATATGTAATGCACTGGCTTTCATTCTTGTCCTCGAACACCCCTAGGCTTCACTTTTTCCCTCTCTTACTCAACCCTGTAAGCACTTAAATTTCTTGCCTTAAGAAGATATAATTTCCTTCAGGGCATCTTCTCTGTTGTCCCCAAGAGTTCTTGGTGGTGAGAGAAAGTTTCTCTGTACTTCTCTAGTCCTCTGCATTTCCCCACCACATTGCTTTCCATCTGATATTTTTTCTATTTTATTGGAAATAGGTATAGACTTAGAGATGTTACAAAAATAGTATAGAGGGATATTCATCACTCAGCTGTCCCCAATGGTAATATATATAGAATATATATGTGTATGTATGTATGTGTGTGGAGAGAGAGAAAGAGAGAGAGAGAGAGAGAATATAGAATGTAGAATATACATAGAATATAGAACATTCTCAAAAGTGAGACATTAATATCAGCACCACATAATTAACTATTAGACTATAGGTTTTACTTGGATTTCACAGTTCTTGAATACATTAATTTGCATGTATGTTTCTGTGCATAGTTCTTTGCACAGATTGATTTTTATCAGTCAAATAAAAATTCTCTCCTTGACCACAATCTTGTCAGGCTTTTCTGATTTTTTTTCAGTTAGGCCCCTTTGGACATGTCCTCAAGAACCCAGTTGTGTTTTCTTTTTTTTTTTTTTTTTAGTTTTTAAAAAATGTTTTTATTTTTATTTTTGAGAGAGAGAGAGTACAAGCAGAGGAGGGGCAGAGAGAGAGGGAGACACAGAGTCAGAAGTAGGCTCTAGGCTCTCAACTGTCAGCACAGAGTCTGGTATGGGGCTCAAATTCATGAACTGCGAGATCATTACCTGAGTCCAAGTTGGACGTTTAACCAACTGAGCTACCCAGGTACCCCAGTCAAGAGCCCGGCTTTAACAAGAATCCTGCTAAATTAGATTGCCTAGAATCCCCCACCCTTTATATCTGATCACCCTTTATATCTGACCAAATTCTTATCTCCATCATCTCCCAGATGATGTCTGATCATCCTAGCCTGACTTCAACAAAAATTCCCCCTTACCCATGACATTTCCTCTTAGAAACTTTCCATCCACTGATCCTCCCCATTCCCTGATCCTGATCCTTGGCTATAAATTACCACTTTTCCTTGTTAGATTTGGAGTCCAATCCAACCTCTATCCCATATAATGAAATACTATTTTAGTAGTCCCTGTATCTATCAAAATAGTCCCCCTGAATAAAATCTGCCTTACCACTTAAATAAGTATCAAGAATGAATAATTCTTTCTTCAACAATCAAGATACAGAACTTTCTCTCACCACCAAGAACTCTTTCACCACAATTAATTTCCTGTTTACTTGTCTCTTTCCACAGGTTATCAGCTGCCTCAGGGCAGGGTTTTGTTCACCAG